>QNUK01000004.1:0-1200000 GCA_013621035.1 Clarias magur | reverse complement strand
TTTTTTCAGCTCTACTGACTTTTGAACGCAATAGTAGCGAGTACAAGGTTGCATCAGTTCAGTCAGACACGAGCTGTTCTGCAGTCTATGTGATATTTCAGGATGCATTAATACACATAATTATATTAACCTTAACCTATTTCCGAAAAACAAAATATTTCTAACAATTGAGACCTAGGACGAATTACATAGAAATAAATTCTCTGCAAAAAAAAATTATTCGTCAAAGCAATCTCAAAAAGAGGAACGATATGCCATCTCTTGCAAAAGTTCCTGCATAATAATAACATTTTGCACGAATACTGCCCCATGTTTTGCATCCTTTTAAAGGCGTATTCAAAATGAACCCACCTGGCAAGTGTTGATCTTGTAGCTTTGACCATGAGTACATTTATTCAGTCTTGAATAAGCCTTTTAGTCTATCGTGATTTATTTGTAAAGACTGTAAAGTTATCTTCTCCTTGGTTTCTCCTTTTCCTGAATGGTTTCACAGCCTTGTTGTAAACATGCAAACTGTATTTCTCACCAGTTTCTCATTGTCCTGCTTGATACTATAAATGTTGTATTTTAGACAAATCAGTCAAGGGTGGTAAATCTGACCACTTTATTTGTTTAGAAGCATATTGATATAGACCTTTCATTTTCCTGGTACGGCAGCCTCAAATTTAGATGGCATACGACAGGAAGGTTATTTGCATGTGAAAGAGACTTTGAGCAAGTGCAAGATCCTCAAAGGAAGAAAGCGGTTTTATTCTGGTGTATTCTTTAAATGTGCACAAGACCAACCATGTGGTATTTTGCAGGTAGAACCATGTAAATCTGAAAAGTATTGTCTGAAGGATCATCGTGTGTGTAAAGAATGGATTGTTGTGTTTGAAAATCCCAGAAGAGCAGCGATTTCTGAAATACTCAACTCAGACCGGAATGTTTTGCCATCCAGATGTTTGATGTGAAGATTATCTGAACCTCTTTACATGTATCTGCATGATTTTTAGCATTGTGCAAAATGCAGGTGCACCACTTTTCAAAATAAAATGGCAGGTGAATGTATATTTGAGTGTATGGTACTTTCTTAAAAAGCCACTAACTAAGTTCTATAATTCCATCCATCTAGGAACCTCTGTAGTCCAACTAGGGACCATGAAGTCCAATGGTGACCACTGAATTTATTCGCATTTTTACGACCATGATAGGACCGCTGTTCAACATTCAAACACTACGGGCAATTTGGGAATGCCAGTTAGATTTATCTACAAGTCTTTTGACTGTGAAAGTACCTGGAGGAAACCCACCAAGCACGGAGGTGCAAGGCGACATTTTTTTTTTTTAAATGACACTTGGCAATTGTAGAGAAATATAAAATTGAGAGTATATAGCAGATGCCAGGTTACATTTCATAACATGCAAATATATATATCCAAATGATACCTGATTTTTGGCGCCTGATACTTGATACCTGTCAACTGATTAGCAAATTATTTAGGATGTGGCATCTAATGTGTGGATAGAGATAAGCCACATAGTTTGCAAACAATGCAAATTTAGTGCACAGTGTGAAAAGGTCATTTGAAATTATGTTTGAAGTCCTGCATTAAAATTCCCAACTACATTCGCCTAAAAAGATAGTTTGGAAATAAATCAGTTAATTCATAGCATTTACAAAATAAATTAAATACAAATAAATGTGAACTGATTATACAGTGGGGCATTATCACCTTTGATTCCTGACAATTTCCTCCAGGTACTCCAGTTTCCTCCTACTGATTAGGCTAATTGGCGTCCCCAAATTGCCCGTATGTGTGAATAAGCCTTTGAATTTTGTGTATGTGTATGTGCCCTACAATGCTTTGGCACCCTGTCCAGGGTGTACCCTGCCTCATGCCCTAAGTCTCCTGGGATAGACTCTATGCTCCCTGTGAATAAAAATCTAGAGAATAATGTACTAAATTTTGATTAATTTTGAAATTTTTAACAAATAGGCCAAGTGGAAACGTGTCTCAAGTGTTGCTTGGGGCTAAGTGAGAAATAAAGCACACGGCGGTGTGGTAGTATGGATGAATAACCACTGACAGCATGGTGTGATTAAGAAGAGGTCATTTACCTATAACAGGATGCCATGAAGAGTTTCAATCCTCCTACACTACAACAGTTTACCCATGATTAAAATTATTGATTTATTAAGAAAAGACCAACTTTAAGAACACTGCAAAAATGTCCCACTTTTTATCTGTTTATAGTTACTGCTAATGATGTGGAGCATCCAGAAGCTAGTTTACATTATGGCATTTGGCAGAAGCTCTTATCCAGAGCGACTTACATTTTTATCTCATTATACATTTGAGCAGTTGACAGTTAAGGGCCTTGCTCAGGGGCCCCACATTGGCAACATGGTGGTCATGGGGTTTGAACCTGGGACCATCCAAACCACAGTCCAATGTCTTAACCAATGTCTGAAATCAGTTCAATCAACCAGTTGATTTCTTACCAACTACTTATTTCCTCACTCTTGACGTTATTAATAAAAAAAATACAGTGTGTCCTGGTATAGAAGTCTCTGTCTTGAGAAACTGCAAACTTTTTACACTGTATTTAAACTTACAGGACAAATAGAAAACATGTTGTAGGTACAGCCTTGTCTTATTTCTAGCAAAATATAAAAAAATTAAAAGTCAGATTTTCCTATATTGCTTAGGTTATAGCAGCTATGAATTATTATTACTGTATGTCACACATCTTTTTCTGTTTCACTAATAATTAATAAAACAAATGAATAAACAAAAACCCCACAGCTTATCATCTTATCAGTTAACCAAAAAAAAAAAAAAAAAAAAGTGGAAAACTTAGTAGTAGTTGTAGAAAATTAAGCAACACCAAAAAAAAAAAAAAAAAAAAATCTTTCCTTCCTTGTTTGGGGTTGAAAATGACAAAATTTATTGCATATTGTTTCTTCTAAAGTGTCTGTTCGGATTATAAACTCATTCACTCTTTACTGTCTTCCTTTGTATTATTCAGTACTTCATATAGGATTCATAAATTACTATTTTTCACTGATTAATTTACAGAAATAAACGCAAATAAATAAATACATTTACAAATAATCAGGTTAAAGGATGTCTCTGTTCAAAGCATCACAGAATAAAGATCAAATGGTTCATTTCAGTATTGTTTGATAATTTACAAGTATAAAGAAACTGACTTGTATATATTATATATATATATTATATATAATATATATTGACTTTTTCGGCGGAGTTGCATTTTAATGTCAGAATGACATTTCATAATATTTAAATGCTTATCCGCTTACATCATAGTACACTTTCAGCTGCTCCCATCAAGGGATAGCGACAAGTTGGCACAAGTTTTATGGTGCTTCCTGACAAAACCCTTCCATTAGGTCCAGGCTTGGGACTGCCAGTGCACCCAGTGTCTGGGAATCAAACCAGGGCAGCATCCTAAAACATTGGATGAATTGGAATTGCATGAATAATTATGGTATTTAAGTTATATAAGTTGTGAATTTGTAACAGCTGCCGTTCTGAGTAACTCAGTAATCTGCATGAGGTTGCTAACAAGACTCAGAGGACCTGCGGTTACGGTTTTCTGTAATCAAGCTGCATCAGGAGGTTGAAATGCCTCTTCAGTCATATTAATGCAACACTCTTGTTGCATTTACATCCATGAAAGAAGAGATAATGACAATGACAATATTTAAGAGCAGCAGTTCATCATTTAATGTGAGAATTTTGGGTTTTGTGCGATGATAAAAAGTAATTTGTTGGAATTTTGACATTTAAATTCATACATCTTATATTTACATTATTAAATATTATTTAATTATTCAAATAAATACACATTTAAATAAAATACCAGCTATGCTACGATTTTGACAGCTACCCGAAGCCAACCCATACAGTATTCAGTTTCTTACCTGATACTATAGAGGTCAACCAAAGGGTATTACTTTAGACGATGGTCAGAATTAACACACACACTAAGATCCTGGATTTCTAAATCCAGTGTTTTCTTGCCTGGCATTTAAAGTACATGCTGACCCACACAGAACAGTCTTGCACATAATTTCCTAGTCACTAATATTGGTCATATACATGCAACAAGTAAGTTCCTGTTATTAAGTTGTTGTTCACGTAACTTAGAAACTACACAATGCAATGCCCTGAAGACGTTCCTATTTAAAGCACTAACACGAGAGACTTCGTTGATAAGTGATAAATTAATACCTCTATTCAGTTATTAAGCCCTTTACTATTAGATTTATTTGGATTATGTGATACGCTAGCCATACAAATAAATGAGCTGTTACTATGGAAAAATGATGTAATAAAATAAGCATATTAATGTAAATATGATACACCCCAGGATAAATCAAAAGACACCCAAACTATAACATTTCAGCTAAGGTACAAAAAATCTGTTTATACAGTGGAACCTTGGATTACGAGCATAATTCGTTCCGGAAGTGGGCTCATGTTCCAAAACACTCATAAACCAAATCATCATTTCCCATAAGAAATAATGAAAACTCAAATTATTCATTACACAGCCCCAAAAAATAAATACATTAAAATAATTAATACAATCTATAAAATTAAAATAAAACAAATTAATCTGCACTTTACCTTTAAAAAAAAGTAAAAATAAATCCTGACAGATAAGTGTTTCCGTTGGTGCGTGCAGGCGCCGTGTGTGTGTGTGTGTGTGTGTGTGTGTGTGTGTGTGTGTGTGTGTGTGTGTGTGTGTGTGTGTGTGTGTGTGTGTATGTGTGTGGAATTAGCCCCTTCCCTTGCCTCGTTTTACACAGTAACACTCCTCCTCCCTCTCACCACCTCGCTTTTTAAGTTTCACAACAAACACACACACACACACACACACACACACACACACACACACACACACACACACACACACACACACACACACATGCACACACAAAACGGAAACACCGTTTAAACAGGAAAAAATAAATCTCTCTGACACAGCAATGAGCGTATGTTAACGGAATCACTCTTTAAGTTTCACAACAAACGCATAAACACAGCGGAAACACCATTTTAACAGAATAAAGAAATCTCTCTGAGCCTGGCATGAGCGCATACTAATGGAATCACTTTTTAAGTTTCACAATAAACGAACACACACATAAACACAGCAGAAACACCGTTTAACAGAGAAAAAAGAAATCTCTCTCATCTGGCGTGAGCGCATACTAAGGGAATCACTGCTGTAAAGTAAAACAAAAAAACAAAACAAATTGGGGGGGGGGGGGTGATACATGATACTCGGCGCTCGTAAACTAATACTTGCTCGGTTTCTGATTAAAAGTTTATTAAAAATCTTTGCTTGGTTTGCGGAACACTCGTAAACCACGTTACTCGCAATCTGAGGTTCCACTGTACGTATTATAGAACAATTCTGACTGTTTAGAATATCAGACAGGCTGATTCATTTTCTATTTCTATACATGTTTATTCTGTTTGCTGCCACAATTTGGCTCTTGTCAAAGTCGCTCACATCCTTATATTTTCCCATTTTTTTCATCAGCATCAGAACTGACAGTTTACTTCCTTTTTAATTGATGGTTATTGAATATGGTTATGAGCATTTGGAATCTCTTGCAATTTTGCAACATTTTAATAAAATCCAAAAAAAAAATACCTCAATATTTTCTTGAACTAAGGCTTGCTATTTAAACTTGCTGTAGTACGTATTGCTCTTAAAAGCATAACTTCCAGAGAGCATTTAGTTTGATGAACATGAAGCTTTGTTTTTCATTATTTTTTACAAACTATAAAATTCATACAAGAACATCTCTAAAATTATGTTAATAATTTTAAGGTTCTACTGGGAAACCTTTTGGGAAGGAAGCAAACAGAGATATACTTTACGGCATGCTTGCAGGCTGGATTAACCAAAGACCAAGAATAAAATTTGTAATTTGGGACAGATTTTAAATTTAATTGAAAACATAAACAGAAAGAATGAGTTTGTACAGTAGTAAAATTTATCTAATGATTTTGTATGAGATAGCAGGTTCTATGTTGGGCAGAAACCATTCAAGAACATATCCAATGTGTGTGAAAACACCAGTAGAAGCAGCAGTATCTGCTTAGCATCATCAGCAACCGTGGCTTTGACATGAGGAGTCAGGCAGCCGCCAAGGCTTCTTTACATCCGTGTAACGATTTGCGCTTTGTTACACCGAATTTCAGGAGCTTACCACTGGACTGTTGCATCAGTTGTTTACTTCAGAATTTCCATCAGGCTTCAATGGCAAATTGCATCATGTCAATCGGTGTGAATGATGAGAATTTGCCAGAGCATGCTCTCTATGATTGGATGCAAAATATCCCTGTGGTGTTGAAATCACGGGCACTGGGCTGTGCTCTGAACCTGACTATTGGTCGTGTGAAACATCCTCAGATAAGCTTGTACTTTCTAGACTGTCTGCTATGTTGGATTCAATTGCATGCCTGTAGGATTATTCCACTAACACTGGTAAGGTTACAGATACTGTCATTTCATATTTGCATCCCATTTGACTGTAATGTCATGCATATAGTCAAATGTGGTGCAAAAATGAAATGACAGAATCACAAATGGCAAAATGACGGAATACACGCTTATCTAAGGATGTTTCATGTTGTTTGTTGCATGACAGTAATGATATAAAAACATGATATGGTATAAGAGGAATTATTATTCACAAGTGAAAACAGCTACATTGAGAAGCAACTTGTGTGAGTTATTCTTTTCACTATATAAAGTAGTTATTAAGTTGTTGTTAATTAGAAACCTTTTTTACAAAGAAATTGTCTAGATGTTCTAGAAAATAATTTTATGAAACCCAAAGATAGATGTGTATTCTGTTCTTGCTTAATGTTTTCTCTCATTCTTTTCCCCCCAAAGTTGTGACTCTCTATTTCACTCAACACCAATCCCTACATTTTGAACTAACATCAGTATGTTAACCAACAACATTTAAGTAAATTTGATAAAATTGATAAAAAATTAACATTGTTGTTTATTGCAGAAAATTAATTTTACACAAATTCTTAAATGGCTTTAGCTGTAAAGATCTTCCAAACTATACATTTGTTGAGTGCTGGTCCTAAGTACTTATATATAGCTCTAATATTTCTAGTGTGAAATGTCACTAGACACCTTAATATTTTAAATACATTTTGTCATATTTATATGTGTGTCAGCAGAATTTTATGTCCGTTTTCCATAAAACTTAGCTGCTACAGAGAAATATGAAAAGAAGCTTATAAATAATATATGAATATATTTCTTTAATAAAATAAAAATATAAATTAGACTGTAGAAACAAGAAACTGAAGCAAGAGCGACGGCCAAAGTGCCAATGAGAACTGCAGCAGGTTCTCCCTGATGCTGGGAAAAACTTACAAGCTGTTCAAACAAAATGAAAACGACTGATTGCATTAATACATTTAATTGTGTTTGTACCATTTACTGCTCATTATAGTAATTTTTGCTATTTTGAAATGTTTATTTTCATCATTTGGAGGCATGCTTGCTTTGGATGGATCTATCTATCTATCTATCTATCTATCTATCTATCTATCTATCTATCTATCTATCTATCTATCTATCTATGCATACAGACTTACACTGCAGTCTTGATATTGATAATTAAAGATAATTCATTAAAGAATCAAATGTTATTTAATTAATAGGTTATTATTCAAGTATGATTACTGATTAATGATAAATTAAAAACATTCAATAAAAATAATATTTATAATTATATTATAATAAAAAATATATAAAAATATCCATTTTTTAAAGCTATTTTAGGATATATACTAAGGATACACAATGATGTACGCTTGATAGTATGATTGATTGAGTCTGATTATTAGATTTGTTGCTGCTGTCAAAAAAAAGGTGTTTATTGAAGTAAATATAATTTAGTCAGAAATAAATTAAAAGAATTGAGTAATTTTTTTGTGTATGTGTAAAATTACATTCCCTGTAACTTTCTAGGTAAAGGATACATTCTGCTAATGGTACTAAACATGCACACTTTAGAACAGAACACAATACATGAGTACCCAAGTACATTTTAGAATCCAAAAGTCCATTTTGGTCATAGGTGTCTTGCAGTAGACATGAGTTATGAGTAGACATGAGATATGAGTATGATTATTGCAAGTTCATATAGAAGGAAAGAAAGAAAGATATATTGTAGGACTAAAATGCCATAATACATTTTATGCCTTTTTTGCCTTTGTAATACATGTACATATCTTTCATTTCAGTTTTCTTGCAAGAAGATTCTTTTTTTAGATCAGCACCAGTTACTGAGTGATAGAGATGCTTAATGACAAGAATAACTCCTTGTTCCTTAACGGAAATGTCTCTGCGGCCGAAAAGACAGTATACGAGATTTGCAGCCACATGCCCGAGCTCATGATCTTCTACCTGACCATGCAGTTTATTAACATGGTCGTGGGGCTCCCAGCAAACATCATGGTCCTGTGGTTGATCCGCCGCAACCGAAGCGACTCAACCACATCAGACATCTTCATTTGGCACCTGGCTGTGCTGGACACCTTCTTCTGCCTTATTCCTCCGCTGGAGCTGGCCAACCTGATGTTCCTAACCACCAGCGGTCCCTGGTATGTCCTACGCTTTTGGTATGGTGTCAAAGACTTGTCGTTGCTCTTCCTGGCCTGCATCTGCCTGGACCGCTACATGGCTGTGCGCCATCCCATTATCTTCTCCAACCTAAAGGACCAGCCCCATCGTCCTGTGTGTGCCGGTGTTGTGTGGTTCATTACTTTAGTGTATGCCATACTGAAGTGTTTGGGCAACATCCCCAAATTCGATAAAGTATTCACGGTCATGATCCTGGCCACATTTGCGTTCATGGTTTTCTGCAACATCTCCATCCTGTGCGCTCTGCGCCAATCCGGTCCAGGCAAGGACGACATGCATCCGGTCAAGAAAAGAGCTTTTAAGATGGTGCTCATTATTTTAGCTATCATAGTCTTTAACTATTTACCTCCTGTAGCACTCTTCCCATTTAGGGAGTATTTCAATTCAGATGTGTTTACATGTTATATCTATTACTTAGCTTTTGGCTTCATGGACATCAGCAGCAGCATTCAGCCTGTCTTGTATCTGTCGAATAAGAAACCACAATGTCCAGGGTGCTGTAATGTGTGCTGCAACACTAAAGACACTGAGACTGAATCCATCACCGAGCCAACAACTGTCTACAGTACTAATATTTAGAATGCCCTTAAGGGAAATAAATCACATGAGGTGTGTTTCAATGTGACCTGAAAGTGAACATCTGAGCTCAGGTAAACATGTGACATTTAAACAAATCAAAAGTAAAAGAGTAAAATTTTAATGTCAAAACAAAATTAATTATGGAAAGTAAATCATGGAAAAATAAATTGCATGAAAAAAATGTATGTAAAAAAACACATGGAAAACACTAATTAAGTTATATAAAAGAATCACATGTAAATTAAACTAATTATATGAGGAGAAAAAGCAGACTTGTAAGAACAGAAATTATATGTATAAATTACATGCTATATGCAAACATTTACAGTCCATGTGTCCATTCATTTATTGTTTAGTTACTTTTATTGATTACTTATTTTAATTAACTTATTTTGATCATATGATTTCATTTGATTACTGTTTTTTATTAACTGTCAATAACTATTTTACTTTTTACATACACTGTAAACCCGAATACAGTAAGTTGGCCAAACTCAAAAAATGTAAGTAATCAGTTACATCAAGTATTTTAAGTAATGATGTTTCAGTTTTTGAGTTTGTTGTAATCATTCATATTAATCATTCTTTATTGCACTATTAAGTAGCCTAACTCATACTATTTAATAGCAATTATCTTTTTTTTTTATTTGTTGCAAATCAAATAAATTGTTGCTGGTCTTTCGGCTACTCCCGGCAACAGGTCGCCACAGCAGACAATCCGGTCCGCACACAAGCTTGGCACAGGTTTTACACCAGATGCCCTTCCTGACGCAACCCTCCCATTTTATCTGCACTGTAAACCCGAAAAAGTTGGCAAAACTCAAAAAATTTGAGGTAATCAGTAACATAAAATTTTTCAAGTACTGTTGTTTCCAATTTTAAATAAACAAAACTTTCAGTTTTTCAGTTTGTTGTACTCATTCATATTAATCGTTATTTACGTGCATTACTGAGTAGCCTAACTCATACTATAATTTTTTTTAGTTGTTGCAAATAAAATAAATTTCTATTGGTCTTTCACCTGCTCCTGGCAATGGGTCACCACAGCAGTTTGTCACAAGTTTTTACAACCCTCCCATTTTTATCTGGGCTTGAGACAGACACTTCATCCAGTGGCTGGGAATCGAACCCGGCCCTTTCGCATGGCAGGCGAAACACCACTGAGCCACTTTAGGGTGCCCAGATTTGTGCATTGATGATGTCAGACACAAAATCGCTAGGCTGAAAGATTTTAAGTTGGTGGAACTTTAAGGAGACAGTTACTGTGGCTTAAAATATTGAATTTCTTTAGCTAACTTGAAAAGTGTCATTTCTACAAACTCATAAATATCAAAAAGTTCTAAATACTTATCAAGGTCTCAACTATTTGTAATTATTTAAGTTAACAGTACTCAATATGTTTAATTACCTTGAGCATTAGGGTTTACAGTGTAGTTAAGTTTAATTTGAGCTGCTTTCATTAATGTTGCTTGTTTTATTTTTTTTTTCTTATCCTGTCACATCATTTCGGTCAACTGTGATTGTTCTTTAAACATGCTAAAAAATCTAACTTGACATCTTTTAACATTTGAAGTCTTAACAAATCCATTTCACCCCATTTCTGAATGTAGAAATATTTTTCATAGCTACTTGGATAATAAAATAATACTTGATTAAACATATAAATAAAATTACTCATCTTATAAATGTACTGTACATGTATACCATGTAATGCTACAATTTTTCATGTATTACAAAGATTTTTTCTCAGTGGCACTAAAAAAAAATTAGTGATATCCATAGGTCGATATCCATCAGTAAAACCATTTTTAGAGCATTAAAAAAAACTAAAGAACTTTCTGTTGGGATTGACGATATGATCAAAAATATCATATCATACTTCTTTAATGTAATTCCATGATATTTGATATCTATATAAATAAAAGAAAAATGTTGTCTATACATTGATAGAACTCGCTCTATCAATTATTTTTTTTACGTTTCATTCATTGGAAAACCAGAAACCAGTCTCAGAATTTTTTTTTTCTGTATACTTGTCTGTATCTATGCATGTACTATGTATATTTGTTCAGCCAGCTTTTGTCACAGCATCATGAACAACTGGCTGGACAGAATATTAGTTATTTACCTGAAGTTAAACATGCACCCTAAATAAAAATCAAAACGTAGATGTGAAGTTAACAGCAGTTTTTAGCCATCATACGTCACAGCATCTAGTGCCTTTTTGGATGAATAAATATATATTGGATGCATTTTTTCCCTTGAGGTGGGCGTGGCTAAACGCATCATTCATCAGAGCCAGTTAACATGATAGTTTACCATGTGTACACAGATTATGCGGAAGACACAGAATTGACGGTAACGCACCTACAATCCTCAATACAGTAGCGATGGGAAGTTTGGATCATTTTATTGACTCGGCTCTTTGAATCTCATTCATCACAATGAACAAATCTCGTTTTGAGCCATTTCGTTGATTATGTTCTTTTGACCAGAAATGAAATAAAATGTTACATTTTCGATAAACAGACCCCCAACACCCAAATTTTGGCTATAGTTCCAGGAATTAAAATATTACAATGCAACTAAAGGCATATTATTATAAACAGAATGAGCAGCTCGCCTCTCATATCTTCTGGTCCGAATTGTTTGTTCTTTTGTCACGTGACTCCCATAGACTCTAAGCAATGCATTACACAGGACACAGAATTGACCGGTTCTTCTTATTAGTCTTCTAGTCGAAGTCGTTCATTCTTTTGAATCTATTGCACTGCATAGCGTCTATGGGAGTCACGAATGATGAAAAGAATGAACGACTCAGACTAGAAAACTCAAAGGTAACTACTAATTTCTGTTTCCTGTACATAACCTATGGAGGCTTTGCGATGCTTTACGCATGTTCACTTAGCAGAAAATGAGCGAATCAGTCTCTTTCAAAGACTCGTTCAAAAGGAATGAATCGTTCAGGAACGACAATACACAGACACGAAAGCACAACACTGCATGACTTCTATGGATAAATGGTACGTACACTATGAAAACCTTGTGCCATAAATGAAATCTAAATGTTGAGTAGAAGGGAAGATATGAGAAGTTATATTCTTATTTTTAACTTTAACATTTTAATTATTCCCAAGAAATCTTTACCCATTGCCGACGGTACTAATGCTAGTAAAAAATATATTAATATAATTTTATTATCTATATAAATAAAAGAAAGGTTTTGTTTGCACATTGGTCAGAACTAACTCTTTCAATTATACTTTTTGGTTTCAAGTCTCAGAAAATTTTTTGTCTGCCTGTCTTCCTGTATGTCTGTCCAGCCAGATTTTGTCACGGCATCACACAAAACTGGCTTCACATGATTTAATAAAACTTTTTAGTTCTAAGGTTTTTGCCTGAAGTTAAACATGACTTGTCATAAATGAAAAAAAAAAAAGTGATAAGTAGAAGATTTATGAGTAAAATCACCTGATTTTATTTCTCCTAGTTCACAACTCACAAAAACTCCTACTAACTCCTATTATCATGTTCTTGTGTCTAAATGCTAATATGAAATGATTTCTCCTAAAACTGCCTTCTACAGGGAAAAGCTCACCAACTCACTAGCTCCTCCTCACTCTATCCTCCATCCTATTGACTGCTGACAACTTTGACAAATTTTATGATGGAAAGATTTTTAAAAATCTGCCAGACCGTCACTTCGAATACAGTTCCTACTGTTCAATTTTCCTCCATCTCCTTCAACTGGCACATTTTCCAACCTGATAACAGAAGAAATTTAGCATGTCTTCCAATCGCACCACCTGTCCACTGGATCTAATCCCTTCCACAATGCTCCAAAACATCTCACAAGACCTCTTCTCTTTCTTCAAAACTATTACAATTATCACTACTACTATCCATTTTATCTGGTCGTTCCTGCTGAATATAAGAAGGCAATGGTTACTTGCAACCGCAAGAAACACAGTCTGGATCCAACAGACATGACCAACTATTGTATGCTGTATCACTTCTCTCTTGTGGTCAGGAATACTTCTCCCTTCTCTCTCCAAAACTCTATAACACACTCTATACTAATGTCTCTTTATCTTTTACAGAACAACTTCAATAGTCTTAACCAATCTGGATTCGAAGCAATATATTTTTCATACAGAGACTGGCCTTTTGTGAAAACATTTCATAAGACTTTGTAGGACATTTACAAGGTGGTTACTTCAAAAAGTTTGAGATTAGCTCTGTTTACAAGAAAGGACTTTATTTATCTACGTTTACAGGCTATCATCTTTAAAATAGCTCTCCTGCAACTTCTGGAATATTTCCTGGAAGTCTTCTTTTTGAAGCATATCAAGCACATTCTGCGATCGGACTGGATCTCCACAATGGTGTCAAAATGTGTCAACCTTTGAACTGGATCTTCATCTTCGAAAGATGTAACTAACATGTGAAGAGAGCTTCACCACCACTGAGAAGCTCCATGCTGCTAGATCTGAGTTTGAGGCTATCATCTGTTCTCAGACTTAACTACTGTTTACCCATGTGATTCACTCTCAAAATCGGAAGGATTCGTCCATTTTTCTCCACATACTGTAGAACACTCAGGTGTTTGGTCAGTCCTTTGTTTATTTTGAGACTAAACTTCTGCAATGCCCTCCTGGCAGGTTTGCCTTCTTAATTTCTCGCATTCGACCCCACTACTCCGCTCCCTCTACTGGTTTAAATTATTATTAACACCATTTAACATCAACTGCTACACTGAACTGCTTGCCACCTAACTCACAGTATGAATGCAGATCAATTCCTGCTTTCTGTTTCACCCAAATGAGGATGGGTGAGTCCGGTTCCTCTCAAGGTTCCTCTCTTCCTATTGCCATCTCAGGGACTTTTTCTTTGTGACAAAGATAATGGCAGATAATGGGGCTATCTGACCATTTTGATTAATACATATTCACATTTAATACAAGCTTAAATAATTATTTTGTGGAAAGCTGCTTTGCGACAATGACAATTGTTAAAAGCACTATACAAATAAAATTTAATTGAACTGAAAATTCATATCACTGATGCCTGTCTACAAAGCCAAAAATAACCCACCACCCACTTATCTCACAGCTTTTATCACACCCTACAGTCCACTTCCTTCCCTCCAATCTTGCTGCACTGCTTGATTGGAACAACTCTCTCTCTATGCATCTGCTATAGGCTGTTTTTTGTTCCGGCAACTAGGTGATAGAATAAACTTTCATGAGATATCTGTGAGGTTGAATCACTGGAAATCTTTAAACAATGTGTGAAGGATTTTAGAGATCTGGGTAAAAAAAAAAAAAAAGAACCTTCCCAACAGTCTTCAACTGGTGGTACTTCTACTCTATTCATTGATGGAGACTTCAAAGCACTTATGTCACTCTAGATAAGGACATCAGCCAAATGCTGTAAATGCAAAGTAAATGTAAATGTAAAACCTCTGAAGGTGCTGTGGCATTTGGCACCAAGAGGTTAGAAGCAGATATTTTAAGTCCTGTAATGCAAGAGGTGTAACCTCCATGGATCAAATTTGTTTGACCAGCATATCTCACAATCAGACCAACACAGACCAACTCTTTACTGTATGTTTTTTTTTTTTTTAAGAATTTCTGAACAATTTTTGCAGTGTATCAGAGCACATTGTTCTGCTGGAAGAGCCCTCCAAATTCTCTAGCTTTCAATGTCAGTCCCATTTTCATTAAAAGGTGGATACACATGGGATACAGAACCCTAATGATGCTGGTACAGGCCATTGAGACTGATGAGAGAAAATAAAAGGTAGCCTTCCTCATGCCATATCCAGTTTATGATGGAGAAAATAATTTAATAATTGAGTTGGAGAATTAGGTTTCCCAGAACAAGGGCATTAAAAGAAAAATGTCTGAAAGAGAAAGACAGGAATATGTGAGGGGTGTTCAAGTAAAACAGGGACTTCGTGATGAAATGAAGTCGTAAAACTAGTTTACAGAACACTTCAGCCCCGTACAGTCCTGACCTCGCTCCGAGCTATTTCCACACGATCCAGATGTGAAAACAATGTGTGATCATGGCTCCGGCATACTGATAAAACTTTCTACCTTGATGGTATCCAAGCACTAGTGAAACACTGGGATAGGTGCATTAGGGTAGCAGGAGATTGTAAGGAAAGTGAAGACATCATAGTGCCATGCAGGGTAAGGGAAGTTTAGTGGTTAATGTCTGCTAATTGTAAGGTTGCAGGGAAGGCAGGTTCACACCACCAAATTGTACCTGTTGGACACTGTAACCCTCACCTGCTCAGATGTATAATGAGATATAAATTGAAGCAACTTTGGATAAGGGTGTCTGCCAAATGCTATTAATGTAATGCAACACACAGTGTGTCTACTATCCATGGACTGTGAGTGATATGAAAGAAGTCACTGCTTCTCCTTACCAGTGTGGAAGAGGTCAATGACACAAACTTCACTGCAGAACTCGTTTTACTGATTCAGCATTTTCACATTTCTTTGTACAAACCAAAAGTGTTCTTGATGATCCAACATTGACTAGGACTGAAATGATCAATGGTAGAAGGCAAGTACCCTAGAGACAGGGCAAACAATGTGATGAATCAAGTCATAGTCAAGTCTCCTTGGCAGACATTTACAAGGTGGTTTCAAAGAGTTTTGAGATTACCTCTGTTTACAAGAAAGTATTTTATTAATCTAAGTTTACAGGCTATCATCTTTGAAATAGTCCCCTTGCACAGCAATACAGTGCTCCCAGTGGTCCGGCCACTTCTGGAATATGTCTTCTTTTCGAAGCATGTTAAGCACCTTCTGAGATTCGCGATGAAAGCGATCTTTGATCTGGATCTTTATCTTCAGTGGAGGGTGAAGTCAGGGTAGGTGCGAAAGTGAGTTTTTGTTGTTTCCTGTAAGAAACTCACATGTGAGAAGAGCTTGGTGAGCAACATGGCACGTGTTTAATCACACATGAGGATCGCCTGGACTGTTCCGTATGACACACCAAAAATGGCAGCAGTGTTGTGGATTGTTCTCTGATGATCATCATTCACAAGTTGCAGAAAGTTGCAGAAATCTTTTAAAGCCTGTAATGACCTCTTGGTCCTTTTTTAATTTATCATTGTGTGTGTTGTACTGTACATCATATGTTGCTGCTTTAACGGTCAATGAAATATAACCAGAAGAAGTTCTAAAGCACCCAGTATGATTTTACATGTGTAAAATATTACATACTCACACATTCTTGCATGATTCTCAACATGCAATATTTATCCCTCCCAAATGCATAACTAGACACTTAATGTTTAGCAAAGATTCAGTAATAAATAAAATAAGCATTCATTACAAACTCAATAAGGAAACATTTAATTTACATTCATATTAAACACATAACTGTCCCGTTATATGAACTTGAGAAACAAATTCTTTCAATATTTCTTATTTACTGTGTTTAAACCGTCGCAATAAAATGACCACTACAATAAATACACAGAAATTCTACAATAGGCCTACAGTAAAATGAGAGATGCTTTACAGTACATAAGCATGTCATTTACACTGTACACCACATGTGAGTGGAAGACTACATGTTCAAATTCAAACTCAAATTTTATTTGTCACATACACAGTCATGCTTATACGACCGCTCCGTGACCTTAAATATTTTTTACAAATGGAACCTATAAAACAAGATTCCAGCAAAGTTATCAAAAAAAAAAAAAATATATATATATATATATATATATATATATATATATATGAGGAGCTCAGTTCGGATGATGCGCTCAGCTGATCGCACCACCCTCTGTAGGGCTCGTCTGTCCTGCATGGTGCTGTTCCCGAACCAGGATGTGATGTTTCCCGTCAGGATGCTCTCTATGGTGCAGGAGTAAAAGTTCCTGAGCACCTTAGAGGGCAGTCTAAAGTCTCTCAGGCCTCTGAGGTGGTAGAGACGCTGTCGGGCCTTTTTCACCACGGTGTTGATGTGACAGGACCATGATAGGGTCTGGTAGTTCCTCTCCTGCTTAGTGCTGAAGTCCACTATCAGCTCCTTGGTCTTACTGACATTTAGAAGAAGGTTGTTCCTCTGGCACCAGTTCTCCAGATTTCCAATCTCCTTCAGGTAGGTCGTCTCGTCGTTGTCAGAGATCAGGCCCACCACGACGGTGTCGTCAGCAAACTTAATGATGGTGGTGGAGCTGGTAGTGGCCGCACAGTCATGTGTGTACAGAGAGTACAGCAGGGGGCTCAGAACACAGCCCTGTGGGGCTCCAGTGCTGAGAGTGAGAGAGGCTGAGACGTGTCCACCCATCCTTACTGCCTGTGGTCTCCCAGTTAGGAAATTAGAGATCCACTGACACAGAGATGAGCTGAGTCCCAGGTGCTCCAGCTTGGTGGTGAGTGTGGAGGGAATTATGGTATTAAATGCTGAGCTGTAGTCGATGAAAAGCATTTTAACGTAATTCCCCCTTCTAGTGTCCAGGTGAGTGAGTGAGTGTTATGTAGATTTTAACACAAGGCTGCGTTGCTCATAAAACAGTTTGCAATATGCAAATGTGAAAAACAGACATCTCACACTCCCCATTTCTCATTGCAGTGTGACGGCACATACAGCAGAAAAGTATAAAGCAAAAAAAGTGTTTCTTTTTTCAGCTGACCAAGTGTTCACAGGAAGCCGCAGACATGCCGCCAGTTGCAGAGCTTCACTTTCTTCAGAGAGGAGCCACACACTAGAAGAGAAGTGTCTGCTGTTAAATTTTAATGAATTATGAGAGGGGAAGAAATATTGTTAGGTAATGGTCAGTGAAATTTTCTCAAGGAAGCCAAGGGAAGTCACTTTGTACAGACTGGGAGGCCTGGAGCCTATCCCAGGAGACTTAGGGCATGAGGTTGGGTACATCCTGGACATTGTGCCAAATCATCATGCACGCACACATACACTATAGACAATTTGGGAACGCCAATTAACCTATCCTACATGTCTTTGGACTGGAGAGGAAACCGGTGTACCAGGAGGAGACCCACCAAGCACGGGGAGAACATACAAACTCCATGCACACAGAGATGGGAATCAAACCCGGACCCTGGTGGTGCAAGACGACAGTGCTAACCACTACACCACCGTGCCGCCCAGACTGTAATTGTCATTTTACCAGGAAAGAAAAAAAAACACATCTTGTTTAACAGTTTTGTTTTGATCATCTTCACTGTGCTGTTGCTAACTGCCACGTGAAACCGTGCCCAAACACGTTGCAAATGTGTTGTGAAATGCGGTATTGCACTTTTACCATCATATCCGAAGGGAAGTTGGCTTCATTTTACTAAAGAAACAAATCTAAATATTTATCAACCAGATAAGACAATCGTCATAGTGTCGTCAAACTGTGATTTGTTAAAACCACGCCAAGAGGAACCAGGGTGACGTTGGCTTCCTTTGGTAAAAAAAAAGAAAAAAAGTAGGATTAACCAATCAGGTGAGGTGGCTGGCATACCGCCAACAAATAGTGAAGCCAGATGTCTATGTCACAGTGAAGCCAGCATTCTAAATCACTGTTAGCAAAGGTGTAACGAGTTACATTTACTTAAGTAACGTTTTGAAAAAAAAAAATTGTTCTATGAGTAGTTTTACCGCACCATACTTTTTACTTTTACTTGAGTAGATTTGTGAAGAAGAAGTGCTACTCTTACTCCGCTACATTCGGCTACACTCGACTCGTTACTTCTCTAATCGTTTATTCAACACTTCAGATATTCTTTGTGTTTGCCAGGGAAATGCAGCCGGTGGATCTACCCCATGACTGTGTTTCACCAATCAGATGTAGCAACAATAATCACATGACTCCGTTTGACCAATCAGCTGCAATAACAGGGGATAAAAGGGGAGGGCTTGTCAGCAGTGGAAGACAGTGAAGCAAACATGTCGTGGTTAGATTAGCTGTTTTATTTAATGTTGAAATCTTAACATATATAATTAGCAAATAAACTTGAGGCTAAAAATATATATAGCTTCCTTACATTTGTTCCACTGGACACAGTTTATGGTTAACTGAGACCTCTTGTACACATGATCTAATATCATTTTTTTATCTGCTGAGTCATTTGCAGGGCAACTGAATATACAGTATATCTTACACAGAAAAAAGTTACACTATTCGGACTTTCATGAGGAAAATAATGTCCACACTGAATGTCTATCTGGTACTCCTTACCTTTAGCTGTTGCCTTGATTAGCTGCAATTTACTGTAGTAGTCTTTTTTATTGCAACTGTTTAAACCCCAAAAATAAGAAGTATGGAAAGAATTAGCTCCTCAAATTCATAGAATGGGGCATATAAGTTGTGTGTCTATTAAATAGTTTGATACAATTGTAAATTAAACAGTGGTACAATGACATATTGGTTAGCACTGTTGCCTTGCAGCTCCAGGGTCCGGGTTCGTTTCTCCAGGTTTGATTCCCGTCTCTGGGTTTCCTCCAGGTACTGTGGTTTTCTCCCACAGTCCAGAGACCTGCAGCTTAGGCTAATTGATGTTCCTAAATTGTTCATAGAGTGTGAATGAGTGTATGCCCTGCGTCCAGGGTTTTCCCCCCGCCTCGTGCCCTAAGTCTCCTGAGATTGGCTCCAGGTCCCCCATGACCCTGTGATAAAGCAGTATAGACGCTGAGTGAGTAAGTGAGTGTAAATTAAACAGAGGCACAATGGTGTAGTGATTAGCACTGACCTCAAGGGTCGAGGGTTTTCATCCAAAACAGCCTTGGGTCTGTGTGTACAGAGTTTGCATGTTCTCCCCATGCATAGTGGGTTTTCTCTGGATGCTCACAGGTCAAAGACATGCAGATTAGGTCAATTGGCTATAATAAATAGTTTTTAGTATGTATGTGATCCTTGTGATGGATTGGTCCACGGATCATAGGCTAAAGGCTCCTGTGATCCTATACAGGATAAGACTCTAGAAGTACAGTACGTCATGTGACATTTCATTGACTGTTAAAGCAGCATTGTAAAAAAGAACATGTGGCCATCTCAGTTGAGAAAGTTCCTCAAAAATTTCCCCATATCACACCATAGGTAATGGTTGATTTGATTTCCAAACAGGTTGACGCTTTCTCCAAATCTATGTCAGATGCTAATTCAGACACTCCTGCTGATGCAGAAGAGAACAAGAAGAGATAAGAAGAAGAGCAGGTTTGAGATCATATGAGGTCCTGTTTGGAAGGCTGTTAAACATGGGACATTCACCTCCCACTCCTGAAGAATGTACTGATGACATGAAACATTACTCTTCCTTGCCACTCTTCCATAAAAGCCAGATTTGTGGAGTGTACGAATAATAGCTATTCAGTGAAAAGATTCTCCGACCTGAGCTGTGGATCTCTGCAGCTCCTCCAGAGTTACCCCAGGCCTCATGGCTGCTTCTCTGGTTAATGCTCTCCTTGCCTGGCCTGTCAGTTTAGGTGGATGGCCATGTCTTGGTTTTCAGTAGTAGTAGGTTTCAGTAGTGCCATACTCTTCATTTTTGGATGATGGAGTGAACAGTGCTTCATGAGATTTTCAAAGCTTTTTTTTTATAACCTAACCCTGCTTTAAACTTTCTCCCTGACCGGTCAGATGTGTTTCTTGAGCTTCATGATGCTGGGTTTATCATTTTTTGCCACTTTGTGTTGGTCCATCACATAAAATCCCAGTAAAATACATTTACATTTGTGTTTGTAACATGACAAAATGTGGAAAAGTTCAAGGGGTTGCATAAGGACTGTTTGTTCACGAACAGGTCAAAAAGGTGACTGGCAAACTTCATGAACATTGGAAAATGGATCCTTGTAAAGTATTTCAAACAAAATAACTGGAAAGATCCATGCCGGATGGACCCATAATAACCATTCCATGCAAGCTACTGAAAAGCCATGCTGATACAACTTGGAATGAGGTTGGCCATTCTTTCGGGTGTTTATGTCATATTATGGGGTGCTTCTAACTCAGAGCACAAATAGACAAATGACACAATGCTTTATAGGTGAGTAGGCCAAACTTGCAGTAAAGAATGATGATGATGAGTTACTGAGCTGGCCCCTGACTCCTGAATAGATACATCCAGATAGAAATGGCACACTGTTTAATCATCCTTAGCCTTAGCACAGTTCTCTTTTTTATAGTTACAGTACTATTAGCCTATTATAGGTGCATCCATTCAGGAAACTGTTCTCTCCCCCGGAATTGTTGAATAATGCTAAAATCATCAAGTGGTTTAGCCTTACTAGCCAAAAAGCAGGAAATGTAATGGAAATATTATATGATACTTTTAATCATTTTAGGTCATTTTGTACTGTTACAGTTTGATTTATTGCTCTTTATGTCAATGAAAGATCAAAGTTTTTTTTAAGCTGCAAGGCAGTGCTTATTATAAAACAAATGAGTAGCCTAAGAGGAAATTTGGCAGCAGCCCTCCCTTCCTCCTTTTTGTCTCTCTTATATAAGAGTAGTACTTTTGCAACTTTAAACGGACGTTATTCCTTCCATTGAATTATCAACTTGTTCTCATTTGGCTGATCTCCACCACAGGAAAAAGACAATTTATTCAATTGGTAAGTTGAGTATGAATATATTCCATTTGTTACTGCTTTCAGTATGTTAATGGAACGTAATATAGACAGTTTAATGGAACGATATAAAAACAGAGCTTTTCATTGTCTACATTATGTAGACTCAATAAGTTTGGTTAAAACCAAACAGTGACTTCTAGAAATAACTGTTTGATTTCCTTGATCTTTTCCTTGTTGCTGGAGTAAAATGAGTATAGGATGTTATGAATTATTATTGTCTCTTTTTTATTTAAGACTGTACATATCATGCATATTGTAAGGTAGCTCAGTAAGCCTTATGGCTCACATATAAAAATGCCAAATTGTACTACATAATACTACATTACTTCTTACATAAATATAAAATATACCTTACCTTAATTTATTTCCTATTAAATATATTATTTTCTAACATATTGTATTGCTGACAGTGCCATAATAGTAACTAGGAAAGGTGATATGTAACTTGCTGACAGTTCTTTTCTGAGAGAATAGGAAGTGCATTAATAGTGCGATGAATTAACATTTTACTATATACGCATCATATAACAGAGAAGTAGGATTATTCTGTATTGCTGCTTTTAAATAGACAGATGATTTAAATAAAATGTGTTAATAACTGCTTAGCAGAAAGAAAGAAAGAAAGAAAGAACGAAAGAAGGAAGGAAACAAAGAAGGAAGGAAGAAACTTGGCTCAATTACTGTAAACCCTCAATTGCCCAAGTTTGCACTTTTCTTTTATCTGGTGTAATATGTAACTTTTACTTCAAACCATGGCTGTTTTATACTTCTAGAAGTCATTTGAATATACAAATAAACTGGGTTTAGTTACTCATGCAACACTGTAAAGGTAGACTACACAAACATTTTAAGGTACATGATCCAACCGTCAAAAAACACTTAACATTTATTTACATTATTAAGACAAAAACCCTACAGTCACAAACTGGACTATAACAAGTGGGGAAGCCGATCTGAATTATGGATAATGTATTCTGTTCATTTTTTTTTTTTGTAAGAACCAGTATCTAGTCGCAAGCCAGGGTTCAACCTATGGCCTACTTGCTGATGCACAGAGAAAAGGAAGCAAAAGGGAAACCACAAAATTGAAGCAACAGCATATCTTTCCGACTACCAAAAACACAGATGTATACTTGCTCAGGTGGTTAGAAGAAGGTCGAATGCTACAATGTGTATTTAAGGAAGAACATTTACTGCAAAGTATGAAAATAATAATTTATAACAACGGCAAAGCAAAAGTGTTTCAGATATGGAAAAATCTTGAAAAGATTTTATTAATATTGACAATTCTGTAGTTTGTTTTAGAACACAGAATTAAAGACCAGCGATGACATTATGACCAACCTCATAATATTGCATAATGCAACCAAAACTGTGACGCAGTGGATGTTGACACATTTTTATGGGGAAACGGTATTACTTTTTTTTAGCAATTTGAGCTAGCTCTTCTACTGAATTGAGCCTGCCTTCACTCCCCACCTGCATCAGTAAACCTTGGCCACCCATGAACCTGTTGCCAGTTCACTGGGTTTCCTCCCATTGACCACTTTAGGTAAGTCCTGACCATTGCAGAACAGGAACATCTCACAAGGACCCAGTCCTCCAGCCATCACAATTTGACCACTTATCAAAGTCAATCAAGTCCAAATCCTTGCCCATTTTTTCTGTCTCCTACACATCAACTTCAGGAGCCAAATGATCACTTGCTGCCTAATGTATTCCACCGTTTTCCAGACACACTTGTATTGAAATACTGTAACAGTAGCTACAGTGAAAAGGGCCAAATTGTAACTGTAAATAGGTATTATAGTTGTTTTAAAATAGTTGTTTTGCAATAGGGAATACAGTACTGTATGTGTGCCTGTAGACAATGATTCCGCTGGCAAGAAATCTGACAAGATCACCTCTTTTTGCTATCCAACTCTTGTATGCATATACTTATGATTTACTCCATGTTTATATACTTTATAAAAGTTTGAGGTGTTTCACAAAATCCAGTAAAGTTAATTTATGAAGGAAGAAAGCAGACCATATTGTACCATTCCAGTTCACACACTCTGCATAACAATCACACCATATTGTGAAAAAGCATTTACTCATTTGACTTCTCCTAGAGTTTAGTCTGTTTAAGCTAACAGTAGTAAGGCATGTTAATGCACTGAGAACAGAAGTCCTTCACTTCATTTATAAAACTTCTATGAATCAGTATTAGATGCTGTAGAACCCAAATGCAGTAATATTTTGGATGCTTTTATAACACATATGTATTGTATGTCAATATTTCATTTCAGTTTTCTTATAAGAGGATTCTCGTTTGGAACAGCACCAGTTATTGAGAGATGGAGATGCATAATTACCTCAATAGCTCCTTGTTCACTAAACCTGGTTCTGTGGACAACAAGACGGTGTACGAGATATGCCACCACATTCCCGAGGTCATCATTTTCTACATAGGCATGCAGATTTGTAACATGGTCGTGGGGCTCCCAGCAAACCTCATAGTCCTGTGGCTGATCCGCCACAACCAAAGAGACACGTCCACATCAGACATCTTCATCTGGCATCTGGCTGTGCTGGACACATTCTTCTGCCTTATAACTCCACTGGAGATTGCCAACCTGCTGTATCTGACCACCAGCAGCACCTGGTATGTGCTGCGTTTCTTTTACGGTGTCAAAGACCTTTCGCCACTCTTCCTGGCCTGCATCTCTCTGGATCGCTACATGGCTGTTCGCCATCCCATTATCTTCTCCAAGCTAAAGGACCGGCCCCATCGTCCTGTTTGCGCCGTTGTTGTGTGGTTCATCATTTTGTTGCACGGCATACTGAAGTCTCTGAACACCATCACCAACTTCGATAAAGTATTCACAGTCATGATCCTGGCCACATTTGCATTCATGGTTTTCTGCAACATCTCCATCCTGTGTGCCCTGCGCCAATCCGGTCCAGGCAGGGACGTCATGCATCCGGTCAAGAAAAGAGCTTTTATGATGGTGCTCATTATTTTAGCTATCATAGTCTTTAACTACTTCCCTCCCGTAGCGCTCTTTCCGTTTAAGGAGTATTTTGCTGCAGATAAGTTTAAATGTTATGTCCATTACATAGCTTTTGGCTTCCTGAATGTCAGCAGCAGCATTCAGCCTGTCTTGTACCTGTCGAATAAGAAACCACAATGTCCAGTGTACTGTAGTGAGTGCTGCAGCACTAAAGAGAAAGACACTATAATTACAAATGAGTTATCCACGGTGTGCACTACTAATAAATAGATGGTCCAAGGGAGGGGGGGAAAAAAGATCATCCACATTTGATCACAAGTTTTAAAAATTCCACAACCAAAAACTTGTGAAGACACATTATAGTTTCAACTTGATGTAAATCCTATTTGATCAGCAAAGGTATAAATTCTTAAGTAAATTAATAATTCAGTGTCTTAGACTATGTAAAAAGATCCAGGCGATCCCTCCTCAATGTCACTCACAGGTTTTCTGAAGTGTGTTTTTGAAGATCAGTTGCAGTTGCTCTGATCTTCACCACCTTGGCAGGAGCAGACTCCGCCTAAACCCCAGGTAATTCAGAAACAGGCATATGGGGAAAGAAAACAGTGGTTGGCTGTCTACTTATATAGTACTTAGTAGTTACCACAAGTTGGCTAGATTAGTTTTAGCATAGCTAAATGTTTATGTGGCTTGTGTTAATTTGTATGCTAATGTCCCTTTGCATTTGATTGAATTCCGTTATCCATACCCTGCACTTCATCCTGTGTCAACTCCTACAGTACATTTCTTGTGGTAAGATAAACTATAATAATTCCACTTAGCTGATTAGCTAAAGTGATGCATAGCAGACAGCTATAGGTTTGACACATATATTAGTGAGTGACAATATTAGTTGTCACTCAAAGTAGCCAAGCCCCAATTTTATGTCTTAATATAATTTTAACTGATGAGTTGCGTAAAAATTTGGCTCTATGGGGATTGAGTCATTTTTAAAGCCAAGTGAAGAACTGCATGTTCCACTCCTTTCTGTGTTTTTTTTTTTTTTTTAGAAATGGAGGCCGTCCATTTATCATAAATGGCAACAACAACAACAAAAAATTATTCATTGAAGTCATGTTATGACATGTCAATAATGTTCTCATACAGGAAAAAAATTTTAAGGTACATGATCCAACCGTCAAAAAACACTTAACATTTATTTACATTATTAAGACAAAAACCCTACAGTCACAAACTGGACTATAACAAGTGGGGAAGCCGATCTGAATTATGGATAATGTATTCTGTTCATTTTTTTTTTTTGTAAGAACCAGTATCTAGTCGCAAGCCAGGGTTCAACCTATGGCCTACTTGCTGATGCACAGAGAAAAGGAAGCAAAAGGGAAACCACAAAATTGAAGCAACAGCATATCTTTCCGACTACCAAAAACACAGATGTATACTTGCTCAGGTGGTTAGAAGAAGGTCGAATGCTACAATGTGTATTTAAGGAAGAACATTTACTGCAAAGTATGAAAATAATAATTTATAACAACGGCAAAGCAAAAGTGTTTCAGATATGGAAAAATCTTGAAAAGATTTTATTAATATTGACAATTCTGTAGTTTGTTTTAGAACACAGAATTAAAGACCAGCGATGACATTATGACCAACCTCATAATATTGCATAATGCAACCAAAACTGTGACGCAGTGGATGTTGACACATTTTTATGGGGAAACGGTATTACTTTTTTTTAGCAATTTGAGCTAGCTCTTCTACTGAATTGAGCCTGCCTTCACTCCCCACCTGCATCAGTAAACCTTGGCCACCCATGAACCTGTTGCCAGTTCACTGGGTTTCCTCCCATTGACCACTTTAGGTAAGTCCTGACCATTGCAGAACAGGAACATCTCACAAGGACCCAGTCCTCCAGCCATCACAAAAAAAAACAACAACAACAAAAAATTATTCATTGAAGTCATGTTATGACATGTCAATAATGTTCTCATACAGGAAAAAAATAGAACTAAAATGTGCAACATTCCCTTGTAATCAAGGACAAGGATTACGTTGTAATCAATATCTATATATGTATATAAACACTGATGTGAAAAATGAGTCATAAGTAAAAAGTCACATATGAAAATACATGACCATAAAACCAAACATCAGAACTCTTGTTGTTCTATTCTATCCTTTTTTAACATTGGCTAGAAAGTACACCTATGCAGAACCAAGAACAAAATGTTAGATATCATTCAAAAAGTATTCGAAAGAACTTCTTAGTGGTGACTGATAAAAACAAAAATATCTCATATACACTGCTGTGGCTTTACATGTTGTTTTTGCGAGAAACTATACCTAACACAGAATTTGTCATGATATATGTTTGAAATGAAGCAAAGATGGTTTATCTGCCTGCAAAACTGTGCATTATACATATGTAATCTGAGGTGTCTTGCCAGGCTTTTTCTGCTACTGCTGCTCGTCTTTTGTTTTCATTAAAAGAAAAGCATGCTCTTTTGGGTTGGGGTCAGGTGACTGACCCGGGCTTTTAAAAGATCTTTTAGTTTATTTGCCTTTAAAAGCGATTGTGGCTTTCTTGGTATGTTTTCCCTAGTAAAATTTATCCTACTACCTACTACCAGTCACACCATCAGTGAACACCGCTGAGTCATTTCCATTTGCAGCCATACATGCCCATGCTTCCACCATCTTTGACAGATGATGCAGCATGCCTTGGATCATGATCCTTTCCTTTCATTTTTCCCCTCATTTTTTAAACTGGCCTTTTTGTTCTTCACTGTTATTGATTTGTGTGAAGGAGTGGATTCAGTGAATGCATGTATAGACTGTAGCAGAAGCATTTCACTGAGTATCATACTGTGTATGGTTGTGTATGACAAATAAATTTTAATTTGACCTTTTCCAGAGTGTTCCTGATTTGACTAGATGTTTTGAAGGCAAACTTTCCACTCCGTCTATGATGAACTAGTTTGTTTTTTTCATCCTGATGATTTCCATATTCACTTTTTTTGTTTGTTTTGTTTGTTATCATATAATTTATGGTAGATTTTTTTTTCTATGCAGGCTCAAGAACAAAATGTTAGATATCTATCACAAAGTATTCTAAAGAACTTCTAAGTGGTGGCTGATAAGACCAAAAATATCATATCATATACATTGCTGTGGCTTTACATGTTGTGCCTTTACATAGCCTTACATTTTTAAACCTAATTTGAGAGCAACTGTACCTAACACAGGATTTGTCGTGATAAACTGTATGTTTGAAACCAAGCAAAGACTTCATGCTCATCCTGTATTACAATACTTAAATTTGTTCAAAACATTACGGTTTAACTGCCTGCAAAACTGTGCATTATACATATGTAACCTGGGGTGTCTTGCCAGGCTTTTGTCTTCATTAAAAGAAAAGCACGCTCTAGTGGGTTGAGGTCAGGTGACTGACCCAGGCTATTAAAAGATATTTTAGTTTATTTGCCTTTAAAAGCAATTGTGGCTTTCTTGGTATATTTTCCCTAGTTAAAAGAAAAAAAAAACACTTTAGTTTATTACAAATATATTTAAATCTTCAATAGGATATTTCAAATACACAAACAAAAAATTGTACCAACAGTTAACATATAGAAAATATACTAACATCATGCTTTTATCAATTTTTGGAATTAACCTTTAAACATACTTTTAAATAATTGTATTATAGTACACTTCCGAAAAATATATTATAGGAAATACTTTGAGTGAAATGTTTGTGTAATTTCCAAAGCAGACTTATTTAAACTTTGTTTTTCAATTTAATTTTGGCATATTTTAAAAAAAAAAAAAAAAAAATATTATATATATATATATATATATATATATATATATATATATATATATATAAAAATATTCTCGAAATAATCATTGTAACAATGTACAGAAAGTATGCATTAGAATACAAATTTTAATATATGGTAATCTCAGTATATTTACAGTCAAATTTGAAGCTACTTATTCATATGTACTTATTTGTGCTCATATTTAGCGCACTACTCTTGCACGCTTTCAGACTCGTTTTTTGCATGTTGAATCTCCCTCTCGCACAAACTCACTTTTGAACGTTCAAGATCAAATGTATATGTTTAAAAACTGTATTCTGTCGGCGCTGTTTTCTGATTGGTTCCCCAGTCCTCCGCTTCTAGTTTGAATTCACGGTTTGAAGCTGCATCATTGCGTGCATATGCTTGTATGATATAATAAAATATATTTGCATTAACCACAACGTGTACTGTTTTAATATTTGTAATTGGCTAGATGGATAACAGCATGCAACTGCTGCAATAAGAATATATTCATAGTATATTATGTGTGTATTTGTAACACAGTAAAAAAAAATGCCATAATGTAATTATAATACATTAAATATATACATTAATTTCATTAATTACTGTCAGGTATATATGTTAGTACACACATAGCAATATACTTACCAAGTGTACCAAGTGTTCCACTTTAGTCACTAGTTTGGCTGCAAGTACACTTAAGTATGCTTTGGCAGCTAGGATTTAATATACTTAGAATACTTCTTTTTTTTTTTTATCCATCTGTATTGTACAGTTTTCTGAATAATGTCCTCCTTGCCCAGCCTGTCAGTTTAGGTGGACAGCCATATTTTGGTAGGTTTTGGTTGTGCCATATTCTTCTATTTTCAGATGATGGATTGAACAGTACTTCATGAGATGTTCAAAGCTTGGGATATATAATTTTTTTATAATAATCTAGCCTGCTTTAAAATATACACCTGACCTACCAGATGTGTTTCTTAAGCTTCATGATGCTGGGCTTATCATTTTCCTTCCACTTCACAATTATGTGCCACTTTGTATTGGACCATCACATAAAATCCCAATAAAATGTATGTTTGTGGTTGTAACGTTGAAAAATATGGAAAAGTTCAAGCACTATATGTTCACTAACAGGCCAAAAAGGTGACTCGCAAATGTCCTGGATGTTGGGAAATGAATCCTTGTGAAAGATTTCAAACAAAATAACTGGAAAGCTCTGTGCTGGATGGGCCCATAACAAGTGGCTCGAACAACGGTAGCTATTGATGAGGATGATGAGGATGAGATGAGAAGGCAAATAAAAATCCCTCACTAACAAATAATTATTTTTCATAAAATAACCTGTTCCACCATTATTGCCACCCCTAACAATTCCTTGAAAACAAATGTAATTGAAGTATTTCTGTCATTTCTACAGTAGTTTACAAAGTTGATCAGAGTATCTAGGAACATTTAATTAGTAATTTATCACTTCCTGCTTCCCTGGGGTATAAATATGACGTGACACAGAGGCCATTTCTCTTATCCACTCTTGAACATGGGAAAGACAAAGGAACACACCATTCAAGTAAGGCAGATGTGTGTCGACCTTCACAAGTCAGGCAATGGGTACAAGAAAATAGCCACCCGCCTGCACCTGAACATATCTACTGTGAGAGGAATCATTAAGAAGTTTTAAAAAACTGGAACAGTAGTAAACAAGCCTTGACGAGGACGCAAGTTTATTTTGCCTCCACGCACTGTTAAAGAACTGCAACAAATGATAGCATCTTGAGGTCACAAAATCTCCCAAACAACCATCAGACGTTATCTACATGCCATCAAGCTCTTTGGAAGGCATGCAAGGAAAAAACCTTTTGCCAGTCACAATCATAAACGCAAACGTTTGAAGTTTGCTAAGCGGTACTGGGGCTTTAACTGGGACCGTGTTCTTTGGTCAGCTGAGAGTTTTTTGGCAACACAAAAGATGAATATGCAGAAAAGCACCTCATGCCCACTGTGAAGTATGGGGGAGGATCGGTGATGCTCTGGGGCTGTTTCTCTTCCAGAGGTCCTGGGTGCATGGCATCATGAATGCTTTGAAATACCAATGGATAATTTAGAAACATTGTGCAAAGAGGAAGAGTCGAAGCTCCCTCTTTATGTGGTCTCTAATTACGTGCTGTTTTGTTGGCAAAAGGGGGTTGTACAAAGTATAGGGGGTGCTAATAATTGTGGCACCCATGATTTGATGTCAAATAATTATTTCTTAATGTGGGTTTTTTTTTCCCACTGAATAAATGCACTTGAATTAAAGGTTGGAATTTCCCCCTTTTTTTTCTATTGTGGTCCTATGTGATTTAGAACAAAACTGAATTTTTTAGAAGCTAAAGATCACATTTTAACCAGGGGTGACAATAATTATGGAGGGCACTGTACATTCCAGATAGAAATGGCACATTGTTTAAGCATCTTTAGCCTTAGCACGGTTCTCTTTTTTAATACTTACTATTAGCCTATTGACGCATGTTCTCTCCCCAGGAATTGTTGAGTAATGCCTAAATCATTAAGTACACATTTTGTAACATTTTCTTTGGTTTAACCTTACCAGGCAAGAAGCTGGATTGATATATATATATATATATATATCATTTTGTACTGTTACAGTATGATTTATTGCTCTTTGTTTCAATCAAGCTGGTTTCAAGCTGCAAGGCAGACACTTAATATACAAAAAAAAAAAAAAAATGGGTAGCCTAAGAGGAAATTGGGCAGCTGCCCTTGCTTCCTCCTTCTTCTCTCGCTTATAAAAAAAAAAAAAAAAAAAAAAGAGTGGTACTTTTGTAAGTACCAGTCTTAAGTAACTTTTAACGGACATTATTCCTTCCATTGAATTATCAACTTCTCATTTGGGTGATCTTCACTACAGGCAAAGGACAATTTATCAATTGGTAAGTTATTATACGAGTGTGAATATTCAATTTGTTACTGCTTTCAGTATGTTAATGGAATGATGTACAGTAAAAACAGAGCTTTTCATTGTCTACATTATGTAGAGTTAATAAGTTACCGAACAGTAACTGACTTTTAGCAAATAATACCAAACTGCACTTTTCCTGGTTGCTGTAGTAAAATCAGTGTAGAATGTTAAAAATTATTATTATGTACCTTCTCAGACAGTCAATATCGTGTATATTTTGAGGTAGCTCAGTAAGCCTTATGGTTCAAACATAAAATACCACATTACATCTTAATATACATCTTAACATCTTACATAAATATATATGTATACCTTAATAATTTCTTATTAAAAATGTTATATCTTATAACTAAAATATTATATTGCTGATTGTGCCATAATAGTAACTAGGAAAAGTGACATGTAACTTGCCAACACTTTTTTTTCTGAGAGAATAGGAAGTGCACGACTAATTAATCTTTTACTATATACACATAGTAGCCTACAACAGAAGTAGGATTATACTGTGTTGCTGCTTTCTATTCAATTTGTATAGCGCTTTTAACAGTTGTCATTGTCGCAAAGCAGTTTTATACAATTAAAAGAATTATACAAGTTTGTATGAAATGTGAATGTTCAAGCAGATGATTTCAATAAAATCAATTAATTGTTTACTAGAAAGAAAGAAGAAATTTACTCAACTACTGTAAACCATCAATCTCTCAAGCGTGCGCTTAATCCATTTAATATGTAATTTTTACACCAAACCATGGCTGCAGTATACATTTAGAAGTCATTTGAATATACAAATAAACTGCATTTAGTTATTAATGCAACACTTTAAAAAGTGCATTTAGTTCGACAATTTTTTGCACGGGCACGAGGCGTGGTCTAACAGGAAATTTAGTTAGGATAAATTGGGAACGAAATGGTTAATGGACTCGGAGGGAGGGAAAAGGGGTCTGGAAATATGTGCAGGTACAGTTCTGTGGGCAGTCTGGTGAACGGTGGCGGCGGACAGAGTGTCACCGTGTACCCGCGTGGACAGCAGCTTCTGCGCAGCCTCTCTGCCCTCTCTTTTGGCGCGGCCTCAGACGGGAATCCGCTGTGACGTCCGGCGGCTTTCCCCGGCTGGGAGCAGGGACCTCCTTGCGGTCTTTTCCTCCTCGGCGGCAAGGTCACGAAAATCCGCCTCCATGCGAGCGAAGAGTCGCGGGAAATTCGCATCACGCTCGCCTGTTTAAAGTATCTGGGGCTCGTTCCATCGCCCCGCTCGCGTGTCACTCTTCCGCGTTTTATCGCGCGCGCCACAGTTTCCCCTCTAGGAAGGTCTTAAAACAATGCTTAAGAATTAAGAGGTAAATTAAGTCTTAATATGTTAATGAAGTACACAGCGATAACACTATGACCAACTGCATAATATTGCGTAGTGCAACCAAAACTGTGACGCACTGAGAGAGGTTCTGACACATTTTTATGGGAAACAGTATTAACCTTTTTAGCAATTTGAGTTAGCCCTTATATTGAAATGAGCCACGTGCATCAGTAAAGCTTGGCCACCCATGAACATCCCTTTGATCACTTTAGATAAGCAAGTCCTAACCACTGCAGACCAGGAACATCCCATGAGGAGTTGCTCTGACCCAGTCCTCCAGGCACCAAAATTTGGCCCCTTATCAAAATCAATCAAAATGCTTGCCCATTTTTTCTGTCTCCGACACTTCACCTTCAGGATCCAAATGATCACTTGCTGCCTAATGTATTGCTACCCACCCTTTTCCAGACGACCTTGTATTGAGAGACTGTACCAGTAGCTACAATGACAAGGGCCAAATTGTGACTGTAAATACTTAGGTATAGTTGTTTTAAAATAGTTGTTTTGAAATAGGCGATTTTTTATTGTCTGTTTACAATAATTCCACTGTCAAAAAATCTGACAAGATGTTTACCTCTTTTTGCTATCCAACTCATGCATATGATACGAGTATGATTTACTCCATGTTCATATACTTCATAAAAGTCAGAGGCGTTTCACAAAATCCAGTAAAGTTAATCTAGGAAGGAAGAAAGCAGACCATACACAGAATCAGTATTATATACAGGGACCTTTAGATGGTGTAGAACCCAAATGCAGTAATATTTTAGATGCTTTTATAACACATATGTATTGTATGTCTTTCATTTCAGTTTTTTGTAAGAAGATTCTCATTTGGATCAGCACCAGTTATTGAGACATGGAGATGCATAATCACACCAATAGTCTCTTGTTCATTAACCCTGGTTCTGTGGACAACAAGACGGTGTACGAGATATGCAACCACATTCCCGAGATCATCATTTTCTACATAGGCATGCAGATTTGTAACATAGCCGTGGGGCTCCCAGCAAACCTCATAGTCCTGTGGCTGATCCACCACAACCGAAGAGATACATCCACATCAGACATCTTCATCTGGCATCTGGCTGTGCTGGACACCTTCTTCTGCCTTATAACTCCACTGGAAATTGCCAACCTGCTGTATCTGACCACCAGCAGCACCTGGTATGTGCTGCGTTTCTTTTACGGTGTCAAAGACTTTTCGCCACTTTTCCTGGCCTGCATCTGTCTGGATCGCTACATGGCTGTGCGCCATCCCATTATCTTCTCCAAGCTAAAGGACCGGCCCCATCGTCCTGTTTGCGCCGTTGTTGTGTGGTTCGTCATTTTGTTGCATGGCATACTGAAGTGTCTGGGCACCATCCCCAACTTCGATAAAGTATTCACGGTCATGATCCTGGCCACATTTGCGTTCATGGTTTTCTGCAACATCTCCATCCTGTGTGCCCTGCGCCAATCCGGTCCAGGCAGGGACGTCATGCATCCGGTCAAGAAAAGAGCTTTTAAAGTTGTGCTCATTATTTTAGCTATCATAGTCTTTAACTACTTCCCTCCCGTAGCGCTCTTTCCGTTTAAGGAGTATTTTGCTCCAGATAAGTTTAAATGTTATGTCCATTACATAGCTTTTGGCTTCCTTAACATCAGCAGCAGCATTCAGCCTGTCTTGTACCTGTCGAATAAGAAACCACAATGTCCAGGGTGCTGTAGTGAGTGCTACAACACTAAAGAGAAAGAGACTTCAACTACAAATGGTACAAATACAATATAATTACAAATAAATTATTGTGCACTACTAATAAATAAATGGTCCAAGGGAGGGAAAAAAAGATATTCCACATTTGATCACAAGTTTTACAGATTCCACAACCACAAACTTTTGAAGATACATCGTAGTTTCAACTTGACGTAAGTACTATTCGACCAGAAAAGGTATAAATTCTTAAGTAAATTAATAATTCAGTGTCTTAGACTGCGTAAAAAGAACAAGGCAATCCCTTTTCTGAAGTGCGGTTTTGAAGCTCAGTTGAAGGAGCTCTGGTAATTCAGAAACAGGCATATGGGGAAAAAGAACTCCGTTATCCATAGCCTGGAAAGATAAACTATAATAATTCCACTTAGCTAAAGTGATGTATAGCAAACAGCTATAGATTTGAACCCTGTATTATACAGTTGTTACTCCAACTGGCCAAGCCCTAATTTCGCATAATTTTATGGTTTAATATAATTTCAACTGAGAAGTTGCATGAAAATTTGGCTCTATGGGGATTAAGTCATTTTTAAAGCCAAGTGAGGAACTGGATGTTCCTCTCCTTTCTGCGTTTGACTCATATATATTGCAAAGTAATCCTTGTCCTTTACTCCTATATTTTCATTCTTCACATGTCGTAACATCTTTACTTGACTTCAGTGATTCAGTTTGTGTGTTTTTTTTTTTTTTGCTATTTATAATAAATGGTCGGCCTCCAGTTCTAAGAAAATGAGTATGATATGTGTTCTATGAAAATGAGTATGATATATATATATATATAAACACTCATGTGAAAAATTTGTCATAGTAAAAAGTACACTTACTGTATGAAAGTACATAACCATGAAACCAAACATCAGAACTCTTGTTGCTTGTATTTATATATATAAAAAATTTTATGCTTTGTTAACATTGGTTAGCAAGTACACCATTAAAAATCAACATTTAGGGGAACCATTTTTGGTTTCCGTAAGAACCCTTTAGTTTTTCATGATTTTATTTTATTTTTTGTTGCAATAACAGACTGTATAATTATTTGTACCAAAAAACTGTTTGTTTTTACACATCGCATAATTTATGGTAGAATTTTGTTCTATACAGAACCAAGAACAAAATGTTAGATATCAATTAAAAAGTATTCTAAAGAACTTATTAGTGGTGGCTGATGAGACCAAAAATATAATATCATATACATTGCTGTGGCTCTACATGTTGTGCCTTTACATCGCCTTACATTTTTAAACCTAATTTGCCTGAAACTGTACCTAACACAGGATTTGTTGTGATATACTGTATGTTTGAAACCAAGCAAAGACTTTATGCTCATCCTGTATTACAATACTTAAGTTTGTTCAAAACATTACAGTTTACCTGCCTGCATTATACATATTTAACCAGGGGTGTCTTGCCAGGCTTTTTCCTGCTGCTGCTTGTCTTATAGGAGTATATTAAAAGACTTCATTAATTGTCTTCATTAAAAGAAAAACATGCTTTATTGGGTTGACCTTTTAAAGGATCTTTCAGTTTATTTCCCTTTAAAAGTGACTGTGGCTTTCTTGGTATGTTTAAGCTCCCTTATCCATTTGACTCGATCTCAGCAGAAACTAGAGCTTAGTACACTTCAGAATTTATCCTACTACCTACTACCAGTCACACCATCAGTGAACACCGCTGATCCATTTCCATTTGCAGCCATAAATGCCCATGCTTCCACCATCTTTGACAGATGATGCAGCATGCCTTGGATCATGAACCTGTCCTTTTATTTTCCTTTTTTGTTTTAAACTGGCCTTATTTATTCTTGACTGTTATTGATTTGTGTGAAGGAGGTGATTCAGTGAATGCATGTCTAGACTGTGGCAGAAGCATTTCACTGCGTATCGTACTGTGTGTGAGACAAATAACATTTGGATTTGACCTTTTTCAGTGTTCCTGACAATGTTTTGAAGGCAAACTTTCCACTCTTTCTATGACGACCCCGTTTTTGTTTTTTTCCAGCCTGACGATCACCTCATTTCCTCGCATTGACACTTCTTTGGACTGCAGAATTCTTATGAAGAGCTAAGAAAAGCATATTCAGCATTTGTAATGAACTCCATTCAACTCATTTAGTCATCTTAAACTTAAAACTGCTTATTATTTATTATTAGTATTTCTGAGCTTTCAAAACTATTATAATTTCTAAAGATTTAATAATCTATTATTGTTAAACCTCTTGAATTAAAGCTGAAAATCTGCCCTGAAGCTGAGTGTACAGAGGAAGAAAAAAAATTCTCTTGAATATGTAAAGATCTGACTGTACAAATATAACATTTACATTACAAGAATTGTAATCACTTAAGCAGAAGTCCAGTTATGAGTCCAGAGTTTCTTCATTAAATGTATTTTTGATGGAATGACAAATGCAAGAAATGGCCTCATTCCTACTAAATAAACAATACTAACCATGACAATGTACATATTTTTTGTTAACATTACAATCTATCCTTTCTTGTCAAGGGGAATTCACAGTTAAAAGAACAGTATAGTGTGCTCACTTTAAACTGACACTGCAAAGCTAAGCTTGTCAATACCGTTAACAAGTCTACAGTCATATTCACAAGTATAGATGTCTTTTAGTTCACATGGTTTGTTTATGCAGACTTACAGAGAAGAAGCACAAACAGGAACAATGAGAAAATCTTGAAAAACAAAAAACACATATGTATGGAAAATAAGCAATGTCTCAAACATTTGCAATCTTTTACAAGTGTGAGAACTCAATCACACAGACATTGGGGGGGGAAGTGTTCGCTAATAAGATCACAAAGTATTAAAATACAAGAACAAAAATTCAGCATTTCTGATCAGTTTGTTACAATTAGTCACCAATCAAAAAATCATGAGTCCTTCTATTATGATTAATGACAGTTATTGACAGTATAACACTGATTATGTAATTTCATTCAAAGCATAGAATTCCTTTTCCAGTGAGACGTTGCCACATTGAGGCTTCAGCCTTTTGAAAATGCTAAAACGATTCAACTAGTTTTCACTAGTTTTCAAATATCAAATAAGAATGATGTAACAGTAACTGAATGCTCTAGATTATATTATTCAAGATCATTTTCATTCTCTCGGCATTTAAATTTTTTTGTTCTACTGGGCTTATATCTGTGCAAATTTTATTTTATATAAATGGGTCAGATTTCTGACAAACAGCCTAAAAAGAAAGCTTGATACAGTTGTGGAATAGTTACGTGACAAAGTGAAATGGACATAAACCTAATCGGATTACTCTGAAATCAGACACCGGCTGTCAAAACGCTGGTGATGTTCCTACGCTGCAGGTGGAATAAAATTTTGAAATACACTTTTCTACTTTTTCTCCACTTCTGGAGATAAACACCCTTTTGAACTGTACCCATGTGTGAGATTTGTGCAAAACAAACATTTGGGTTCAGAATAGTTATAGTTTTCAGAGCTATATATGGTGGGGAACATTTTGCTGTATGGAGGTTTCATGAAGGGAGATATACACTGTATGAATATCGTATCTGTATACATATTAGAGATGGAGGGCACAGTTTTTTTTAATTACAGGTGTGCTCTAAACTATTCAAACATTGACAGGCAGCAGAGCATCCTATGTGAGAGGAGAAAGTTTTTAGAATTGTAACAAAAACAAACAAAAAGTAGTTTTGAATCGGAGTATTTTTAAAATAAAATCGTGATACTCTATTGTGATAGAATCGCAATACAAATTAAATCAGCACCCAAGTATTGTGATTAATATTATATTGGCGGGTCCTTGGTGAGTCCCATTCCTAATAATATATTGTACTTGTTTTGTTTGTTTTAAATATTTTTTTTTTTCCTTTAAAAAAATTTCAGGAAACCGATAAAAGCAATATTCTATCCATACGGTGATCAGTCATAATCCTCCGGGATTCCATTTATACAAGCTAATATATGGTGTACTTTTAGGGAATGTCAAGAATTACAATTAAAACACCTCAATAACTATTACTCAATGATCTTCAGCAACCACACTGTCCAGGTCAGGTTCTTAGTGGATCAGGAACCTACACACAGCAGGGTATAATAATTGTACACTTAATTAGTACTAGGGGTGACTTAAGCTAGCTGATTCACGTATGAGAATGTTGATTTGGAGATGGAAGGAAACTGGAAATTTTAAAAATAAGGATGAGGTGATTTCTATTTCCTTTAATCTGAAAACACCACAAACAACTAATTGAATTTAACCTTATTTTATACATGTCCACCGTAATAACTATTAAGTAAAATGGGCCTAATTTGTCCAAGTTGTGATGCTAGAAATTAAAATATTTTTATACATTTTCTTTCAAAACTGTGCAATAAAAGGCTGTTCAGCAAACTGAAATGTAGAAATCTCACACACATCTCGTACCATTTGGCCAGGTACAACTATCTGCAACAATGGACAAACTGGATGGTGGTTCATTTTCCAGTAAAAAGATCAATAAGTGTACAGATGCTTTAAAACATCATTACTAAACGCACAAGTGTGACGTCACAGCCATCCATAGCCGAAAGCCCAGGGGTCAAATTGGTCATGCTCTCTGGATGGTAGAGATGGTATATTACCCATCCACATCTGAGAGCTATGTACCGAGAATGAACCACCATCTAAATTATATTCACTCAAGGGTAGTGCCCTTCCACTGGAGAATAGGCTAATGGGTGTTGTTAAAGCGGCCTTAAATAAAGGGTTACCTAATGATCTGGCCATCATGTGTTGGAATGGATTCTTCATTTACTCCATCCCTTCCAAATTTTGTATTTCTTCACCACCATGAAGATTTTGTTCTTCCAATTCCATCTGCAATGACTCATCAGGACGAATCAGTACGGTTTGCTCTTTGGCGTGGAGCTGCTCGTGTCTTTTCAGATGGCTGGCCCTGCTAAAGCTTTTCTCACAGCGTAGGCAGGTGTGCAGCTTCTCCCCGGTGTGGGTGAGCTGATGGAGCTTGAGGCTGCTGGCCACCGTGAAGGTGCGGCCGCATATCCCGCATTCGTACGGCCTCTCACCTGTGTGCATGCGCATGTGGATGCTCAGGTGGCCGGCCTGACTGAACGTCTTCTCGCAAAGGTCACAGTGGTACGGACGCTCACCCGTGTGCACACGCAGATGCGTTTTGAGATCGCCTTGGCTGTTGAACCGCTTCCCACACTGGCCACAACAATGAGGTTTTTCTCCACTATGGATCCGGAGATGAATCCTAAGGTTGCCGGCGCTGGCGAAGGTCTTGGCGCAGACGCTGCACGAGTACGGTCGCTCGCCCGTGTGCGTCCGGAGATGCACTTTCAACTGATTGTGTTCGGTAAAGCGCTTGGAGCAATGTGGGCAGGCGTAGGGTTTCTCACCCGTGTGGGTTCGTTTGTGGATCCGTAGCTGGCCCTGATGACCATAGCTCTTTCCGCACAGGTTACAGGAATACGGTCTCTCGCCCGTGTGGGTGCGTTGATGGTTCTTCAGCAGGTCAGCTCGGCTAAAACCCTTGCCACAGTAACTACAGATGTGAGCTCTCTCTGAGCTGTGGGTCCTCATGTGTATGTTAAGTGACGCCATGCGACCAAAGCTCTTCTCGCAAAGTGCGCAGTGGAAGGTTTTGCTGTCTTTCAGCCCCTTCGAGTCTGGCAATTCGGTTGATTGGAAGATTTCTATAAATCCCTTGTCAGGTTCTAAAGCCAGACCAACGTCACCATCAAAACAGGCGCCAAGCACGGGGTCCTCAGTTGGGTCTTCAACATCTTCCTCAGACACGCTGTGTGCCGATCTCTCCGATTCGTGGTGCCCCAAATCACTGGCTTCGTCTTCGCTCATAGTACTGCTCATGTGCTTATTGGACACCATGGTTACTTGAATCTCATCGTCGCTGGCTCTGGAGTGATTTGCTGGAGATCCAATGTAACATTCTGAAAAGTGTTCCTCAGACCCTTCTACTTTAATCATCTTAGCTGTGAGGTTAACAGGGGATTGATGCTTTAACGGGTGGCCGTCATCTTCAAAGTCCGGGTCAAGCTTTACAAAAGGTACTGTGGTACTCAGTGCTCCTTCCTCTAACTGATGAGTTCCACTGTTGGTTGGAAGCAGGCTTGGTTTCAGTAATACAGGCCTAGAGCTTCTTGCCGTCTTTCTCCAATTTTCCTTCTGTTTCTGAGAAGCTTTCCCTGGACCCTTATGTACGAGTAAAGTTGGATGATGAAGAAAAGTCGATGTTAAATCTCCATCGGCAATAACGACCTCCTTACTCACTGCAAAGTAAAATAAATAAATAAATAAATGAAAATATTAGTTTGAAACAGTCAACAGTCTTCCAAATTTTTTATTAATTCAAGTGACTTTTATCTGACTCTAACATAGACAAGTACGTCCTCTGAAACAGCATATATGAGCACATCACATCTGTGCTTATGTTATCTGGGTTAACAGTTAATCGGCTGTTTTTATTGAGGTCAAGAGGAAGGAAGAAAGCCAGGTGCCACATTTTAGGGTTATATTTAAATCACTGAATTGTCAGTGAGTAACCTAACGCATGTGGAGGGGTAATAAATCGCACAGATTCTAATCTGACTGTTCTCATTCAAGTCACAAGACCATGTATCGGATAAAGGTCTATATATATATATATATATATATATATATATATATATATATTTGAGGATTTGAGCCACTTCAGGCTGGTAATGTGAATGAAGCCAAAACGAAGATGGACTGGGCAGAAACCAAGAAGTGTCACAGTCCGGATGGGAAGTGTATGGAATAAAATCACTGTCAAAAATAATCGTGCGTAAAAAAAGATGTGTGTAATTCTGTGTTTTGTCCAAGTTGGATTCCAAAATCTACGGCCACAACTCTGAGATATACGACTCTGACCGCTTACAGACACAAAACTCGTTTTTACAACTCCTCTGTTACACGGACGAATTGCGAATTTACGCCTATGAATGTAGTGTGTTAGACCGCTGTCAAAAATACGTCATCAAGGCCACATGCACAGGCATTAATATCCGAGGGAAGAAGGATCGATTCGGCCACTGTTTTAAACCACCGGCGCCAAAATGGCATATCAGCAGCTGAGCGCTCTCTCATCGTCTCAGGTAACTTTTCTTATTTTTCCACAGATTCGTACATGTTTAAGAGAAGTAAAATTACAGAGTTTTTTTTTAACTATAGCAGGTAAGATTTTAGGAGTTTAAAACGGTGGCAGGGCACATGCGCCGTATCAATTCCTCCTCCTTCGGATAGTAATGCCTGTGCATGTGGACTTGATGACGTATTTTTGACAGCAGTGTAACAAACTGCATTCATAGGTGTAATTTCTCTATTCGTCCGTGTAACAGAGGAGTTGTAAAAACAAGTTTTGTGTCTGTAAACGGTCAGATTCGTATATTTCAGAGTTGTACTGTAACAAACACACTAAATATCGTATCTGTAAGCTGTCGTGGCCATAGATTTTGGAATCCAACTCGGAAAAAACACAGAATTACACACAAATCTTTTTTTTTTTTTACGCACGATTATTTTTGACAGTGATTTTATTCCATAGAAGTGATGGGTATAAATTATAAGATCTTAAACAGCTGGTATAGAAAAAAGGATGAGGTGATGATATCCTCAGTGGCCTATACTCTAGCCAGGAGCATAACAGTCCAATAAGCATTATGTAACAACCTTAATCCCAACAGTTTGACCTGACTGCAAGGATTTTACTACTAGAATCAGTCAGGTTGTGTAAACTGTAGATAACATGTTCAACAGTTAACTTACTTATTAGCCATAACAATCGATCACATCTTTGTTCTCTCATTGGAATTAATATATTCTTTCGTGTCGATGTTTGTTTGCCCCACGCTGGGGTAACATTAGGTCACAGGGATGAGAATCACCAGAGACCAGCAAAACTTAGGAGCCAATTTTATTTGTATTGTGATTCTTTAACAAAATTCTACAACTATCCTGATTCTATATATATATATTTTTATTTACTTTCTTACAATTTAACAAATTCAGCAAATAATTTTCTCCTGCTACACAGCACACTGTACTGCCTGCCAATGTATGAAGAGTGCCACCTGTAGGACCATAGATGAATTGCAACATACTACCACCTCAAATGCAAACATAAATTATAATTAAAAACTAAAAATATTTTTTAAGAAAGTTTAGAAACATGAATTGCAACAGGAAAGAATCATGATGCGCAACATTTTTTTTTTACCACCCTCAATTAAATGATGTTTCCAGAGGGGAAATTTTCCTTCCTTTCCTGATTAGTAAACTCTCTCACATTTGTGTTTCCTTCAGACTTTTATTCACTGGGTCTTTGATGGAGTAAGGGGCATCGATTCGCTCACATTTCACATTATTATTTTTATTATTATATTTCTGTCAGATTAAATGCTTTATTGTAAGAAGAATCATTTTGCGCATGTCAGAAAACTCCTCTGACTAAATAAACTCATTACATTAGCATCCATGCAAATGGTTAAAATAACTAGAATGATTTCAATGGGATTTAAATTATCAATGCTAACCATTTTTATGAGCTTGAGTCAGAAATTATCCGACTAACTTTCAGAAAAGTTTTGGAAAGAAAACATCTCATTTCTTTTCAATACACTTTGTCCATCAACAAGCTTAGGTATCAATGTTTAAAAAATGTTTTAGGCTAAGCTGCAAGTCACGAATGCACCGCTGTCTTCAGTTCTTCATCAGAAGTGAATCTTTGTCCTCTTTCAGGGACCAGACATGGGAAAGTCTGATCGAGTGAGATCAGAACTATAGTGAGGATGCTTTAACATCTCAAAACAAAGTTTTTGCAGAGTGTAGATGGTGTGGGCAGAAATGTGCAGACATGCATCACCATGCAATATCACGATGTCCTTGGATAGCGGGTCTCTACAATTAATCTGAAGTTTTGGCTTCAATAAGCATCTGACTGCACTGTTGATTTTTTAAACTTTTTCCATAATGATGTTCCAAAACTGGAAGCCCAGAAGACTGTAAGAATTCTGCCGTTTACTCTCAGGCTCATAGTGATTATATTACACGGTCATACTCTCATCATCAGTAATGATTCTCTTTAAGAAACTTTCACCTTTTTGCTCGCACTGCTGTTATAAATGAACTTATGTAACACGTTCACACCTGCACGGCAGTGACTCAAGAGACAGCAGCCTTGAACGCAAAGTGCTGATAAGACCATTGTTGATAATTTACTAATTAACTAGCAGAAAAGAGTTTGTAAAAATAGTTAAAAGGTTGAAGCTGAAAATAAGCTGTAATAAATCAGCTTTAATGTAATCATAAAATAAAATTTACCTAGCAAGATTTAGAATTTACTGTCATTTCATCTTATAACAATGAATGGGAAAGTGAGGATTTAGAAAGGTTTATGTTTACGGCAAGTTATGGTCCATTATGATACACTAATGTTAGTACCTGTCCTTGATGGGAAAAGAGTTTGAAGAAATAGTTAAAAGGTTAAAGTTAAAAATAAGCTGATCAGTTTTAATGTAAACATATTAGCTCAGGTTGTTCATAACATCGCTATTACACAACATTTTGACTTATGGTGCAGGTTAAATTTCAGGCAGATAGCATTGTAAAAGTTTGATTAAATTCTGTCCAGCTAGTTTTGCATGATGCTGTGACATAACCTGGTTGTACAGACATACAGAACATTTTCTGAAACTGGTTTCTGGTCCTCCAATGTATGGACCGAAGAGACATCATCAAAAGAGTAAGTTCTGACTTATGTATAGGTAAAATCTTTTTTTATTTATATTGACTACTGTATTATTCATGCTTTTTATCACGTGACATTTACATTTAATGTTGTGTTTCATGTTTATTTACCATTATGTATGAATGGTAAATTAAAGAACAATAAAACATTACCAGTTTGTTTCTCTGATGCACATGCACCTGTACCTACTCATGCATTTCACACACCTGTTTTCACCTGACATGCGGTGGCCTCCTGAGCTCGCAGCTTTTCTCTCAAAGTCTCATTTTCGGATGTAATGCGCCGGATCTGTCCCTGATACTCGGCCAGGGTCTGATCTACAGAGTCCAGGATGTTATCCACAGTCGCCCTGAAGATCTCGTTCAGAGAGGACTCCAGGAAAGCCTTCAGGTTCTTCGAGTTCATTGTTGCAACTTAAACAAAAGTCATAAACGAACGGAAAAGATAACCCGTTGTGTTGTGTGAGTCCTAAACACGCACACACACTCTCACTCAGACACAAATACACTTCCAGAGCTCTCTGCTCGCACTGGCTAGCTGGCTAAGCTAAACCTTTGCGTTTTTAGTGACGCAGAACGAAAGGCGGCTGTGCAAAAACAGCAATAACAATCTAGCATTAAACTTGGGAAAGTTTCCGACATGAACTCGGCATCAGTGTAAACTATTTTGCTTTAATTCTTAAGCTTGTGCAATAAATGCAAACAATTCTGATAAACTGCAGGCGTCGCTAAAGCCTGACTAGTTCTGTGGTTTTCGGATCTACATACAAACGCGCTCCACGCACACTCACGCCCCCTGTGCTGCGGAGGACTTACTGCAATATATTTTTATTCGATACACTAACCGGCTTACTGGTGATTCTACGAGGGTTAGTCAAAAATGATCCGCACGCCGGTTATATTAAAACCTCTCCTCTGTCTTATCAGGAGCGCTTTTCCATTTAAGTCTATTCTCTCCCCAGGTGTGAACATGTTACATTTGTAACTGCAGTTTGAGCAAAAGGTAATGCCCCACTTGTGATTTGCATGAAAGAAGAGCAGCATTCAGTAATTAGTTTTATTTTTAAACAACTCAAGGAAGAGCATAAGCAGAAATGTTTGGGTTATGTGCAATGTGTATATATTTAAGTTCGATTCCCACCTCTGGTCTGTGTGCATTGAGTTTGCATGTTCTTCCTGCACTTAGTGGTTTCCTCTGGGTACTCCGGTTTCTTCCATGGTCCAAAGAAATGCATATTATAATAATTGGCGTTCCTAAACGGCCCATAGTGTGTTAATCAGTGTGTGTATGTGCCCTGCAATAGATTGGCACCCGGTCTCGTGCCCCAAGTTGCCTAGGATAGTCTCCAGGCCCACTGCGACCCTGCAAACCCTGTGCACACGCTAACCGAAATACATAGCCTACAATATAAAAATATTATACGAAAGTTCTTTTAATGAATAAATATAATGGTAAATATTTGTTTTAAAATGCTATTGGACAAATGTATTCACCAACTAAACTAAACCGACATATAAAAAAGTTGTTTGTGTAAATATACATATAAACTTACATATCAAGATGCATTAAACAAATTATCTGTGCTCTCACCAAGGCTTTAAAAGGAACACTTGAAGGCAGCATCATTTCATTTCGCTATATTGCCCATAATTAAATGCATTGGTTGTTTATCTGGTTGCTTAATTTGACTCATTAATTTGACAAAAGTTAACACATTTGAAATTGTATTGTCTACATTGAAAAGAAAAATAATAATAAAATTAAAAAAACAAGGCTAATTGTAAAGATTGAATCAGTGAATGAGTTATTTTGTCTCCCTCTAGCGGCAGTGATGTTCAGAGTGGGCGTGGTTTCAGGACGCAGGTTGCTTTAATAGACAGGCCAGTGAGGGCGTGTCTTCACCTTCACACTACCGTAATGAACAGAATAGCTATACAGCAAGCGTTTTTTTGTTTGTTTTAAATCCGGTTACGGATATTAGTCTAGGCATTAATAAGTGGTTTAATACGGTATTGTGCGGCCAGGTGTTTTCTTTGCTGCTTTTTTTTTTTTTAGCCTTTCCAGGTTATCTTGCTGTTGCTTTTTCTCTTATCAAGCACTGTTCTGATGAAGATCCAGATAGGATAAAGGACTTAATTGTGAATGGGCAACACAGTGAGCGTGTTTGACATCTTGGAAGGATTCCCAGGATAGAGCTTAGTGACCTGCTGTGTTTATTTGCAGGATGACTGAGAAGCATTCAAAACAAAGGGAAGTGGCAAATAGACTGTTCAGATCAGCTTGAGTCTGGGTAGTTTATGCTCACATTTTGACAGGTAAGTCGAAACTAATCTAATTCCTTCCAGATCATATAGAATTATTCAAGCAATAAAGGTGGACTGTTCTGAAATTGTCCAATATCTGCAATATCACAATTGGGTTTAAATCTCACCTTCTGTGCATAGAGTGCATGTGCACATTCTCTTCCAAACGCATGTTGTAAGCCAATTAGAGTTTTCATGTTGCCTATTGTGTGTGAAATGTCAAGTCAAGTCAAGTCAAGTAGGCTTTTATTGTCATTTCAACCATATGCAGTTCAGTACACAGTGAAACGAAACAACGTTCCTCCAGGACCAAGGTGCTACATACATGTAAACGACATGAATTAACAACACAACATAAATTTAGAACGCAGATTTTTTACATTTTTAAGTTAATCTAAACTATCAATTTCTATACAAAAATGAGACAGCAATAGACAACAGACAACAAAGTGCACGTGCAAATGTGCAAACGAAGAGCTATATGACAACAAAAAATAACAACGTAACACGTTATATTAAAGAAATACCTTTTTAGTGATAAGGTACGAGTTGAGGTAGTGGAGAGAGCAGCAAGTAAACAATTAATATTGTGTTCAAAAAAACCTCTCCTCTGTCTTATCAGGAGCGCTTTTCCATTTAAGTCTATTGTCTCCCCAGGTGTGAACATGTTACATTTGTAACTGCAGTTTGAGCAAAAGGTAATGCCCCACTTGTGATTTGCATGAAAGAAGAGCAGCATACAGTAATTAATTTTATTTTTAAACAACTCAAGGAAGAGCATAAACAGAAGTGTTCGGGTTATGTGCAATGTGTATATATTTAAGTTCGATTCCCACCTCTGGTCTGTGTGCATTGAGTTTGCATGTTCTCCCTGCACTTAGTGGTTTCCTCTGGGTACTCCGGTTTCTTCCATGGTCCAAAGACATGCATATTATAATAATTGGCGTTCCTAAACGGCCCATAGTGTGTGAATCAGTGTGTGTATGTGCCCTGCAATAGATTGGCACCCGGTCTCGTGCCCCAAGTTGCCTAGGATAGTCTCCAGGCCCACTGCGACCCTGCAAACCCTGTGCACACGCTAACCGAAATACATAACCTACAATATAAAAATATTACGCAAAAGTTCTTTTAATGAATAAATATAATGGTAAATATTTGTTTTAAAATGCTATTTTGGGTTTAAATCTCAATTGTGTTCAAAAAAATATTTTGTGCAAATAGCAAAGTGAAATGAATTATTGTGCAAATATTGCAAAGAACAGTTCAGATGGGTATGAACAAATTAAGGTGGTTGTAGATCAGTGTGATTGTGCATGTGTGTGTGTTTATCAGTTCAGTCCGGATGTAATTTATGATGAATTGGTGCACCCCATTCAGGTTGTCCCCTCCTTATGTCCTGAGTTTCCTGGAATCAGCTTCAGGTCCCACGGCCGTACCTACATGGGATAAACTGCACTGAAAATGAATGAATGATTTTGGGTATTGACATACATTGATCTTTAGTCATTTTTATATTCTGGTCAGGTGTATTGCGATTGAAAAGTCTATCCCAGGAACACATGAGGGGGGAATACGCCATGGATGGGATTCCAGTCCATTGCAGGGTGAGCACTATTCACACACGCCTTCACGTGTGCACCTACACAGATTTTTGAAAAATTGAACCATGGTCCTGTGCCACCATTATATGTTGTATTGTGAAACATAAAGTGACACAGTGGTAATAGTCTTGCCCTATCTTCTGGAGATCGCAAGTTTGAATTTTCTCCCCAATTTAGTAATAGCCAATTCCCAACTATCATTCACACTCCCATATTAAGGCTACAAGCACCAATCAAGGAAGGACCGAAGTGCGATCCGTTCCTGAGCTGGGATTGGTCCCAGCTTTCCCAGCTCAGGAACGGATCGCACTTCGGTCCTCCCTTGATGTAGCAAGGGGCTATTACTTTTTCACATAGGGCCAGGAAGGTTTGGACAGCTTTTTCTGCCCTTAGAAAATAAATTCATAATTTAAAAAACTTGTTTGATGATCTCAATCATTTAGGTGTGACAAATATGCCAAAAAAGGAAGGGTGCAAATACTTTTTCACGGCACTGTACTGACATAATGTGCATAGAAAGAGCATTAAATAAATATGCCAGTAGAATGGGTTTTAGAATTAGGGTTAAACTGTCCGTAGACTGTAATGTTTTCATCTTCACTCCGACACCAGATTACGTATTTGTTGTTAACACATAACCTCATGGAAGCCAAAGGTTATAATAAAAAAAAAAAAATTAAACAAACACAGACTAATATGAAGAAGCAAGGTTAGGGCCGATTGTTATGTAACTCAGACTGTAGATTCCTGCAGGCTGTTAGTGGCCTTTTTCAGCTCATGTTTGGTGTTCTGGGGGAAACACAGTGAAACCAGTAGAACCTTATCAACTTCATTCTTCGTTGTTATTTGTATTAATTCTTGAGTTTCGGGACAGCATCAAACCTGATACAGTTTTTTTTAAGAATCATATCAGGACATCTGTGTGTCATTCTGTTTTCCTGTCTATCATGCTACTAATGCAGAGTCATCTTAACATAAACCATGTAGTAACTTGGCCACATTTGCTTTTGCGCAATATGATTGTTTCAAGTTTTTAGACTTTTCCCTCTCTTTCAGTTCCTCATGACTCATTACTGCTTTAAAATAGACATGTGAAATTAACAAAAATAAATGCTTCATTTGTTAAGGCCATGAGCCATGAGGTTAAGTCATCTGATCGGTCTACAGGATTAAGCCCGAGTGTGCTGCCACACTAATACCCCGCCGCGAGACTGGCCCCTGACAGGACGTGTGTTGAAATCACACAACAAGCATTGTAAGATGTCAAGACGAGAGATCTGCGACTGGTTTAAAAACTGACACGTCAACTCGCTCGTCGGCCTGAGACGTTGGCTAATCGTTGTAACTCTCAAGTTTGTGTGTTATGCAGGAAGAGCTGAGGTGAGCACCAGCAGGAAATAAAGTGCGAATGGACCCGGATGTGGGTTCGAAGAGGTGAACTGAGCTTGAAAATTTGTTGTAGATTCTGTCTATGGCAGTGTCATAAATTATATTTATTATTAACTGATTAGGAATCATCCTTGGAAGCAATTTTGTTTAAAAAAATTCAGATTAAAAGAATCTACTCGAATATACATCCTCAATCCAAAACCATATTAACCTTCATCTGCCACTCCTTTTTTTTCTTTCTTTCTCTTGTTCTCTTGCTGAAGTGGTTTATTTGCAGCCAGGAAGTGGAACTATGCCTGTGTGACGCCCGCACAGAAAGTCATTGCAACGCACATCCGCTGTGCACATCTCAGAAAGGAGTAGGAAAGAAAACAGACCTGGGTTATGGCTATTAACTGAAGTTAATGAAGAAAAGTTATAAAAGAAGGTGAGTCCGAGACGAGTTATTTTGTTATGGTTCATTTCGATTATAATATACCGAGTTACTTAGTGGTGAATGTAGTAGTCATTAGGCATGAAATGAGATGTGTTTCATATCGATGATATGATCGAAGATTGAAGTATATCATTTTTTTTAATATCTTGACTGGCGTGGAATTCATTACTCTACAACAGACTTACTGATCCTTCATTATCAGCATCGCAGGAAACCATTGGACATCAACTCATTGGACATCAAGTTTCATAGTTTGTTCACTTTTACAACAGTATCTATATCAACATATCATGATAATATATTTTTATTGATATTGTCATTGTATTTACTTTGACCTTGTTTTATGTCATGTACTGTAAACAATCAAGTGATATGTTAAAACAGCATGTTTGAAAGGCTCATGCCGGGTATAGGATATGTGCTTCTGTTGACCTGGCACGTTTTTCTACATTCTTGTAGTTCCACTTGACTGTTGGTATTTTGGTATTCAAATGACATGGGTTAGGTTTGGTTTTGCCCTTTACAGTGTTATGTCTACACAATGGGAGTGGATACATATGGATTTATCTGTTTGTAAGAGCATTTACACAAAGAAATTTGATTTGTCTTAAAATTCAATTAGTTCGGAATTCCTGTTTATATAATATGAGTGCTTTTGAATCTGTAATTGTATATACTGTTTAGTCCATAATACAGAATACTGTTTAGTCTGTATATTCTGTAGGTATTGTTTGGTACTGTTTAGTCCTTTTGTGTTTTAAATACAAAGGGAGAATGCCACAAAAAAGAAATCCATAAATGATGACATATATGACTATTCAGTAAGGAAAAGGTAATGGCACGTATCTAATGTGGCGGTGTTGGTGAATCCTATAGTAGCTGTTTCACTTTAGTGGATAAGCTGCCATACTGGAGGATTTGTTGAACGATGTATTTCCATCATTTAGTCATTTTTAGATTTGCTGCTATGCCGTTTTGTGGCCAGGGCTAAATGCAAATCATATGTATTATGCAAATTGTACATAAATATATATGTTATAGAATTTAACATGGTTTAAATATCAATAAAACTCTAGTGTTGTTTACCTGGACTGCTAGAGTTTCTGTGTTAATTCATCTCAGTAGTAAAAATTCGTATATCTGTAGTTAAAGGTGCTTTTAAGTGTCTGATTTACCACTAATCACTCCTAAATGTTTGTGTGACCTACAGATGGACGCATGCTTTACGGTAATCACATAGAATCAGTTGCTTAAGAAGCCATGGAGAGCCATCTCATTCTACCTGCATCGGATGATTTTACACCAGAAGAGCCATATCTGGAAGCCAAGCTATACATAGAGAGGGTGGAGCAGGAGAATCATCGATGCCAAGAAGAAATCCACAGAGAGAGAACCCATGAACTGTTGGAGACAGACGGTCCCGAACAGTTAGAGCACGGGGTTTCCATTACAGTGTACCCTGTTAAGGTTCCCAGCATGCATTTCAGCTGTGCTACAGTACAGTGGGATATGCCACAGACTCCTGCAGATGCTCCATCCAAAGATTTGGGTTCAAGTGAGATTAACTCGAGTTATGGGTTGAGTATGGACTGGGTAATCAATCCTCCAGCCTTAGACATGCCATTGCTGAGGCAGGAGGAAATGATTGATCCGGAACCAGATGAAGAGCCAGGACAGACAGGTGATGACGTGGAGCAAGAGCCTGCTATAACTATAAAAGTCGACTCTTGCCAGGTATGGATTAGCAAAGTTCTTGGCAGCCATCTTGGAAGTGATCCAAGGTCTCAAGTCATTTCCAATCGTACAACATCTGTTTACTTGAGCTGATTTCTAAACCTGCACCCTGTGGACAAAAATATTTAAATCATCATTAAAATCTGATAAAAGAATTTGTGAATAATTCATTTATAGTGGCATCATAACGTTTTATTTCAGGTTATTGTGCATGCACATTTCCGTTGACTCTATTTGATTTGTGTTTCTAAGCTACTTGACAGAGGTGGAATATAACTGCACTTAAGTACCTTTTTCACATATGTGTACTTTACTTAAGTAGATTTATTAGAGGATACTTTTTACTTTTACTTCACTACAATATCCAGGAAATATCTGTACTCCTACTTAACTACATTTCTGCATGGCGTCAAGTATTTCAAACGAGACGCGGAGCTTGTTGCAGACGCCACCGAAAACAGGACATTCCCCAATAGGGAAGTTGGGGAGGGTTGGGTGTGAGGGTCTACTATGGAAAACCCTACTATGAGCTAATGTAAGCTCTGTACTTTGACTACTGACTTTTTTGACTACTAAACACCCCCCCGCCCCTTGTCTTTGTACACGTAATAATTGCTCTAGGGAATTTGTGTACTTTTCTCACCTTTAGTAATTGATTGGCAAGCCAATGAGAGAAGGCTGAATATCAAATGGCTTTCTACTCCCTATGTGCTTTAAATGAGGGCTTTGCAACTAAGGCTGTGCACTTTATGGCTAACACGCAGCCATGTTTTAGCTAACCCCATCCAAATATGGGTAATCTGACTGTTACTGATTATTTATTATTATTGAAAAATTATGACTGTATTGAAAAGTGTGTCTGCTGATTTTTGCATAATACGAAAGCCGACATGTAATATCTCTCTTATGAGAATTTTCATAATATTATTCAAAATTTATTGGATAATTAAAAAAAATCCTAACTATTTAAAGGTTACATTCACATAAAAAAGATGCCATTTTGAGTATTAACACTCTCCCTCATTCATATTTCAACCAATGGCCTCCATACTGTTTCTGGTACTAGTCAAACAGGAAGAGTTGTGTGGTTTAGCATGTAGAGCAGCAACTCTTAATATGAGTACTGGTGAGGTGCTGTGATGAGAGGTGAAATTGTTTCCATGTCTGCTTACTGCCTACAGTTGAGTGCAAAAGTTTGCACGCCTCATTGGTTTGTCTGTTTTATGTCAGATTTTTTTTTCCTACAAGAATAACAACAATCAAACAGTATTATGAAAGGACACTTTTCAATTGAACTCTTCCTTTTCAGACCTGATATGTTACAGACAATTGCTAACAGATTTGGCCAGACGACTGGGCAAATATTTGCCTAGAGCTATGACAGTGATTTTTTGCCCACAAAATATTTTGAATATTGCAAATGTGCTGGTACAAATGCTGTTCAGAGGATCAAAATGAGTTATTAAAGTAAAACCTTTTATTAACTTCAGTGTATGAAAGTAATGCAGTATTTTAGAGAATATTTGCATCACATCCAAAAATGGAGGAGGCAAATTTCTGACCTTATTTTATTTGTATATTTTTGTGCTATGCATATGCTGACGCACCACAGAACCACATTGTTGCGTTGTGGCTGTATATTGAATTTCCTTCTCTACTCATGGGTGTATAAACTTTTGCTCTCAACTGCAGTTTGAAAAATACCTTAGTTATATGTTTGCCAATGATGTAGTCTCTGATGTATTTACTGTATGATCAATTTACATATATAATCTGTATATCAGTCCATATCTGTCTGTCTGTCCCTCTAGCAACATAATTAATTTATAATTTCTTGGTTCTGTTTATTTTAAAACCTGATATTCATTCAAGTGTGCTTCAGTTTACTGTGTCCACATTTCATGTTTACTTTTTCTTCTTACAGTTACATGATCCACATACAGAGGTGAATGTTTGTGCGACACTATCAAACGAAGACGAACAGACACCATTTACAGGTAACATGCATCTTATTTATTCAATGCATCACTGTCAGTTTGGTAAATATATTGAAAACATTTATATACATTTGCAGTAGCAACTACGAGGAAGGGAAAAGGGCCCATCAGTGTTGAATACTCAGCTTTTATAACACAGTACACACCTCTTGCTATGTGACTAGTGATGTCGCTTCCTGTTTTATTTATGTCTACCTGGAGGCATAAATGCACCCACTATAAATTTCCATTTAACTCTCTATTGGGCGTGGGGGTTGGGGAGTCACCACAGTACTGCACGCAGCATTTAAGGTTTTTTTTTTTCTTCTTCATCTTTTTTTTAAACAAAGGTTTAGTTTTAGGTCAAGTTAATATTTAAATAATCTTTTATAGTTTAATGTAATTTTATAGATGTTTTGAAAAGTGCTTGATGTTTGGGGTTATATCTTCAATGTTTACAAACATCCTTCTTTTGAAGAATTATGTGAAGAATGCTTGGTTTGCCATTATTAATGGTTGAATTAAAAAAAAGAAAAGAAACAATTTTTTATTTGTGTGCTGTGTGTTTGGGTGTTATAATTTGGGACTAAATAAAAGATACACCTGAAACTAGCTCAACATTAGAATTTTTATAATTTTAAAACAAGTCAGGAATTTAATACCTTTCATGTGAAGGAAATTCAAAATAAATACACAAATAATTCAAGACTTAAACAGCCATGACAAAAATTTTTAAAAAGTTAAATTGTTTTCCTGAGCCTTGTGTACACTGAGATACACTGTATATTGTGGAATATTTATTTATTTATTTATTTATTTATTTGATTTTTTTGAATTAAATTAAAAAAATAAAACTTTCATATATTTTAGATTAATTACAGTGATGATTATGGCTTACAGCTCATGAAGATAAAAAAAAAGTATCTCATAATAGAATATTTCATATTGAGTTTAAGGAACTTTTCATACAGTATACTGTAAATTCTGTGTAGCTCTACGTCTAGTTCAGTATCATTTCACAATCATGGAGAAGACTGCTGACTTGACAGTTGTCCATAAGATGATCATCACACCCTAGGAAGGGTGAGGTTGGAGTCAGTGCATCAAGAGCCACCACGCACAGACATTTTCAGGAAATGTGCTACAACTGTTGCATTCCTTATGTCGAGCCACTCCTGATCCAGAGACAATGTTCAGGAGTATCTTGCCTGCAATGACAGGAGCATCCTACCTGGCCCAAGGACAAAAAAGAACCGAACCCTTACTCAGTTGTCTCTTTTCAGATGAAAGTAAATATTACATTTCATTTGGTAATTAAGGTCCCATAGAAGGATTGGAGAGGCACCAGGTCTAAATTTGCACTGTCTGTGATGATTTGTCATCTGCTGGTGTTGGTACATGATGTTTTGTCCAAAATCACAGCAGCTGTCTACCAGGAGATTTTAGAGCACTTCACAGTTCTGTCTGCTGACAAGTTTTATACACATGCTGGTTTGTTTTTTGAGCAGGTCTTCCAACCAGTCTTGTCCAACCAGGCCCACTTGCCTGACATGAACCCTAAAGAGAATCTATGGGCTATTTTTAAGAGTACGATGAGAAACACCTGACCCAACAAAGCTGATAGGCTGAATTTACTTATCAAAGAAATCTAGTCTTTGAGTACACCTCAGCGTTGCCACAGACTGAATGCCTCTAAGCCGTGCCGCATTGACGCATTAAGCGTTGCTAAAAGGGGCCCCAAACAAAAATTTTATCTCTTTTGATAATAGATTTTTTATTTTCTTAAGAAATATTTAATTTGACGTGTAATGAACCTAGGAACCTTGTGAAAATTCCTAAAATAAGGCCATGTCTGTACATATGAGTTATCTTATGTAACTGTATTCTAATCTCTTTTCAGAGATCTCGCAGGCACCAGAAGAAAATGATGATGGTGGATTATTGGACTGTGAGGAAAATATTAATGAAATGGAAAGCCATCTCTGTATAGAGGACCCAGAGATCCTGCCAGTTCCTGAGGAAAATATTGATGAAATAGAATGCCATCTCTGTATAGAGGACCCAGAGATCCTGCCAGTACCGGAAGTTCTTAAAGAATCCAGCAGCAACTTTGTGCTTTTGCCTGTACCAGAGCAAGTACTTGAAGACATGAGAGAAACAAAAGATGGAGTGGAGCTCAATTCTGAGGCTGAATTTCCACCTCCTTGTGAGGAAGACTGTAGTTCTACTCAACAGTCAGAAACAAATGACCCAGTCCTAGAACAGGATTCAAAACAAAGTGAGGAACCTGATCTAATCCAAGAGGCAGATCCACCACAACAAAGTGTAACACCAGATTCGGTCTGCGATGCTGTCAAGGCATTAAAGATTAAAGATTCTGAAAATGTGGAGCCGATTATAATCGCTAATGATAAGTTAGAAAATGCTGAAAGATTCCAAGAATCTGTGTTGGAATTCAAGCAAGAGGAACCAACCTGTGAAGAGGTGATTGAAAGTACAGTGGAAGAGGAACTTCACAGACACAAAGAACAATTAATACAACAATCAGAATGTTCAGACAAGTTGGAAAACTCAGAAGAGTCGAAGCAAGAACTTGAAGAAACTTCAGAAGAGACAAAGGAACCAAGTTCTAATGAAACAGAAACATCAGACCAGTCAAGTCAGACAAAAGGTACAGTTAGTGTAGAAGTAGATCAAACAGAAAATCCCAATGAGACAGAACCCTTGGACCAACCTGAAAGCTCAGCTGAAAAAGACCCAGCACAGCTCTCAGAATTGAAAGATGGTGAAGAAGATGCCTCACTCATATCAACTCAACCAGATGAGCTTCAGAAAACCGAGCAGGAAAACCACACCACCTCAGAACAACATGAGAATAATGACAACGACAGTGTAGGACAAACTGAAGATGTCTCATCCAAGCATGTACCAGTGGCAGAGGAACAACCGGAGGAATCTGTTGAACCTAAAGTTCCCTACAAGAATGGAAACATAGAAGTTGCGGACCGAGAGGAGGCGCGTAAACTTGCGGAAAGACTTTACAAGCTTGACAATGTTCAGCGTACAGATGTGGTTCGACATTTGGACAAAGAGTGAGTTACTGTTAAGCACTGATTCATTGCAGTAATAATACGGTTTAAAAGGTTGCTTCCTTCATAGTTACCAGTCAAAAGTTTGGGCACACCTTCTAATGCAATGTTTTATTAATTTATTAATTTATTTTCTACATACTAGAACATGACTGGCCATTTACAGTAAAACTATGTAATAACACATGTGGCATTAGATAATTAAGTCACAACAACAGTCAAGTGATGTTTTAAGACACAACTGTTCTGGAACAGTTCTTGCAAGAACAGTATTGTCAAGTGCATTTACAAAAAGCATCAAGCACCATGATGAAACTGTGTTTAATCCAATCCTGCCTTCCCCCCACCCCCAAATTTTTTTTTAACCATTCCAAGGAATATACCCAAAATTATTCGCCTTATTGTAAGGAGATCACGCATAGTCATCTATTACCAGTACACCAAGATGGTGGAAGGGATTGTGTTACACTCCATTGTCAGTCACAGCCATGCTTGAGCATATGTGAGCTCTTGTAAATGAAAGCGGTCAGCTTGCACCTAGAGTGTGTTCAGCAACGCAATGAAATTATGTAATAGCTGGTTTTGTATATCTTTGAGGAAGCATGCTCTAACACTCATCCGGACTGATTGGTAGAAGGGTGTGATGAACAGATTGGTAGAAATGGCGTTAAAAAAAAAAAAACTCATGACATTTGGCAAAATCAGGTAGGATGTGTTGATGAATAAAAACTCTTAGGGAGTGAATAAGCTCCAACGACTGCTCCTACAGTAGGATAAGAAAACGGTAGGATAAGCAGTAATGAAGGCAAAATCCGCTTAATTGTTATTAGAGAATATTAACACCCTAATCAGATAACAATATGAAAATTAATATAGTCTTAATCAACTATTTGCACATATTTGTTACTTATTATAGAATGAAGGTAAATCCAAGACCTCCATTATTGGTTTTGATTTTGTCTTATTGGTAAAGACTTAAATGTATATATTACTCCAAAAACTTATGTGCATATGCTTTTTTTATTCTAGCAATGAGTTCAGTCGCGTTGTTGGGGAGGAGTACCTTAAGTTCTTCGAATTTATGGGCCAAAGCTTGGATGAAGCTCTTCGGTGAGATTCTCCATCTACTTCAGGATACTATACTGTAGTATTTACAATACCTAAAACTAAAACACGACCTTGTCGTAACCTTATGTGTTTTCATTCAATTTCTAGGTCTTTTCTAAAGGAAGTGGTTTTGATCGGTGAGACTCAAGAGAGGGAGCGAGTACTCGATCATTTCTCCAAGCGTTACCAGCAGTGCAACCCTGAGACATTCTCCTCATCCGGAGCCGTGCTCACGCTCACATGTGCCGTCATGTTGCTCAACACAGACCTGCACGGACAAGTACGTTCCATTTCTAATTAATAGCTTGGAACCAAAAAGCTTAAAATATCGTTGCTTTTGCTTTGTAAACACTGCTTTGTCCTCCTCCTGATCAGAATGTTGGGAAGGCCATGTCTATGGCTGACTTTGTGTCGAACCTGGATGGGATGAATGAAGGAGAGAATTTCAGTAAAGACTTACTGAAGGTGAGCGAAATGCTTTTGAACCTATAGTGTAAATAGTTCAGCGCAAAAGTTTGCACACCCTCAGAATACATGATTGATTAATATGTTGTTTGTTTGGTTTCATTATCACAATTAACAAAAATAGGCAATTTTTTTTTCTGAATGTGTTGTATATTTTCTCTAGCCCCACAAATTCCTCCCTGCATACCTGTCTTTCTCAAACATTGTTTGGAACCCAAAATCGAATTTTGTTTGAAACTATTTTATTTTATTTATTTATTTTTTGTAGAACTGTTTCTACACATGCTTTCAATTATTTTTGACAATTGAGATTGTTTTGGTTTGTTTTTCATATAAAAACCAGGGGGCACAAACTTTTGCACTCAACTTATAAAATGGTCTTGAATCACTTTTATGGGTTTATTTACTTTGCTGAAAGTTTTTATTCTTTGATCCACAAATAATTTCTGGAAAACAAATGTTTTTCTCCACTGATTGATTCTTCAAAAATGTCTTCCAGTCCTTTTATAACTCAATCAAGAATCACCAGCTTGAGTGGGCAGTGTGAGTCCATCTATGATTACTGTTCTCATCATTCCTTGCCTTGAGTTAATATTTCCTCCGTCTTCTAATCCTGGATTTTTGCTTGTCTTTGCGTCTAGAGAAGAGAAGGAACTGTTGACCTCAATAACCTTGGAGCAGGACTCGGATCCGGATGCGGCTCTTCGTTCGAAGAGTAACCCCTTCCAGGACCTGGCCCATGACAAGAAGGCCACTGTGTTCCAGAAAGGCTTCCTGAAGCGGAAAGCTCATGCGGACATAGACGGCAAGCGCAGTGAGTTCTCGTGATTTGATTTAGCTTTAAGATCACTTCTTCACGATGTTCGCGATGTGTTTAATGTGAATGTTCTTCCTCTGTGTGGCAGCTCCATGGGGAAAGAGGAGTTGGAAGACGTTTTATGCAGTGCTTAAAGGAATGGTGCTCTATTTACAGAAGGTAGGGAGTTTTTCTTTAACAATGAACTGAAGAATAAAGGATTATCAATTAATAAAGTCATATAGTTTTTACAACATGTTTGAGGAACCAGTCTGGAGCTTATACACAATGTATACACAAGCAAGCAAAAAATGGTTCGATCCCATGTGTTTGTGGGTTTCCTCTGGGTTTTCTGGCTTCCTTCCTCACCACTGCTCTGCTAACATCATGCAGAGCACGTCTTACCTCTTTCACTTTTCTTGGTCTTGGTGACCTTATCCGATACAGTTTAGAGTTCTGGGTTTAAGTTGTTTTCCCCCCCAGTTTTCTTAATGTGTTCTTTTGGACTTGTTACATGTGAGGGCCATTCAAATCAAGCTGGGTCTTTTCATTGGGCAGAATAACGGAACACGGTTCTAAGAGTGGGAACTCCTTTTATTTCTTTATATCCCCTGCTACATAATGCACTTATCCCAGTGTTTCACTAATGCTTGGATACCATCAAGGTAGAATGTTTTCTCAGAACTCCAGAGCCATAATAATACTTCCTGCTTCATGTCTGAAACCCTGGCCTCCTGGGAACACCTTTAATGGCCCAATCATGTGGTGTGAGGTGGCTGTAACTCCCAGCCTGTAATGTGAAAGTGCTGTTTGTGAATGATTGTGTGTACAGTTCCCACAGAAAGATGCATCTCTTCTGCAAGGTGACGACAAGTTATCCGTTGTTTTTCAAGGATCACCCGCTGAATGTTCACGGGAACGACTGCAGTGGGCTCATCATGCAGCGGTCATTCATGGACGTACGGCCTTCCTTAAGACATTTGCACCATTTCAAATGTTTTACTATGGCTAGGAATCTCATCACTGTACCGTGCTTGAAGTCTTCTGAAAATATAAATCGATTTTACATCTTCAATCCAGAGCAATGTCATCACGAGTCCCGGTTTGACTTGAACGCATCTCCATTTAAAAACAAGAACAGGGAAACTTGTTCAGTCTAATTATATATTTTTGGGAAGTTTAGGTTTGAAGAGGTAAATTTAAATCACTCTCCCAGGTGAAAAGGTAAAAATGCATTTTGTGCCTCAGGGAATAATACCATATGACAAGCCAAAGTGCATTATGGGGCATATTTCATGCAGAGAGATCATATGGCTAGCTTTCATGAATTATTAATTCTGGAAGTTGTAATCACCTGACCTGTGATCGGTCATAATAAACGTGGCATGCCCATTTTGTTTTAAAATATCATTGCAAAAATATGGACATAATGTATTTAATGTATTTAATTTCTCATTCTTTCTATCTGGCAGGATGAATACAGGAAGGATTGGCAAAGCTCTGAGGAGGTGCTCAGTGTCCATCATGCGCTGGCAGAGAGAGCGGAGGACTATACCAAGCGGCCTCACGTATTCCGCCTGCAGACCGCAGATTGGAGGGTCTTCCTGTTCGAAGCACAGTAAGCATGCTGGCTCAAATCCCATCGAGAATCATAGCTACACAACAATTTTATGTCTCCCGTTTGGTAAGCCATCACCGTCTCTCGTCTTCTAGATCTACTGAGCAAATGAACTCCTGGATCGGACGTATCAACCTGGTGTCCGCTCTCTACTCATCTCCTCCGTTTCCCGCTGCTGTTGGCTCTCAGAGGAAGTTCTGCAGACCCATTCTACCCGCAACACAGTCTGCGCTCACTCTGGTACACAAAGCTTTTTCAAGTTTCCATCATTTTATGTAAATTTGTACACCATCATTTTGAAAGATACCAACTCCTTGAAATGCATTTTTTTTCCATTTATAATGACCAAGATCTTGGGTAGTATACTTATATGCACCTTATCTTTAATTATAGACAGACTTGCAAAACATGTCCCTTTCAGGCTATGATTAACAGTTCAAGGTCTTGCTTAATGGATTTAACAGTGGAAACTTGGTTGAATTTAAACTCGACACCTTTCACTCAGTAGTCCAATGCCTTTACCACACAATCTACCGCAGTCCTAATTTTAGTGCAGTGTTGTACATACGGGTACACTGCGGTCAGTATGGCATCATTGTGATAGGCCAAATTAAACGCTATTTATTTTAAACCAGAAGTGCCAATGATCATGTCCAGTGGTATTTTCTTATAATGTAACGGTAACAGACGTAGCTGTTAGAAGCAGTCTGACGCACCGCAGCTGCATTTAAGTGTGCATAAACCACAATTCAACCTCAAATTCACCGCGTCATGAGCCGCTATGCTTCTGACTCGTGACTTGGGTAAAAACAGAATCGTCTTCTGCCTCGTTCTTGTACTGTCGCTGGATTTGGGGGTTTTGAGTCTGATCATGGGGGAGTTTTGTAATGTTTAACTATGAATTGGAGATATGTGGATATATGTTTTTTGAATGTACTTTATTGTGCAAAAGTCGTGAGCCATTTTCCAAAGAGCCAGACATTCTGTTTTTCTATTTGTAAGATATTTCGGAGGGATAGTCCAGACTTGCTGAAACACTTTTTTAACTCTCATTTTTGGCAAGATTTTGTCTTTCATTTTCAGTCCAGTCCCTGTACCTAACCAGTTTCAGAGGAATGTGTTTTGTTTGTTAAGTCCTATGAATCATTCAAGCATAAAAAAGCATCCAACTTAAGGCATAAACCAGTGTGAAACTGGTGCAAATGCTGACAGATGATCAGTCCGGTAATTAGTACTATATACTGGTGAAGCTGAATGCTGAGTGCACTGTAAACCCAAATGAGTTGGCAAACCTCAAAAAATTTGAGGTAATAAGTTACATCAAATTTTTTAAGCAACGATGTTTCCAATTTTAAGTAAACAGAGCTATCAGTTTTTGAGTTTGTTGTACTCATTCATATTAAGCATTCTTTACTTGTATTATTGAGTAGCCTAACTCATACTATTTAATAGCAATTATAATTTTTTTTAGCTGTTGCAAATCAAATAAATTGTTGTTAGTTTTTCGGCTGCTCCCGGCAATGGGTCGCCACTGCAGACATTCCGGTCTGCACACAAGCTTGGCACAGATTTTACACCAGATGCTCTTCCTGATGCAACCCTCCCATTTTATCTGCACTGTAAACCCGATTGTGAAATTTAACAAAATCCAACCATAATGTTTTATTCTTCTTACACCAACAGGAACAATTTTACTTCCTACAAAGTGACACAATGTATATTATTATTATTATTATTATTATTATTATTATTATTATTATTATTATTATTATTATTGATAAAGTTTCTGTTATAATTTATAATAGCTATAAACAATTCCGATCAGGATTCAGCTTTGTTGAGGTGGAAAGGTTTTTTTTTGTTTGTTTGTTTGTTTTTCAAAAAATTTATTTAAGTATATGTTCAAGTCTTATTTTTTCATATTTTCCTCAAATTCCCTAAAATGATCTGCTGTCTTAGGCAGTCGTATTGCTTTTTAAGTACTTTCTACTTCCACTTCTTGATAAGAATAATATGAATGTTTGTGTACTCATGTACTGATTTAAGGCCTTCGTCTAATCATCATACAGAAGAAGTGAAAACTGAATAGAGGAAATTTTTATAATGTCACAAAGCCTGTCTGTGTGCAACACAAAATCCTGTTGTCTGTGTGTGTGAACAGGAGAAGCAGCTGCAGTCACATGCCGCCATGCTGCAGTCGTTTCAGGAGGACCTGAGCGCGTTACAGCAGTTGGCACAGGAGAGCCGCAGGGCAAAAGCCAGAGAAGTGGAGGAGCACAGGCAGAAGGAGGAGTACCTGCAGCATGAGGTTGGTGGTTGGTGGTTCATGATTGTTTCATCTCGAATCTCTTTAATCAACCAAGTGAATCCACATGCAGAACTGCTTCTCATTGGATGTTTTTCTGTTTTTGCTCCATCTCTGACTGTTTCACCTTTCCGTCTTCACAGCGATGCCGTTACGAGGCTTACGTTCACATTCTGGATATCTGGCAGACACTTGGAAAGTCCTCCGAGACGGTCAGCGGGACAGACCTCGCCAGTTTCGACCAGGAGCTATGGAAAGGAGCAGAGAGCGAAGAACAGGAGGATAGTGACCTAGATGGAGGGTTGAAGAGATCTCATTCCAGTCCATCTCTTGAACTTGAAGTAGCTAGTCCGCCTGTGGTCAAAGTGAGGCGTAACATCTCAGAGAGACGGACTTATCGCAAGATAATCGTTCCCCGACGTAACAGGGAAGTGTAAGACTAAATCCCGAACTGTTACAGTCTCATCATTTCGAAAAGGACTGAATGTTACGTAAATTCTTTATCAGTTCCTCAGTATCAGAATTTCTGTCTTTAAAGAGACTTGCATTGAAGAATGCCCTACATGCAAACATAATAATATGACCAATGTTTTCAAGCTAACACCACACACTCACCTTTAAACCATTTTCACAAGGACAAGGCTTCAACAACCAACATTTTATTTATCCACATCTGCATGAAAAAAAGTGGCATTTCCAAATAAGGGAACAATCTTCATAATAGCGCATATTAGTGTCATATTAGTGTAACATTTCTGCAATTTACTCAGCAATTATTCTGAATATAATACACTGAAGCTTGTTTTTGACGAGTACTGTAATGGTTATTAAAATAAATGGTTTTGATTTTAGCTATTATATATCTGTTCCAAAACAGAATTATACACTGATCAGCCATAAACATTAAAACCACCATGGTTTTGGGTTTGCCTTGTGTCAACGAAATAGTTCTGGCCCCTCTGGGCGTTGCTCAGCAGAGCCTCTGGGGTGCGCTGTGGTGTCTGGCACCAGGATGTTGGCAGCGGATCCTTTTGAGCACTGTGGGTTGAAGTAGGGGGCGTGGCGCTGTGGATGAAAATAGTTTGTCTGGTCCATCCCATGGCTGCTCAGTCAGATTGGTATCTGAGGAGTTTGGTGGCCAGGTCAGTGCCCTCGGGCTTTTTGCCTGCATAGTCAAATGTGGTGCACAGGCTGTTCTAGTGCCTTTCTGTAGTGATCGGCATTAACTTTCTTCAGTGATTTTTCTGGATTGGCGTTTCTGCGGGATTGGACTGTAAGGGCTGGCATTCGGTCCCAGTGGGCATGGATGAACTTTGGATGCTCATGATCCTGTCACCGGTTTGCTGGTCTACAGTTGGTTATCACTGTTGTTCAGTTCACATGTCAGTGGTCATAAATGTTATTGCTGATCAGTGTATATCAATATGACTTTTTTTTTTAAAGAGTTTTTCTATCATTATATTGCTGCTTTCAGGAATTTATTGGTTTATATAAAACATTTCCGACTCAATTGGTATGAAATTGTTATCCGTTTTCAAAATCATACAAAGTAAAAACAGTCCTTGGGGCAAACTCAAGAATGAGAATTTTGGCTCTAGTAAAGTACTCATGAAGCGAAAACCCTAAGTGAAAAAAAAGCTTTGTTCATTTCAAATAAGTTCCACAGAATTTTTTTTTTTTTTTTTTCAATAGAATCTTCATTTCATTCAGTAAAAGTACTGTGGTGTTTAAGATATCTGGGTGTCTGAGGGAGGGAAAACTGATTCAAGATTTGTAAGGTTTACGAGTTTCATTTGCCTTCACCACACCGCGCCTTTGTGAGGGAATGGGGAATCCCCCCCACCCCCGCTTTACGCTTCCCCAGAGCGACGCCATTTTCCCTTAAGGGTATATAGTGCAGTGATCGTTTGTGTCCACAAGGGGGAGCCGGTTGCTTGTTTGTGTTCCATATGATCCAATTATCAGAAAGGCCTTACCTCGGATCACAACGTTTTTCTTTGAAAGTCTTCTAATTTATCTCCCAAATCTAAACTAATATTTGTTATAGTTTATAATATTTGTTTTTCAAAAGAAACTTCAATGCACTGTGTAACCTGTGACATGATTATTCTTCTCATGAAAAAACGTCACATTTACAGAATGTTTTTATATATTTTTTTTTTTAACAAATTCACTTTTCAGCCTTTTTTAAAGTTATGTTTTGCACATTATCAGAAATGTTGGTTGAACTTAAAAAAATTAAATTAAGCATATAAACCAATGATGAGTCATTTTTTATGTTAAATAAAATCCTGCTTTTCATTTTAAAAAGGGGGGGGGAGGGGAGTTCCTAGGGTATATTTATTGTTTTTGCATCTACAAGGGTTTTTTTTTTTCTAGGTTTGCTTATATTGATAATTGAGGGTTCTTTGCTCTTCTATGTGAAAAGGAAACCCTGTGTTTACGCTTTTTAACCACACGGCTGGGTAACTATTGAACAGAACACACGCTGAGTTAATCTCGCCAACAAAATGAGCTGTTCCTTTTACACAGCACCCGGAGTTGAGCATTTAATCCAAATTATTATTAATGCCTGCGGTAATAGTTTTGGAATTTAAATTGAATACACTTTAATTAGGCTAATGCATGAAAAACAACTCCTTATACAGTATGTATATATTGTATGCTTATATTGGGATACTTGAATTAAAAAAAAAAAACTGAAACATTCCCAAACCACATACAATAGTTTAAACCTTTTTAAGAATGAAATTAGGAATCTTTTAGCTCTTTTCAGACTCAACCTTTCCAACATTCAAGGCTATGCTAAGAGTATCGCTGTTCATCGTGGTCATGTACAGTAGTGTTGAATTTATGATTAATTTTCTACCACAGCAGCTCTGATGAGCTTCTGTCTGCAAGGCAAGTTGAACGTGTATAAAAATGCACTTATTCTAATGCATTATATGCCCACAGTAACAGCTCATTCACTGGACCTTGTATGGTGCATGATGGCATAATTCAATTAGAAGCTTTCTGTAAGGAGCCATTATTTAAGTCTATTTAATCTTTATGCAGCAATAAGTTCACTTACAGTGGCATTTTCTGATTTCAGTAACACAAGTTACTTTTTTTGCCATATTAACTTCAAGAGAGATGAAAAAACAGGAACTGAGAAATAACTGTTAGCTTTAACCTATATAATTCACAGGATTGAATTTGTCTCTGGGATGTTTCACAAGATTAAATGTAACTATAAATGCTTAAAAGTATGAACTATTATTCAAGAATGCATTAGAAATTCTTAGATTATGCACACTGCAATGAATGCTGATCCTATAAGGAAATAAAACACTTTAATACATGATAATATTTGAAAATAATTAACTTTGAGGAGGTAACAGTCACTCCCCTGAGAGCTGGTTGCTGATTAATTGCTGATTATTTTCCTATAACAGTATGCCGTGTTTCAGTGAGTATAGTACCAGTCAAACGTTTGGAAACGAGTTTGAATATTTTTTTTCTACATTCTATAACAATACTGGATTTTTCAAAATTATGAAATTTGACATATGGCATTGGGTAATTATTTAACAACATCAAGACCAGTTGTTGTTATTTTAATACACAAAGCTTAAATGGTTCTTGCAGGAACAGTATTGTGTCAAGTGCATTTGCAAAACCTATCAAGCACTATGATGAAATTGTCTCTCATGAAGACCTTCCCAGGAATAAACCAAAACGTACCTCTGCTGCAGAGAAGAAATTCATTTAGAGTTACCAGCCTCAAAAATCACTAATTAACAAACAGCACCGTAAATTAGAGCCTTTATAAAGACTTTACAGTCCATCTCAATGTCAACTGTTCATAGGAGATTATTACATATTTTCGATACCTTCGGGATTGTTTTACATTGTCGAAAGAAATAAAAACCAGGAATCAAACTAACCTTAATAAAAAACAACTCTGAAGCAAAGTTGAACTTTTTACAATACTCTGTTTATTTTGACATGAATTTAAATCTCCTTAGAGGATAACTGAGGCATTATCTCAACAGACCACAAAGAAAAGCCTTTGTCCTTTTTCTTATGGTGTGAATTTGATCCATTCATTTGATGCACTTATCTTATACCTACACTTGTCAACCATTTCTCCAAACAAACCTGCAATTTAGGTTCCACTTTGTAGGAGTACAATTACCGACTGTATCTCATCTGTTGCTCGGGATAATTTGTCAGGTGTCCTCCACTACATCCATCAATAGACTACTGCAGACCAGATGTTATTTGATGGCTTGTTCTCAGCATTGAAGTAACACAGTAGTACTGTATGTCTGGGCTGCATTCACAAATATATCAGGTTTTACATCACTTTATATAACACCCATATATTCTATGTCTATATTCTGCAACTTTTGTCTATGATGAAAGATGCCTACAATAAGAACCTATATTGTATCTTTGTTCATGTACTGTGTTTGTTATTTATCTAGTTATCTGTAAATCCGAAGCACTGTTGTTGCATATTTTTTTATTCCTGGGAGATGCTGGGTGTTGAGAACTATCTACTATCTAAAAATAAAAAATATTTGCTCAGTGATGCTCCAATGCATTTATTGACTGTAGCTCAATTGTGTAAAAATGCCTTCACAATCATTAATTATACACTTACAATGACCTAAAGTGGATATAATAAAATTATACACAAACATGATACAATAGCCTTTGTGTCACCTTTAATGTGATATATTGTAGCAACAAACTTGCAGTACTGTGAAAAAGTCTTGAGTCACACTTCATTTCTTCATGTTGAAGGATGTAAATGAAAGAAATATCAACAATTTCTTTTACTGTAACAGGCTGCAACCCTTTAAATATACAATTTAAAATTGGTTGTTCATGAAACAACCTCAGCAGCAACCTCATTTCCTCTTTCATCTATTCCAACCACTCAGCATTCAGCATCACCCGTATAAGAATCATCTTCCTGTTCATCTGTCATCTTTTGCACCAGTTTCTCACTGACTTATGCCTTCCCCAGCACATTTCAAAGATTGTCATTGAGGTTAAGGTCTTTCACTCTTTAAACCAGATGAATCCTGACATCATTATCTTGGAATAGGCCCATGCCAGCAAGGAAGAAAAAAAAAAACTGGTCATTCAGTATGGTCAGGTAGTCAGCTGACCTTGTTTGGGGACAAAATGTTGCTGAACCTAGACCTGACCAACAGAAGAAACCCCACATCATATTACTGCCCCCACAGAGATGTACTGTATGGTAGGCACTAGGGATGATGAATGCATCACTTCATCTGCCTCTGATCTTCTAAGCTTATCCCTCTGAAACAGTGACTTTGGGCTCATTAGATCTTTTTCTAATGCTCAATTCTTTATACTCCCTAGCAAATTGAAGCCTTTTTCCGATTAGCTTTACTGAAGCGGTTTTCTTAAGACTGCACAGCTGTTTAGTCCCGATTCCTTGAGATCTCTTTACATCATGCTTATGTAAATGCTTTTACTTTCACTATTAAACATTTGATTTCACTAAACATTTGAATGATTGCCCATCATACTAATCTAAAATGTTTTTCCAACCACATTTTTTCCTTGAAGATGATGGTTTGCCACTATCCTTCTAGGTTATAATAATGCATTTTACAGTTCTTAACCCAAGTTTAATCATTTTTAGAAATTTGCTTAGTTGTTTTCTTTTCTTGATGCAGGATAGTAATTTGATTCTTCTGGAACAAAGTACAGGATATGTCTTCTGACTTGGTTGTTTAAGAAATGAGAAGCTGTTCACTGCCTCAGTTGGGGTTAAAGGACTTGTAATATAACACTCAGTCCTTTTGGGTAAGATTCTGCCAAATCCTGATAGATACAAATACTGTATACAAATAATGGCTAAAAATAGATTGGGATTTGGATCTATGATTCCTTCTATTATGGCTATAATTATGGCCAAGAAGTTCTACCATCAGGCCATATAACCTTTGCCACATGGTTTGGGATGATCACATGTAGGTTTTGGTAAATTAGGTGAATTGAGATAAAGCTGGATCACATGCAAGGTGTGACCTGTACTTGCCAGATGTTCCTGCAGCTCCTTTAATGTTGCCCAAGATCTCTTACTTTTCTGTCTTGTACGTTTTGTCAATTTTGGAGCTTCATCTCATTCTTGGCAGTGTCACAGTGGTCCATTTTTTGGACCCGTCTCGAAGTCCATTTCAACTATGAGATTCTGTGGCTGTTTTGTAAGTTTTTTTGAGAACAGTGACTGTAGCAATCGGACAAAACCAAGTGGATGGTGGAAAAATAATACATATACAGCTGATCTTTAGTTAAGGTTAATCAAAAGCACTTTACATAAAAGTGATGGTCCATGTGAGATAGTTACTTTAGAATATGAGTTTAATTGAGATGTGGAAAATGTACAAAATTATCTACTATGATTTATCCATGATTTCCATTTTTTTTAATTAAGTGTTTTATATTCAATCTAGGCACATTGATCCACTGACCCTAAGACATTTAGTTAGCCATTGCTAGTGCAGATGTCACATCCATAGCACTGGCCATAAGCATATATTGAAAGGTTGCTTAAGACTACTTGTTCAGTTTTTACTGCCACTTTAATATACTTAATTAATTAATTAAGTAGCTAATTAATGTCAACTTTCAGATATTCTTTATTAACTCTGACAGAATGATCTGGAACAAACGACTTGCTACAGTATTTTCACAAATCTGATATCTGTCTGAATGGATCCACTGTATGAGGAAAAGACTTACTTCCTTTCATTTGACCAACCTGCCATTAAGATGCTGAAATGATCATGACTGGCTGCAGGAATGACTGATTGTACCTGTAGGCTGTAGTATTGTCCAGGATGTGTTGGGGCTGATAAAGATCTCGCGACTCAGTATCAGATATGCTAAACACAGGCTGTTGATGTATAAACAAATCTTAAAGAAAGGCCCCATCACTCCCTCAATGAGTCAGAAAATGACCGAACACCCACTCAAGATGAATTATATGCACTTTTGTTTTTACTCATCACTATGTGAAAGCAAGGACAGTTATTTAGGCATAAATACAAAGTTAATAATCAACGTAGTTTAGTTAGATATTAGATTGTGAACACAGCATGGGTTGTGCATACTGTACACTTCTTTAAAATACCGCAGCCATGGGCAGGTGTTTGAATATATTTTCTACAGATGAAGACAGTATATACACTGTTTTCTTTTTTAACTTGAATTCACACTGCACACCCCACATATTGTCTTTTTTATTGAAACAATATTGAAAATTAGTAAAGTTCTAAGGAGTATTTGTATGTATAAGGTATAGTTTTGTACTACATCATGCAATAGATATTTCACAAGCCAAATTACAAAATTCAGCTAGTAAAGAACAAGTAATAAATAATAACTAAATACATTAATTATAAGCACTCAAGTGCTATAAATATGGTAAGAGAACCGTGTTTTCAGGATCTAATTTTAAGCTAAAAACATCAAAAACTGTTCAGGTTTAGACTCTATTGATTTTAGCTATTACTTTGTTAACATTGTTGAGTTTGTACCCTTTGTGAAATTCATATCAATAAGATAACTCACAAGTTTATTGTAAGGGTATACAAACCTTTGCACTCAAATAAATATTTATTTGATTAATTTTTCCTTCATGCTGTCACAGTTTCAGTTATGGCTTGTTGAAATATTTTTTTATGTTTGCATTTTAAAGTTAAGAAAGACTGCGAGTGTGCTAATACTGTACATTTAACACTAAATTATTTTTATTCTTTTAAACCAAGGAATGCCATCTGTGCTTTTTAATTAGCTTTCAACCAAAGTCAATTTCCCACTTTTTTTTAAAAACTTTGCTCACCTTGTTTCTGTTGTATTTATGTATCGATTCAATTCCTGAAAAGAAAGAAACCAGAAACCAGTAACCCCTTTTAGATATAAATAAAGTTGATTCAGTTGAATTCTATACAAGGCCCTCCTGAAGCAGAAACAGTGTAAGGTCATGACTAAAGCAGCTGTGGCGCGTCTGTGAAGCGTGACCGCTCCGTTGCCTGTGAGTGCCGTCCGGTTGCTCTTCTCTGCCTGTGACTCTGGTGATTACAAGGAGCCTGGGTTGCTGCTGAGCCTACAAGCACCATGTTTTTGTTCGCTCCGTCTGCTTGGCTGAAGAGCTTTGTGGTAGCCTGTCAGGCCTGGTTGAGTAATTAAAAAGGCGCGCAGAGGTTTGCCTTCATTAAGGGCTTCGGCTGGTACTTAACCGCTACAAACAGGGTCCTCTGACATTCTTTTGCACTATGGCTATCTTTGTGGCTCCTGACTAATCTGTCTGTCCTGAAAACACCTGACTGTTCCAGCAGTCTTGTCCTTTTCGTGTTCTTCTTTACTCTACCATATACACTCATATAGATTACACACTTTTTAATTTTTCTTTCATTTTCTTTAGTTTTTGGTGGAAATATAAGAAGTGATCAAATAGAACCAGGATTCATGATGAAATCAATGTGTAAAAATGAATGGCAATTACAGAAGACTTCAAGCAAAGTATGGTGATGAGACTCTTAGCCACTCTTAGTGAACATTTTAAAGGAAGTCGTAAGTCTGCAGTTGTTTAAGTAAACAATCAGCGAGTTTGTTTGTGAAGGACAAGTCTGTTCTGGTATTCTGCGCAATCCAAAGTCCTGGTTTGACTCGAACACCACAAATAAATTAAAATTCTCTTTTCACTTCACTTCACGTCCCTGTTTTTCCTGTTAACCGTGTTAATTCATTATAATGTGATGTGATTTTTACCTCAAGTTAGTTAAATTGGACCGAGGTTGAACTCCTTCCCATTTCTGTCACTGAAAGTCCTCCAAGGATTTTAAACAGACTGTCTGTTTGTTGTTTTGGCGTCCACTTGACTTTTAAGATCCTTCATGCTTCATGGTCTAAGTCATTTAGTTCTCAACCTTTTACAGCCTTTAAATGTGAGGTCAAACCTGTTAATAACTATTAGAAAACAATATCAAATGTAATAACATTGATAAAAGCAGTTTGGCACTGTAACCAAAAACAAAATAATAATATTTTTTTTTAATTGCATGCTTCATGCACCTCACTTTGAGAACCATTTCTAGGTCTAGGTTTTAAAACACAAACAATCAGGTATGATTGAGAAGGTGGCATATTGTCACCAAAGAAAGCATTAACATCTGTAGATTTTATGGTACTGTATATTATTTAAAATTTGATTTTGAAACCCCTCTATTTCTATTCAGCTGATTAGGAAATGCATTCTCTTTTCTTAATTTATTTTATTTTTAGTATTTTATTTCCTGAGCAGATCTAACCACTTATCAACCAAGTTCCATTTTCACAAACCAACTTTTTTTTTTCTTTAGCACTTCTTTCAATCACCGTTGATAAAATACCTGCCTAGCTCAGGGGCATGCAAGCTCCTGACCTGAGATTGCCCTCGCCAATCGGCCAAACTGCTTCCACTGACAACATTGCCTGGAGTGAGAGGCACCGCGTCTCACGTACACGTGACGTCCAGACTACACGCTGTGCTATGCCCTGTTCTTGACCGGATAAAATGGACTGGAAGTATCCTTTAGCAGGAACATCCCATGGCATGTTTATGAGTATCATGTGTACACAGACAGATGGCACATTGAACACAACTGGAAATTTGGTTTATTTGTTTAACAATGTAGATAAATGGGATATCAGAACTGTAAAATTCCAAATACATAATTTTGGTCATTCAGATCATAACGCATGTGGGTGACAATGAGACTTTTGAATAGAAATCCAAGTCATATTTGCAAAGGTCATTCTGGATTCCATGTTAATTAGCAATATGTGTCAGCTGGATAATAACCATGTATTTAATACAGATAATGTGGGATGTTTTTAGCTTTACTACTTGATCTACATTTCTGTACCAAAGCAACTCAAATTCAGTCCAGTAGCTGACCAGTTTCTGAGGATTATTTTTTGTTTGTTAAGCCACTAAATTACCTATGATTCATTCAAGCATTAAAAAAAAACATCTAACCTAAAGGCATGAACCAGTGAGAAACAGGTGCAGATGATGACAGATGATCAGGCTAGTGATACTAAATGCTGATTGGCTGGAACAGATAATAGGGGAAATGAGGCTGCTGCTGAGGGTATTACTCTCATTTTTAAATTGTATCTTTAGGCAATTTGCAGTCTGTCAGAAAAAATTTAACATTTGTTTCCATTCCTTATTTAGAAAATTTAAACTACATAACTTTATTTAATTTAATATGAAGAAATGAGGGGAGACTCAAGACTTTTGTACAGTACTGTATTTACAGCAACATGTCATTATTACAAAGTAATTACATATAACCAGAATAACATGTATATGGATATAGCTAGGAATTAAAAGAATTAAACTTGTATTTACAAATTATTCATTTGATTTAGCATTGTTGTCTCAAAACGCTATCTCCTGAAGTAAAAAATTTTGTCTTTAACTACTCTTCATTTGCTACTAGATGTGCCTGTGACTTCATTTGCACGGAATTTAATTGCACACTCATAAGAGCTTTTTAAACAATGTACAGTGCTATCTGTTGAATTTTGAGATGAACTAATGATTTTTTCAAGGTAGATTTATATATATATATATATATATATATATATATATATATATATATATATATATATATATATATATATATATAGTTGATTTTCCATTTAAATTTCAAATTAGTATATCTTCTCTTCCTGTGAGCTGAGCGGATGAAATAAAGCCTATATGTTACCTCAAGCTCAACCAAATACACCTGTGAAAACCTCATTAAAATTAATTCTGTAGTTTTAACGTGATGCTGGCACAAACAAGCAGACAGACAAAAAAACAAAAAACATTTTGATATATTCTTTTACTCATCTTACATCCCTCCAAATATTTTTTTCGCAAATAACTTGAATGTACAGAAATGCTAACGTTACAGTTTTATTATATGTATAGATGATGCAGTCCAGTAAATGCAACTATACAATGTAAACTTGAACAAAATGAAGTATTTTAAGGATACATAGTACGAGCGTCTTCAAATGAGCACAAGACAGGTTTATGAGGGTAGTTATTAGAGACAAATGTACAGCATGCAGTTCACATTATTTACTGAAGGATATTTAGGGTATCCATGTGGGACGATTCAGACTGACATCTCTATGATTTGATGCTTGGTTTTCTGCCAACAAGCTCTCTATAAATGGCCATCAAAACACAAGAGACAAATTGAGCAGAAGCGCCAAGAATCTCAAGCTGGGAATTTCATGTAGCGTCCTCCATGTTTACACAAATTTTGATTGATATGCAATTGTGACATAATAATAATAATAATAATAATAATAATAATAATAATAATAATATAAATGTAATAATAATAATAATAATAATAATATTAATAATTATATTATTATTATTATTATTATTATTATTAATTATTATTATTTAGTATTAGTATTAGTATTATTTTTATATAACTTTCTCTGTTTCTGTTGTTATTAGGTTGGTATTAGGTTATTTTATAAAGTTAGAATTCCTGTAATAAAATTCTATTGGGCCGATATTGTCTCCACGATAATGTTGAAACAATGACCCCCAAAACAGTGTTGCAAATATAACTTCAAAACATAATTTTTTTTATTTTCTCTCTCAACCAAAATAGATCTTTCCCATACTAAATTTCCATACTAAGTCAATGTTTTATTTAGATGTTTTAAGTCAATGCCCTGACCTGTACTCAAACCCTGGTCATGGCAGTGAGGACAGTGAGAGATAGCCACTGTTTCACTGGTTTACCTGGTGGTCCTCCTACTGGGGCCTGTAAATGTATCCATATTGCTTTACCAAACAATGAGTGGCAAAGAATACCAGACTACTGCCATTAAAAATATGTAAGTAAATAAATAAATGAATAAATTCTAGTATCAGAATAATAATAATATGAGTATAAGCATGTCAAAGATGTACAAATATGTACCAATGAACTATGGACATGGAGCAAACAATATTATATTAGTGTACATTAGTATAAACATTTATCAGAGCTACAGTATATTTTGTACTGTGTGAGTGTAAGATGCCTAAATTGTGCACAGTATATTATAAGTCACTGACTTTCAACCTTTGTACTGTTTAGCAACCTTTTGTTTCTCTTCCAAATTCATAGGTTTTGCTGCTTCTAGGAGCCATGATGATCTGGTAATATTTTAGAAAGAAACCCGAAACACAACGTTGTGTTTTGTTTTGGGTGGATGACATCACAAACTTATTACAACTACAGACAACGTCATCCATTGTTGTGGGTTCTGTTGGAAAGGTAATCACCAGTGTCACTCCCTCAACACTGCTGCAGGAAACTGTATCACTTTTCACTTTACTGTGCCTGTATTCATTTTCTGTAACGGCCTCTGTCATATTACTGTAATTCTCAACTGAAAGAAGATATATTTACATTGTTACATGTAAATCTCTGTACTTGTGTTCATACACACGTGGTTTACTATACAAATGCCAAATAATGATTCTAGACTTTTGATTCTTACAAGCAGGTGTTGACACTTGCTTTGGAAAATATTTCATATCAAGTAAAGAGTAATACTACCAGGTGAGGCATTTTTTTCCAGCATTTTTCAAAACTTATACCTATTTACCTAAAAATACCTTCCATATACAGTAGAACAATGAATACTTATTATGAATGAATACTTATAATGAATAGCGAAATGTTCCCTTGGACCCTACAGATATCTATAATAATAATAATAATAATAATAATAATAATAATAATAATAATAATATAGATTATTAATAAATATATATTATTATTAGAGACATATAATTATGCTTGATGATCACATTTAAAACAACATGGTTCTGAATATATATATGAATATATATGAATATATGTTGAATAGATAGATAGATAGATAGATAGATAGATAGATAGATAGATAGATAGATAGATAGATAGATAGATAGACACAGTATATGTATGGGAAAACAGTTTGATCAGCTGCAAAGTAATCAATGATATTATTATTTCAGATTAAAGCCCCCTGTTTTTTTAATAAAAGTTTTACTTCTTTCTTCCTCTGCCAACACTCCCTGTTCCGAGAGTGAATTATAGATGAGAAATTGAAATCAAAAGTACTTCGTATAAAGATTACGTTTTGTCTTACACCACTTCAGCGCTGTTATTTCATAAGTGAAAATATTACCTAATTGCAGTAAAAAATATTCAATTTAGCTTTTCTAATTAATGTCTGTTGGTGCGGGTGTTTGTTTACATTGAGCAAGTAGCTTATTAGTAAAACTCGTTTTAAAGTAGATTGTTTAAAGTAGTAACATAACTGTTCATAACGTCACTATTACTCAACATTTTGATTTCACTTATGTTGCAGGTTAAACTTCAGGCAGATGTCCAGATATTGCAAAAGTTACATTTAATTCTGTCCAGCGGTCGATTTGAGATGCGCCCACAGTTTTCCGCATGTCTATTACGCTGTCAAAACTTGCAGTGTACAGTATAATCTGTCACATATCTGCTCATAATTTCCCTTCTACTCAACATTTTGATTTTATGGTGCAGGTTTAACTTCAGGCAAATACCTAAGGACTGGCAAAGGAATTAAATTCTATCCAGCCAGTTTTGCGTGATGCTAAATACATACATACATACAGACAGACAGACAGACAGACATACAGACAGACAGACAGACAGATTTTTTTTCTAAGACTGGTTTCAGGTCCATCATTAAAAGAGCGAGTTCTGACCAATGTAGAGGCATTTATTTTATTTTATTTATATACATATCACTGTATAGCACAATGCTGTTGTATTCTCAATTCTTACTTAATCTAAGACATTATCACTGCTAAAGTAAAAAAAACTTATGCAATGACAATGAGCCACATAACCAGATTTTATGAAATTTAAATGTTGATATGATGATTTATTTATTTATTTTGTGCGAATGTATTTCTTTAGCAATATCTTCCTATAAGTTTCTGTGCTCAGTTTCTCATGAGAGCAGATTTTTCTTCAAGATAACATTTTTAAACATGTATTTATACAGTAGGGGCATTAATGAAATGGTGCAGTGCTACTAAAATCTGTCATACTTGGTTTATAAATAGCTATAAAAAAAATGTAAAATGCTTTTAATTTTTTCTCTGAACAAAGCTTTGGAGCTATTTTTTGAGATGAACATCTACCTGTATGTCTTACTAAATAAAATAAAAAAAACCTGTCAAGAGTCAAAAGTTCAAACTAAACAACATTTCCTAAGGGCTACATTTGATACCTGACATTTTCCAGCCAGGTAAGAGTGTATGAAAGAGTAAGTTTGTGTGTAGAGGAGGAAGGAGAGAGAGATAGAAAAAGAGAGCGAGAGACAAGTGCTTTGTTTCGTTTGACTGCTGTGGTGTCTCTAGTCAATAGGACTTCCTGCCCCTGGGGTTCTTGGCAAATGAACTGGTCACAGGGAGTCATTTAAATTCTCCACAGGGTTCTTTAGAGTTTCCATTTTTTAAAACATGAGTTTGTTTATTGCAGAGTGGTTCTTAAATTTCATGACCTTGTGGCTCTTGAATGTCAAGAAATATTTTTCTTTCCAAATAGCACCAACACAGCAAACTTCTGCACCCCACACACACACACACACACACACGCACACACACACATACACTCAGTGGCAAAAGATTAGTGACTTAGATTTAGTGCATCGGTTATACACAGGCCTTGGACTATTCTCTATGTAAAAAAACAGAAAGGAATTTCAAACACAATGTTTTTTTTTTTTCACTTATTGCTTTTGTCTATAAATTTGTCTGTAATTGTCAACACAAAGGAACAGGGTTTCATATTAATGAGCTCTGTGCAACGAGGTTCCCGCACTCAGTCTGGGGTAAGTGTTTCACTTGAAGCCAAAATAGCCATCGTCACTTTTCATTTCCAACACTGGATGACCTCAGTTAGTTCCGAAGCGTCTATTCGTCGTTTCCGCTAACAGCATGGTTTAATTCATTTAAGCGAGACAAATATTGTCTAGCAGACAATGCTAACGTGGAATTTTAGGTTTGATGTTGATGTCAAATGCCCCAATTCAAGATTACAAATGCAGAAGTTTCCAGCTGACTAGCCTGGAACAGAAGAGCGTAAACTCTCAGACGGTCCTTCCACTCATTGTCCCACACGGCGCATGAACACACACAGACCAGACTGCCTTTTTGGCAGGATCTACTCAAGGGGCCTCTGTGCATCTCTTATTTGGATGCTGTAATGTAGTAGCACATGCGCCCCCTCCAAACACACACACACACTTTCTGCCAAAGGTAGTTACCCTGTGCATCAGCCCCATCCTGCTGGCTTTGTTCTCCCTCAGCTGTTCCGGCCTGGTGCCCGTATTGTGCTGCTGTGCTCATTACTAGCAAAGCAATGGGCCACGCCACCTCGCTAATAGGACAGAAGAACTAGACATAGGGAGGGGGAATGGCAGGAACAAGGAGAAATGCTGTTAAAAAAGACAGAGCTGCACAATATGTTGTTTGTTAATCCGGTTTAAGACTGTGTGATTTCGGGTGGAGTTTAGTGTTAGTACTAGTCTCACTTTATGATGTGTTTCTAATAAAATCTTGGTTGAATTCTAGTACATACAGTGTGATAAGGTGCAATATAGTTCATGGAAGGTTATATAATGAAGATCCTCAAATGCTGCATATGTCATCACTATTGCAACTACCGTATTTATACAGTAGCTAACCCGTGAGTTTTACATAATGCTTAATCATATAACGTCATGTTATGCATTCAAGGATTGCTGATTTTTATGCAAAGTTATTCTATTATGGAATTTTTTACCTCTTGTAGCTAAATCAGAATCGAAATCATACCTTGTAAAGTTCCATACCTTGTACCTTGTAATTATATAGTCTTATATTCTTATGTGGGATTTTAGGTGGGATAGAAAAAATATATTTCGGTCATATGTTGATCTGTTTTATTATACAGTAAATTATGTTATTTAATTGCAGTATATTGCACTGTAACTACAAAGTTTCAGGAACTTAATGCCCTGGACACCCTGCTTAGTGCCATGCGTCCCTTGAAGGCAGCGTTCTTTTTGGTCCTATATAAAGAGTTCTTACTTTAAAAGTACTTTTTTGTTCATGCTCATTCTGAGTATCATTTTGAGCACTAAGCTAAGGGTGTGCAAGTACAGTATGTCAACTCATTTCCACTCGCTCAAGCTTCAGAAAAGCGAGGGAGTTTTGAGAGAGTCGAGCGTGAACAAAGGATGGCTGGAATAAAAAGCCAGCACTGGGGTTTAATGAGCTTAAGAGGGATATCATGCAGCAATTAAACATGGTGTCAATTAAATAGTGCTCCATTTAGCAGATGGAACAATTTAACTCAAAGCCAAGATCAAAACCCAGTGGTGATGGCAAGAACACGACACCGATAAGCCGAATACGTTGCCCACAATTAATATTACGCTGTCTAGTACACTTAATTCATTTCTTGAAAAACATAGTGTTCTCCTGAGAAACCAGGAGAAAATAACTCTTGGCAAATTGTCAGGCCTAAAAAAGGGGGGGTTTAATGTATCAGACCTAAAAGCCACAACTAATTAAATACCTTCTTTATTAATTCTAATTATCTGAGTCTTAAACTGGGTTCCTGAGTTACTATACGGTTGTATTGTAGACAATAGAAGTCCCATATCTATATGTCTACCATCTACTATATGTATATGCCAGGATTTCAGTCTATGTAATGTATAAAAGCCTTATGTCCTTAAGTTATTTATAACTGCTAGCTCACAAACCTGCTACAAGTGAACTAGCTCTCTATTTTTCAGTTTGTTTCCCCATGTCTCTTCACTGACATCTATGTCATCATTTATATCAATTTCGCAGTAATTTATGTACTGTATAGCCAAAGTGATACCTCTTGAAAAAAAATGTAAGTCAGTGTGTTAAAGCTATGAGATACTGATCAGAAGGTCAGCGGTTCGAGCCCCAGCTTTGCCAGGTTGCTGCTGTTGGGCCCTTGAGCAAGGCCCTTACTGGTTAGCACTGTGGCTTTCCTGTGAATCTCCAGGGTCTTGGGTCTGTGTGCATGGAGTTTGCACGTTCTCTCTGTGCTTGGTGGGTTTCCACCGGGTGCTCTGGTTTCCTCGCACAGTTCAAAGACATATAGATTAGGCCTTTAGTGTGTGAATGAGCATGTGAGTGCATTATGTTGTATTGGCACTCCATCCAGGGTGGACCCCGCCTCATTCCCTAAGTCTCCAGAATAGGCTCCAGCCCCCCCGCCCTGCGAACCCCTATACAGTACAGGATAAAGTGGTATAGATGGTGAGTGACTGAGAATTGTTTATAGTTTGGTGTTTTCTAAGGAGGTGTTCATTTAGCATTTATTAGAGAAATCTCCAAAGCCAAGCCGGCCTACATTCATCAACACACTCTTTATTAAATCAAATTCAATGATATCGGTTAAAGAAATGGGAACATACTCAGCAGCGACCTCATTTCCTCTCTCGTCTGGTCCAGCATTCAGCATCACCAGTATACTAATCACCGGACTGATAATTTGCTATCATCTGCTTTTGTATCTCACTGGTTTATGTCTTAATTTAGATGTTTTATTTTATGCTTGAATAATTCATAGGTCACTGTGTGGCTTAACAAACAAAAAACATTCTTCTGTAACGGGTCAGGGACTGGACTGAAAATGAGAGCCAAAAAATTCCTTCATGAAGTGAAGGTGGATTGAATAACACCAACTATCAATTATAACCCGTTAACTAATAACAGGCTCAGCTATGTCTGTGGGAACTAAAAGTTTGTCCCATCTATTTAATGCTGGCAATGATAGACAGGAATGAGAACACACAGTCTGCTGTGAATGGGACTTAGCAAGAAAAGACTTTAAGGTTTTTGCTCCAGCCTTCACGGATGCATCAGACAATTAAGTTCAATTTCCGTAGGCCTCACCCTGCAACCCGCAGCACCCAAAGGATCCATTGCCTACGTCCTAGTACTGTAGACCAAGGCACACAACCAAATGTCTTATAATATGGTTTGGTGTCACATGTGTCCAGTCTCTATATCCAATAACAATCCAATAGGTATATTGTCTTTGATAAACTGCCCTTGGTTGTAAATACTTATGTACATGTATATGTGTGTGTGGATGGTCCCCTGCAACGGCCTAGTGTCCCATTTATGATGTAACCCTCCAATCCACCCCCCACCCCCAGTCATTGTACCTATTGCCGTTTGAAACAAATTACAAGGTTCCATGAATTTGGATTATGGTGGATGGAATGAAATAGGCCTAATGAATCTTTGGTCATTTACACATGATGAAATTCAGCACATCACAAATTCTACATGGTTTCTTTATGAACATCTCATCACCACAGTACAGTGAATTGATGAATAAGAGAGTAAAAGCTACTAGCCAGTAGTAGTGCAGGAGACAGGGTTTCTCATAAAAACTGGTGGGCTGCTACTGCTGCTGTGTGCAGGTGGGACACTCACACCGCCGAACCACAGCCTAACTAAAGCCGCATGCATCATAATGAGGAGCAAAGGAGGAATAATTGCAAATAAAAGTAGGCGATGCAGAAACTAATTAAACAGATGTGTGGATTTTTTCGGGATCATTGGTTTGATCCTTTTTATGTGTTAAGTTGCTGACTTGCAAAAGGACCTAAAAACTCGATATGCTTTAAAAAAAAAAAGAGAGAGAGTTATTCTAATGAGGTTGATGATAATTATGATGATGATGATGGCAATGATGATGACAACCACAAATTATACCATTAATCAATTAATAATTTTATAAAGTTATTTACCAAAGTAGTGCTACTATGATTACAGAAGTTAATACTATATAACAGTTTCCCCCGTTCATTAAACCCCCACCACAAAAGCCAGAATTTGGGTTGTCATGCTTTATTTCATTAAAAATAATTCTGTAGAAATTGATTAATCATATCTTTCACAGTACAATAAAAAGCAATAGTTTAATCACAGATCTTAGCAAAACCATTTGACAACAAATGTAGTACATATGGGAGGGAGAAAATAAAACGTTTTCTTACAACTTCTCTTACAATGTACTCATTCATCCCCATAAAATCCACTCCTAATTATTTGTAGCATAAAAGTTTTTGTTTTTTTAATAAGGGTTTTTTATTTTCTACATTATTTACACATTATCCCACCGAAATGACCAGCAGGCGGTTTGTAATAGTATTTAAATTGACAACTGATTTTGTTGTTTGTTGCTGTTGCTGATAATGATGATCAAGCTGTTTGTTAGAAGAAAAATAATAATAATAAATGCATGAAACTTGGAACCACTGCAAATGCTACAATCCTAAAAGGCTTATAAGGCCAGGGAAATGAAGAGAAAGAGGAACAAATAGAAGAATAGAGCATGAGGGAAAAAAAAAGCTGGCTGTCTGGATTTGTTCTTCATGCACCACAGGTCATGAACGCAGTTAAGGTCTGAAAGCAAACTGCAGTAAGATCTTTGGCCGTTGCGCCATGCATTTTGGTTCAAAAACCTGGGGCAAGACATGATGGCTGTTTAAATAGACGGTTAAACTTGTGCGTTTGGTCAGTGAAGTGAATAAATAATCAACCAAAGTCTCAGGCAACAAAACATTTTGTCCATGCTGGCCTGTTTCCCATGTCCTTCAAACCCTTTTCGCTCCAGTCACTGAAGAGAAGATGAAAAATCCACTTTCTTTCTCTCTTTTTCTTTTTTTTCTGGATTTGTCCACAAGTTGTGCAGTTTGCCTGTTAAATAGTGGATCATAATTATATGCCATGTCCATTGCATACTCAGAAGGGTACTCTAGGTGGGATGGAAAGTTCCTTTAATAGGCCTGGACTAGAACATTTGTGGGAGATATGTGAAGTTAGATGTGTATCTCTTCTTTCTCAATATTTGATCCTTTGCTGCTAAAGGTGATCGTATGCAGTGGTGGTGGGTGGAGCTGTACGGGAGGCGGAGCTGTAGTAATATGGTGAACCTGCATGGGAACACAGAGATGTTATAAATAAATAATTTCACAGAATAGTAAAAAAAAAAAAAAAAATCTATAACTGATTGAATGCATTTCTTATTGGATAAAAAAACATAAAGCTCCTTAATATTTCATTAACTGTTAAGTTAAAAAACAAATAAAAACAACAAAGCACTGTAGTGTTTATTTTTTTCTTTAATGTTCTATATGTATGTGTGTTATAATGATATTGTTTAAAAAAACAAATGTCATGTTTACATTCCTCTTCACTTAGAACTAATTTGCTCATGTTAAATATTGTAATTAAAATACTAATCATGTCTTTGATAGCATCAATATCAAGGTCATTAAATGTTGCCTTTTTTATTTTATTTTTTATATATCAGGTTCTTATCTGTTCAGTAATAAATATATTTCTTTTTGTTTTGTAAATCAAACTAAATTGTACAGCCACTGAATAGCAGTTTTGCTAAAATAAATAAATAAATAAATAAATAAAATCTAATCCAAATAGCTCTAAGGGGCTAATAAAATGAGACAGCATCTAGAAGACATGAGGATCCTGAAATCTTAAGTGACCCAAAAGGGACTTCGCCCTCTTCTGGGTGACACTTAAAAGTACCATTAGAAATAAATTACGCTTTTACAAATGTCTCCTTTGAAAATCATGCAGCATAAAATGATTTTCATTTCGAGTAGATTGTTTTAGGTATAAATAGAACAAAAAAATTCTATGACATTTGTCTTCTTAAATAAGAAAGACTTTTAATTCATCGTCATAAAATCCAAGTCATAGAAAGTGTAACATTAAAGAATCTTCTCATTTGATCATTTGTTGTAATTGTAGCTGTAAAACACCACCAGGTTCAAAGTCTTGTGGCTGTCCTTTAAATGTCCTGTAAAAAGGCTGGAGAGAATGAAACTACCGTTTGTCTTAGGTATGTGTGTAATGTGTGTAAGTCTGTGTATATATGTGTGTGTGTGTGTGTGTGTGTGTGTGTGTGTGTGTGTGTGTGTGTGTGTGTGTGTGTGTGTGTGTGTGTGTGTGTGTGTGTGTGCGTGTGTGTGTGTGTGTGTGTTGGTGGGTGGGTGGGTGTGAGAGAGATCCATTGGATGGCATGTGACTGAAACTATGTGAGAGCTGCGTGACACAGAGGTCTCCTTTACTTTGTGTACAGGTCATCAGTAATTTTCCAAACGTCCTTAGAGAATAAATTATAGTTTCACTCTGGCGTGGGTGCTACAGAAATCAACTACCATACTGTAAATAACTAATGATGATGGTTTTCAGAAAATGCTAAAAATAAAAAAGGAAAGTACACTGTGCATACTGCAATTGCTGTTCGCATGTCTTTAAAGTAGAATCAGTGCTACTTTGAGGTGTCTCACTGGCTTACCTAGTAAGCTGGAGTTGGTGAATCTCCATGCTTCGCTGTAAGATGTGTATGGCGAGTGTGTGTAAGTCTGGCCTGAGTACTCTGCCCCTGTAAAAGACAGAAGGTTTATTAGCACACTTAAAACACACATGCTTGCACATCATGTCTGTAAGCCATCATATCTGCTATAACAGATCATATATTTCACATTATAATATAATATAAGTGACATATTAAGACATGGATAAGTGAAACTTTGATGAGTTTGATAACTTACCACCCATGTTCCCATAATGATATAATACTCAATCTATATAATAATATAATATTTCAGGACGTATAGGTGTCTTTAAAAAACCTTATGTAGCCTTTTAAAAAACAAATTTTAGTGAAATTGTAATTTAATGTTGATGTAGTTTGTGGATTAACCTTGAAATAACTTTCTCATAATGTTTTGTATAATGGAATATGTTGTGAGTAACCGTATAGAAAAAAACAGCTTCATAAAGCAAGCAATATCTAAATTTGTACATTGGATGAATGTTATTTTATGAACTTTTAAAGAACATTATAATAAGGTTTTGTAGTTTATGTATCAAATTGCTACATAAGTCGAGAATTATCTTTGAATGGTTTGGCACAGACTTACAATATATAACATAATGTTTCTTAACATTTCTACAACATTGCCACAACATTTTGAGTTTTCTGAAAAGTTACACAAATGTTAACATTATTTCTTTTTTGTCTAAATGGGAATATTGTGTATTATATTATATATAAATTATAATATTAAGTAACACAACAGCAAAAATGAACCAAAGCTTAAGTCAGAACCTTGGAGTACAAAAGAGAATCTAAAAACATTCATGTTTAGTGTATAATTTAAAAAAAAAAATTTTTTTTGAAAGGGGGGGGGGGGGATTAAGATTTCAATATTAAATTGAAATTTTTAAAATTCAATTTTACGGTACAAACATTCTTACTCTACTGTAAATATTCTCACGTATAAAATGTAAATATATTTGTGACTAATCAAATTTAATGCCCCCTTGCTTAATACAGGATGTGAAAAATGAACAATAACATGCTTTACCATGTTAGCTATACCTCATAATCAATTTGTGAAAAAGGCAAACAATAACAAATACGCTTCTTGGTTAAAAGCGCTTTGAATTTTTTTATTTTTGTTACATCATAACTACAAAGTTGAAGAATGAATTTCAATTCAAGAGATGAACGTAACCTATTCTAGTTTAAACACTCAGATGGGACGAGTAGCACTTTAACGTAAGTGAAAAAGACATTTCAGATTTATTTCAGCTTGTAAATGAGTTCGTCTGATTTATCAAATATTGTCGTTTAATTTGAAGGGATCATCTACTACGTGGCTGCTTTTGCACTCTCTCTCGTCTGTGAGGTTTCCCTTACACTTACGGATGCCTGTTTATACTTCTTCCTCTTTAGCACATTATTCACTCGGCGGTTAAGAGCGCCATGTAAACCATTAATCCCACAACCAGGTGTAAGGCTGGGAGGGTAAAAATCCCACCGCTCACTGGTGCGTACACCTTGCCTCCTCCCGGCGTCCTTTCTTAAGTGTCACCCCTAACAACCCCTCCACCACCCCCCGCCCCCTCTGACTTCACCAACACTGCCACCACCACTCTGCCATCTTGGCTTCCTTCCTTCCCTTGTTGTTCCTCTTTTAGCCCTTCTCTCTCTCTCTCTCTCTCTCTCTCTCTGTTGCTTTTTCTTTTTTCTTTTCTTTAAACATTCCAATATCTAATTGGTAATTATGTCAGCTGGATTGATTCCCCCATGCTTAGCTTCTCAAACTCCTCCCCCACCACCACTATGAGGCTCGGGGAGTAATTGTGTATGAACGCTTCCTCTCAGCAAGCCCACCAGAAAAAATAATAAATCAGACCCTCTCATTTCGCGCTTCGGAGAACAGACTTCAAATAAAAAAAAACAACAAAAAAAAACAGAGTGGCTCCCTACACCACACCACACCATGCCGCACCACACCACACCACATCACACCTAACACCACAGCAAACGAGTCCCTTTTTCTGTCCTTTCCATTAACAGTCAATGTACATGTAAACATATACATGTGCTGGATGTTTTCTGCACTTTATTTTATGGAAGAATAAGACCTCTATAGATGCCACCCATTGCTATTTCACTTTTCCCTTTGTGTGGCCTCAGAGTTCCCATGGCAGTGTGTGGGCTGGTTGGCGTCGAGGGCGGTGGAGGTTACGGGCATCAAGGTCCGCCCTCTGGCGCGAAGCAGTTCACCAAAGGGATCAGGGTACTCATTAACCTACCTCTCCTTCCTGTTAAGCATTCTTGCTCACTCTTTCTTCATCTCTATCTTTCTTTTAATCTCTTTCCACTAAACCACATTATCTTCTCATCATTTTCTCTCCTTTTTTTAATTTTAGATAAATGCACAAATCTATAAGGTTTGATATTTGCCTTAAAATCCAGATTCAGGATGAACATTTGTTCCAATTTGTAAAGTGATGGAAGACAAAGTGTGTGTTTTAATACAGAAACAGTACTGTACCTGCTACCATTCCTGTGATAGCCGAAGTCGAGTAACCTGTCTGTCCGGCTGATGGGATGTGTGGAGGATATCCAGGGAGCGTGGAGCTCACCATGTCTCGCCCTGTGTGTAAAAAATTTTTGAAAAAGCTTTTATTAGCAGTTTATGCTGTGTTAGGTTGCTTTAGCATGATAAAGATAGATTACGTTGCAAAAAATTTTTGCTGATGGGGCTACAGTTTCTACAGTACACTTAAATTAGTGTCAAGTAAGGCAAAATAAGACATGACGATACGTACAAAAAAACAAAAAAAAATCAATAAACAAGTATATGCTTTGGCACATTGGTTGCTGTTGAAAAAAAAAATTACTTATGGACTTTTCTTGCATCAACAGCACATCAAATGGTCATTAAAAATTCACAGACTGGTGTGATGATGTAAACCTGGGGCTGATTTCTTTCCAGCCCAGGCTGTAGATTTATGCAGCTCATCAATGACATGTGATTAAACTGAGAGAAACTTCCCTAGATTTGATGATATTTTCCTGACACATCCGTAACCCATCGTGTTCAGTAAGAAGGCACACTTACATTTCAATACAGTTATGGCTGTAACAACATAATAGCTAGAGAGATGGAGGGAAATGGTATCTAAGAATGTTTCTTTTACCTGTGATGAGAGACTGGCTGCTGAACTGGCTGTACACTGGTGCATGATGGGGAAATGAGTTGAAGGGATGAGAGAAATGCATGGAGCTGTTGCCGCCGTTACCCACAGACACTGGCGATGGAGCAGAAATGGCGCCCATTTCCAAGAACGCAGAGTTGCCTATAATGTTGGGCGAGGGACTCGAGCTAGCACCGTCTGGTGACATTTCCTGTTTCAGGCAGATGGGAAGGGGCTGTAGGGCATCTGAGGTGGAGCCGTGCATGTGATGGAGAGGCGGGAGAATGAAATAATGGTGTTAACTTAAAAAGAAAGTGAAGTGGCGATGGGTTTTCCAAGCAGCAAACACAATTGTGATTCAAGCACATGAAATAATGGAGAGCCTTGATTGGCACATGATGTGATATGCAAACCAGTGCACCTGCTTTTATGGGTCATCGTAATTAGCTAATTTTATTTCATAATGCATGAATGAGCATGAGAGGGTAAAGCCACCCACTTAGCACAGTGACCGGCTTATTCATGCATAAGATTATTATGACAGGTATTGTGTTGAGAAGTAATTGGGTCGGTTTTAGAGTGGGTTTTTTATCTAGCCAATCATCACCTGTCACAACCGCGTAGCCCTGGTGTGCTGCTAGGTTTCGGCCAATGGCGGCGCTGGATGTTGCGAGGCTGGCTTTGCCTTCCTCTAAACTTCCGTTGAGGAGAGACAGGGGATAAAGTGACTGGAAGGAAAAAAACAGGCATAAAATAAAATAAACAATTAAATAATAAAAAAAAATTGATTTTTAAAAATATTTTGATGTAAAAATAGATCCTTGATTATTTTATTAACATTTATTTTTTCATCTATTTCTTCATGCCCAATCATAATGGTTAATGTAGACATTTTTTGTATTTAAACAGATTTTATATACATCAATGTATATCACACTGTATAGTTAAAGCCATCTTCTATGTCCCATGTACCTGCTCAGTCTTGCCAGTTGTGGTGGAACCGAACGTGTCGGAGGTGTAGTGGTGCCTCTCAAAGCCACAGTCCAGGTGCTGTGGTGAGAAATGTTCAGGTCTCAGCTGTTTCCTGGGTCCACCACCGCTGCCCTGAGAGTCCACGCTGTGCCGACAGCTCTCCTGGTCACCTGGGAGAACGGACACACCATCAGATAAGCAAATGAGTCAATGAGTAACTGTTTGTTGTCACTGGAGTTGGTTGGTGATGGTTACAGTACGTTGGTTTGTATGATTACCTTTGACATACTGGACAGAAAAAATGGGGGTGGGGTTGGTTTCTATAAATAACAATGTCATTAAAGATGGACGACAGTTATTTTTATTTGCAAAGAATAAATGCAACTACAGTCCCTAAACTGTAGCTTTGCTAGAGACTGGGGTGGTTGTTTACCTTCTAAGAGTATTTCAAAGTACACAATTAGATGTCAGGGCTCACAGTTAAATAGAGTCATGTGACTGTATAGTGTTTGCCTTATTATTGGAAGATCATGAGTTTAAATCTGAATGATGGCTTAGCCATTTATAAAAAGAGTTTAGAAAGCGAAACTGTTCATCCAGATTGGGTTCGGTTGCATTTTAAAACATGCATCTTCATGTATTTCTAAGGAAGCACATTTAAGCCATTCTTTTCTGGTTGGTAGTTGTTGCCTGACATGGGAAAGCTGGCAAGTGGCTTGGGAATTAGTAACTAATTTATAGAAAAAAAATAGGAAAATCTAAAAAAAGAAAAAGAAAAGGCAAATTTCTATAGCGTTTTGACCCTCAATAATGACAAAGCATAATAATAATAATATGATTATTATTATCATCTATTTATATTCTCTCTTGGAGGCATCTATAAAGATTAATAGGAATCTAAATTCTCATTTTCATTTTTTTAAATCATATATAATCAAATAATTATATGATTATATTTATTAAGTAGTGTGTACCATGATACATTTAATTAAACACAATATTATTTTCTCTTTTCTAAACAGTCATAAAAAATGTCTTGACATAATAAAGATGTACAAAGTACAAGTAAAGTTTAGTATCTTTATTAGACAGTGTAGAACAATGTTGTTCAATAAAGTGAAAAGTGAAATTAAATAATACCATATTTATGTATTTTATTGTAAATACTAAAAATATAAAAAAAATATATAAAGCTGATAACGAGCCAATATGAGTTTTAATTTTTACTTTCACTCACTCTATATACTGCTTATCCTGTGTAGGGTCGTGGTGGTGGTGGTGGGGTAACTGGAGCATATCGAGGGCAATTTTAGGGGGAACTAGGTGGGGTACAGCCTGGATGGGGTGCCAATCCATCACAGGGCACAAACACATGCACACTCACACTATAGGAAATTTGGAAAAGGCATTTATCCTAATCTGCATCGTCGTGGACTATGGGAGGAACCGGGAGCACCCGGCGGAAACCCACCAAGCACAGAGAGAACATACAAACTCCACGCATATAGACCCAAAGGTGGAACATATTAGGTTTATTTATTATGTTTACCTGCTACGGCCTCAGATGCACTTTGATTGCCAGCTGATACAGCACTTTTAGCCAAAGCATTGTTAATTTTTTTTTAACTACATCATCTTGAGAGGCAACAGTTATCTATTATCCAAAGTAGACTGTGTTAAAATGTAGTGCGAGCTTACTGTCGTCATGACTCCTCTTGCCTTCTGAGCTGGCCTGTGGAATACCCAGAAGGCCATTAATGGAGTAGGTGGAACCCAGGGAGTCGGACTGAGGCGACTCGGGTGGGGTGACTGCGGAACTTGGAACTGAGAAGATATAAAACAAGCATGAATAAATATGAAAGGCTGGAAATGATTAACGGAGTTAAAGCTTGGGAGATCTTGAGTTCAGTGCCTGACTGTGGAATTAATGGCACCTACTTAGTGTGTGACCTGGGCTGAGGTTCTTGCTGTCCAAGGACACATTAAATGGCTGTTGCACCTTGGTCCGGATGATCCTGAAACATATCGGAACCAAGGTTTTAAATGTGTTAATATTAGAAGATACCACATCAAAACATGAGCTCCATTCATTTTATTTTCAATGTTTTTGTGCATTTGTTCTCTAAATTTTACCTGTTTATGGAACTGACGCTGGGCACTGTGTCGTTGTCACACACTCCCTCAGCCAGGAGCCTGTCTCGGATCTCCCAGGCGAACATGGTGGGATTCTGCCGCTTGTACTCTGCTATTTTGTCCACCACTTTTGGGGTAGCAACCTTTGGCTTTGAGCCACCAATCACTCCAGGTTTTATGCTTCCTGTCTCATAGTATCTGAGATGGGCATAGTCGGTTAAATTGTATATGTAATAATAAGACATTTCTGTTCAACATTATGAACTTTCACACATTTCTATGAATGTTAATAAATGAGTAAGTGTATGATATGTTGAAGAGCCACATTGTTTACACCTACAACAGACTTATTAATATTGTACTAGGTATGTGAGTGACCCAGCACTATTCATATGGGCAAATGGCACTTTTTAGGACTTTTTTTAAAGCTTAGTTAATATTATATAATTATTCCCTATCACCTTTAACAATACATTTTACCAAAGATGATTGATTGAAATCTATGGGATTTCATGTCTTATTGCTTTTGGAAATTTCTCAAATACACTCTCATCTAAAAATTCAAAAATCGCGCACCTGCCCAGGATCTTGCTGACGCAGCCATGGCTGACCCGCAGCTGACGGGAGATGTCGCAGGGCCGAACACCCTGGTGAGCCATGTCCACAATGCGCTGCCGGATGACCTCCGGGAGCGGGCGTCCATTTACAAACATGCCGCCTAGTTGATTAAGACCCCCATGCCCTGGGGGAGAGAGGGGGATGAATATACATAAATGTCATGGTACCTGTACTGGACCTGATTGCACTCTAGAAGGCACTGATCAGTTGGCATGAAAGTACACCTGGTATGTGGCATGAGCACAGACTTGAGAGATTTATCACGTAAATGATGACAAATTAATCAGCAAATGGACTGGAGAGCCATTTGTGCAGACAATAAATATGTTAATTTATTTAAATTCTTCAAAAAGACCCTGAAATATATATTGTGAACAGAAATTAAATATAAATTTAAATAAAATAAAATAAAAGTTTATTTCTGACTCACAAAGGCTTAGGCATAGCCTAGAATAAACTACAATTATTTGAAACATAGCCTGAATATGTTTCACATTAATCAGACAAATGATTAAACATAGTATTATTTAAAAATATTTAGTTTCCATGAAAATGAGTGTGTATGTTACAAAAAAAATGTTTTTTAAAAACGCCTATGAAGACTTTGACACAGACAAAAGTTACGAAGGACATTTTTAAGCAGTACTTTAAAGGGGAAAAATAATCATTTGTGTTAATTAGGGCCTATGTCTTCTAAACAATATGAACTCTGTTACAACTTCAAGCATAAAAATGTGTACAAATAAAAACGTATGAAATGTGATTAATGTTTGTCAGAGTTAGTGGCACGAGGTTTTCTCACGACTTAATTCGGGTGAAAACGAATTCGCTTTTATTACTTCGTTTTTATTACGTCCTATTGGGCATATGCGGAATCGGAACTTTTCCCCATAAAGGTTAACAACATATTATTATTAATATTATCATTATTATTATTATTATTATTATTATTATTATTGTTGTTGTTGTTATATTATTATTATTATTATTATTATTATTATTATTATTATTATATATTAATAACAATGACAAATAAATGATTAACTATTATTTTTATTATATAAAACATTAATTTTATTAGATTTGTAAAAAAAAAAATTGTACATTGTATAAATTAAATTCATATGTATAAATTATTCTATATAACTTCATATATATATATATATATATATATATATTTTCTTTATGTATAAAGGTTTTTTAAACAAATCTAATAAAACATATTAAGTAATAGTTAGTTATTAAATAAACATCTATGTCTAATCCCAAAATGTATTTAAATATATTTTTATAAATGCTTACACACAAAAAAAAAAAACTGTGTTTATAATAAGACTAATGTTATGTTTTAAATCGAGAAATCATATACAGAATAAAGCAGCCCTTCACTGGTGAGCATCAGTAACTCGCTTAGAATTTCGTTGCTTTTAATTTCGCCTATTCAGTACCTTGTGTCTCCTTTTAGCTCCTTTCCCCCCCAGCTTTCATTTCCACATCAAACGGCACCATTAACGCTGCTAGCCGAGTGTGTAAAACTCCTCGCCAAGCTTCAGCAAGCGGCAGGATATTAAAGCGGAGCCTCCCCAAGGGACCACCGAGCGCGCTTACACACACACGCACACACACACACACACACACACACACACACACACACACACACACACACACACACAGCATGGCTTGGAATCTGTCTCATCATTTATTTCACAAATTATCAAAAAAAAGTCTTTGTTATTATAGATATATATTAATTAGAAATATATATATTAGCGGTATATATATATATGCGGTGCGAATCGACTTAAAAATGTACTATGACAATGAGTATGCCAATGTGAACCATATAGGCCTACTTTTTCTTTAATAAGAATAATCTGAATTATATCTTATATTAATATGTGAACTTTAACGCTGCTGCTAACATTTGGTGAATTTGATATGATTCATAAATATTTAAACCTGTTCGTGTATTTATGAAAACAAAGCGTTTAATATGCAATCAATCCAGCTAATAAACGATACAGCTAATAGAATACAATCAATACAACTGTCTCTAATATTATTTTAAGGGGGAAAACGTAGAATGCCCTTTAAACACATAGCACAACGTTATCATTTGCTCAAAAATGCCATTTCAGAAGAACAGCAATCTTGTTCACAAAGATAGCTCGTAGTGACAGGAACACATCACAGGCTAGAAATAAAATGTCAGAATAAAATGTCATAATAGGCTAATTTCCCTTTGGGACTGATGAAGTATTCTTTTTATAATTTAACCTTACAGATTACAGGACTACCTAATACAGAATGGTCAGTTTCAACCAGGATGACTTGGCTTGTTATTTACTAAACAATAAAATAAATAATTCAATCAGACAAATTGCCAGTGGGCCGTTTCAATGTATTATATAAATACAAATATAATTACTTTAAAAATATAACCATGCTTTAAAATATTAGAGGTACTTAATTTAATAATTTCTCTTACTTTAGCTGCATTTTTAGTTTTTGTGTCAGGAGTTAATGTTAAATATTATAGTCCTGAAATGTGATCGTTTTCACGCACACAATGGAGCTGAAGTTTTAATCCTCAAAATTATGCCCGCTGAATTTTTTTTAACTTAAAAACTATCAAATCAAGTATAAACTCGTAATGAAAATTAAGCATCCTATACAAAAAAAAGATTTATTTATTAATAAATAGTGCGTTAATTGAAGAAATATATAGTTGTCTCTCTTAAAACCATTTTGAAGAGTTTAGTGTTTAAACATGGTCTGGAAAGTATCATTTGTTTTTTATATTAATTAATTAAAAAATTATTAGACATATGTACGTTTTTACGTAATTTCTTTAGCGGTTTTATGATTTCTTTGTTTTTTGCGTAGAAATTATTTACATTTGGACAAATTAGTACATTTTAATGTGGCGTAGAATATCAGGAATATGTGTTATTATTTATAGCGAATTAACCTAGCTATTTATGCAGACATGGCAGTTAGTATTATGCACAGCTTACATATCTTAAACATTACAGAAAATACAGTAAATATTTGAATTATTTAGGTTACTCCTTAGACCTTATTCCTTATAGCCTATTTTAAAGCCTGTTTTAGACATTTATAAATGATGCTATAAATTTTAAACTGCACAGAATAGAGATGTAATTCGTATTGTTTACCTCTGCCGGTTGGGTTGGACATTGCTCAGTGCTGTGGGCCGCTTTAGTCCTGGGGTAAAAGTCGTAGTGTCACTTTAATTTGGTTGCTTTTAGTCCATATGGGGCCTCGCCTGGTGTGGATACTCTCCTTTAAACGCTCTGCAAAAGGACATAGTGGTCAACATTGATTGTCTAGTTAAAAGAAGTCTTATTGCTGGATGTCTTAATCTGTTTTAATGCCATGCCGCATTTTATAGGCTTGGATGCCTGTTCGTATATTATCCTTGTTTCAGCAGTGTTTAGAGCACAGGTTGTCGAGTTTGAATTAAAGCCCGTTATTACCTACGCGATTGCGTTATTATGGGCACTAGTTTTAATTGAGATTACTTAGATAAAGTTTTGCAATTAGTTTGTTTTTACATTACATATGACTATAGCCTTTGAGACCTCGAATAATCGATTCGATCAGTCGATTAGTCATTGAAACGAAAGCCGGAGTCAGAAAGTCGCGGGGGGGAAAATCAAGTAAATGAATAAATAAATCACAAGCAAATGTAGTTACCTTCTGCGTCAGACTTGTGTGTAATGTTCCAGGACAAACGCGTGGCGTTCGGAACAATTCTCGGATTATTTCCTCAAACGAGTTAGAAAAAAAGTGCCCGAGCTTTTCGAAATAAGAGCACAGATGTGCAGGAGCAGCTGTCAGGCGTGTGTGTGTATATGTACGCGTGTGTATTTGTGGTTTTATCCCGCCGCCTCTCACAGCACCAGCACGATGACGCGATCCAGTCCTACTATTGGATGATGGATGTGGATGGGCGGTCCGTTTGAGAAAGGGGCGTTGTCTCGGGTAGAGATCTGTGGCCAGCCGATTGATTCGGTAACACGAGCTCGCGCAGTGACCGAACGGATACGTCAACGTGTGCGGAAATATTTGTCAGTGATCCGGGCTGTTTGCGTTCAGCCTGTCTTTGATTAGATTTCAGAGAAGATGTGACACGACTCCCGGGGCTGTGTGAACGCTGCCTCATTTAGACCTACGGCGTGCATTTTTACACACAATTTAGTCCTTGATTTGCAGCGATGTGTCATTACTTCAAATAGGCTCTATCCTGAACTATACACACCTTCTACTTCCAACAAACTACCTGCATTAATGTTGTGCACGAGTTATCTATTTTAATCATAGATTAAGATCTTATTAATTTTGAACTCTAATAATAAAAACAAGAGATTAATGTACACTTCCAGAAAAGATATAGAACATTCCTTTGTCTTTTGTATTTTTAATATAGAACACAGTATACCTTAAAAATTGACTTATGGTGCATACATAGGCAGGTAGCTTGTTCTAAATGGCTTTTAAACAAATTCATTAAATGTGCACCAAAAGATAATGTACTTGATGGTGCAATAAAAAGAATGCAGATTATTACTTTTTATTCTTTTTATTTTATTTTATCTAAGCTTTGGAAAATCCACACAAGACAAGATACCTTATTACGTCAATCAAAAGATTTCAATATGCACTCTCTCTCGTAAAAAAAAAAAAAAAAAAAGGGATAAAACCAGCACCTCTCCTTGTCAAAAAGGGTGGAAGCATTATCTTTTGTTTCATTAACATGTATATTTCGTGGTGTGCATTAAAGGGGAAAAGATTTAAGGTATATATGATACGCTATATCAAGTTAACATAAAGGTAAAAGATAAAGGGGTTTGGCGTCCTCTAAGTGCACTGTCACATGTTATTATTATTATTATTATTATTATTATTATTATTATCACAAGTTTAGGTGAAAGAGCATCACAGGATTTGTTTTCCCAACTGTATGTTTATAGCCCTCGTTATTTTTAGGCACTATTCGAAGCTAATTCTTCATCTGCACACTGAGCAGAGAGAGAGAGAGAGAAATCTAGTCAGCGGGATGTTTGGACTCCTGTGAATTTTGACACGGTTAAGCTTGTTCTTACACCTCTCTAAAACAAACAGAGCACCTGAAAGCACTCCCTGCTGCTTATCCCCTATTCCTTCACCTGATCCGCAGATGCGAGTTATTGCCATCTGGCGCGTGCGGCATAAATCGTCTGCATATCTTCATAAAGCGCATCGTACGTCTTCATCGACTGACTTCAGGTAAACATGTTAGGTAAACAAATCACATAGTACTTGAATATTTGGCAAAAGTTAATAAATGTAGATCACATTAAGTACATTTTCTATTATAAAGTATAGTATAGTGTGTGTATACTGTAATGTGATCTACACTATAAACGATGAGTGAGGAAAATATTCTTCGCAAATATTTCCTTCTCTAAGTTCTTATCTCGATGCCCCACCAAAAGTGTTTTTTCTTATTCAAGTCGTGTGGGGCTGCAAGACAAAAGTGTCCGTGTTTTGAAATAAATACAACAAAGTCAGGAAGGATTAAAGCAGTACACATCATAACAAAAATAAAGGTGAAAATTCCCCTTAAAGTGCAGACAGAGAGAGAACGAAGGGCACTTGCCTGAGGACGAGCTGTGGGCGAGGGACAAATAAAAGACAGGAGCAAAGGTTATCCAGAGTTTAACATGGGATTAAAACTCTACGATGGTTATCTAACCTGAATATAAAATGATAACAAATAAAAGTGTACCATTTTTCTTGCAGCGAATCAATGATGTCACTGATCCATGCTGTGAATAAATTTTCCCAACTGTTTCGTTTTGTGAATAGAATATTTAATGGCAGTCGGGAAAAAAAGTTGCAGAGTGAGCTAGACAAGTAAAAGTTTAACTTCTCTTTAAGCACTGGTATGAGGAGTGAAAGACAAGCTGGATTCGTTTTTTCTTTTTGAAAGTATAGAAATAGTTTCATAGTCATACTTATTAATTATTAATTGCAAATCTTTTTATGAAGTTTTAAATGTGTTATTTATATTAAGTATTATTACCTACTGTATGTGTACATATGTCTATGTAGTGTATGTGTAGTTATTTACACAGTATCTTTTCCATGTTGTGTTTTTTTAATAACAAATTAACAGTAAATTGTATGAAAAATATAATTAAAAAGGGGAAAAATGTCAAGTGATTGATGAAAAAAAAAGTTAAATACCAATATGTATGTTACATTTTTTTTAAACATTTGTGACAGTGGTGTAATCAAACAGAAATTTAGAGGCCACTTGTTCAGACATGGCAAAACATTCATTTATACATTAACTTATGCAAAGCATAAAAAAGGGCAAATTTCGCTTTTAAAACAAAACACCTGAAGTCTGAAAGGTTGACCTGCATTCCACAAAGAACAAAAAAAAAAAAAAAACAGGAAAATGTTTCACAGACTTAATGAGCCAAATTAATAAAAATACAAAATGCACAATATTTGTTAAAATATTAAACGCTTAATATTTCATTCGGATAATGTGAACTCATTTAATTAATTATAAGTTAAGTTAAATTACTGCATGTGTTTAAAAAAAGTGAATCTGAAAAGGTTTTACAGCCTGTAGTGTACAATAAACTAGTTTTGTTCAATCAGTGAACTAACTGAGGGTTAGAGCCAATTTCCTGCTCGTGTGTCTGAGTGGATGGAGATAAAGTGAAACCTCGGAGTAGGTGACCTGCGGGAATGAGAAGCGTCGGGCGTCTCCCGAAATGCAGCTCCTGCGGCCAGGCAGCCTCGTATGGAAATAAGGGGGCAAAGGGTCATGTTGTTGCATCTTTTAGTCCCAAAACGAGTCCACAATGCTGCTATTGTCAGGTGCATTGAGAGCGCAAAACCACGGAACATGAAAGAGTTTAGCCTATAGCCTGTAGCCTACACTACACCCCATATTAGAATTTAAAGGAGCTCTGTTATTGCATAAAATAACTGATTAAATTTTACAACAGAAGGTAATTTTATTTCATTCTTCTAATAAGGATGGGTATATCATATATAAGAAATATACCATATATCCAATATGCACATTCAGAGGGGGAAAACTGCACCTGTCCTTTCAAAAGTGTAGAAACAATATATTTTGTTTCATTATAATGTAAAAAATCGCCTAAACATAGTATACATTAAAAAAAAAAGATTTAAGGAATATATGATACACTGTATCAAATTAACAACTAGGAAAAATATAATGTGTTTGCTTAAGGGTGACTCATGTAGCAACAAACAACCCCTTTTTCTGAGTGCACTGTAACATATTATTATTATTATTATTATTATTATTATTATTATTATTATTATTATTATTATATTATTACTACTACTACTACTACTACTATTAATACAACTATTTAGAAAAAAAAATTGACATTCACACTTACATTCACAAGGTGTCCTAGGGTAACATACAAGCGCCCCTTTAAAATCAAACCCGAAAACACAGCCTACACAGTCCACTTATAATATCCACTTAGTATATTCCTATAGTGCCTATAGACACTATACTATATTTGTGTAGTATAGTGTCCTATAGACACTATACTACACAAAATATCCATTGCACAACATTCCACAGTGCATTATTTAGGCAGCCTACACTTTTCTTTACTCTTTTTATATATCATCCCCTAAACAGCAAAGTCCATTATGGATGTCATGTATGGTCTGTTTCAGGCTTTGTATGCTGGGCAATCATCTGTGCCTTTGGCTATTCCTTGAAAAAATATATTATTTTTAGACTGTACCCTTTATGATACTTTTAAACATTAGCTAGGCATACTGTAGTACTGGGATTTCATATGCTGTCAATAAATGTGCAATAAAAAAAAACATATAGGCCTATATATTCAAAGCAGTAGTAAGCAGTAGACCTGTCTATGGTGGCTAAATCTGTATAAATCTTTTCTAGACAGTACTGAATAATGCACAATGCATTTTGCCATTTCTAAGGAATAGGGTACATGGCTGGTTACAATTTTCTATTTGGCACTTAACTGAAAGACAAAGCAACATACACAAATAGCATATTTCCAAACATAAATAGTGTTTTCTCCATCAAAAATGGTTTTATGGATTTTAATAATGAAAAACCAGTAGTTAAAAATAAATATTAGATTTTGCCTACTGAGATTTAACGTGGAAACATGGCCACACCCTGGCTGATTTCCCGCCCTTTTCCTTTCCTTGCTTGTGACGCATCTCCTTTGCTTGCCTTCACGTGTCACTCGGTGAGATGAATGAGGCGCGCATTTAACCCCACTTAATGGCAAGTTTTATAAATCTACCCGCACGCTTGTCTCGTCGTGGTCAACGAGTCGAGATGAGCCAGATAATTAGATCATAATAGCAGGCGAACCGCCTCAGTATTGATGAGTCCATTAGCTTTTCGCAAACATTCGTTGGTTCTTCAAACAAGGCCATATCCACTATCAACTTTAGATGACTATCACTTACCCGAATGTCAATTTTGTTGGTTTGTTGTTGTTGTTTTTTTTAAAGAAGTTTGCCCTAGGATAGTCCAAACAAACTTTTTCAATTAGAGTAGCCCATTATTATTTTATTCATGGGGTTATATATCTTTTCCTTTCTGTGTAATTACCTGTAAAATAGTTTCATGTGTAACATGAAATACGCATAGATAGGCAAAAATATGCGATTTTCATCTAGAAGTATCTCTTTGTTTTTATTCCCTCCCCACACACTCTGCCGATTTCACTAGTTCAGCTTTTTGGCTTTTCCAGTTAGTCTTTTTTCTCTTTTCCTCCAACCACCCCTTCTTTTACCATCTGCTCCTGACCCGCCTCTATTCGGTGCCCATCTTTCTCTCCTCATCTTCCTGTGTTTTGTGCATACTTACCACCCCCCCCCCCTTTATCTTTGTCTGGGTCTGGTCCAGCCCTCCTCATTGTTCCCCTACTGCCTCCCATTTCCGCTCTGGGTTTTGCCCTCTAACCCCAAGCCCTGTTCCAGTCTAACCCCCTGCTCCCCCAAATCTGGTCGTTCCACCACAGGTCGCTCTCCCCCAAAGGTCTGCGGTTTTTAGAGCTGTTTTTTGAGAGATACCCCCTCCACAGGCCACTGTGTTATGGCCTTTGTGCAAGCCACAATGGTGCACAGGCATTAACAGCCATTAGCAAAAGAGGGGCTCAGCCCTCATTGAGCTCTACATGCTCAATTTAGGATCTTTCTGACCTGACATTCTTATGTGATGCTCAGTTCTGCTTGCAGTTTAAGGTTAGAGGTTATAGGATGAGCTCCGGTCCAGGTTTATAATGAAAATAGATAAATATGTGCAAAATGGCAGCATAAATATGTATTAATGTAACAGTATGTCTAAAAAGTGTTTTTGCCCATATTCTAATCCTCCAAATCCTATGACATGTTATATGACCAATAGGGATAGAGAGTTTTTTGTTTGTTTGCTTGTTCTGGGTGAAAGGGTGTTAAACTTAAAGAGACATTCAGTTGATTGACAGCCCCTCTTCTAGGTTGTGTCAACCCATGGAGAGTTACCATGGTAACTTACACTACACTGAATAGGATACAGTAAAGACAGATTAAGTTTTATTTGTATTTGTTTAGTTAACTACTGGCTTGGTGGGGAGGCTTTCTTACATTATTTAAAAGCACTTTGATGCTAACGTTAAGTTAAGATATTAAATTGATTATGAGCAATGTTTGTTTTTTATTCATTAAGACTGGTTATTTAAATGCTATTGTTATATTTGTTATATAATATAGTATAATATTTTTTTTATATTTGCTATGCCTAGGTAATATATGTGTAACTACTGTATACACTAATATAACCATAATCCATAGATTTACAACCACCTGCCTAATATTGTGTTGCCTAAACAGCTCTGATCCAACAAAGTGTGGACTCCACAAGACCTCTGCAGGTGTGCTTTGGTATCTGACAGCAAATGCTATAAGTTGAGAGGTGTGTCCTCCATAAATTGGTCTTAATTGTTCATCATATTCCACAGAATGGTAGATTTGGGATCTTAGATAGATTTTAGATCTGGGGACTTTGGAGACAAAATCAACACCTTTAACTCCTTGCTATGTTCCTAAAACCATAGGTTGCAACAATATTTAGGAAGGTTGTATGTGTCAAAGTAATATCCAAATGAATGCCAAGGTTTCACAGTAGAATATTACCCAAAAAATCACAATGCATCAGCCAGTTCTTCACCAGGTAAGTGATGCACCCACACACAACATGATGTAGTTCTGATGCTCATGTACCCACTGTAAGTGACTTTGGTGGTGGTCAGGGGTCAACATTGGCACTCTGACCATTCTGTAGCTATGTAGCCCTTTACATTGAAAACTGTGATGTACTCTGTGTTCTGACATCATTATGCACCAGCAACATTTTCAACATTTTGCACTACAGTATCTTAGAAACTAGCCTATCCTCCCCACATGAATTAATAAATCTTGGGTGCGCATGACCCTGTCGCTAGTTCACTGGGTGTCCTCCACTGGACCACTTTTGGTAGACACTAACCCCTGCATAATGGAAACACCCCACAAGACCTGCCATTTTGGAAATGCTATGCCCAGTCTTCTAACCATCACGATTTGATCCGTTTATCAAAGTCACTTAGATCCTTAAGCTTGCTCATGGTTCCTGCTTCCAACATATCAGCTTCAAGCACTGACTTTTATACTAGTCCTGCTGCGTAATATATCATACCCCTTCATATGTACTACTGTAATAAGATAATCAATGTTATTCACTTCACCTGTCAGTGGGTTTTAACATTATGGCTGATCGGTGTATTATTTAGTAGCTGCATTGAAACTAAAAGGAACAGGACTCACCTTAGGACTATCTTGAAAGGTGCCCAGAAATCATTGCTTCAATCACACCACTGGGAGGAGCAACCTTGTAGAACTTCCGCAGCAGCAGCAGCAGCACAGACATTTTCAGTGGATGAGTGTGTGGTTCCTCTTTGGATGCTCATGGGATTTTGGTGAATAAAGGCACCTCTACCATTTTGAGGCTGTGATAACCATTCGAGGACACTCAGGGCAATACATTGAGTCCAACTGGTGAAGTGAACACCATTTGCAGAATAGTTTCCACACAAGCCACATGTGCCACTTCCCATTTAATTTAGGAGCACATCTGGACTCTAACTTGTGTTGGCTTGTGTGGATTAGGTACTGAATTCTGTGCAATATGGGAATCAGCATTATAGGGAAAAAAAGTATATAATATACGGTAAGTCCAGTTATGGCCCAGTGGACCCTGTCCCAGCTGGATGTCTCATCTGCCAAAAAGAACCATAATTACCAGCGTGCTAGCTAAAATGAATAGGTCCACCTACATCATAGTAAACATTTCCCAGATTTGGTCTACCGGTTTTGGGTTCTTTATAACACTCCAAACCAGTTCACAGCTCAAGAAGATGATTCGAGAACCTGTGCCCTTTGATTCAGGGCTTCCTCTGTGGCAGGCCTAAAGAGTGATTCTATTGCTGATTTGCATACATTTAGTAGAGCAGGATTTGCTAAGAACACTTGAGCTCATTTATAAATGCAAGTTGGTCAAAAGTTGCCCCATGTACCATTGGTCACAGAACCTGTGTGCTAAACAAAGCCACCTGACTTGAGACATAAGAAACTAATTTCCTATCATTGTACTTGCTGGGATGGAAGTCGGTCATGAAAGTATTTCATTTCAACCTTTTATTGTCTATACCTCCAATACTAGCCTGTACCAGCCTACACTGCATGTCTTTGAACTGGAAACTGAAACACCCAGATCAACTCCACCAAGCACTGGGGAAACATGCAAAACACCAGCCCTGGAGGCACAAGAGGACAATGCTAACCAGTAAGCCACCATGCTGCCTGAAGGGTTTTCAAATAATGTGTATTCTTCAGTTTAAAGTTGCAGAATTAAGCTTAGACATAAAAAAAAATAACCACATTTACTATTTTAAGATAAACACGATGTATTCAGGGGTACGTTGTCTTCTTTCTTGTCAGAAAACTCAATTTATTACACCACATCCTCACCATGCACGCCGCTGTCCAGGGACAGTTCTTTTTGACATGTGTTACTTGTCACCTTTCTTGTCAGCTCTGTAGTACCAGCTTGGTCCAAACAAGATTTTAATGATTACGTTGTCAGTTCTTGCTAGTCAGACAACAGGGTTCTGACACAGCTGTAGATTCAATTACACAGTTAACATGTACACTGTCAAATGTTTGTCAGCCCTTGTCTAAAGCTTGTGATCTTATTTTGAAGAGCAATACATGGACCTAAGGCAGTTTTTTTTACCCATTCTTGCACTGGACTTTCGTGTTTTAATCTCATGAAAGCTTGTAAATGAGTAGATAAATTAAGTCTGATTTGCTGGCCACTGGGAAAACATTATAATGTGGTGTAAGGGTACTTGATGACCATCATTAGGAATCATTGTCACATTGAGTTGATTGCTGTCATGGAGGCGCCATAATTAGACTTTAAATTAGCAATCGCAGAGTAATGGGTCATTTCCTGGTGATCAGACTGGCATTTTCCTTTAGTGGCGTGATATTACTTTCCAATATATTGTATTTAATGCAACTTTAAGAAATCAGACATGTTGAAATTAGACATCTTTGGCGATATAAGAAAATAATTCCAAAGGGAAATAATTCCAGCTGCTACAGTACATTACATAGAGAATAACTGTTATCATTTTGTGTATAGTAACTGATGTTGTTCAACATCATGGTCTCTCAAAACTATCCTTGTCACACATTTATATTAATACTTTTAACTCAAGCTTAAGACAGAACCTTCCTGGACTTCAGAAAAAGATTGAGGAGTTCTGGCACGTTTGGACACATCTTCTAATTCAGCCATCTTTCCTGATTTTTATTTCTTTCTACATTCTGAAATGTGCAAAAATCTCCTTTGAACAGTTGATATCAAGATGTAACTGATACTTTTTCTCTGCAAAGCCTTCATAACAACTCAAATTTCTAGTGCTTTTAAATGGTGATTTCTGAGGTTGGTTGTTCTAAATGAACTTCTCCTCTGCAGCAGATGTAAGTTTGGTCTTGCTTTACTGGGATGTTCTTCATGAGAGCCAGTTTCATCATGGAGCTTGATGGGTTTAGCGTTTAGTTTCATATGCATTATATAATAGTTTTTCAGTATTATATGCTTATATATCCTATATACACACATACACTCAGTCATTCACACACTACGGGCAATTTTGGGAACGCCAATTAGCCTAACCTACATGTCTTTGGAATGTGGGAGGAAACCCACCAAGCACGGGGAGAACATGCAAACTCCATGCACACAGAGACGGGAATCGAGCCTGGCCGGGGATCGAACCCGGGGATCGAACCCGGACCCTGGCGGTGCAAGGCGATAGTGCTAACCACTACACCACCGTGCCGCCACATTTTATACTATGCAATTCTAAAAACTACTGAAATTTATTATATTGTTGTTTTTTCCCGTGAATCTCATCATTAAGATCTCTTCATTCATGACATGATGTACATATAGAAGAAAATATTACAAGTTTACAATGAGAAATGATTGTTCATGTTTCAGTATCATCCAAACCAGTCTCCTGTTTTCCTGAGGTAAAAGTCACTTACAACATTTAACCAGTTGGAGGCTTATCATTGTCTCTTCACCTGACCGATTGCTCAGCGACTTGAGATAGGATTTTGAACGCCACACATTTGATTTCACTATACATCGCCACCCCATCCAGGGTGTGTCCCATTAAGGGTGTACCCCACTTCATGCCCAAGGATTCAGGCCGCCCATCACCCTGTATGCAGGATAAAACGGTATAGATGATGAGTGAGTGAGTGACAAAAATGAGGGCATTGGTGGCCCTATGGTATGCCAGTCCCAAGCCTGGATAAAATGGGAAGTTTTCATCGGGAAGGGCATCCAGTCTTAAAACCTATGCCAAGCTGTGCAAGTTGTGCAGATCAGATGGTCCGCCTTGGCGACCAACAACAGGAACAGGCGAAAAACCACCAGCAACAGATATGATACAAAACAATGCAGTGTTTGATGCTTTTCTTTAAGTTCTTCTTAATTAAAACCTATACATTTGAGTCACCATTTTTACTTAATGTTTAATTATGTTATGCATTAAAATGTCAGGACAGTACAAAAACTCAATCTCACCCTGTTTTCAAAAGCGTCTCTTCTCTTGTTGAATTATGTTTTTTTTTATCTTTCAGTCAGCTATGTTTATCACATTTATCGCATGCAGTAAAACAAGAATGTGCTTGATATGCTAATTAGCTGTGCATGTGTTTGAAGTCATTAGGTTATAACAAGTGAGTGAGCCTTCGCTGCCTGCTGCAAATTTATGGCCAGGGAACCCTGCGGAGATGACGTTTAACGATCCGACGACATTTTTTACAAACGGTCCTGTATAATTACGATGTAATTGGCCCTTTACAGTTGTGTAATTCACTACCAAGCGCACTGTCAATATGTTGTTTGTTGAGGGCGAGAAGGAAGGTTGGACTCGCTGACCCACATCGAGTAGCGGTGCCCATGTCAGCAACTGATGTCCGTGGTCCGAACCAGAGTAGAGTGTTTGTATGAGTATGAGGACATGATGTTACTTGGTGTCCGAATTGGTCAAGGGCTCTGTTGGATTTGTGGTACTGTCTGGGAGAAAATAAGTTGTAATGGTAAGAAAATGACAGTTATGGAGAAAGAAACAGAGAGAGAGAGAGAGAGAGAGACAGAAAGAGAGAGAGAATGTTTCTTGCTGTCTAGTGTGTCAGTTGTGTGTCACCGGCAGATTTGCTGGAGCGGAAGCAGATCTTTTCCTTCAGTGACTCTATTAATTTACCTCATTTATCTTAGCCCCCCCTCCTCCTCCTCCATAAGTACTCTAGACCACAGTGAATGTGTGAGTGTGCATGTGTGAGCTTTTGCCTCTTCACACGCACCAGTGTGTATGTGTGTATGTATGTGTGTGCATGAGAGAGAGAGAGAGAGAGAGAGAGAGAGAGAGAGAGAGAGAGAGAGAGAGAGAGAGAGAATGTGTGTATCATAGGGGATAAAAACACAGCAGCTCCCCTTTCCATTCCCAGAGGACAAATCCGTAGCGGAAAAACTCATTTTCCTGCAAATAGTTTGTCAGTCGAGCTAGAAGGAGTGATAAATTATCGCAGACGCTAGGTGAGGGAGGGTGAGAGGGAGCGCTTTTAGGCCCTGCCTCTTTTCCTTCTCTCATTCTCTCCCTTTTTCCTCTTTCGGCTCTTGTTTTCTCACATTCACTCTGTTTCCCCTTTTCGTCTCCTAGCCTTCTTGTTCTCTCTCATTTCAAAGCATCATTCAATCAACTGCTTGTCCTTGTTGTCTTCGGCGCTGTTGTCCACACAAGTCAAGTGCGTCTCTAATGTCCCCTCTCAAGCGATAAACCGACGGGCAGCAAAATGGATTTGTTTTTCGACTAGTAACACATCAAAGAAATAATAATTCTGTAGAAGGAAAGTGGTGGGATGATGAATGGCATTGACAGCTAGATCACAGTGGAACAATGGAGAGAGAGAGAGAGAGAGAGAGAGAGAGAGAGAGAGAGAGAGAGAGAGAGAGAGAGAGAATGAGAGAGACTGGGAGAAGCAAAGATATACACACGTGGACAAAATTGTTGGTACCCTTCGGTCAATGAAAGAATAACTCACAATGGTCACAGAAATAACTTTAATCTGACAAAAGTAATAATAAATAAGAGTTCTATGAATATTAACCAATGAAAGACAGACATTGCTTAACCATGCTTCAACCTAATTATTTAAAAAAATGAACTCATGGAACAGGCCTGGATAAAAATGATGGTACCCCTAACTTAATAGTTTGTTGCACAACCTTTTGAGGCGATCACTGCAATCAAACAATTCCTGTAACTGTCAATCAGACTTCTGCACCTCTCTGCAGGTATTTTGGCCCACTCCTCATGAGCAAGCTGCTCCAGTTGTTTTCGGTTTGAAGGGTGCCTTTTCCAGACAGCATGTTTCAGCTCCTTCCAAAGATGCTCAATAGGATTGAGGTCAGGGCTCATAGAAGGCCACTTTAGAATAGTCCAATGTTTTCCTCTTAGCCATTCTTGGGTGTTTTTAGCTGTGTGTTTTGGGTCATTGTCCTGTTGCAAGACCCATGACCTGCGACTGAGACGCAGCTTTCTGACACTGGCCAGCACATTTCTCTCTAGAATCCCTTGATAGTTTTGAGATTTCATTGTACCCTGCACAGATTCAAGACACCCTGTGCCAGATGCAGCAAAGCAGTCCCAGAACATAACAGAGCCTCCTCCATGTTTCACAGTAGGGACAGTGTTCTTTTCTTGATATGCTTCATTTTTCCGTCTGTGAACATAGAGCTGATGTGCCTTGGCAAAAAGTTCCATTTTTGTCTCATCTGTCCATAGGACATTCTCCCAGAAGCTTTGTGGCTTGTCAACATGTAGTCTGGCATATTCCATTCTGGCGTTTTTATGATTTGTTTTCAACAATGGTGTCCTCCTTGGTCGTCTCCCATGTAGTCCACTTTGGCTCAAACAACAACGGATGGTGCGATCTGACACTGATGCTCCTTGAGCATGAAGTTTACATTGGATCTCTTTAGAAGTCTTTCTGGTCTCTTTTGTTACCATTCGGATTATCCGTCTCTTTGATTTTACATCAATTTTCCTTGTGTGGCCACGTCCAGGGAGGTTGGCTACAGTCCCATGGATCTGGGAATTAACATGTCCCTTTGGTCACATTATTTTCAGTATTTTCGAGGGGTACCATCATTTTTGTCCAGGTCTGTTCCATGAGTTAATTTTTTTTTTTTTTTATAATTCTGTTGAAGCATGGTTGAAAAGCAATGTCTGACTTTCATTGGTTAACATTCATAGAATTTTTTTTTATTATTTCTTTTGTCAGGTTAAAGTTATTTATGTGACCATTGTGAGTTTTTCTTTCATTGACCGAAGGGTACCAACAATTTTGTCCACGTGTGTACATATGGACAAAGACAGGTTCACAAAAAACAGAGAGACAAAATTACCTGAACAGGTATAAACATCTCTGTGTCTCTGATGCTGCTGTTATGAAAAGGTCTCCCAGAGCATGGATAGAAATCTAATGCCTTGTATTTTTGAATTCTTGAATCTGATTGGTCAGAAAGCGCTGATATATTTTAGTTCTGGCCCTAATTCAAATCACAGATTTATATTTATTCATTCAATCAAATCCGATATCATCTACGATCACACATAGGTACTTGTGTGGTGGACAATTTACAAGATCTAAAATCAAATTTAAAAAGAAAATTGTCATAGCACAAAGGGAAAGTCACATTTTGGGTTTTTCTAGGTATGTGTTAGCTTAAAGTGTCACAAAAATTATCCTCACTGTTCTTGATGTCCTTCATTATTTGCTCTGTCAAGTCATTTTTGTTTTGATCACCATATCTCATGATTGATTTTTATCCTGATTATGTCCACTTGTTACTCTTTTATTTATATCCCAGTGTGTTTTTGTCTTTTGGTAATGTCATTGTATTGGTTCTTTAAGTATTTCTAAAAGCTATTAGTATTTAATGGCGCTGTTAAATTTTACATTTTATTTATGCACTTGAATGCTGCCTCTGATCTTCAACCGTGTATAGATGCTTAAATGGAAGTGACAACACAAAGTAAAATAGGCGAAAATAATTTTTGAGAAATGAAACACTTTGGGATGAGCTGTTACTGAAAAATAATAAATTTCAAGATGATAGAGTAACTCTGCTTTTGCAGCTGATGTTGATTATTTTTCTATGACAGCGCATTCTCAAATCCATCCATCCATCAATCCATCCATCTAAGAATGGGACCGTTGAGGCCAATGGTGACCATTGTATTTATTCTCATTTGTACGATTGCGATAGGATCTCCGGTCAACATTCACGCTGTATGGGCAATATGGAAATGCCACTAATCCTAATTTGCATGTCTTTATACTGTAGGAGGAAACTGGATTACCAGCAGGAACCCCACAAATCACAGGGAGAACATGCAAACTCCATGCACACAGACCCGACGAGAGAACCGAACCTGAACCCTGGAGGCTTAACCACTAAGCCGCCTCTTTATTCCTAATTTAATCAATATCGCTACAATCTCTAATACACTGTAATAAATGCCAGAGCTTAATGTTATAGAGTTAAAGTGGTGAACCTTTATTTTCTAATATTAACAGAGCTGAACATAAAGTATGCGACTTTACTCCAAATGACATTTAAACCAAAGTATTAGAGAATCATTGTGTTCTGTAGACAAATGTACTGTAAGATCAGACCCAAATACCAACAAGATGATAGAATCGACTATTAAAGAGGAGTTAAGCATTTTAAAGACAGGTTTCCGCACTTTTCATAAGGAAATAATAAGAATTCACACAATCCAACTCACAGAAAGTTACTAAATGCTCAATCTATTCTTTTGATTACATACATTTAAAATCCAACAAAACTGCTCTCACTCTTGATAATGCACGACAAGATTGGCTTGAGTGCAAAAAGAAAAGAAAAAAACCCAAGAGCCAATTGAACGGAAACTCATAATAGTTACAAAGCTGAATCGGACGACTGGTCAAAACTGTTGGCTCCACTATTTTTTTTTTTTTAATGATGGCGTTCACTGCTTCATTTCCCTTCATAAATACAGTTTAGTTAGCCGAAGTGATTTATGAAATCTTATCAGGGGCCATTTGAGCTGTAATCAAGCAAAGGCCCTGAGCTGTGACAAGCCTTGTAGATTGCATTACTTTTATAACACAACTAATACACTCTGTATTATTGGACTTACTTTACTTTATGAATTTGGAGAAAAGTGTTTTAAAAAAGTTACAACCTGTCTAGGGTCATTATAAGGAGAACAGGAACATGTGTTCTGAAGTAGATGTAAGTAGACAGCAAAATGAAATGTGTATGAGGGAGTTTGGGTCAACAAGGAGTACTTGGTAAGGAAGAAATAAAGTTGCAAATAAGGGGCATTTAGAGTGACAATTTTGCAAATACAGACACATGAAGAGTTATAGATTTTTTTTGTATTTTATATGTTCTGTCTAGCTCATACACATAGACAGACATGAACAAAATAAGTAGACAATAATAGTTTTATGCACCGAATTTTACACCATTAACATTAAGAACAACAACACATCTAGGCATAGAATGAGAAAGTTGCTCTGAATAGATCTTCAAATGTCTTTCAGAAGACCCAAGTCAGTCGGGTTGTGTTTTAACCCTTTCTTTAACTTGATATATAATTCTGAAGGGGAAATTTCTAAATTCTTTGTTTCAGTCCATCCTGAGATCGAACAACAATCACTGATCCTTTAAAATTGTTATTTCCAGGCATGCATAAATATAGGTCAATTACAATCTAAAAAGAAGGAAACCTACAGGAGTCAAAATATTCCTGGCCATACACTCACACACACACATTGTCTGTACTGCTTTATCCTGTATACAGGGTCATAGGGGGCCTGGAGCCTATCCCAGGAGACTTTGGGCATGGTACACCCTGCGATGGACTGAATGTCTTTGGGCTGCGGAAGAAAACCGGAGTTTCCAGAGGAAACCCACCAAGCATGAGGAGAACATGCAAACTCCATGCACACAGACCCAAGTCGGGAATCAAACAGTGTTAGCAGTGTCAATCCAAGGCGACACTGCTAACGACTAATCCACCATGCCACCTCTGGTGCATAAATTCCATCACAAAAGTATGGGTTTTACGAAACTATTTTTTAAATAGCAAGTTTAGTGCAGATCATAAGAAACATTATAAACAATAAACTTTACTTTACAGTGCATCCTCTGCCTCTTATCTTTCCCAGTTTCAGCTTGACATTAGTTCGTTTTGGACATTATCTTAGTACAGGGATGTACCAGATGAGGTTATGCATAAATGACCTGTATAAAGGTCTGTGTTCCCATGAGGTTATAAGAGAGTTTAGAAATCTCAACTGAAGAAAAGGACATAGCAGACATAACCAGGTGTATCAGTTTCAACAGCTTCCCACACACAACACATCTATCTTATGTCTCCTGTACACAAAGCGACTAATTGTTATAGAATAAAAGTTGTTATAGACAACGGAGTGTGTCTGTGAATAACAATTTGCCCCCTAAAAACGTGAAATGGCATTTATCTCATTTTGCTATCGAACATTCTATTTTACAGTAAGCTTCTTCTTTTTTTGTTTTTGTCCATGTCACACCTTCAAATTTCACCTCATACAGCATCCAAAACATGCTTACCTAACCCCCTCTTTGGATAAATGTCAAAGGCATGAAAATTGCATTATCTTTCCCAGCCACAGGCATGACAGATGCTTGTATATAGGTACATATTAACTGTACACGAGCAACACTAATTCATTTCCAAGGCATTTAAACCTGTCGTCTGTATAATCGCTGTACCACTAAACCTTGTCTACGCTGTGTATGAAAATATCAAGGACATCTGAATGAACCCATACAGGATTTGATACATTCTGTAACTTACTCAGCTTGTTTTTTTTTTTTTGTTGTTGTTTTTTTGTTTTTTTGCACAAAAACAACAACAAAAAAAAATGCTGCGAAAGTGAACTTCAGTGCCATTGTACTCGTACTAGTTCGATGAGGATTGCTACGTTTTATAAACCTTACCCACAGAGCAGTTTGGATTGGTTGTGCCCATTATAATGGAGGCACACGAGATGGCATGACTGTAATTGCAATCATCATCAACATCATCATCATCATCATCATCATCATCATCATCGCTACCAAAACCATAATCATAAACATAATCATAATCATTATCATCCTAATGGCAATTGTAATCTCTGGCTGAAATGCTATCTTCATACACCTGCTTTATTTAAATCCTAACCCAACACTTTTATTGGCGCATATTCATTTGAGGCACCATATGCACACTTTGCTGTTAATCGTATCCCCAGCTCTCGTTTTTTTTTTTTTTTTTAGTTGTTGTCGCTTTTCTTTTCTGTTGTCGTGCTACTTCATTTTATCAAACACCCCCCACCACCACCACCCCCCTATTCGTTTTTTTTTTATTTCTCTCTTTCTACTGTCTCTCTGGTGATTGATGGAGTGAACGGAGAGAGGCACCGGAGCGCAGAGCAGCGTGTGGCCACTAGTCCGAGACACCATCCTCTCCCAGAATGCACCGGGAGAGCGTGTGAGAGCGAGGAAGGAGAGAGTGTGGACCGGAGTGAAGGAGCGAAGAATAAGAATGGGTGGAAAAGAGGGAGGGAGGGAGGAGAGCGAGCGGGGTGGGGGGGGGGGCCGAGAGACCGCGCGCGAGAGAGAAAAAGAGCGGGGGAGAGCGCAGGAGTGCACGAGCGAGAGAGGGGAGCTCAGCTGAAAGCCGCAGACTTAATTCTATGCATCATTAAGCAGTCTCACTCAATGCAACATCCCCTATACATCATCCACGCTCAGTAAACACAACGATGACATTACATTAGCAAGCGCAAATGAATTTTCTTTTTAGAGGGAAATTGAGAATACTCTCTTCGCGCTGTCTCTCTCTCTCTCTCTCTTTCTCTCTCCTGGCCGCCACGTTGTGCAGGCACTCGCAAAAACTCCAAGCACAAGCCATTAAAAAAGGGGGGACTGTTTAAACAAACACAAACAAAAATGTTGTGTCTTCTCACTCACTCACTCGCACGCGCGCGCGCACACACAATTTTAGAGTTGTCCTAGTATTTACAGCCACAATACACCCAGTAGTCTGAATTTATTACCTCTCCATGTTGTCTCATATCTGCCTTTTTGCCGAGCACTAAGTGAATCCGTCGTGCACATTCTACTCTACACACAACTCTTCAAATAGGGACCGACCTGTACCTTTCTCACTTCTATTAGATCCCTCAAGGATGGTCCCATGCATTAGAGTTGATCAAAGGGGATTAATTTCACATAAACAGCATCGCACGGTTTCGTGTGTGTTTAATTCCTTTTTACACCAATTTGCCAACACTATCATTATTATTTAACACTGACATGGTACACTTTTTATTTTTCTTTTATTGTATACATTTCTAGTTACATTTAACCTCGTGGAATGTTAGTTAGCACCTGCAGCTGTAATCAGTTCTTCCGTAAGAAGTCGTTCTTTTTTTTTTCCTTCTTTTTTGAAGTTAATTAGAGGAGGGGGAAAATGCAGCTTCTGATTCCGGAGACTCTTTCCATAAATGCCACATTACAACTATTACACACATTTTTACAATTTGTTTTCTTACTCATCCTATTGCAATGTCACATATAAGTTGTTCAATGAAGAATTAGGAATGTGCATTAGAATAAGAATATGAATTGGAACTGTGCCTGTTACTGTAGTAACACTGTAGGGCTACTGCCACTATAGAAAACTAATCAAGGCCTTCTGACCAATCAAATTCACTGTGACAAATTAAGGCACCATCTAATACCTTTCTTTAAAAATGCTGTTAGCTTTCTAGAACAAAATGTATTTTAGAATGACAAATTTGCATGTGCAAAAGGAGGGAAAAAAATCATGGGAGTCTGCATTTTATGTTTGCACTGTGAGAGTCTCTTATTTGGCAGAAATCACAACTGACGTTGTGAGTTCCTGCCCCCAAAGCGTGACTCTTTGTGTGTTTGTTTAATGATCTGATTCAGTGGCCGCAGGACTTGCACTCATACCCGCATGTGCCGCGGTTTAAACCTTCCTACCATTTTCCCTCAATTCCACTTCCAAAATCTCATCCCTCCTCTTTCTCAATATCCTCTACCTCCTCCCATTCTGAACCCGGCTGATGCGAATAGCATAAATTACCAGGCTAATCAAATGAATAATTATGTTTTATTGCACAGATTATGTCTTTTTCTCCTCAAAAAGAGGAGAACGACGTCTCTCCTCCCCATGCCTAAAGTCGATAGAACCTATTAAGAAGTGGCTATAGATCATCTCGTCTGGTCCCGGCGTGCCATTCGGAGAGCTATTGAATCGGTTACAGTAAGGTAACCCCCCTCCTCACTTCCCCCACCTCCTACCCCGGATTTGGCCAAATGTAAAAATCCATTTTGCCGGTGCACACATGCATAAGGAGGCTGTCATTTGCACTGTGTAATGGCAGCAGCTCAGTCTTGCAGTAAGAGCTGGTGAGAAAGTCGAATGAACCCCCTCCTCCTCCCACCCCACCCACACCCACACACACAAACAGCACCCCCTCCCCCCCATCCCCCATTCACACATACACATGGACAGAACAATTTTGTGGGAAACAGAAATCGAGAAATTAGAGTGACCATGCAAGGTTGGTGTGAAGGGTGTATCTGACCAGGCTGAAGTCAAAGGGAGTCTGGAGTCAGGGGTCAGCTGCAAGTCAAGAGCGCGACTTCTGACCCTCGGTATTGGAACGCCCCAGCAAGCCAGACTTCCCAGAGATCTCACTTTCCTTCCAGAAGGAGGACATGATATATAAAGGGGTGTAGGACTTTCATGCTGTTTGACATTTTCCTCTCCTTCCTGGAACAGCTTCAAATTTGATCTAAAATGTGCAGATGGTACACAGGATAAAACCTAAATGATACATTTTCCCATTAACCCATCACCTAAAATACCAGATATCACATTTAAATTTTTATTTTTATTTCAGTTTAATTACTTTCTGTATATTGGGAAGAATTTACACTTTGCACCATATTATAGGTTAAAATCTGACCGGATAAAATTGTGTGGATTCTACAAACAAAATAGCAAATAACATTTTCATCAAAAGCCAGTCATCTAGAGCTGTATCATTCGATGATCCCACTAGCAAACTGGTGACAGGACCAAAGTCCAACCCGTGTGATCCGACCACAAAGAAAGGCTAATACAGAACAAGTTGCTGAAAAAAGTAAATGCTGGCCATGATAGAAAGGCACCAGAATCCCCAGTGCATTACAGCCTACCACACATCAGACAAAGAGCCCAATACCACTTCCCCAGCCTCCAAACTCCCCAGATCCCAATCCGTACAAACATCCAAGGAATGCGTCAGACAAACAAGTCTGATTCATGGAGGTTCCACTCAGCAACCCAAACCACCCAAAAGGTTCTGCTGCCATCATCCTGGTGCCAGATGCTATAGTACACCCCCAGAGGTCCTGCGGAGGCAAACCACTCCAGTGGCACAAGGGAAACCCAAACCCTATGTGGTTATAACGGTAATGTTTTTTAATGTTACAGGTGTAACTAAAATCTTTAAATCATAGAGATGTTTCATAAACAAGATATAAAGTAAATGAATTTTGACTCCATCGACGCCGAAACAGTAAGTAACAATAAGAACAGTGAGAGTCTACAATCTTTTGGAATATTTGACATTTTGGCATGTTCTTCTACAGAACACAGTTGTAATTGTTGTTCTGTCTGCATCTTGTCACAGCAGCCACAGATATAACGACAGCATGCCACTGCAGTGCAAATCCCCAGAAGTGTTTACGTTCTCGTTCATCTCCATTTCTGTCCCCTATCTATCTACCCATCTCTCGCTCTCCATCTATCCGTCTCCACATCTTCAAACAGGAACAACAGCTCCCCTGCCAGGCCCCCTCTGAGCGCTCTGGGGTTGACCCAGGCTGAGGTGCGAACTCCCCGAAAAACACCCCACTCCCGACTTTTCCTTTTTTATGGCTTCGTCTGTGATTACAGCACGAGGACAGTGTACTCCATAAAGTGTCTGACAAGAGGGAGAGACATCAAAGCCGGGCTGGCAGGAATGCCCGTCATTCTTTCGATGTTCTATCACTGCGGCATGCTGCGGTGCAATCAGAACAGATGAGGCTGGAGAACAACAAGCTCTCGGAGGACCCATGGTTCATGTAGTGCTAGGGGATGGCTGTGTCTTGCTGTGTATAACTACAATAAATATTATTATATGGTTCTATGGTTATTGATTCTTAGACCCGCATAATTCTATGGTCATAATATATAATGACAAAAGAACCCGGAGAACCATTGGCATGATCGTCGAGGACAGCAGTGAAGATGTTATGGTCTTTGAGAGTCACATGATTTTCACGTGTGAATAATTACACAATTCCCATGTGATGTGTCTAAAAATATGTGTCCATACAGTATGTTATGGTTAACACATTTTGCCATGTAATGGACTGGCATAGGTTTTTATTTTCACATGGTTCATAGTATTTTTTTCCACACAATTAATGTACTTTAACATAAATCAGATGTTCACTTAGAATTATGTTTTAAAGCATGACACATTTATATTCCCATACAATCATTTACTTTGTTACTTTTTTACACTATTTTTGATTTTTATTCACCGGATTCTGCCCCAGAAGATTAACTTATAATCATGTGATTTATTCCACGGCTGATTTATTTTAAATGCTTTTTTTCCACAATATTTTTTACAGGCCAAAAATCATAGTTTTGAAAGATATGAGCCCATCAAAATTTACACTGACTCTCAATATTGAAGTGAAGGAATATAGGAAGACATTAACTACTGCTAACTAACAACAGCTCTATATTTAATATCGTCCTGTTTTGAACATGACAATAAATGCATCAAGTTATACATCACCTCTTTGTTCTTGCTGTTGGATTTTAGATCTTTTTAAATTAAATGATCTAAGTGATTTATTGAAAAAAAAATTTGACCTCTGACTAATGAGAAAGTAAAGATTTTTACTTTTAATGGGTTTTGCTTTATTATGTAATATCTATGTGAAGGATCTCAAAAATCTCTTTTGTAATTGAGAAAACAAAGAAAATGCTAAATGAAGTTAAGTAACTGTTTTAATTCTCATTCCCCTTTATGTGTGTTTTTGTGTTGTGTTTTTGTTAGGGGTGGAGAAAATAAATGGTGTGTGTGTGTGTGTGTGTGTGTGTGTGTGTGTGTGTGTGTGTGTGTGTGTGTGTGTGTGTGTGTGTGTGTGTGTGTGTGTGTGTGTGTGGGAGTGGACTGGGGAGGGACCTTTGCCGGATGGTGCAATTATATGGGAGTAATGATGTTTATTGTTTTTAACTCTCATTGTCAAAATGTCAAAACAGTAAAGAAAGGTGTGTATTGTGACCTGAATTGTGTTATTTAGCAGTCAGAACTGATATTTAAGTCATTTAATAAAAAATTAAGAATTTTACGTAAATAGAAAAAAACAAAAGTTTTTATTATTGCCAGCACAGTAGGGTAACTTCAGATGTACTGATTTCACAACAAAATTAGATCTGTCTCAATTTCAAAAAAGATATTTTTTTTATTTTATATACTATATACTGTAAAACACTCAAATGTTTTTTAAATAGTTATGGGTCCTTTTACATACTGGAAATCCCTCCATAAATATATATATATATATATATATATATATATATATATATATATATATATATATATATATATATATATATATATATATATATATATATGCATGTGAAACATGTGAAGTTATGCCCTGAAAGTGTTTATGAATTCACGTAAACATAATCTGATGTGAATATTATGATCACATGCATAAAATATGCATATTATTATTATTATATTATTATTATTATTATTATTATTAAAATATAAAATGACAACATATATGTAAAACCAAAATAAACACACATACATGAATGTAATGATTAAAATGAAACAATAAAAAATTTAAAGTAATCCATAAGAAAAACAGAAAGAAAATATACCCTATATGTAAAGAAAAATAAATAAATAAAAAGATTGTGACAGATATAAAAACACATTATTTACCTATTCTTAAAAAGCTAGCATGTAAAAATTAATGAATTATATGTGTGTGGTGGAATCCCATAAAAATGAAATAAAAACAAAATTAACTACAATCAATTAAAATAACTTAAATCACATAAAATACATAATTTGCAATAGAAATGTTCACAGATAGATCAGTGAATTCTATGAGAACCTTATAGTTTAAAAATTATTTGAATAAAAGACATGTAAAAAAAAAATGTTGGCAAAAAGCACAAAGATGAAAAATGGAATGAGGAAGAAAAATTACATGCACTTCATGAAGATGAACTAAGATATAATAAAGAATAATTTAAGACAAATACATGCAAAAATATTAAAAACACATGGACTACATGTGGAAAATGAAAATGTAAAAATTACTTATGCAAAAATAAAATAAAATAATAATAATGTAAAAAAAATCACTCTTGTAAAATAAAAACACAAAAAAAAATAAAATGACAATAAATAATTTTTTTTAAATATCACATAAATGTAAAATATCCTGCTATATTTTCTTCCATCAGAACAATTTATTTTTGCAAATTGTAATAAACAATGTAGGAACTTCACATGCTGAAATTATCCAGGGAGTTTAAGAGGACATGTTTTACATTCTGGGCTAAAATCTTGACACTCAGGTTCAGGTGCGCCACCTCGTGGTGAGGGTGTTTCTCATCTCCAGTGCTTCCTTCTATAACAAACACCATCAATTACCCATTTGTTTTTTGGGACAGATTTTAGTATAGGCTACACTTGAAGGGAAAATCTATTAGAGTTTTCATTCATAACTAATAACTATGCACAAGTAATGCTTACAGCAGTTATTATGCAACATTAGCAGCATATTAATGCTTTATTTTGTGTTTTCATCTCATAGTGTTGTCTTCATCATCTAATAACTGAAAATGAACAAGATAATGAATGATTAGTAAGACCATTGCAAGGAAGAAATAAAATAGCTGTGTTAAAATGTTATCTTTAGGACACTGCTCTGTTTTACAGTTTCAACAACCAAAGTACCAAGTAGTTATGGTAGGGATAAAAAAAAGATTGCATAGTAGGACTCAATTATACTAAACTAAACACCATTAAAAGTTGGATTTGGGCGTATTAAATTAGACATTATGAAAAGGAAAAACATGAAGCAAATGATGTGTACACAGGATATTTAGATATATTAAAGTTTTATGTAAATAGTTATGAAATATTGTTATTATTTCATACAGAGCCAGATATATTTGCAGAAAAAGTACTTTATTAGGATGTAGGCATCTCTTCAAGGGTTCTTGGACATTTCAGTTAATAATAATGTATTACTGTCCAAACATGATTCTAATTAGAAAATTTTCTGTTAAGAATTATTTCTGTGTTAAGGTCAGATGATAACAATATACAAGGAATAAAACAATATTTTATGAAAAATAAAATAAAATAAATCAGTAATGTGATGCAGCCTGATGCAGAGCAAAATTATGCCCCAGAATGCTTTATTCTTCTGGTCCATAAAACAATGTCCATGAAACAAATTAGTTCCTGTTCTCACTTTTGTTATAGCAGCTATAAACAGTAATTTCCTCATTGCTCATTGATAAGACAAGAAACACAGCATGACATGGTACTGGGAAACTGCGAAGTGTAAATTATCCTGTTATGAAGACGTTCCTGTGGCACTGAAACTGGAGACTCCTTCCGTGAACGTGTAATAGACTTCTCTTCTCTTTACCATTTTGATTATTCAATGTTTTTCATTATTAAATAACAACACATTTCTTTTGCTTATCTGGTTATTACTTAATAGTGGAGCAACATGATAACATGTTAAAATTAGCATTAATCCGACATTGGAAATTAAAATACATCTAGAATACTGCCAGAGCTGCTGTTATAGAAAGGAAGCAACACCTTTTGATCAATTAGAATCAAGAAGTCTAACAGTGCTTTGGTAGTAAAGGTGATACAAAGAGAACACTAGGCTGCAGTATTCAACTACTCTTAGCTATGAATTCATAAATGTCCACGTGTACTTAAGTGTTTTCCTTATTTAATAAAATAAATGCTTGTAATAAATAATACTCTTGCCTGTTCCTGCTTGGTCAGATTAAGAAATTTCCTCAATTGTCTGTTTCCATTTGGTTACCTTCATATTCTCAGTATTATATTGATTTTTTTTTTCACCCATTCTCGTGCAAGCTCTGTTGGATTCCTATGTAGATGTCATTGCTGTAGAGTCTGGAAACATTGATCACAGTGGAGGACACAGAATATCTCTTTCCCAGCTCCCTGCCAGGTCATCAGCCTCTCCTTGCCTTTCGTAGGAGGCTCGCAAGAGGGCCTGTGGGAAGTGTGAACATCCCTTGATTTATTGAGCTCTGCAGGCCTCACTGCCTCTCACCGTCAGCCGGCTTATTCGCACAAGTGGAAACTTCTTGATTGCTTTGCCCCCTCTTTTATTTGGCAATCATAGACAGTTCATTAGGATTGATCATGGCTGGAGTCCTACGACCCCCTCAGTGGGCGTCTGTAATATCTTCTTTAGAGGTTACAAGACCCAAATGCTGGAGCATGTTGTTTTGATTTGTAGTTAATGCATTCAGAGTAAATCGGTTGTTAAAAATGAATAAAAATAAACAAATAAATCAATAAAATTTTGTGATGCAGTCAAGTTAACATTTGGATACAAATGGTTTAACCTGCTCTAACAGCTATAAAATAATAATAATAATAATAATAATAATAATAATAATAATAATAATAATAATAATAATAATAATAATAATATATTTAAACTGGAAGACAGTTTCATTGCATCATCACTAAAAATTGTCAATGTCAACAGCCTATGCAATGCTGACATCATCAGAACACCAAAACACCTCATGATTTTGTAGCTACACAATATTTTCTGCTCCCCTGTACCCCCTGAGCAAAGCTATTTTTTTTCCAACTATGCAAATAAACCACTTCCTCTATATGAGCATCTGTCTTTTCCAAAAGCTGAGGGTAGATTCACCTTGAGGCCTCGTTGCCCTCTCTCTCTCTTCTTACTTAGACCTCTCTCTTATTAAACCAAGCTGCATATGGAAAAAAGCAGAGAACGGCAGTAGCCTATTGGTGCGAGTCAAGGCCAGCCCAGGTTTGTTTTTTATCACAGCAAAGCACCCAAACCATGTTGCTATGAAGTGAGCTATATAAATGCAAATGCTATTGGGCATCTATTAGAGGGCTTGGGAGAAAGGGGGCCGTATGTAAATGTCCTATAAGAGGCTGGGGCACTCATCCCGAGCAGATTACTATGGCCCCTGATGAAAGGCGGGCTAGCGCAGGGAGAAAGTGCCAGCGCTTTGTGGTAAATCATGGCAAACAAGGTGAGAACTTGGGTAATTGAATAGTTGTGGCATCTGTGTTTGATTTATTGCATATGCAAGAGCAAGAAATTGCTGTATTGTGCATATGGATGGTGGAGTTTTGTCTGAATTGTATGTTCTGTTCAGTGATCGGGTTTTGACTGTGATGTATAGCTCTCAAAAGGTGGAATCAACTCAATGAGGCATTTTGGCAGGTGACATTATAATATGATTCCGAAAGAAATCTCTGTGATGTCTGTATGTTGCACTGCACCACATCAACACTATCACAATCACACCACGACATCAAGTTTTTTGTAACATATTGTTCAATCTTAGACTTTGCTTAAAGTCACATGCATTGTACAGGACATATATACACTACGATAAATGCTCTTGAACAAAATACAAATACTGAACTGAACCAAAGGTCATCATGCCTATAAGATCTAAAGTACACATGTAGAATGTAGACATGTAAAAATATTAAGATTGAATTAAGATTGAGTTAAAAGTTGAAAATTTGATATCCACAAAATATTGTTATTTGAACAGGTAGATATTATAAAATAGTAAATAAAAATGTATTGTTGTAAAATATGGCATGGTGTCTGGTAAGAGAATATTATGGTGTGTTGTCATAAAAAATCATGTTAGTATAGACATTCATTGTCCATAAAATACTGTATATCAAAGTCTGGGAAGAAACAATGGAGTGTATCATGGTTGTATCAAAAGTAAAAATAAGAGAAAAGAACTTAATGTGTTGTAATGAGGAACTTTAGGCATTGGTAAATAGCTGTGGTGCAAAAAGAAAAACACTTCAGGCTATGCTGTTATTGGAAAATAACCACCTTTGAGCTGATAATACATTACACAGAGTGGTCATTGATTATTTTCCTATAATAGCAATCACTCATGTCGTATTCGTTACATATTACACAGTAGAGGATTTGTTTCCAATTAAATATGATGTGATTAATTGTTCTTTAAATTGTCATAAAATTTATTTTGTGCTGTTTATTTTTTATAGCAGTTTAACAGACTTTCTGCCTTTGTGAACCGTCTTCTGTCAATTGCGCTTTTCTTAGTTTTAATAAACTCCAGGATGCCGTTTCATCCTGAGCTTGGGTTACTGCCAGGGCAGATTTTCACTTTATCCCTGTATTTTGCAAATCTTCTCCCACCTCCCACATTGAGTGTGCAAGTTGCCCTGAGATGACCTGGGGTCCCATCTATGGTGTATTCCCACTTCTCTTCCAATGTGTTCCCAGGATAGCCTCTAGATTCTCTCTAAGCAGGATAAAACCAGAATCCTAGATCCTATAGTGAGCTACCCTGAGTTTGATTGTTGTGTCAGTGGGATTTTGGAGAAAATTAAGTCTTTCTTTGTCACACATACAGTACATTCCAGCACAGTGATTTGTTTTATTTTCATATCAAAAGAGTGCAGGGTGTGCCATGATAAAGCAGACCTGGAGCTGAGAAGGTTATAGGCAGTATTGTATCTTGAACCTTTAACCTTTTGATTTGTAACCCAGAGACTTAATAGCCGAGCCACAACATCTACGTTTCCACGTCCTTCCCATATTTGTGTTGGTTTCCACCAAAATTCCAGCTGCTGGGGTTTGGGCATTTACTCACCTTATGTCACTTTATCCTTTATACAGGGTTGCAGAGGGCCTGAAGCCTATCCTAGGAGACTTAGAGCACAAGGCAGGGTACACCCTGGACGAGGTGCCAATCCATCACAGGGCACACACGTGTACCCATGAGCATTCACACATTACAGGTGCCGTATCTGCATGTCTTTAGATGGGGAAGAGGAAACCGGAGTACCCTGTGGAAACCCACCAAGCACTGGGACATGCACATAGACCTGGACCCCACTAAGTGGGTTTGGCAGACGAGAAACCTACCACTGCCTACTACCTAACACCAATGCTCAGTGTTCAACACGGAATTGAATTAATAAAACTTTAAAATAAAAAAATTTATAATTTAAGACAATCGCCTCAGGACTGGTGTGAAAGTGTCGCTAGTGGAAACATGAGGAAGAGTCGCCCCCTACAGCCGAGTTGCTGTGCGCTCTTGTAGGTTTTTCTTTCAAAGGGCTTGCCTCAGTGCGACTCGACTGGAAACAAAAATATGTCGTTCGACCTGTGTGTCGGTTATTCTGCCTAATAATTTTTTTAATCATATCTATATGGTTTCCGGAGCATTCTTAGCGAAGATGAGGCAGAGAACGCTGGGTTCTGTCGTGGGTTTGCTTTGCACAGGGACCTGTTTGGCGCAGGTAAGCCGAGCTATGCGCGTTCAGAAGCGGCCACTTGTGTAACTCGAGCTCCGGGCTCACAGCTGGAAGCAGGCCCTCTATTGTGCACTGGTTTTGTTTTCGATAGAAAAACATATTGGGTACAGAATACCAGTGGATATAAAGATTAACAAGAGAAGGATGACATGACATTGAGGGTTAACTGGCTGTTTTTGTCGGGGTTTTTAATGACGCATAATGTTTGTTAGTCTTTATAGGAAAGCCATTTTTATTTCCTTCTGTTCAATTCTAAAGGCTAGCGGTGTTAGCTTGACACGGAACTAGCCGGCTAACGGTAAAGGCATCAAGGTGAACAATAGCTCAGTTGTTAGGAATTCTGAATAGATGTTTGTAAAAGTTGACATTCGCCTTATGTCTATAGTTACATTCCTGGTTGGCTAAAAATAAATAGGTGAACTGTCAGCTTGTACAAGATTCATTTTTGTTTTTCTAAAACTATTTATTTATTTTTGTTAGCTAGCAAGCCGGGTATAATAAAGGAGAGTAACGCTGCTTTGACTGTGAATTAGCGAGCTGGCTATCTGAGTTTACTGGGTCAAGTTTCTGACACAACCTGAGTTTCTCAGTAGATATTTTTTGTCGAAACATATTAATTTTACTGCAAAATAAATGTTTTGCAAGTTTATGTTCTCGGTTTCATTCTTAGGATTGACAATTAAAGTCTTCCTTTCTGAAATGAATTCGAATCATTAAAATAATAAATAAGTTATTACACTAAAAAAAATACATATTGAACATAATAAATACATAAATAATTAAATTTTACCATTTTTGGGGTTTTGTTTGTTTTGACCTGGTTGGAAAGCAAATGAAAAACACATTAAAGGTTAAAAAGAAATTCTCCTTCTTTTCTCTTGTAAAGAACGAACATTTTTATTATTATTGTTATTATAAGGATAATAACAATAAAGATTATATTATACACATTATAGTGGACAGCATTTTTTTTTACCTTACAATTAATGCTTACGTTTCCTCAACAAACTGTTTACAATTACAATTGGCATGTTTAAGTGGTCCACTTTAATGTTCATGTCCACATGATGCCTATCTGTTTTCTGAATTATTAGGAAAAATGATCCACCTGTATTTTAGTGCAGTTATCTGGTTATTTAGTGCATATAAACGTGTTATTTCAACAAAGTGGTGATAGTCATATCTCATAAATTAGATTTTTTAAATTTTATTTACTAATCGGTCAATATGAAGTATACTATGAAAGTGATGGATAAAATATAGATGATCAATGTTTAAGATAACAAAACAGTATAAATCTGATGTCATTATCTTCGTTTAATACCTAACCAACTTCTTTTAGAATTAAATTGTACTTTGTTTTTTATTATGAGGAGTATATTTAGGGTAACGGCTATGTTTTGTTTTTTTTTTTTGTTTTTTTCCCACTAGCATCAAAAATCTGATTCTTGTTATTTACTGTTGTATGCTCTTATTTTACAGCTTGTAAAAGCTAGTATTGTTATTTATGCTTGCACAGGGCAAGGAGTTCTGTTTCGGGGTCAACAATGAGAAGTACAGATGTGAGATGGGCTACTGTTGTGGCGAGACGGAGTGCTGCACGTACTACTATGAGCTGTGGTGTGAGTGTCAGACACTGCCCTGCTTTGTGTTTCTTTGTGTTTTCCTCTTGGCTTTCTGATGTCTTTGTTAGGCTGAATTTGGAACAGACTGGTACACATGAGCTGTACAAATGTTTACTCTACAAATGTTTACTGTAATTTTAATCATTTTGCTTTTAGGAATCATAAGCAAGAATATGTAGTGTAAATGGATTGTTAGGTTTCCTAAAAACAACAAAACTAATGTAATGGAAATGATTAAGCATTAAAAAAAAAGTAAAACATTTTAAAACAGAAATGATCTATATGTGTGTGTTTGTTCAGGGTTCTGGCTGGTCTGGACTCTCATCATCATGCTGAGCTGCTTTTGTGCATACAGACATCGGCGTGTTAAGATGCGCTTGCAGCAGGAACAGAGGCAGAGAGAAATCAGCCTTATGGCCTATCAGGGAGCCTCCAGCTCTTTCATTCCTCCACCGCCCCTCAACCTACGTAAGTCTGACTTTCTGACCAATGATCCGACCCCCCAGGTTCATTTTATTTGACGGAGAATGCTTGGCCAGGAGGTAATCTAAAAAGTGTTTATGTTTAAGTCTTTTTATATCGTTGAATTCTGCCACCGCAACTCTGAAATCACTGACCAAACTGGTGTGCACTGATTACAGCTGTACCAAGATTACAAGGTTCTGTTTATTAGGGGTTTAATTGTCCACAAAGGTGTGTATGTGAAAAATGTTTTCTGTTAGAAAGCATTAGAGCTTGGGGTAGAGTTACACATCAAGGTTAGTATACATGTAATACTTCCCACATTTATTTTCATTTATGTAAATGTTATTTATATACCCTAGGGCTTAGTGGTAAACGGATAGATGGACAACTTCATTAGTCCCTGAAGCGGAAAGGTTTTGTCATCGCTGCACAACTTATCACATAAGCATAAACATGTAGTGGAGTTTAGAGGGCGGTCATGTTTATCGCTATCTAACTGTCAAACGTTATACCCTACAAAAACACTAGTTTGATCAAAATAACACCTTCAATTAAGATGGATAATTTCAGTCAATATTCAATCCTACATGCTTTTACAGAAGTCTCATTCAACAATTTAACAGTAGTAGGCACAAATTAATCTCTTAATCATTCTTTATTGCATCTGGCATTGTAAACCGATCACTCGCAGTGCGTTTCAGATTATAAAAAAAAACCGGCAAGCAAAGGATGATCCTCAAACTAAACTATGGTCTGTACACTTCAAGCCCTTGTCTCGAAAACAGTCCCTAATGAACCACGGGTCAACCTAATTATAGACCCAGCCTTTTAATGGACTTGTTAATCCTGTTCAGATCGCTGGCAGGAATACTGTTACCCCAACATGTCACTACATAAACCAAAGCACTAATCACAAAATTCTGATAAATATTTTTTAAAGTCTTACTAATCTCAAAAGATTAAAACAATCTAAATTGTGCCTTTTAAACACAGCATGGACATTTTTAGGTTAGTTTAATTTTAATTTCCACCATATGTACTCTCAGATATTTATAAGAGGAGAATTTCAATCTGTCAGTCATCACTACTTTATATACAACCAACAAGACATCGGAAAATATTTGAAGATAACATGATGCCTGACCATGCCTGCAATCTGCTGTAATGTAAATAAAAATGGTGACGCATCTGTTCCCTGTGGAGCACCTGTTTTAGTTAAAATTATGTTTTTAGTTAAATTTCTATTGTTAAGTCTAACATGCTGAAGTGTTCATATAAGATGATCTAGAATCTACAATCTAAAATCAATAAGTTTTGATGGCAGGAAACGAATTAAATGCTCACGAGAAGTCAAAGAGCATAATATGGACAACTATCAGCTGGCTCAAAATGACTGTGACTCAAGAATAGTCACGTAAAGCAATATGTCATTCACATCAAGTTTCCTCTTTTACACAAACTGCAAATAATCGAGAAAAAGGCAAAGTTGACTAATGAGAGTCTGTAAAATCTACTTGTTTATATTGATTTACTTAAAAAAAATAGAATGAGACAGTACTGTTTCTATTAAACATAGCTTAATGCTGAATTACATGACCGAATTTTGCTGTAAAGCCACAGATTTTTCATTGTTTCCATTTCCCCTGTCTCACACATACTATGCAGCCATGCTCCCATGCATCTTCATGTAAACCCTGTGTTTCCTTGTTTGCTATGATACTGTATTAGATAATGTTTTGGCACTCTTGGCAGAGATCACTAGATCCAGTGAACTTGCTGTTTCTTGTCCTCAGTTTTCTTGGTAATAGAGAAACACCACCTTATCCTTACCAAGTAAATTTTTATTATTCAATTTTTTTGTGGCGTGAACTTATTCAGGTTACGGGAAGGGAGAAGTAACATGCAAAGTTTAGAAACTTTTTTAAGATTGATGTGGAATTTTTGGAGTGATTTCTGACGCACTGTCGAATATGCACGAGTTTTTTTTTTTTTTTTCATGTATGTAATTCTTTTTTTTTCCAAGTTTTGTTTGTAGTATCGTTGTTTTGTCTTTCACAATCTTTTCTTCCTTCCCTATATTTCCCTTTAGACCCTTACAGCTCTACATACCTCGGGTAACTGAACTGACACTCTTTCTCTTTCCATTTAAGGCTTCTGGACAGACTGCAAGCTCCCTGACTATGAGGAAGTAGTAGGTCACCCTCCCACCCCTCCTCCACCATATTCCGAAAATCCTCCAGAAAACCCAGCGTGCGCTCAGCCGGCTGTCAGTAGCTCAGCATCAGCCGTGGTCTTGGAGGCAGCTTGTGTGCCACAGGAACAGAACCTCGCAGCAGCCGCGGCCGAAGCAGAATGCACAGAGCGGGACATCCCTCTAGAGGAGGAGCTGAACACCAGGCGGAGACACGTGACTGGCGACTCGGGTATCGAGATGTGTGTGTGCCAGCTGGACACGGATGAGTGCGCCGGGTTGGAGGAGGATGAGGGCAGGATGTGTCAGGTGCCCAGTGGGAGCTGCTGCTCGGAGAGACAGGCTCTCAGACCCAAAGAGATCTCACCCTCACCAACATCCAATGGAGATCATGTTGTGTGACTGACATGATGCAAAATCTTGCCTGAAGTTGAAGAGCTGTTGGCTTTGTTGTGTTTTTTTTTTTTTTTTTCCGGCATGTTTTGCCATTCAAATAACAACAACAACAAAAAAAAAAACAAGGCCTTTTGCTCTAATGTTAACAAATAACAATAACAAATTTAGTTTTTTCTAGAGAGGATTTTTTTGTATTTAGTAGGTTGAAGCGCTCTTGTTTTTGCCATATGTTTTGGATTAAAAAAAAAAGTGTGAAGAAAGAGCGAGCCGTGCTTTGAAGCTACTTAATGTTTCAGTTAACCAAATATCTCACTTGTCTTCGTGGCCTGAAACAAGGACATTCCCCTCTCCCTTCCTTCTGTGCGACATTTCACTTCAGCCATGGCGTCATTTCCTTGCACCTAGGCTGGAAAAAAACTGCATGCACACTTTGTTTTTCACAAGGCTCTGCTACATATATTGCGGCAGTGGGCCTGACATCAGCTGAGCCTCATCCCTCAGGACAGGGCCACATGCTGAGGATCAGATAACCGTAAGAACACCTTCTGCAGGAGAGCACCAGAAAGACACGATTACACACTGTGCTTTGCATACATGATACAGCATGTCCACATTGGTCCTGAAATTTGAAGATGACACCGCGTCAAGTCATAGTTTTGAGTTAGTATTAACATCTGTTTGATTTAACAAAATAATGATTTCATAGTAACCATACACTAGCAAAACAGCAGCACTACAGAAAAGACTTTTTTTTCCCCCCTTTTTATAACTATTCCATAAATTAAATAATAATGAGAATGCACATGGTATCACTCAGAGCAGGTGCATTGCTCGTCATTCAGCATTGAAGATTTTGTCTTATTGTGGAAAAGAGATGAAAAAACCTAGACCTTTCTAATCAGGCTGCTTTCACACTATGGGTTTTTTGCTTTTGTATTACAATGGAGCAGAGAATTAGGAATTTGAACCTAAATTCTTAAAAAGTTAAAATAAGAACATATACAACACGACATCCAGACTCATTTCTCACCAGCATTCAGTCCATCTTTGTTTTTGTTTTTTTGTTTTTTTCTTTTCTTTTTCGCCTATTTAAATTGCAACCTAAACTTTTCCGTTTCTCTTTTGAATCTGCGCTGCAACTGAATGAATAAAATACAAAACATGCCCCGGTCTAGTGTAAAAGCAGCCTTAAATTAAAGTTCTCAACAACAAAAAAATTTGTTATACAATTTCTACCCATTTTTGGGTCTGAAGCCAGCATATGTGATGAACATGTTGACTGCTGCTCCTGTTTGTTTAGGAGTCACACTGCCATCTCCCCTTTTAGCTCTTTTGGACCATATGCCTGTAAAGTTAGCATCTGTTTAAAAAAAAAACAACAACAAAAAAACACTTTGCATCTGCCTTTTTGCAGATTTAAATATAATCCCATGCATAAAAATCCAAGGGGGTTAATAACATTTAATAACAAGGACAAGAATTTTTTTCCTGACAAGAATTGCATATGTTGTGTTTTCAGAAACTGTGGAAAAGTGGATTGATTATTTTTCAATACATCAGCGTCAACCTTTTAACATGAGCACGGATTTTGTAATTGCCACTTGAGAAGGGATTCTCGCATTTTTATACCATGTTTGTAATGTATAAAACAACTAAGTTGCTTTAAAGGAGTACTTCAGCTTATTTTTCATCTTTTTACCAATTTTGTAGCGTGTGTGCGATTAAAACAAACGTTGGGGGGAGGGGGGGGTGGAGTGGACGACCTGTTTATATCAAACTTATTTTTAATGGCAAGCTAAGGGTGGTGGTTGTTGTTCCATTAATGCAAGTGTAAAATTGTTAATAAATGTGCATATTTCCTTCAGCAAAAAGGCAAAAAATAGTTTTTTGTACTTTTCAAGCTTCATTTGCGATCACATTAGAACGAAACGCGTTGTGGGTTTTCCGCAACAGTGCGGTTCAACAAATGAGGACAAAAGTCTCTCTCTGGGCAGTTTCAATGAAAGAGCTACTTATCATGTTGTTGGATCACACCTGATGTTGGCAGGATTATTTTAGTTTTTTGTTGCTTGAGGCACACCTGGAAATATTTCTTTGTTGTTGTCACCCATGACGTTATTCACCAATCGCTGTTTTGTGTAAGCAGGTTTTGAGTTTTATGTAAACTGGTTTTGCGTTCTTTTCTCAGTACAGGGGAAGGGGTTAAAAATCTTTTCCACAGTAATTTTAATCGCACAGACACTGCAGATGGCTACATGAGTATGTGTGAGATAGAGAAATTACATGTCGCCCATATGAAATGTGATTCTGTTCTGTCCCATATTTCAGGGAATACAGATAAAGCTGTATTCATGTATTTTTTTTTTCTTTCCGTTTTATTTATAAATGCACCTCGCAACTGCACTGCGTCCGAGTACATTCTTTCAGTTGTCTATGTACAAGATCCGGGCCTCATTTATCAATCTTTTAGTGAGGTTGTTTTGTTTTTTCATAAGCCAAACCGAACTAAAACCTCTCAGCAGATTTACAGGAGTTTATTTAAGTGATGCTGAGTTGATAAACGCTGGTTGTAAATCAATAAGCATGTTCATGGCAAACCCCAAAATCTTCCAGTAACGCAGTTCAGCCATGCGGCGATCCGGCTGCTTGTGCACTCTTCTGTATATGCTCTTCTGAACAACTTACTAACTCGGTTTATTCATATCCACATTGATAGCTGAGGCCTGATGAATTTGTGTGAACCACTTGATATTTCAGCAGCTTTAAAAGACTCGCCAACATCAGCGATCCTGTGAAACACATGAAAAAACTAAATGTTGGCGCGTAAAAAAATTGGAGCAGCTCAGCCTCCTTCATTTTGAATCCACTTTCAGCTTCACCACTTGAGTGCACTGATCGTCTGTTATTAGCACTTGGTCGGATAAAACGAGCCGTTTGTGTGCGTTGAATCGTATAATTTTGCGTAGTTTTGTGTGTATTCATAACCTGCGAAGATGATGAAGTCTGTTAACGTGGTGTGGAATCAAGTCGGAATAACCCCTGAGTGCAAAGCTGCTTTGCTGGGTGACTGTAATGCTAGTCAGAAGCATACGCGTATGCCGGAGCATTCGGCAGACGAACTGGTGCTGCTGCCTCATTGTTGTAATGGGAAAAACTCGTGTCTTTTCGATTTTAATCCACGCAAGTTACGTTTTTTTTTTTTTTGGTTAGCGTAGCTGTGCTCTAGAATGATTTTGGGAAAATTCCACGTTAGGTTAAGAGCCTGAGGTGTAGATATTAGATTGAGTTTTTCTTTCATATTTTAGTTATAGTTAAGGTTTTCAGAATTTCAAAGAGAAAACGTGAAGGTGCTTTTTGTGTGCTTTCAGTATTGTAGATATATTTTTCATTTTTTCATATTTGTGGGATATGACGGCAAATTTTTGCCAGGTAGAAAAGAATATATTTGCACAGCATTCACCGCCATCATTTTTGGCAGCAGCAGTGTGTCAATTTTTTTATTATCGCAAATATTAGGCTTTGATAACATTGATTTAATCATGTAAAAGATACAAAATGTTGTCAGGATTGGTCTAACACAATGGACTTTTTTTTTTTTTGAAGTGTTTTAATTAGCTAGCTTTGTAGGTAGGCTCACTGGATTCCTATCCAACATACAGTATATAATATGTAGCTCAGTGCTGTTTCCGAAGAAACATTCACATGATCTGGCAGTTATTTATTTATTTATTTTTTCCCAACAAGCCAAGTTTTCGGAATTTGGAAATAGTATGTCCAAAAGAAAGATTGAGAAGTCAGTTATTTAGATTTTTAGGAGTTAAAAATTAAGATAAGATAAAGTTAAGGCAATTCCCGCCATTGAAAAATAAACTTTAATATTTTATATAATTCAGAATTTTGAAGTCACTGAACAAAGAAAATATTTTAGATTGGTCACAATTTTGAGAATAAGAGAACAATATTTTTTTAGGCAAGTCAAACCTCTGATAGAAAAAAAAAAAATTGAGCTTGTAAGACAAAATCTTGACACAACTCTGCTGACAAAAACGACAGGTAATTTTCTTTTCTACTTGGCGGAATTGGGCTTCCATACTGGAATGACCGTGGTAGATAGAGAAAAGTTTGCAGATGCATGTGGTTGTGTAGATGCAAAATTGCATGTCTCCTTCTTCTGAGTAGCAGTAGGATCTGAATGAGGTTCTTAGAGAATGAAGCATTAAGCTTCCTCATATAACCTGTGGCAAGTTATATCGAAACAATAAGGTGTTTATTATTTTTTTTTCTTCTAAATAAAAGGGCTAGTAGGTCATTTAGTTTTTTGTTAGGGTTTAAGGAAACGATTGTACAATTCAAGGCCACTGTTTGCAATGGGCGGTTGTTAAATGGCCGCCATGTTTCTGCAAGTGTGTGTGTACTTAGAGATGTGCAATGATGTCTCTGTTTCTCTCTCCCTCTCTGTACGTGTGGGAATATGTGTAGTCTATCTGGAGATGTGTGTAATGGGGAGAATTGCGTAGCATGACTGCGTGTCTCTCTCTCTCTCTGGGCATGTTTCACCAAACAGGTTAAACGTGGCAACGGAAACCGTAGTGACGAATCTGCAAGTGTTTAGAGCACTGATTCTCAAAATGCAGTCTGTCTTTTTTTTCTATTCTTCTTTTTATTATTATTATTATTATTACTGAAAAAGCATCAGAATTCAATTGGAAGGATTTCAGAAACAAGTAATGGCACCTTGTGTTCTGTTGGCTGTTCGTTCAGGAACAGAAAGCTTTGTGGCCCTGACAATAAACAAAACAATATTGCGTTTGAACCTGTTCAGGGATCTGTGGACTGTTCAGGGATCTGTGGAGTCCATGAGTACATAGCGCTTCAGACCTTGTAGGTTAAGGGGGAAAGTCTCGCAGCATTTCAGGGAAGTTCAGCTTCTGATTCTCTCTCAGCATGTCTCTCCCAAGAATTCAGCCCTGATATGACTCCTTTTCAGTTTCCATAACACATCCGATGGGGATGTTTACACTCATCGTGCCTTGTTCTTCACAATGAAGCTTTCCCGAGAAAAAATTCCCACCTCTCTCTTGTCTTTATTTTTGTGTGTGCGTCTTCATACTTCTGTACTGTATCTAACTATAGGCTATGCACCGAAAATAAGAAAGGTAAAAGCTCCCCATTGGTTGTCTATACAAGCAATACTTTTCTCAGTTCACATTGCACTGCATCCAGGTAGACTTCGAAATGAGACTTTGCTACTATGTTTTTTTTTTTTTTTTCATGACGGCTTTTGTACATTTTATGTGTCTTTCATCGTTTCAGACTGGGGGGGGGGGGGGGGAGGAAGGAAGAAAAAGAAACAGCGATGAGCAAAAAGTTTCTGATTTTAAATAGCCCTTGTGTGTTGTACCCCCTGTCATCCTGAACGTCTGTCCGTCCACTTCATGCTGTCGTGGTTCGTTTTCCGCGACGTTGCACACGATACACACTTTTTGTGTTGATCTCTGAACTCATCCTGTTGTTGGAACCGGTTTCTACTTTTTGTCCATCCAGTTTTTAAGTGACTGAAATCCGAACCGTTGCCTCACAGGACAGCGAGTTAGACGTGGCTTAACAGAGCCACATCCTTATGCAAGCCTGTTCAAGAGCTTGTGTGATTTTGAAGGGTCTGTTTTTGTAAAGCCATTTTTCTTGATACTCCCATCACTAGTAGGATGGAATTTGTCACACATCAACTGACTATTTGTTAGCTTCATTATCCATAATATCAAGTTCTGATAAATATAAAAAAGTACACATTTAATTTCTTTGTTACTTATTTGTTACTTAGAAGAATAGCACAGAACTGTTCATTTTCTTTGTCGCTGTCACTTAGATCAAGCCAAAAAGAAAAAAAAAGGATGGTGAAATGAGGGGAGAAAAAAGAAAAAATCAGGAAATCACTGAAGTGTGTGTGGAAAATTCTAACGCTTGGGGTTAATAAGAAGTCGCCTGTGTACTCTTTGTATTTTATTTTTGTAATAAAATCATACAGCACATGGCTGTCTACCTGATGTCTTTATTTGCTCAAAATGTCAAGCCTGACTCGATTACATGACACTGAGATATTATTAGCAACATTACAAACTAAGGAGATATGATTTTTTTAACAAGCATAAACATGTCAAGTCAAGCTCTTGCAAATATATATTATTTTATCAAGAACTTTAGCGAAAGCAGCTGTGTGTGTGTCATTGTGTTTCTGCTGAATTTCCTCTGAGGAACTCTGCAGCTCTTGGCACAAACAATGAAGTGATCTTGAGTCACATTTAGAAACGACGCCTCAGACACACAAATTGACCTTTTTGGTTCTGGCACATAGTCAAGGAGAGGCTAAACTCATTTTGTGTGGAAACGGATGGGAAAAAATAGAGAGAACAAAAATGCTTCCCACGTCCATGTTGACTGAGTGTTATTTTAAGACGGTAATCAAAGCATATAGACAGTAAGTGAGCATTTTTAACTTTTAGCCACCTCTAGTGGACAAATACTGTTTAACCAAAAAAAAAGATTGTTTTTAGCCTCAGTACTGGGATTACGTTAAGTGTAAGTTAGACTCATAATGGAACATTTATTCAAATTTATGTATAAGTAGGATTTTCTCCAGGCACAGTCAATTATTTTTATATAAAAGCCTTTCCCAAAGTATTTTATTCTCCTTCTATTAGAGCAGTTCAACAGTGCAAACATTTCATTAGACTTTAAATCTACTTTAACGCTGCCTGGCCAAAAAAGAAAGAAAAAGTCACCACCTAGATTTAACTAAGCAAGCAGTTATAATTACTATAACATAGCTGAAAACGATGAGGAGCGGGCCCAAGCACCTTGTGGGCGCATGCATTTAAAGGGGACATACCAATACCAGTATGGCAATTTTAGAATAGCGGGAAATTTTAGGTTAAGACCTGAAAAAAGGCCCGGATGGCCGGGGCCATCATTCAATATGATGTCACAGAAAATGATTAACCACTTTTTAACATAAGTTTAAGGTGTTGTCACAGCTGACTTGTTTGAGATATCAAAAATCCCTCTGCAATTTTGCATCCTTAATGTATTTGGGGATCGTATAAGTTTGTTGGGGATCGTATAAGTCTCCTAGAAGGAATACTTCAAAATCTACCGGTTGCGTTTTGCAAATTACTCAAAATAATTGATTTACAGGTGAGTAGATCCCATGACATGAGTACCTTCTTAAACAACCATGTCAGAATACATATCAAGCAAAGAAAACAACTAAGAAGATTCCTGGAACTACTAAAATTAGGTTAAGAAAATGAAAAAATGCATTATTATTAGTGGTGAACCATAATTTTTGAGGAAGAAATGTGGTTGAAAAAAAAGTTTAAATGATGGTGATTGCAGATCACTTAAACATTTGGCGAAATCAAATTGTAAAACAATAATAATTAAAAAAATACTTACATTTAATAATGAATGTAGGCACTTCCACACACAATGTGAATAGAACTTAAGGGATTAGGGATAAACAGCTGTGTAGTCTTAAGAAAACCACTTATCATTGAGGCTAATCTGGAAAAATGCTTCAATTTACTACAGAGCATAAAGACTTGACTTGATGGACAAAAGGTCCTGTGGTCTAATTAGTCTAGGATCATCCTGTTGCAAAGTGATGGGTGCTTGTAATTATGAATGTTAACTGTTATAACATGCAAAAAAAAAAAAAAAAACTGAACAATGTGGCTTGTAATGTAAATGTAGTTTTACGTCATATTGATTAATGTGTGCACTCAATTTTTGATTAACAGAAACAAGTTGAAAAAATTCTAATTAAACTTTATTCATAAAATATTGTTACACACAATAAATAGGTTTCCTTCACTGTTTTTGCTTTTCATACAATCAATGCAGAGTGCACAATAACTCAGAACATTCAGCACAGGAACACACAAGACATACTACATGCAAAACACAGCAACTGTCAAGTCAGTGCCCTATATAATCAGAAATAAAAACATTTATCTGTTTGTCGCCCATAAAATCACAGAGCTGTAAGAATTAAAACGGTACATTTTGCTGCCCTCATCAACAACTTAGTGATGACTGGGTTATATTTGTTCCCTTGGAAAAAAAAATTGTGACCGATCATTTCTGCTTTATTCGATTTTTACAGGGTCTGACTTCACAGATACAGGATATATATTTCAGTAATTATTAATAAAATCATCAGTCATGATGCAAATTTTCCATCTTGTACTGTAAATTCTTTGCTGACAAATATTTTTAGTACCATAGATTATGAACTTTAATGCTGGAGCTTGTAAGCATGTCAGCCTGCAGTATTTGTGAAAATTGGACAAATTGGATACATAATTGTTAAATATGTACTTAAATCTGCTACTGATTTCCCAAAACACAACTTGTATAAAATTCCAATAAAATGAGCCTTTTCTGGGTTATTTTACAGTTATACCACCCCCTGGTGGTCAAACTGTGTGATGATCGTTTACAAGTTTTCTAAAAATCCAGCATGGTGATCACAACATATGGATTTAATTAGGATTAACTAACAATGCAAATACCTTAGGTGATATATTTTCACAGACTTTTTTTCATATAATTTGAAAATGACAGATTTCAAGTATAGTTCCATAAATATCGGAGGTGTAGTGGTAAAAGAAACACAGTAAAAGGTAGTTTTCTATGTACAATTAAAATGCATTTATCTCATATGAGAAATACTTTCAAACGTATAAGGCCCTGCTGGTTTGGGAGTTAAATCCCATTTCCCATGGTGCTTAGCTCTTAGTGTTTAAAACTTGTCTGTTTCACAGTTGAGTCTTTCATCCTAAATTTTCTTTTCTGTGGACAAATCCACATCCGCTTGTTCAGCCTGCACTGACAATAGGACATTTCGGCGCTCGAAAGCCCAATCCACAAGTGCCACAGTAACTGCAGTCACAACTTGGCGAGAGCTCAATACAAGCGTTTGCGTCGACTCTCGTTCCAATGGCTGTAAACCACAAGGCCCACGACAATAAGAAGGAAGAGACCCAGCATGGAGAAGAGCACGGTGAAGAAAATGGCGATGCTGCTCATTCCCTCTCCTTCCTGGTAGGCTGCGAAACAAAGCAACAGAAGTTTAGTTTCCAATTTTAAGAAGTGGGTAATCTGAAAAACAAACTTACTTCTTTTTTTCTATATCAAGGGTGTTTAAATCAAACTGGGACTTGGAATTAAATTTCTTCTAAATGAAGGTGTAAAACTAATCGACATTTACAGAAGCCTTCAAGCACATTATTGCGATGAGACTTTCCGCTGCAGTAAAACATTTGAATGTCCAAACATTTTAAAGAAAGCCATACGTCTGTAATTGAAGATCATGGCTGAGGGGGCCGTTTGTGGGAACTGTACACACAGACATTCAGCAAAACCACACGGCCATTTCAGGAACTCGACTAAAAGTTATTGCTACATCCTCTGTACAGCCATGACTTCGCTCCAAGCCATTTCCACATGTTTGGGAGTTCCTGGGAGGCCAGTGTTTCAGACGTGAAGCAGGAGGTTCGATCATGGCTCCGGCGTACTGAGCAAACGTTCTACCCTGGATGGTATCCAAGTAGTAGTTAAACACTGGGATAAGTGCATCGGTGTAGCAGGAGATTATACAGAGAAATAAAAGGAGTTTTTACTCTCATAACGGTGTTCTGTTATTCTGCACAATCAAAATCCCAGTTTGACTTGAACGCCCCTTGTAGTTTTAACATGCACTCACTCAGCCTCATTTATCAACTGTTTTTAGCAGAGTGTGGTTTGTTAATCTTTTTTTACTTACACATACTTTTTGAACTGTTTGGGAAATACTAATCTGTCCCTAATTCTAATAATCAATAAATGACCTAATGCATGCACAGCATACTGTAGCTGAGGTACATTTAGTTATGCACAGAAAATTCCATAAAAAGGCAAAATGACTAAAACAGCTCGGAAACTGCAGCTACTCCGCTATGCACGCACACACGCACACACGCACACACAGCCTTCTTCTTAAGGGAACCAGTTATATTGTTCTAATTGAAAAGCTGGTTGTACTGTATGTAAAGTGCTCTGAAAAAAGTACTGATGTTTTTCTCTTTTTTGCATATTTGTCGCATTGAAATAATTAAGATCACCAAAACTTTGAATATGTGATCAGAATATGTGATTCTGAAAAACAGAACCGGCTAAAATTCCTCCACAGCGACAGTTGATTGAAGTTGTTGTCACCAAGGCTGGGACGACCAGTTTTTAGGTTTAGGAGGCAATTACTTTTTCAAACAGGGCCAGGCAAGCTTATCATTAAATTAAATCGTAATTTAAAATTTTTTATTCTGATTATGTTTGTGTAACATTAAAAATTATTTGATAAACTGAATCAGATGACAAATATGCAAAAAAAAATCTGGAAGGGGCAAATACTTTTTCACAGCACTGAATCTTATAAAGGGAGTAATTTGTTTTTATTGCTTTCATCCACAAACTTGTGATTGTGTCAATCTTGACAACATAATATATATATAACTAAGGCGATGTAATTAGAAGTCTATGAAACAAAGGTACATTAACATGAACTCGTGCTTTTGTAGGATAAAAGCTTGATATTTACAAACACTTTACTTCTTATGTAAACGCTTCTAAGGACCAATTTAATCTGTAATATGCTAGAAGTTATTAATATCATCTGTATGTTGTTGTGTAGGATGAACTCTATTCGGCCTTACTCCTGATTAACTCCATATTGTCCACGCTTGGGACTGTGACCTCTTCATCATCATCTTCCTCTAATTTACTCCGGAGTACTGTCAGCTGGTACAGCTTCAGAGAGATGAGATCGTGGTTGTCTTTAAAAACAAACAAAAAAAAGTCATATTAAATACTGTGATGTCATGTTTTAATTATATTACTATTAACAATGTAGTCAATCGAATTCATTCATAAGCCACATCGATAGTATGTTATAACACATACATAACATGTTCAAACTGCTGATATTTTAATCAAATACTCAACCAATAATAATGCTTTTAAGCATAAGATACAAGCGTATTGTACTGTATGTACTAATGTAGTATATACGAGGGTGAGTCAAAAAGGATCCGTCCTCTGGCTGTAGAACCTCCTCGCTTTTCAATACACTTTGTTCATCCTTCAACTAGATTTCGTATTCCCTGATTAAAACTTTAAGTACAGCTGTCCTTAGTTCTTCATCAGAAATTAATCTTCATCTTTGAACAGGTGAAAATCCGATGAACCAAGATCAGGACTATAGGGAGGATGCTTTAATTCCAGATTGAAAATGAAAGTGTTTGCAGTGTCAACAGTGTGGTGCAGAAGTGCGCGGACAGGGACGTGCACCGTCATGCAAGATCATGATGCCCTCGGATAGCAGCCTGCTGTGTTTAATCCAAAATTTAGCCTCGAATAAGCATCTCACTGTAACATTGATTGTTGAACCTTTTTCCTGATAATGCATCAATACTGGCCTGTGAAAATCACTGAAAAATGTGAATTTTCCAGCTGATGGTTAACTTTTGAACTTTTTCATGATCAGCGATTAAGGATGTTTCCGTTCCAAACGCTCCTGTTTATGTTCTTCCGTTAGTTCTTTCTAACACCTTCAGACCACAAAAAGCGAGTCACTGCACGCTGCTCTTCTTTCATGCATATCACAAGTTGGGTGTCCATTTTTGCTCGCCCCTCAATTACAAATGAACTGATGTAACACATTCACACCTGCACGGCAGTGATTATTGAGACAGTATTAAGACTTGAACGGAACAGGCCAACAGAAGTTTTAATATAGCCGGAGTGAGGATAGGATAATTAGTAGTCTCAGAGAGTGAATCGGTCATTTTCTCCTGGGCACGTATGCGCGAAGCATCGCAAAACCTCTGTGGGTTGTGTACAGGAAGCGATACTTCTCATCAGTCTTCTAGTCCGAGTCGTTCGATCTTTTGTCATGTGACTCTCATAGACGCTAATAATAACAATTCGGACCAGAACATACGAGAGGTGAGCTGCTCATTCTGATTATCGTGTGTCCTTAGCTGCATTATCATATTTTCATTACTGGAACTATAGACGAAATTTGTGTATGTAGACATGTTGAGAGTCTGTTTATTGAAAATGTAACATTTTATTTTATTTCTGATCAAAAATAACGAAATGAACTAAATGACTGAAAAAAAGATTCCTTCATCCAAGCAGGCAAAAGAACCAAAGACCGTCGACCTCGTCTCCAGATTGTTATATGCAGATTATTAGAATTATATTAACATACATTCTTATGCAAAAGTTTAGGCACCCCTTGTTAAATGGAAAAAATGCACAATATTTTCACCAAACATTGATGCATAGTTACTTCGCATGCCATAAAGTGAAGAAAAATAAAAACATTATTATGGCACTGAGCAAAGGTTTGGGCACCCCAAGAGTTCCAGAGTCTCAGACCTTAATCATGTCTGGATGAGGATTACATTACAAGCATGTTATTAAGAAGATTTCATGCCAGCATAAAAAAGCAATCACAATACAACAAACACATGATGCTGCTTTTCAATTAAGACATGTATACCAATATGTCTAGGAACATAATGATAAAACTTGAAATGCAGCAAAGGAATTATGTTCACTTCTGCCACTTAGATAAGATAGATAAATTAGTCTTCAGACCTATTGATTATAACTGAAATGATGAAAAAAAAAAAAAATAAAGCTTTTCAGTGAGGTGTGTTATCTGCATGTCACTAATAAAAATGGAATAAAGCCTATGATGTGTTGGCTTTACATGAATTTCTATAATGTCTCACTGCTTAAAAGATAAAGTGACATAACAGCAAAATAATAACAGTTTTGCTTTTCAGTGTGCTACTGTACGTTTTCTTACTAGTAAAAAGAAAAATACAGTTTTTACGTTTTGTGTTTCACGTTATTTCACCAGCACTATTTTTATCCTGTTTTGTATTTATACAGACGAAGAGAATATTTCACCCGAGAGGTCTCCGGTGATGGCCGAAGCGCCGAAGTAGTAGCCCTGAGGTAGCCGCACGCCCGGGATGTCCAGGCAGTCCCTCCATTCATGCTGACCATCGATATCAATCATGACCTGCACGGAAACAGTAGCAGCCGAAGTGATTTAACAATCCACGCGCTTAAAAGCCTGTCGTGTTGTATGGAAGATTATCCTGCGCTTCTCACCGTGAGTCTGCGCCGGACGTATCTAATGAAGATGAAAGTGTCGTGCTTGAGGTTGCGCACCATGGCATTGCAGCCTCCGAGCTCTGTCGGTCGACCATCACGCTCGTGATCGTAGCTGATCGTGCCGTTCCCCACCATCGCTAATATGTACGGGAAGATTCTCTGTAATGCACAACCATCAGAGTAAAAGGAGTTAAGTTAAACAAATAGCTCCCTCTTTATAGAACATGTGACCATTTCATAACATCAATCAATATTAAATCAACACCCTTTGACAAGTCAGATTTGAGAATTCAGGAGTGCTGTGGTATTAATAATATTTGTGTAGCAGTAATATTATGATAACACAGTAACTACATTATAAACTCCTGGAGAATTATTACAAAACAGTGACAAAAGGTTTCTTTGTAGGCTACAAGGTTCATGAGAGGCCCACACCTCTATCCTGGGTCTGTGTGTGAGTGGAGGGAGTGTGGTTTAGCCTGGTGGTCTTAGCGATAGCCCTGTCTGCACGGGGAGAGCCTGTCTCCCCCGAAGAGAGCGTAACATGATCTCATGCATTGACTTGAATAGGAAAGTAATTGTGTTGGTTTTTAGGCGAATATCTCGGGAGCCATTAGTGCTAGAGCTTTTGTTTCTCGATTATTTTTGCAGAAAATAAGTTTCATGTTTTGTAGGGCGTTTGCAAAATTTAAGGAGAATGAGTTGTTATTATTATTTTTATTTTTTTTGCTGATTCACCATCTCTACACTGCAAAATCAATTAAAAAAAATATTTTCAATGGAGAGAGTTTGTAGACAGTTCATTATTCACTCACTCATCATCTACACCGCTTTATCCTGTATTCAGGGTCACGGAGGCCTGGAGCCTATCCCAGGAGACTTAGGGCACAAGGCGGAGTACACCCTGGACAGAGTGCCAATCCATCGCAGGGCACACACATAGACACACTCACACACTCATTCACACACCAAGGGCAATTTGGGAACGCCAATTAGCGAACGCCGATTAGCCTAACCCACATGTCTTTAGACTGTGGGAGGAAACCAGAGTACCCGGAGGAAACCCACGAAGCACGGGGAGCCCAGTTTATTATTATTTTATTAAATTTTTTGAAGACTTTAGATTGTCCTAATAGTTCAATAACCATACTTGTCCATACTACACAAGTAAGTTGGATTGAGAATGTTAACAAAGCAAATGCAACTTAAGCCAGACATGTACTGTATCTACAGTATATCACAGATGTACCTGTGTACGAGGGGTGTACCTTTTCTTCTGAGCCTAAATGCAAAAGAAATACAAAACAGAAAATCACAAATTACACATAAGGATAAACACGATAACCTTGATACACTCTCTTCTGATATTGAATTATACGAACTACGCTATGGACGATCAGAATAAAGCATCCGACAGTACTGGGGTATGACAGGAAATATTACCAAGACTCATACCTCTATATGTTTTTCCTCGTTAGGGTATGTATCTATGAACACACCCAACCCTGTGAAGAAATCTTTATTTCCGAACACTGGGCCTGTAATGATATGAGCGGGAAGCACTGAAATGATTCAGATTCTGTGACTTTATATCGATTACTGCGTCTCATCATAGGCATGGTGATTTACCTTTCAGCGTGCGCTCTTTTGTGTACCACACCGCCATTCCGTCTCCGTTCAGATTCTTCTTCCCCTGTCCATGGATTTTGAAGTGCACCTGCAGTTCCCAGTCTTTCAAGTGACACGGCTTGAAAACATCATTAAGGGTATTAATGCTGTGTAGTACTCTGTAGAACAGGTTTAGCAGGGGATTATATAGAGAAATAAAATAATGTGTTCTCAGAAATGTGTTTTGTTATCCTACACAATCAAAAGTCCTGGATTGACCTGAACACCCAAAATGGAAGGAAGCAAACCTGCAGTGCACCAGATACCAAATTTTACTATTTGCGCCATGTAATTTAATATAAATCAGTGTGTATAAAGTGTCCAAAGTCTGTTATATTCTATGTGTGTGAGTGTGGGGGGTGTGGGAGAAATTATTCGGCCTCACTTGTTTTGATGAATCTGTCCGAGGTCAGCTGATCCTACTGCGTCACTGGGATACCCCTTACGATTTAAAACCGCAGTCTTGTAAGATTATAATGTGGAACCAAAACACTTACGCTGTGTTTAATGCTTTACACTGTACATTTTCGTCAAAGGTGTAGAAAATTCACTTTGCGGGACTTGTGAACAAATCTGACTTAAACGTGCTCCCGAAATGGAACTCGTTTGTATGTCGGGGACTTACTGTAGTAGGGATTGGCTATGTAGCGAGTGCTATTAGTCTGCAGTTGCTTACCTTCCATTACACATAACATAATATAAGGATGAGAATCACCAGGGAGCACCCGATATAATATTATCATGCTTTGTACTGCGATTCTGCTTCATTCCCAGAGCAGCTGAAACCTGTCTTAGTCAAATTTTACTTACTTACTTATATATATTTTTCTCAAATTTACTTTTGTTCAAATATTTATTTCCTTTATAGATATTCTTTCTTATTCCTTCTTAGAGAAGCAACTTTTTTTTTTTTGGTTTGGTTTTTTTGGTTTGTTTTTTTTTCTTTCTTGCTCTAAGGTCAGGGCAGTTGCCTAAGCATTTCACTGCATATCGTACTGTGTATGATTTGTGTATGTGACAAAAAAAATTTGAATTTGAATTTATCACAATTTTATAAATATTGCGATTTAATCTTAATTTAATTTTTTTACAAGTCTAAACAGACGTAGCAAATTATTTGCTTTTACCACACAGGATTATGTGCTGCATCCATAATTTACAGCACGCCACCTGCAGGTTTAAAGAAAATGAGCAACATTTTATATTAACCTAAAATTAAATTGAAAAAAAAATATTTGGAGTGAGAATGCCTCACTCCTACACATAAGTTGCTTCTCAAACGACTCGAGATACAGTAGTACCTTGGCATGCGAATGCCCTCCCTTATAAACTTTTGCCTTAAAAAGAAATTGGCATTTTCCGCACACAAATGAACGTACCGAAAATTTAACACAATGCCCACTAAGCTGGCCGTTCATCTGGGAGCCGTTCAAAACTTGTTGGGGTCAGTGAAAAGCCAAGAGAAGGGAGTTTACGAATTGTATATATAAAAATAAATAATACATTATATATATTCAGTCAGCTGCTTCAAAAGAGTCAACCCACAATATCAATGTTACCTTTATCACGTGTTCAAAAGCTACGTGAATTTTTTGCATGTTTTTATAGACATACTGACAAGAGACACACTACAAAGCGGCACACGTGACTTGTCATTTGCTACAGGGAATGCATTGTTAAGGCTTAAAGCTCAGAAAAGCATTTGGAGATTGTGAGTACAAATCCAATGATGCTACAGTCAACTTCGCTTGGACGTCCTGAGGGATCAACCCTCATCAATTACAGCGACTACAGTCAAGTATGTCCATTGCGCTTCCTATTATTGTGCATCAAAAAGATAATGGTAAAATGCGGGTGCCACGGATGAACCATATGATATTGGAACCACATGATTCACCCTCATTAGGAACCACATGATTCACCCTCATTAGGAACCACATGATTCACTCTCATGAGGAACCACATGCCTCACCCTCCTAAGGAACCACATGATTCACCCAAATAAGGAACCACATGATTCACCCTCTCTGGTTGGCAGCTGTTTAAGGGAGAGCCCCAAGATGGGAGGGAACTAGTGATGGGAACTTTGAATCATTTCAGTGACTCAGTTTTTTAAATCTCGTTCATCAAAATGAACTAATCTTTTTGAGTCATTTAGTTAATTTCGTTCAGAAATAAAATAAAATAAAATGTTACATTTTCAATAAACAAACCTCCAATGTCTAAATATACCAATTTTGGCTATAGTTCCAATAATTAAAATATTACGATGCAGCTAAGGACAAGCTCACAATTATATCTTCTAGTCTGAGTCATTCGTTTTGAATCTGTTGCACTGCACAGCGTCTATGTGAGTTACGTGACAAAAGAGCGAACGACTCAGACTAGAAGAGAACCTAGTCTGAGAACTGTTCAATTCTGTTTCCTGTACATAAGCTACGAAGGTTTTGCAATGAGTTGCGCATGCACGTCCAGTAGAAAATGAACGAATCACTCTCCGAGACTACTCGTTCTTCTGAGTCACGTTAAAGCTTCGTCCAAAAAGAACGAATCGTTCATGAACAACCCATCACTAGGGAACTGGTTATAACCGACAAATTATCGTACTGATTCTAAAATGTTGATATGCATGTTGCTCAACATGGATTTTTTTTTTCTTTAATGCATGGAAGAGGCCTCAACATGGCAGCTTAGTGGTTAGCACTGTCGCCTTAAACCTCCAGGGTCAAGGGTTTGATACCTTCTTCTGGTCTGTGTGCACGTAGTTTACAAGTTCTACCCGTGCCTGATTGGTTTCCTCTGGGTACTCTGGTTTCCTTCCACAGTCCAAAGACATGCAGATTAGCATTCTCAAAATTATTTGTAGTGCGTGAATGACCGTGCGAGCATGTGTGTGTGTGTGAGCCCTGAAATGGATCGGCGCTCTGTAAGGGATGTACCCTAGGTCTCGTGACCCTGTAAAAAGGATGAAACGCTAAAGACGAGTGAGTGAGTGGATGGAAGAGATGATGCTCACCATGCGGCTCCACACTGCCCCCTGCTTGCTTTGCATATCCGGAGTGAGTCGCACCTGATCCGTGGTTACCATGGCATCCCCCATCAGCTCCCAGTGCGAAGAGCCGGAAGAGCCGATTCCTGAGTCAATCACAATCAGAGTCAATCTGTCAACTGATTGAGTCCCATGGTCACACTAGACCACTCAATCGTTCTCTTACAGCATGCAAAGCTGAGCAAACTGCATCATATATCGCATGCACAACTTCATGTTTCTATAAAAGTGCCATAATTTAGACTCGCGTGCATGAAGACGACATACCTTGGTACGGCTTCGACAGCGAATATTCTCTCTTTAGAAACTCCTCCATTTCGTGCCCGTCATCAGCCAAGCAAGGTTTTAAAACAGCAGCGAATATCACACAGAGTGTCCGCATAACCGGGGCCATCTTGCAGACGCACACTCTACCCGCTGTCTATATGTGTGTGTGTGTGTGTGTGTGATTTTAGCGAGAACGGAAGGCGGCGGCCATCGTGTTTCTAGTACATTCCTCTGAGCTCTTCCCATTGGCTGGGCTTATTACATGGCGCATTCCTATTGGTGCACCGTCTAATCAATCAAATCCTTCACTCTCAAAAGATCCAGCCTTTCTACTGGCCGCTGAGCTTAAATATTACATTAGCTAATGAATCATTTATTTAAAGGAAAGCACACGTGCAAAGATAGGACGATACACATCAACACACATTGTGATTAATTTTATTGTAAAATATTAGATAGATAGATAGATAGATAGATAGATAGATAGATAGATAGATAGATTACTTAATTAACCCCAAAGGGAAATTGTATCTTTAAAGCAGCCAGCTCATGTATTATACAAAAAATAACAAGTAACACGAATTGCATTTTTCTAATTTTAGCTTAGTGGTAAGCACTATCTCCCTCGCTGTCTGGGTTCGATTCCCGCTTCTGTGTGCATGAAGTTCGCATGTTTTCCCCATGCTTAGTGGGTTTCCTCCGGGTCTTTCGGTGTCCTCCCACAGTGCAAAGACAAGCAGATAGAGCTTATTGGCATTTCAAACTACCCATAGTGTGTGAATAAGTGTGTGAGTGTGTATGTTTGTGTACCCTGCGATGGAGTGGCACCCTGTCCAGGGTGTATCCCACCTAGTCTCCAGGCCCCTTGTGATCCTGTATACAGGATAAGGCTGTATAGGCGATGAGTGAGTGAGTGAGTGTGTGAGTGAGTGAGTGAGTGAGTGAGTATTTCTCATTCTATTTACAGTGCATTGCAAAAGTATTCATACTGCTTGAACATTTTCACTTTTTGTCATGTTGCAACCACAAATGTAGATGTATTTTATATGATAGACCTACACAAAGTGGGACATACTTGTAATTGTAATTTTAATTTTACAAATAAAAATCTGAAAAGTGTCGCATGCATTTGAACTAGTGGGCTTCTGAAGGCAATTGGTTCCACTAGTTTTTTATTTGTAAAATATTTTTTAAAACATTTATCATTTTTCTTCCACTTCACAATTACGTGCCACTTTTTGTTGGTTTATTACTTAAAATCCCAATAAAATACATTAACATGTGTGGTTGTAACATGAGAAAATGTGGAAAGGTTCAAGGCTTAACTTTTGCAAGGCACTTTGTTCCTTTTATTTGCTTATAAGTAAAAAGAATAACCTCAATTGTACAAATCATGGCAGCATGGTGGCTTACTGGTTAGCACTGTAGCCTAGAATCTCCAAGGCCCGGTTCAATTCCAGCCTTGAGTTTGCGTGTTCTCGAGTATGTGGGTTTCCTTTGGAGACCCCTGTTTCCTCTCACAGTCCAAATACATGGCGATTAGGCTAACTGGAGATCAGAATTGCCCGTTTTATGTGTGAATGTTGGACGCCACAGTACCAAGCTGGTCTACAGAGGTTCCAACATGGATGTACTAATAATAGGCGTGTAAAATTTTTGGCAATTTGAAATGTCAAAGCCTCATGCGGCCCACCCAACCTTTAATCGCATATTTGATTAACAAACCAGACACTCAGAAGGTATTTCTCTAAATCTTTTTTTTTTCATTTCATAAACAGCATGGTAATAATCCATCCACATATGCATAATGTGCAAATAATAATAATAATAATAATAATAATAATAATAATAATAATAATAATAATAACAATAAACAAACAAACAAATAAAGTGCAAACAATAAATTTTAAGCCCGTATTCTGTCTGATTTACACTGGGCAGGAAAAAATGGTAAAAATGATTCTTCATTAACAGCTTTCCTTTGTCATTATTTTGATTGTTTATTATAATTCATGATCTAGTGATCTTTCGCAATCACCTGCAGTTCCACCAAGAGTCACTAGGGGGAGGTCTGCAGCCCACACTTTGAGAAACACAGTTCTAAAGTATTTTGAATAATATCTTTTGCCGAATTATATTAAAGGTTTAGAATGCCAAATTCACTGCACTCTGGGAACTTTACTGACTTTTTACTGACTAACATATTTATATATAAGGAAACCAACACTCCTTTAATATTTATACATTATAATAAAAAAAAAACATTTAAACGTTAATAATTAATTAATTAATTAATAAAACATTATTCTTATTATTATCGTCAGTATCGTAGTAAAAAATAATATATACGACTTGTCTTTTTTCTCTCTCATTTATAACATTGTACACTAGTCAGCAGTTGGGGTGGAGTAGAACACACCTAAATTTCATTATTACACTTTATTCATTTAGCATACCATTAAATAATGAGCTACAGATATAAACATATCTAGTCAGTTGCTCCCTAAACAAACAAACAAACAAACAAACAAAAAATTGTATGGCTTATAATTCCATAACACATTATCCTTCTCAGCCCCAAACATTTAATGTATAATATTCCTTGTGATCTCTTATCACTATTGGTTAGCACTTAACTACTGAACTTGATCAAGGATGTTTGGCTTAGTGGTCCTAATCATATCAGGACAGTGGAGGTCTCAAAGAGTTAATATAATTAATTTCTGGTCATCATAAGAAACAGTCTGAACATTCTTTAAGGTCTTTTTTTTTTTAAATTTATTTTGTTCAAGCTCAGTGAAACCAATCATCACTTCCGGGTTGTATTACGTAACGAAGACTAAGGGACTATCTACAAATTATAGTCTGGTCAAAATGTTTTGTTGGGCTCTATAGTGCAAATTATTATTATTATTATTATTATTATTATTATGGCCCAAGCACTATAGGGTGAGCAGGACCCTCTTGATTATTATTATCTTGTCCATAATAATAATTATTATTACACATGCACTCAACAAATATTTAGGGCCTAATCAGCCCTATATAGTGTGTGACGTGTGCAAGTTGTGCGGTGCACCCGGGTGCCGTTGGCTTTTTGTAGGTCCTAACACACTCAGATAACACACAGGTTGTGCGGTGCACCTGGGAGTGTATTACATTACATATTACATATGTTTATTACATATACATTATTGCACAAAAAATATTTTTCTTGTCCCATGTTAGGAAGTTGGGGGTCAGAGGGCAGGTCAGCTGTGTTACATGGCCCTTGAAGCAACCAGGGATAGTTAATGAAGGTCCTTACTCAAGGATATAACAGTGGCAGCTTGGTGGAGTTTAACATATACATAAAAAAGACACATAAAATGCGTTTTGGGTTATGAAATAAATATGATGCAGACAGTTGATGTGCATGATTAATGCGCATGACTTGCAGCATTGCATAAACCTAGTAGTATCGCTGATGATTAATTTAATGCAAATTTGTGTGTAGTGTATGAAAAGCACATGAACTGCTTGCATTTCAATTACTTTTTTTTGTGAACTATACTTTGATTAAAAAGTATTTTCTTGGCAGAATCTGTTAATGTTTGCTTGTGTTGCTTTCTTTTCAACTCTGCATCAATAAAAAAAAATCTCAAATATTATATAATATTATATTGAGCCCTCGTTATGTGATAAAGTAGTTTTTTTTCTGAAAAGTTTAAGAATGTTGGTGAAAATAAGCATATTTTAAAAATACTTTTTTATTATGCATTTTATGGGGAATTTTTCATGCTATAAAATAAATATTTTACACACAGTTTAGACTTTCAGGCATTATTTGCCTTATTTGTATTACCAAAGATTAATTTCATGTGAAATTGTGCAAAGTATAATTTCATATATATATATATATATTCAGTTTGTTGTTCTTTGTGAGCTATACCTTGATGAAAAAGTATTTTCTTGGCAAAATAATGTTTCTCTCACAAATATTATATTGAAAATATGCATACTAAAAAATTAAAATAAACTTTTTTTGTTTTTGTTTTTAATTGAATGTAATTTATTGGATATATTTCAGGGGATTTGTCATGCTATACAAATTTTAACAAACTATTATTTTACACACAGTTTAAACTTTTAGGCATTAATATTATTGCATATTTAGTGTGATTATTTGAGGTTAAACATATAACCAGCCATCTTTAACTCTGTAGTAGTAAGTGACGACGCCGTACATCCGGGTGTGTAATTTGTAGACGGTCCCTTACGCGACAGTGCAGCGCATTGGGCGACGCTGCTGCAGTAACGAGTGTCTTCAGTCAGGACTGTGATCTTTACACACCAGCATTTTATATGGAAATGTACTGAAGCGGAAGCAATGGAGCCCCTACCCGAGACGCCCGAGAGTAAAAAAGTCGACATTTACAGGGACACATGGGTTCGGTTTCTGGGTGAGTATAAGTTGGCGTTTCCGAGTGTGGAGGAAGTTAAAGGAGACTGTGTGAAGATATAAAGTATACTGAATGCAGGTTAGGAAGGAAACCGATGATATGTCACTTCTTGCTTGTACGTTGCCTCGGTTAGGGTTGATACTTGATGTAAACATCATTAAGGCAGTCACACACACTAACAGAAGTTTCATACTAACTTAATTCTATGAAGCCTGCTTAATGTCAAGCAAGGTCAGTCATGGGGTGCCAAAACTTTTTAGCACCCAAGGAAACGTTCTGAAACTCACACAGCTTTGGTCATAGTTAATAAAATGCAAAAAAAAAAAAAATCTAATAAACTTCTCATTTTAAACATATTTAATATTTGACATTAAGTAATTTTTATTTTATTTTATGATCTATAAATAAATCAGAAATAATTCTGTTTGACCAGAGTAAATACATCATACGCTGAGTGTGTGTCACAGGTGATCCTCACCGACTCTAACAGTAGGCAGCGTCGTTGTTCTTTTTTATGTCCTAATTCGAGGTAATAATATACCTTAATTTGATTACCATATCACCACTAGGTGGGCAGAGCCACAGGTAAATCTTTAGTATAACTATAACCTTTATTTCACTAACGCACATATTCCAGCTTTTCACACATGCTTGGATACCATCAGAACTTTTTCTCAGCTTGTCAAATCCATGATCAGACTGCCTGCTTCTGTTCACATCTGAAACACTGGCCCCCCCAGGAACTCCTAGAACGCCTCAAACATGTGACCCATTTACATTTGAATACATAACTATATAACCGTATACATAACTCTAGGTTAATCTAGAGCGTGGATGTTTCCTTTAACCCTTTTTTTAATACTATATTAACTAATGTACTGTATGCTGAATAATGCTTTTAGGGCCACTGACATTTAGTCAGGGTGACTTTGAAATCCACTGTGTTACTAAATTAGGTACTGCAGTCTACATTATTCACCACGATACACACAACACAACACACAGTTCTCTTAAAGCTGTAATTTTGTACTGTTATGTGAAAGTCGGTTTAGTCAAAGCGCGGTCACGTACATATTTGGTTAGGCAAAAAAGGCATACTGGTTCAGACCTGAAGGGTCATTGCTATTGAGTGTGGTGTTTCCTTTAGCAATTCGTATAGATCCCTTCGAGGGCACAAGTGAATGAGGATGCGATTTGAGACACAGTCTCAGCGGCATGATGCATGGCCAATCCACCGGGACGTTTTCGAGAAACCTGAGAGCTTGAGGGAAGCCCAGACAACCACAGAGACTCCACCTTGATAGTAACCGAGGTTTTCGTCGTAGTTTCTTTGAGGTTTAATTGATGATGTGTCTATTCTGTGCTCCCGTAGGATATTCCAACGAGGTGGGCGAGGCATTCCGTGCCCTGGTGCCCGTCAGCCTGGTGTGGGCGAGTTACGCTCTCGCTACCGCATATGTGTCAGCTGACGCTGTGGATAAAGGCAAGAAGGCAGCTGTGGTAAGTCGAGATTAGAGATTGAAAAAGTTTTATCACAAATTGTCTGGCAATTCAAATTTTTAATACATTTTTCACTTGTGTACATTAGCATTTGATTTGGTTCAATGTTGCAGTTCCTCTATATTCCTACAGGTAGTGTGCTCTGAACTATTCGGCTCACGGGCAGGTAGCAGAGCATCCTGTGTGGTACAAGCAAATTATTTAACAAAATCTGAAAAACATGTAGGTGGCATTGTGGCTTAGTGGTTAGCACTGTCGCCTTGCACCTCCAGGGTCTGGGCTCGATTCCCGGCCAGGTTCGATTCCCATTTCTGTGTGTTTGGAGTTAGCATGTTTTCCCCGTGCTTGGTGGGTTTCCTCGAGTACTGCAGTTTTCTCCCACAGTCCAAAGAGAGGCAGATTAGGCTACTTGGCGTTCCCAAATTGTCCGTAGTGTGAGAAAGATCATGTGTATGTGTCCTGCGATGGATTGGCACCCCGTCCAGCGTGTACCCCGCCTCGTGCCCCAAGTCTCCTGGGAAAGGAGGCACCAGGTTCCCGGCGGTATAGACGACGAGTGAATGAGTGAAAAAATTTAATATTGTGGTGTCAGAATATGAATAAAATCACAATACCAATAAGAATTGCGATAATAACGTATTGGTTTGTCCCTGGTGATTCCCGTCCCTAGTGATAAGTGTTCAAGTACCTGTGAGACCAGCTTTGGCAATTATATACAGAGAACAGTGAGCACAGTATGGACTGCATTGGTATAAAAAAAAAAATACACATAGTGGACAGAGTTTAGCCGTGGCATGGTTGTTACTAGAGCAGAAGAACTGTCAGGCAAGCGCAGGAATCTAATCTAATAGAAATATACGGTATACTGTGTATACAGTGTAACAATATAATCGCAGATCTGTTGTATAGCGTTTTTTTTTTTGTATAAGACAATGCATACAAGATTAAATTGTACCAATGGAATTGTGTGGAAATTAACTTCACCGTATCTGCTGTGTGTGAAGGCTCATGGTGATCAGCCGGGGAAGACGACGCGTGTAGCTGTGGCCGTCGTGGACACGTTTGTGTGGCAGGCGTTAGCGTCCGTGGCCATTCCTGGCTTTACCATCAACCGAGTGTGTGCTGCTTCTCTCTATTTGCTGGGCAAAACCACGCGGTGGCCTTTACCCATGCGCAAGTGGACCACCACCGCCATCGGCCTTTCTACTATCCCCTTCATTATCAAACCCATCGACAGGTCTGTCTGTGTTTTTAATCGAAACCTTCACGTGATTATACAATACACACAATTTATTTTGGTAAAATTAATATTAGTACTAAAAAGAAAAGGAAATTCAATAATCGATTAGGAAACAAAGCATAATTATTAATTTATACTCTGCTCACAATTCTGGACAACATTTCACTATTAAGGTTTTTTTGAAAGATTTTGTACCGAATACATATCAGTTTTAAACAAGGAGTGTGTCTGAAATATACACCATGATTGCTTAGCACATTACAAATAGTTGTATATATAAATATAAACATATGAGGGTTGTTCAAGTCAAACTTGGACTTGTGATGAAATTTCTTGTGAATGAAAGCGTGGAACCATTCATTTCCAGAAGACTTCAAGCACAATGTGGTGATGAGACTCTCAGCTGCAGTAAAACATTTGAATGCAAATGTTTGAAAGAAGGCTGTACATCAATGAATGACGATCCAGGCCGAGCTGGCTCTGAGCCCACTGCAATCGTTTCCGTAAAAAAAATCAATGCAAATAGAACGCCTCATCCTTGAAAAATGATGGGTCACTTGCGTAAGAGACGCATCTGTAAAGGAGTTCCTGGGAGGCTAGGGTTTCAGACATGAAGCAGGAAGTGAGAATGATCATGGCTCAGCTTGATGTCTCCAAGCACTAGTGAAACACTGGAATAAGTGCATTAGTGTAGCAGGAGATTATATAGAGAAATAAAGGGAGGTTTTAACTCTTATAACTGTGTTCTGAACGTTCCTCATACATATGGTGAATGATTAGAATATTTTTTGTATAAATTTTCCCAAAGGCAAGGGGTATGAAGACTGACCTATTGATGATTATGACCTATTGTGTTTAAGTTAAATTTAATTCAGCATTCGTTTAAATGGTGGAAATAATTTTGGAAGCAACTATAAAAATAAAAATCTGTATCAGAGAAATTGGTCATGAATGTTCATTTTGAAACAGTCATATAATTTCATTGCTGTTCAACAGTATGAACTGATCACAACCTTGTAATTTTTTCAGCCCTCTAATGCATTTCTGAAATGGTGTGTACGTGCGTGCTTGTGTGTGTGTGCGTACGTGCGTGTGTATGTACATGTGTGTGTCTGTATATATATGTTTGTGTGTGTGTGTGTGTGTGTGTGTGTATGTATATGTGTGTGTGTCTGTTTCTTTTTTTCTGGTTAAAGGTCTGTAGACTTCCTCCTGGACTCCAGCTTGAGGAAGATGTACGGTGGAGGAGAGAAGCATGAATGAAGCCGAGGGAGCTGATGTACCTACGTCCATGTAAAACCTCAGCAGCAGCAGGGACAGCTTTCTATTTTCATCATATCGTTTCACCATGAAGCACAACCTCATCAGATTTCTTGGGGGGTATAACGATACAGCGTACACACACAGTAGTTTGATATGAGGCTCTCGATCTGAAATAACAATTTATTAGAATGCATAACCAAGTAGGCCGCTTATCATATTTGTCATAAAATACAGAATACAGTTAATCTTCAAAATTAATCAGACAAATGTACTAAATTAGAATAAAAAATTTTTTACACTCCTTTGAATTACGGATAAGAAACAACACAAAAGGTGATGCTGGAAAAAAAAAATAGCGGCTTTAAAAAGTCATTATGTGTGAGGCTGTACTACCTTCAACAGTTGATAGGGGTTTGTCAAGAACTAGAGTCTCTTGCACAGGATATATATATATATATATATATATATATATATATATATATATATATATATATATATATATATATATACATATATATATTACATTCTTGACACCATAATAAGGAAATTATTGCATATTTTGGATGCCTTCCACCTTGTTTTACAATGTAATCCATGGAATGTGAAGGTGTGTGTGTGTTTTTTTTTTTTTTTTTTTTTTTTTGCTTTGACTGGTATTGTATAGTTTGTTGAATGAAAGTGCAATTTTTTCTTTTTAAACTGTATTCAAGTTTATGCTTTGACAAACATGCTTGGGGACAGTCAAGCCATTTGAGGTTTTTTGTTGTTGTTTGATTTAAAATTGTGAAAGTGAGTTACGAATTCACTTTCATAGTGAAAAATCATTGTGTTCTGAACAATATCAAAAGCTAATAAACAATTTTTTTTAATTATTATTTCATACTCAGGACCACAAAAAGGCCATGTCACATCAACCAACTATATTGAATATAATTGATGCATAATATTTGTCTAAGTTGTACCTCAATGCATTATATTGAATTTTCAAGATATTTTTCGGAGCAGCTTACTGAGATGTGAAAGTTTGATAGTTCACTATGCAAATAGACACCAAGCCATAAGAAGCAAAAATCTACATTTTTAGTAAATTTTTATCTAGCAAAAAGTTGGCTATGATGACAAACACACAAATATTGAATATTTTTAATTCTGTAGGTGAATTTAATTACTTTCTATTACCTGCAAATATTTACATATCTTATTTGAACTCTATATGCATCTATAACTACTGTGGAACACGAGGGAATGAGTGTTTATTTGTTTACATGTTATTTTTAGGTTTCTTTTTTTTCTTTTTTATACCTTAAAGAAATTTAGTTTTCATGTTATGGGGCATCAAATATATCAGTATGAAATCTGACAAAGTTAGACGGGTTGGTTTGTTCGGAATCATTTGTTAGCTGTATTATGAGAGCATTTGAGAGTTTTATTTTAAGAACGTCAGGGTGATGCTTTCGTTTTAACCATATTTTTTAATATGTAATAAAATAAAAGAAATGCTGTACCAAATTCCACAATAAAATGAATTATGAAGAAACTGGGCTGCTACTTGAATCCTAATGGAACCTGTTTACTAGTTCAAAGTGTGGCTCAGTCAATGGACTCTCTTTTACATTGAAAAAAGACAATATACAGTATATATGCATTGCTATTCCATTAATTTTTTAACAGAATAAAGATACATGACATTGACATTTGTTTAATATCAACTTGTTACTCATCTCTGGCAGGGTGTGGCTCAGCAGTAGTTCATTTACATAGATACCCCGCCTCATGTCCTAAGTCTCCGGGGATAGGCTCCAGGCCCCCTGATCCTGTATACAGGATTAAAAGTGGTATAAGCGACGAGTGAGTGAAAAACACATTCAGTGGAGTAATGCAATAAATAGAGTTTGTTTTTTAATAGTAAATATGGGGCCTTTAAAATACCAGATTTCATAGATATAGACTTTGAGCCACCCTTTGACATTGCATGTAACTTAATCCTACTACATCAAACTGATTATCCCTCTGTTTATTGTTTGTAAAATTTAATTTCACGTAAACTGCTTAACATTTAAAACTAAAACGGCAGAATTCCAATACACTGATTTTTCATCGTAATTCAATGAGTTTCAATTGATCACTCCTCTATGAATCGTCATTTTTTTCTCCCCTCATTTTATTTAATAAAGATGCTAGTTTAAAAAGTCACATGATTAACTTTAAAGCATTATAATATTTTAAGCTCTTAACATTTCTTTTTGTATTTCCCACCCAGACATTTTTCTCTACTAATGTCCAGCACTGCAACACCTGATTTCACCTAGTTACTCAGAGGAGGTCGGTTCTGAGAATGTGATTGGTTAATTGAAATAGCCCCGCCTCTGGCCTCGTCTTAAATACGAGGAATGATTAAGTTAATTAGATTCCTACACCATCGTTTCTCTGGTTGGCTTGAAGATGGTTTTAACACAATGTGTTATGGTGTGTGTTCTTTTTATAGCCTCTACCTTTGGACAGAAAGGTAAAATTGCATAGTTATGTTACTAGACTTTCAGTTTTACAAGATACATCAAAAACAGAAAAATGTCACAATCAGTTCCATAACCCCTTGGGTTTTATTATATATTATATTATATTATATTAAATAAGATTTCTCTATTTGGAGATTAGCAGAGATTGATTTGTTTGACATGTACTTGAATGCATGTAATTTGTGACCTTAAAAGCCTTCTTTTGGTCATGCATCTAGTGATAGAGTGTACTGATAATGCAGTCACTATAAAATGGAGGCCGAAGTTAACCTGGGTTGAAAAGTTGGACCTTTCCAAAGCTCGTCTGGGGAGTTGCCCACCCTCGAGTTTCTCTGTGGACGATGATGCGCTGCTGTTTTCTGTCCTGCTCAGTGACTGTGGTTTTAGGAGACTGGTAATGTGCTTGTTCTGTTTGTACATTTTGTGAAGTTTTTCAGACATCCAGGCCATTTGAAATTTGACAGTAGTAATAAATCACAGAAGCTAGTCTTGCTGTGTCAGATCTGAAAATCTGAGCCAATACGTTTTGGTTGTCACGAATCATAGATGGTGTGGATGTCTCAAATTCTGGCTTAAATCTACTTGATTAGTTACTTCCTCACAATCACTTTAAAAAATAATCTCTCTTTTTATTATTTATTAACTTGCAAGACATTTAGTCCCCACCCCCATTCGCCTTTTTGTTGAACTATAGTACTTGCATTTTGGTTCATTGGTTTCTGATGCCGCTTGTAATGGTACGGTTCAGCCGATTTAGTCCTTTAATCTGTCCAGCTGTCCAATCTCATCGTTACACTTGCTTCAAACTGTTCAGTTTTCATGGTACTACTCTGAAACCTAACAATTATCACTGTTTGGTACTCTAGGAAAACGGTCACATTAAACACAATTAACTGAAATTGCTCTAGCGTTGTTCCTCTGTTACCTTAGTGTACACCAACTATCATTAACACCACAGTCTCTCAGCACTATTTCAGTATAAACCTGTGTGTCGGGGTGGAGTTTCCCTTTAATGAGCAATGAAAGCTTTCCTGTATGATGACTAATTACCTGATTGGAACTGGTTTCATCCAGGTGAGTGAGGACAAAGTGACGTACACCAACGTGCTGACTTACAGCTTTTACCCTGAGCTTTTTTCCATTACTGAGCCAGTGGAGTGTGTTCATAACATGTAAGTATTGCATATGTGAATAAAGTTTTGATTATGTAATGTAATGGTAGAGGTGTTGATTCACTGTGCTGGTGAATATTCTTGAACAGATCTAGCAATGCTGCAGTCATGAAAAACCTGAAAAAGGACCTTGTCTTCAATTTGGAATTGATGAACAGTAAGTGACGGATCTTCAGTGCTTAGTAGCGCTTCATGTAAAATTTGTTGAAATTCTGCAAGTTGCCCAATTTTGAATCAATGAAGTTGTATGCAGAGCTGAGCATGGTTCATTAAAAACGTAATTAGAACAGTAATGGAAATGCCATAAGTCCTGCAAGCTAGCTGCTTCACAATCAAATCACATTTATCCCAGTACGAGTAGGATTCCTGATTCCCATATCCTTGGTGATTAACCTAACCATAGCCAAACTTGTAACCAAAATACAATGCTACCATATTAAAGTATTTTGTCTGTCAGGTGCATTAGCACTTTGAGCTGGCTAACTTGGCATGCAGCCTCTGTGGCTGTAAATTTCCTGACATCAGATTGTGAAGTTAAAGTACATTTTCTCCTACTGTCCAAAAAGCTAATCTAATAGTGCATCTAAAAACTTGGAATATCATGGAAAGAATTTAAACTCTAATCCTAAAGTCATTGCACAATAAGTGAAATAATTTTTTTTTCAATTTTGTTTATGAAAAGCTTGGCCGCAAGTCAGTGTCAATTTTAAATCCAGTACCTTAAAATACTATTATATTTAAGATCAACCATGGCGCAGTGGCTTAGTGATTGCACCTCCAGGTTCCGGGTTAAATTCCCACATCCATGGAGTTTGCATGTTCTCCCCGTGCTTGATGGGTTTCGTACGGGTACTCCCATAGTCTAAAGACATGCGGGTTACACTGATTGCCGTTCCCAGATTGCACGTAATGTGTGTGCGCACGTGCCCTGCGATGGATTGTCACCCCATCCAGGGTGTAACCCGCCTTGTGCCCCAAGTCTCCTGTGATAGGCTCCAGGCCCCTTGTTAAAAAAAAAAAAAAAAAAAAAAGTGGTATAAATGATGACTACAACCAAACCATCAAATGTACAATATAAATTGCCCAATTTCTAAAAAGAACTTGACAGGTATTTGGTCAAGGCTTCTTTAGCACAAAAGACTGCATCGGCGTAATGGGGTAAGGCATGGAGGTGGAGAGCTTGTGGCATTGATGAGGTGGTGTTGAAGACCAGGTTGCTTTGATAGCAGCCTGAATGTTCACTTTACATGTCATGAACCTGGAACAACAACAAAAAAAAGTATTTTATTTGTAGAAGCTCAAACATTCGGGGAACTTGAAAGGTTCTTGCCACTTGAGCACCTTTTAAAGCTACTTTGCTGTTAAACTGCATCTTTTGCATAAATCTTTTGCATCTGTAGTAAATTTTCATAGCTCTTACACTCCGTATGAAAATGCCATTGGTCCACAACGTTTTGTTCTATAGGTGATTTTAATGGGCCTGCTCCATCCACTACATTCTTAGTCGGCACCAAAATTCCCATTCGGGCCAGAGTGGAACACCAGGGACCAAATCCTGTGTGGATTTACCTGCAGCGCTGCATGCTAGCAAATACTCCAGACCTCGCTCAGGCCACCCAGCTACATAGACTTATTTCTAATGGCGGGTAAGCATTGTTCAGTTTCGGGTGGGAGATTTAAAGCTCCTAATTTAAGGACACTTAAAATAGTAAAATATATATATCTGACCTAAAAAAATGTACATATGTGACTAAATTTGTTTAAAGATGTCTCGCTGAAAGCAAAGAAGGAAATGCAACTTTCTTGCCCAGAAGAGAACCTTCGGAAATCTGCCTTTACTTTCAAGCCTTTAAATTTGTCTTGGGGGAACAAGTGAGGATTGTTCTATATTTATAATATAGAAAATGACTAATATGGGTTTTTATAATTGTTGGCTCTTTTGTAATGAGCAAATTATAAATGGCAATTTTTCAGGTTTTCCTTTATTGTGACATGTCTACATGGGATCGCCAGAGCTTCAATGTTGATAAGAAAGCCTGCCAATATTTGAAGGACCAAAACAGGTAATCTGGACTGGCTAAATGCTAGTTATTCCCATAAAAACTGTGCAGGTTGTGCAGAACCTTTTAAACATCCCCAAGAGGTGTAGATTTGATTAGATTTTCTTCTCTTCCCTATTCTAAAGCTGTAGCTTGTTTTAAACATGCACTATATGGACAAAAGTATTTGACCAAGCCTGTAAATTGATCAGGCCCCTCATCCCCAGTGTAGGTCAATCTTAATGCTTCAGCATACCAAGACATCTTGGACAATGTTATGCTTCCAACTTTGTGGCAACAGTTTGGGGGAAAGCCAACATGACTGTGCTCCAGCGCACAAAGCAAAGAGTATAAAGACATGGTTTGGTGTGGAAGAACTTGACTTAGCACAGAGCCTTGACCTCAACCCCACTGAGCACCTTTGGGATGGACTGGAATGGAGATCGCAAGCCAGGCCTCATCTTCCAACATCAGTGCCTGACCTTGTAAATGCTCTACAGAATGAATGGGCACACATTCCCACAGAACCACTCCACAATCTTGTGGAGAACCTTACAAGAAGAGTGGAGCAAGAGGGGACCAACTCCAAATTGACGTATGTGCTTGGATAAGATGTCAATGCAGGTCTGGCCAAACACTTTTGTCCATATAACATTTTTGTCCATATTGAGCTTTTAAGGGTTTCATTGGATTGTCAATAGTTCCAGCCTTCTAAAGTTGCACTACAATAGAAATGGGCAAACTGAGAAACATTTTAGAAACAAGGGATTTCTCAAATTCTTTGGGTACTTGTGCGGGCCTGGATTAAGCACTTTTTCAATTGAAGTTATTTCGATGAAAGATTAATTGTCCTTAATGTTGTAGGTGGGAGCTTTTGGACGATCCAGCCCAAAGTTATATCTGTAGCTGCTGTGACTCTTCTTGTATTCATCGAACCACCTTTGAGTCTGGTATTGTAATTTTAATTACTAACTGCTAGTTAATTACGATCAGTGTTCTTAGTTATTATTTCAGTTGTGATTGACTTATCTTTGATCTTTTCCTCAAGGGATGGATACACAGCAGGTTCTTGGGCCTTTTACAATGGTCGATTTTCAACCAAGTGGAACTGACCAAGGTCTGTACATGTCAGGTTAATATTGGGGGAAAGAAAGCATTCTGTGCAAATTATGGTGTATCTTTAGGATAAGTGATGATTGGGTACTGAGTCTTTGGTGTCAAAGGTATTGGTAATGGAGCATTGGGAAGTTTTTAGTTTAGTTATCGGCTTCCCGTTTGATTTTCCTCCAGGGATCGATACAAACCAGATTCTTGGGTCTTTTACAACGATTGCATCTCCACCCAGAGCATCAGGTGAGTACGCATTCTGGTAAGCTGACAAGGTCTGTGTATGTTAAGTGAATATTTACGAAAGAGATCATAGCATATAAATTGTTGTGTGTTTAGGGCCGGGAGGATTTCCTGTGTGGATTTTGGCGCTTGCTGTCTGCCTGGTGCTCATCTTGAGTGCCGGAGCCGTTGCAACGAGCTACTACTTGTGTTTTTGGCGGGGTGGAAGGCTGGGATACCGACCAAGTCGAGAACTTCTGAATAAATATTAAGCTTGTTGATTTAAATGTTCTAAGAGTTCTTTGTGATCGAGTTGAAAGGTGGGTGCAGGGTTATCACCACTGCTTTTGTTTCAGCCACCAAGTCCGATAAAAAGCTTCATCAATTATTCACACAGGAGTAATGTCAGGGCAGCCCCATGTTTACAGCAGCTGGAATGTGAGGCTTATGAATACCATACCAGGACATGCATTGAATCCACAAGGGGGCTCCACCAGCACTGTCTATCTCAATCATGCTTCTGTCTGGCTAAGAACCTGCAGGAACAGTTCAGGCAGCCAGCATAAACATGAGCTGGCAGCCCTCCATTCTCTGGGGACGATCAAGGCTGAATTTCTCAGCAGAAGGGTGTGCAAGGGAAAAGACAAAGCACAACGAAATGGGGGAGATTTGGGAGTGAAAAATCCTATCAAGTATGCATCTAGTTTTTCTTGAGAGGATTGTGAACATGTGGGTCAATGATTAGCAGCAGATTTTAGCACTACATCTTCTATTTCATTTGTTTTAAATCAGACACCGATTTAAAGGTTCCCGAAAAGACACCTTGTTCCAAATATGCCCAATCAGGTTAATGGCCTTTTACAGTATAATTGGAGAGAACCTCCAAGCTGGTTTCAACTTTTGTTCTGAATGTATTTGTGTGCAAGACGAATAAATGCAAATTTGGGTTCCTTATAATTATAATCTTGTAAAGTCAAATTCAAACTCCTTTTGAAATTTTTTAACATCAACATTCCTTCTCCTATGCTCTGTTCGCTCCCACCCTTCCACCTCCTCCACCCTGCCTTGCCTTAGGGCTGCCTCCGTGGCCTCATTAGAATAATGGGAATGCTGCTGCGATGGGCAGGTCGGTGGGGAGAAAGAGCAGGAGAGAGAGTAATGTTTTAATTCGCCTGCACGAGTGTCGGGCTCCGGCTGCATCCAAACATTTATTATGAGGCTCCCTTGAGCAATATCACGTCGCATTAGGAGGCCTGAGGAGACAAAGAGCTGATGAATTGAATTAATCTGCAGAGCTCCGTGATAGATGGGCCTGTTCAGCCGGGCTGGGAGAATGGCCACATTGTTCATCTTTCACTTCAATGGCCACAGAGCCACTTTGATTTGAGCCTTGTATTGAAGTCCACAAGTGGGCAAGGAGGGGTCCCTTCGCACTCCTGCTTTAAACATGGCCACAGTAGATTTACTTACTCTGCTACAGTCTAACATAAACTTCTCTACGATGGATGCTTTTGTTTCACAGGGAAAATTTATTTTACCTTCACTAGTTCTATGATTTTTTTTTTCCTCTTCTCAACATTCAGCCTGAAACTATTAAAGGAATAATATACCTCTTCTTCATCTAATCTTCATTTACCACATCTAGCGTGTGTTTTGTGCGCAGTTGCCGCAACCAAGAATCTCAGCATGCTGTTCTGTAATAATCGAAACTGTTCTCAGAATAAAATAAAATGTTCACCCAAATGAGGATGGGTTCCCTGTTGAGGCTGGTTCCTCTCAAGGTTTCTTCCTAGAGTTTTTCATTGCCACGTTCGCTCATCAGGGTCAAGCTGATACAGTAGTTATAGTCCTTACATACTTTTTCTGTTCATGTTCTAATTTTTCTCCTTAAAACTGTATAGCTGCTTTGTGATGTCAAGTGTTAAAAGTGCTACACAAATTTAATGGAATTGAGTTCCTGAAATGTCAGTAGGATGTCTCCGCCCATCACTCACTGACAAAGGTGAAGATAAAGGTGTTTGAGTGTGACAGATATTGTCTATATTGCTTTATTCTGTATACATGGTATACACGCTTATCACAGGAGATTTAGGGCATGAGGTGGAGTACCCTCTGGACGGGGTGCCAATCTGGTGACGCCAATTAGCCGCCTGTGGGAGGAAACAAGAAACCCATCAAGCAAGGTGGAGAACATGCATACTCCATGCGCAATGACCCGAGGTGGGAATCAAACACGGACCCTGGAGGTGCAAGGCGACCGTGGTAATTGCTACTCCACCGTGCCGCCATCTTGCTAAATGGTTTTTTTTTTTGACATTGGAGCATCTCAATAAAAGAATCATTCCAGATATTTAAACTTAAAAAAATTCTTCCTGCTGAAAATGTCATGCTATTTCTGATATGCACCTAGAGCTTGATTATTCAAAGACTCTTGATTATTCTAAACTTTCCTCAAGAATTCATTTGACAAAATCCAACAGGTGCCCCCAGATTTCCATTATGAGTAAATCTGATGTAATAATTTTCACTTCTTTTTTAAATTCAAGGGAATACGTTAACGTTCTTGCTCGTGGTACTTCTATAATGGTGAGCCGTTAAGATCAGAATAAAGGAACGAATGGCACAGTATTTAAACGGTCCTGCAAACTTTGGGGTTATTCAGACGCTGAAGTCTTGTTTTTATACCTTGCGTATTTGCTTTGCCAGGGAAAGTGATTCTGTGGTCCGTGGGAAAGAAAAAGAGGTTATCCTGATGCCAGTAATTTAAGGGAGTTAATTTATTGGGGTCAGTTTCTGACTTGGACCGGTCCGTCTGCCTAATGGGCGACACTGCGCTGCCCTTACAAATGCACTACAAGTACGAATTGATTTTTATGTCTGATAATGTAAAAATAATGATTTACTGGGACACGGGAGAGGTTTGTTGCAAGTTCATTGTTGCATAAATTTTTAGCAAGGTTTTAAATCATTTTCACTGTCTCTCTAAAAAGTAGGGGGGGGGGGGAAGGTTGTACATGCATTAAATTTTCATGTATTGTAACTACTATAAATGGTCTAACTAGCATGTGATATATATACATACATATTATGGCATGCCGTTTAGGAAAATATTCTTGAGAGAACTTAATGAAAACTCTGAATATATTGAATGAAACGTGAGAATATTGAATGGATTCCAAATATATGGATTGAAAAATATATATATTGAATGAATTCTGAATATATGGATTGAAACTCTATATATATTGAATGAAGATTCTGAATATATTGAATGAACTGTGAGAATATTGAATGGATTCAAATTCAAATTCAAATTTTATTTGTCACATACACAGTCATACACAGTACGATATGCAGTGAAATGCTTATACGACCGCTCCGTGACCTTAAATAATTTTTACAAAAGGAACCTATAAAACAGATTCCAACAAAGTTACAAAATATATATATATACATAAAATCTGGAGTATGAAAAAAAATGTGCTCTTGTCAGAAGTGGGATGTGATGTAATATATTGCGACTATAGTCTGTGAAAACTTGAGGTAGTTTTTTAATGAGATGAGGGGGGTGTGAAAAGAAGTCCTTGAAGTGTGCAAAATGTGCATATGTGCATATATGTGCAATGTGCATTGACATAATTGTCCGTTCTGTTGTGTGCAAGAAAATGCAAAGGTGTTTAGTCCAGTGGATTCCGAATATATTGATTGAAAAATATATATATTGAATGAATTCTGAATATATGGATTGAAAACTGATATATTGAATGAAAAGTCTGAATATATGGAATGAAAAGTCTGAATATATGGAATGAAACATGACGTCATCGAAACACAGCGCCATCTTTAGAAAGGACGAATGAGTCGGCGAGAAACTTGGTTGCTGCAATTGTGAGAAATGAAGAGATGGTGAACACATTGATGAGTGCGTGTCCGGCCCAAAGTGGTGGCACAAGCCGCACTCAGTATCAGACTACGGATGAAGAAATGTATTCGCTATTTCACCGCGGAAGACCGGTGTTATGTGCTAAAATGCTCCCCTGCCACAGATTGCCCCCCCCCTACATAATCTCTATCAAATATTATATTACAACATAAATTCATAGGTTTATTGTTATCAAATATGATATAACTATTATAATTAACCCTTGGCACGTGACAGGTGTCGAGACCATGAATACAAATTCTCATAGAATGTTTATTTTGTGGCACATTTATTTTACAGGGATTTGTCATGTAATACAAAAATGCTTGCACTAAATAAATATTTATGATGAAAAATTTAACGAAATGATTTTCATTATTAAATAAGCAATATAAAAAATACATCTTGTATATAAAAAATAATAATTTATATTTTTTCCCTATACTACATGCAATTTTTTATAATGCTTATTTTATAATCAAATCCATTTGGTCTAATTTGTAATTTCTAAATCATAAACCTAGAAATTTCTGTTCTAATATATTATTCGACGGAGATTAAATAGGGGGGGGCGGGCAATCTGTGGCAGGGGGGCATTTTAGCGCATAACACCGGTCTTCCGCGGTGAAATAGCGAATAAATTTCTTCATCCGTAGTCTGATACTGAGTGCTGCTTGTGCCACCACTTTGGGCCGGACACGCACTCATCAATGTGTTCACCTTCTCTTCATTTCTCACAATTGCAGCAACCAAGTTTCTCGCCGACTCACTCATCCTTTCTAAAGATGGCGCTGTGTTTCGATGACGTCATGTTTCATTCCATATATTCAGACTTTTCATTCCATATATTCAGACTTTTCATTCCATATATTCAGACTTTTCAATCCATATATTCAGAATTCATTCAATATATATATTTTTCAATCAATATATTCGGAATCCATTCAATATTCTCACAGTTCATTCAATATATTCAGAATCTTCATTCAATATATATAGAGTTTCAATCCATATATTCAGAATTCATTCAATATATATATTTTTCAATCAATATATTCGGAATCCATTCAATATTCTCACGTTTCATTCAATATATTCAGAGTTTTCATTAAGTTCTCTCAAGAATATTTTCCTAAACGGCATGCCATAATATGTATGTATGTATGTATGTATATATCCTGTTGTATGTCATGCTTCTCTGAAAATGTTACTGAAGTACATACAGGTTATTTCCTCGATTCTTCTTCAGAAGACCGGCTGGTTTAAGTGTTAAAAAAAAAAAAAAAAAAAAAAACATTACATGAAAGGGAAAACCTAAAAGCAGAAACACTTTGTTAATGAAAGCGAGTGGAGAAGTGGTTGAAGTTGAGAGGAAAGCTATAGTTGAATATTCACACTTTACTATTGTCTTGAGCAGAAAAGCATCTCGCTGAACCCAAATAGGGTTCCACTTCAGACTTTCTGAAACAGGAGAACAAGATATGTGACTAAGAGTTGTGTCTATCTGTCTTTGGGGACATATTTGAAGGTTCTATGTTAAACACTGCAAAGTTTTTATCTATACCCATGAGTGACCACTAAGAACTTTTAACTTTCCGAAGCACCTGTTTTGATGCATTGTTTCCAAAGGGCATATCATTATTTATTTATTTATTCATTGACTTTCTTGTATCCAGCATGGAAGGAAGGAAGGAAAGAAGGAAGAAACTTTGGCACTGAATAGTACAGGCAAATAGTAATGTGTATATACATCAGTGCAAATATTGGCATTATTCTACTTACAAGGTGCAGGTTAAATAAGATTCAAGAGATACAGTAGATTAGATTAGATTAAAGATAAACAGTAAATGGAGTAAATGTTATATACCAAGGCTATGCAATAAATATGTGCAGTAACTAGAGAATTGATAATGCTGCAGAATGGAAAACGGATATAACCAGGTAACGTCCATAAAAAATGAGGATATATACTGTACAGCTCTGGAAAAAAAAAAAAGAGACCACTACAAAATAATCTTTTTTTTTCTTCTTCTTCTTCTTTCTTATAGGTGCATGTATTGGTGAGATGAACAGTTTTGTGATTTTTTTTGTGAACTGCTGACAATATTTTCCCAAGATCATGCAGTATATGCCCAAATTGCCCGGTGTGTGTGTGTGTGTTTGTTTGTGCACATGTGTGCGTGCCCTGTGATGGTTGGCGACCCATTCAGGATGTACCCCACCTCATGCTCCAAGTCTCCTGGGATAGGCTCCAGGCCCCCTGCGAGCCTGTATACAGGATTAAGTAAAGATGATGACAATGTAGTAAACTGCAGTATTTGCTATAGTACTTTGCTACTGTACATGCCATGGTAAACTGAAATACGGTATTTACTATAGTAATTAACTGTGTTAATAGACTGTATCACTTTATGTTGTCTCTTTTGTATAAAAACGTAGATAGTTTTCAGCTAGCCAGCAAATTAGATTTCTTAGTTAGCTAGTTTTTTTTGTTGTTGTTAATTTATGTTGTTAATTTATGTTGTCATGTCAATCTGTCTTGTCTCAGCTAGCCAGCTAAGTAGGTTTCTTAGTTAGCTAGTTAGTTTATGTTAATTTATGTTGTTAATTTATGTTGTATTGTATTGTTCCATAATTTTCTGTATTTTCTACTGTAAGGTTACATAATGGCTTTAAAAAATAATAAATTGTGTAAATGAGTAAATGTACAAATTTTAATTTTGACAAATAAAATAGAAAATGTTCAGTAACTTAAGAGCTTTTCATCTTTCATATGTTTCATCTCTTTGTACAGATAAAGGTCACTATGTAGCCATAGAAATCTGTAGAGAAGTGTGAAGAAGTACCTTGTTTAAAAGAGTTATGGGCAGTTAGTCACATGAAAAAAACATGTACAGAGATACATTTACTAGGATCTTCCTTGTCAAGCCCTGTAAAGATCTATTCTTTGAGAAAACAACAATCTCCACATGGCTTCGACAGCCTGTCATGCAACCAAACTATGAATGACTTCACTGATTCTTTTCATTTTGGCCAAAGTGGTGAGGAAAAAAAAGGCATTTTCAGAAGGAGACAAATGTTTGACATATTGTTGCTGTTGAAGTGGCACAACGCAAATGCATCAAGGCATGTGGCAGCAGATTCGAAGCAGAATGCCAGCAGCAGTGTCTGAGGCCTCCACTAAAGACGTTTGCATTCTGAGATATGTCCAAACTGGCGACGTCCAAACAGATGAGTGCTAAACTGTAATCCGCTGAGTGCAACTAATGCCAAACAATTCATCTTAAGCTTTAAACAAGGTCTTTTTTCCTTGATAATTTAAATCCACTCCGAAAAAAAAAGACTTGGTGGTATTGATGAGGAATGTTGGAAAATACATAAAATTAAACAGTCACCATATGCTGGAAATAACAACAGATCAAGGGAACTCTATTGGGCATGGCAGGCTTCCTGCAGCATGCGAGGACCTTGGCAACGTTCCTGCATTCTTTAAAAAAAAAATACAGACATGCATGGAATTAATTAGGAGCTCAGTTGTAAATGTGAAAGGATACAGAAACTCATCCTCTATAAAAATGATGGAGCGCTTGTAAGGCTATCTCAGAATAATTGTGGAACAATATAGGCAAATTTCTCATAACTATAAAATTTATGGCATCTTTGGTGGAGAAAGTTCAGACGGAGAGTGAATGGAGTGGCATCGCATCATGTTTTATACCTCACGCAGCTACAGTTGTAGTTTGTTAAACATTAATTTTACCGTAGAGGTTTTGTCTTTGAAATTCAGCTCTATAAAGGGGTTGGAAGTAAACATTTATTTTGATGATCGAACAAATTTGTGATGAAAAAGAAGGAATGCTCTTAAGGAATATTTATACAGTATTTGTTTAAAAAAGCACATTCCCAAAACTGAAGCTTGTTTTGCAGATGTTCCAAGACTTAAAATAATGAATAGCTATTGATTGATTAAAAAAATGTATTGCTTTAGTACGAGAACAATAAAACACTTCGGCGTTGGGAAACTAATCAGCATAATAATGTTTTATTGCATATACAGCTAGAGATGTAGGTTTCTTATAATATATATTTTTTTATTTATTGTTCGGTGGAAGATCAGATCTTGCAAGAATGAGTGTAAACGAGTAACGTTTGTAAAGATCTGAAAGTAGGAAATTCTTTTGGTGATTGGAGAAAGTTGTGCTATATTGTTTTTTTCAAACAGGAAAAAATTTCAAAGGCAGCATGGTGGCATGGTGGTTTGGACTGTGGCATCTCACCTCCAGGGTCGAGTGTTTGATTCCTGCCTTGTGTCTGTGTGCATGGAGTTTGCATGTTCTCCCCGTGCTTGGTGGGTTTTCTCCGGGTACTCTGGTTTCCTCCCACATGTAGATTTTCTAGGATGATGTCATGTCAATTGATAACTCAAATGTTATTGGTGTGTGTATGGCCTGTGATGCATTGGCACCATGTCCAGCGTGTACCCTGCCTTGTGTCCAAAGTTTCCTGGGATAGGCTCTAGGCACCCCATATGACCCTGTACACAAGATAAATGATATACAAGATGAATGAATGAATGAATAAGAACATTTAATGGACTGAAATATAACATTGGTCTTTAAAGGTCACCTATTATGCAAATTCACCTTTTTAGTAATTTTAGGATATTAATATGGATTTCCAGTCAGTGTGAACACAAAAAAAAACATGAGGAAAATACATTCCCTTTGTTTAGAATTCATTTTGTTTGTACTTTTATAAAAAATTTTCCCCTATTGTGACCTCATATAACAAGAGACAAGAGACCATCCCCCAGCTCAATGCTCAGCTCCGCCCAGCTGTGCACAACGTCGCCCAGCCCTGATGCACATTTGTGAGCTATAGTAAATAAGGCTAGGCTAGCAGGTACTGTAAAAACTCTAGTCGCTGCTACAGTGACAGTAATCTGAGAAATGAGTGAAAGACATGGAAATCATGCATGCCAGAATGCCTCTAATTTGCCTCTAAGGATTGAAGCAAACTTGTGTAAAAGAAGTATATAAAGGACCTGTAAAACATAAAATTTGTTAATGCTGGCAAGTTGCTGTACAGTAGTTAAGAGAAATACAATACTTAGGTCAGGGGTGTCCAAATCCAGTCCTGGAGGGCCAGTGACCAGCACAGTTTGTAATTCACCAACACCTAAACACACTCACTGAACCTAGTAATTAGCAGATTAGTTAAATCAGCTGTGTTTGAGAAGAAGAAGCACCAAACTGTGTTGGACACTGGCCCTCCAGGACTGGATTTGGACACTCCTGACTTAGGTACTAGGCAACTAATCCGCTTTGATCCACGTCATCATCATTTTTCTCCCTTATGTATCTATAATTGTAGCTTCCCCAGATTGGTGGGAAGTGCCAGAACACCAGACATTTGCACAGCGCTTGAAAAACAGGTTACTTTACAAAAAAAAATAAAAATAAAGAAATTTCCGTTGAAAAGCAAATTCAAAAAATTCTAATCATCTTGAGCCTTAGAACAAATTGAGGCTCCCAACATGCACAGAAACCTACTTAACTCATCCTGAAATGATTCATGGCTTTCATTTTTTTTCTTCTTTGCCTTCATTTCATCATCCACATTTTTCAGTTCTCAATCAGCAGCTGGAAATGACAACACAGGACCTACCAAATGCGAATAGCCGTGATCTTACCACCCCACCCACCCCCCACCCCTTTCATTCTCAGTGTGTTTATTTTGGCGAAGGCAACGAGAGTGGGTTTTTTAGCCAGCACCGTGCCATTACGAAGTGCCTGTGAGTGGCTCTCGTGCCGTCCGGAGTGCTATAATTTTCCCATGCTGGATGATGGATGAGCCAGTGTCAGGCTCGGTTCATTATAATGCATGCCATCTATTCTTCTCCCAGACAGCCTCTTCTCCAGGAAATGCCATAGAGAAAAAAAGAAAGAGAGGGAAGAGGAGAGAGAGAGCAGAATGTGATTATTTTGTGATTGTTCTTATGGACTGTGCTTATGAAAAGTAGATGCATTTTTCTTTCGAGATAACAAGTTTGTGTTATGCACTCCCTGGAGCAGTTTCAGGCCCAGCTGGTCATTTCATACTGGAATTTGCGTGAATGATTTGCAATGGTCTGAAAAAGTCAGCATAGTACAAGAGTTGTGAAAATCAATTTTTTTTTACAAAAAAGGATTTGTTGATATCAGAGTAATTATTTTAAGATGATATCGGAGCTGCTGTGTATTTCACAACTACGTAACAGCCAATTACATCGTATCTCATGCCAGTGCATTTCGACATTCATAATGAAATCTTGAACAGACCTGATCATTACACAGATGGGTCTTCCCTCTTTCCCTACTACACTTGAACTTCTTTGATAGATTGAGAGTTCATGTCCCTGGGCTGCCAGTTAGGCTCACCTGAGCCCTTGATTAATCCACTTTAACACTCCATTGCTTGCTTAAATGTTTGTACTGTATTCTGCTTGTTTTTGATATCCTTGCAATTTACTTTGGATACTTGTTAGAGTAATGTACCAATTACTGTGATTATGCTGCCTGTAATTAATCCTTTGATACCGTATCATGCTAGTAATGTAATGTTGCTGTATTCAGTCTGTGATCATGTTGGGCAATGTTGAATTCTTGGTTCTGTTTGGCAAGAAGGTAATGATTAAGTTTCTATTACAGGGGCTCTGACCATACATTACATACAGACATTTATTTAGAATTCAGAAACATTCAGAATTTAGTGCAGTCTCTAAGTTTTCCATCAGGGACAAATAAAGACAGAGGCATTTACTGTACAGTGTCTTGATAACATCATAAATTGTGTTGTTACTTATGAATTTACTTGTCTATACCACTTAATCCTGTATTCAAGGTGCTGGTGGGGGTGTTGGGCATGAAGCCTATCCCAGGAGACTTAGGGAGGGTACACCCTGGACAGGGTACCAATCTATCACAGGGCACACACACACTACAGGCAATTTAGAAACAGCAATTAACCTAACCTACATGTCCTTGGACTGTGAGAGGAAACCCACCAAGAATTGCGAGAACATGCAAACTCCATGCACACAGAGACGTGAATCGAACCCACACCCTCAAGGTGCAAGGCGACAGTGCTAACCACTACACCACCGTGCCACCTCTTATGAACTTAGTGTTAGCAAATTGCTATAATAATTCACGCATTTCATGTGCTGTTATTGGAAAATAATCAATTTGCTATATTACAACACTGCATCATTGATTATTTTTCTGCAACAGGATGGTCCATTGTGTTTGTCTTAGTAAAGATGTGTTAAAAAAGCAAAAAGCATGGCAGGTTCCTGTAACCTTCTTTGAATTTATGCCATGCATTTCCAAAAAGCTCTGTTTTTGTTTCATTGGGTCATTGAAGAGAAGCTTGGTTATTTATGTAGTTAGATGAAAGAAAAGTCTTTACTGTGGCACTTCCAAGATCTAAATGTAGATTTTGTGTTTTGGCAGTTACAAAATATGTTATCAACGTCTAAGCTTGAATGTCGTAAAGAACAATAACTAGCAGACTAGCCTACTATACTACAGCAGTTAGCAAGCGATGGTAACGACAAACCATTTTATAGCTATAATCTTCATAATTCTGTCGAAGTAAGTCATTTAATTTATTATTATTAGGTCCCAAGTAAGATTACAATACCGTATGTCCAAATATCCATGAATGCTAATGCTGGCTTTAGGATTTATCTGACTTCACTTTTTCTTTTCGTTTCAAAGATAATTAGGCGACATCAAAGGATTTACACAGCAAGACACCTAGAAAATCAAGCTGCAATGCTGTTAAAGTGAGACCTTTCCAGGCCTCGAGGACATATTGAACAAGGTGAAGAAACTACAGATGAATTCTGCTGTGTTGCTACAGAGACCTGATCAATAAATCCTGGGCTCAGCTCTTGCCAAGTCTGATGCATATCTCTTCCGTTTCCCTCTCTCCCTTCTACTCCTTTCTTTTTCTCCTAGCTATAAGAAACGGCTCAAAGCCAAAAGCCACTTCACTCCGAGAGGTTATCAGATACAGCGGGGGTTTACGATGCTCGCCAAAATAACCATAATTTGGCAAATTGAAAACCGCTCACTGCATCGATCCCTCTGCTGACGTTTAGCGTTTTCTTTTTCCGATCTGATGTAGCTCGCCTTGTTTTACTTGCACTGGTTAATGCAGTAACAAAGCTCCCTATTGTCCATAGAATTATGACATTGAAATATTCATTTATGGGATTATGATCGCCATTTTTTAAAGATAAAGAGAAGTAATTGAAAATGGTTCTATCTGTTCATTATTATCCCACATGGTTGACAACCTACTTTCAAATTTGCTCAAGATGACTGTAATTACTAACACTATCAGTTACAAATTATTGGATCTCCTTAGTGCGCTTCATTACTTTTGAAAGCCAGATATTAGAGTGACTCTGGCACAATTTATTAGTCTTTTAAACTCTCTTTTACTTGCATGTCATTTTTCTTGTTCAGAACTTGTACAACTTAATCCTATTGATATACTGTACTATTAGATAGGACGTACAGCATACTGGCCCGTTATAATAGATTTAATGTTGTTTTTGCTCTTTGTTTGCATTTCAAATACAATGTCATTAAATGTGATTAAGCCAAATATACAGTATTAATTCACATGATAAGCTGTAATGTTTACTGAATGGATGGTTTTATCTATGTGCCACCCGGTACACCAGATATACATCCGACATTACCATGGCAGGTATGTACAGAGTCAGGTTGTCAGCTTGGTGTCTGATGGTATCTGAGCCTTTTTGTATCTGGGGTAGGGGTAGCTCTGGGGTTAAGGCCTATGGTTCAGAAGGCCCTAGGTTCAAAACCTATCACTGCAAAAAACCACTGCCACCATTGGGCACTTAAACAAGGCCCTTAACCCTCAACTGCGAGATAAACATGCAAGTCGCTCTGGATAAGGGCGTCTGCCAAATGCCATGAATGAAATGAGCACTTAGGGTTGAAGGGCCTTGTTCAAGAATCCAACGATGGTGACCCATGGGCATCAGGGCTCAAACCAGGGGCCTCTCTGTACACCGAGCCACCCCTGCCCTGCTGTAATGTTAATTATTAGATAATTATTTGTCCCAGATTTGTTATTACCCTATTAAATATACATACATATAGGTATGACTAAATGTGTCACTTCGCAAGTTTATTTCTGTTATCCTGCAATGTCGGAAGATCTTGGTACGCTTTTGCTTGCACTAGCTTTCAAGCTTTATATTCTCAGGTATGTGCATGTGTTCTTTTTATGCTCCTGTTTGCAGTCTATTAAAAATCCTGATAAATTTCACAGCCAAAAAAAGTTTTTTTAGAAATCAAATTACGGACTCATCTGACCGCAAAACTCCACAAAATTCCACTCCAGATCCAGTGACTCTTGGTGCTGCCCAGAACAGCTTGCTTTTACAGAAGTGGGATAAAACGACGATCCCAAGCATCAGATTAACTGCGCAATTCTGGACTGTAATATTGCGGTTCTTCTTTGCCTTCCACATTAACCTCCTTATTCATGCATCTAATTCCTGGCAAATTTTCAAGTGTTTCAGATATTTTGTAAAACGTCTGTTCTTGATTATCCATAACAGTATTTTAACTCCTTATATATGTTATACGTCAGGTAACTAACTTGAATGTGCAGGTTAATGAGCATCTGCATCTGTTCTGGTTAAAGCTCTTGGGTTTTCCCCAGATGATGGATGATGCATACAACCATCATGTATTTTTACCCAGGGGGAATCCAGAGAGAGTCTAAGGAAGCAGTAGAGTTACTGATGACTGAGAGCAATTAGGGTTATTTTTCTGTATATTCCTTAACTCATAAAACTCCAGGAACCTGCTTTTGTTTTATATATTTAAAGCTGTGAGGTGGGGCCTTCATGGATCATTCATAGATCTGGGGAATTTCGAGACCTAGTGAACACGATGAACTCTTTGTCATGTTCCTCAAACTATTCCTGAAGTGCATGGCAGGGTGCCTTATGAGGCTGACTGAAGCTTAGAGAATATTCTTGCCATGAAGGAGTCGAACACAATGCTTAGGTTGGCGATATGTATCAAAGGAACTTCCGGTGTATGCCAGGACCCAAGGTTTCCCAGCAGAACATTGCGCAGAGCATCACACTGCCTCCTCTGATTGATTTGGCTTCTTCCCATAGTGCATCCTGCTGCCATCCCTTTGCCGGGTAAATGAAACACTCGTGTTCCCAGGTATCCAAGTGATGTAAAAAATGTGAGTCATCAGACCAGGTCACCTTCTTCCATTGCTCCGTGCTCCAGTCAATCTGTGACTCACTGGGTGTTCTGACACTTTTCTGTTATGGTCAGCATTAACTTTTTCAGCAATTCCTGCTACAGTAGCTTCTCTATGGGATTGGACCAGATGGGCTAGTTTTCCTTCCCAATGTGCATCAATGAGTCATGCTGAAAAACCAGCCTGTCTTTGGTTCACTGCTGGACGACATTTGGTAGCAGGAACAGCTGCATAGAAGGAACTCTTTACAGAACTTTTTGGAGATACTTTGACCCAGTGGTCCAGCCATCCTAATCTGTCCCTTGTCAACATTGCTAAGAGCCCTACACTTGCACAAGTTTTCTGTTTTATATAATATATATAAAATATATATATTTTTTTAATATATATTTGCATAAATGAACTTTGACAGTTTGATAGCTGCTTTCAGCTCGTCTGTATTGTTGGGTGTTGACAATAGTCCACAGATAATCAGGTCAGCTAAGCTGACTGGGCAATCAAGCACAGTAAAACTATGGTCAGAAAACCAGTTAGTGGTAGCTTTGGCACTGTGGGCAGGTGCTAAATCCTGCTGGGAAAGGAAATCGGCATCTCCATAACTCTTGTCAGCAGGCGGAACCATAAAGTGCTCTAAAATCTCCCGGGTAGACAGACTTTAGACTTGACACAGTGGACCAACACCAGTAGATGACATGGCACCCCAAATCATCACTTTCTGCCAGAACTTTCCACTGGATTTCAAGCAACTTGGATTCTTTTCCTATCCACTCTTTCTCCAGACTCTGAGACCTTGATTTCCAAATGAAATATAAAATTTTTCTCTGGAAAAAAAAGGACTATGGACCACGGGAAATTATTCAGTTCTTCCTTAGTTCACCTTAGCCACTCAGGAGTGGCTTGATACTACTGTAGGTATGCAAAAGTTGCAGGCCATTTCCTAAAGATGTCTTTGCATGGTGGCTCTTGATGCACTGACTCCAGACTCACTCATTCAAGTTCTTCAATCAGCTTTGCTTGACAGTCTTCTTAAGCTTGCAGTCTTCCTTGTTGCTTGTGCACACACATTTCCCTTCCAGTCTTTCTGTGAATATGCTTCGATACACACCGCGAACAGCCAGCTCTTTGAGCAATGACCTTCTGTGGCTTACCCTCCTTGTGGAGGGTGTTGATGACTGTCTTCTGGACATCTGTCAAGTCAGCAGTCTTCCCTATGCATGTACTGTACTGATATAAACTGAATACTACATGGTATTTATATTGCATGAATAGTAATTTACTCGACTGGAAATTAAGTATTCTAACATTTTGAGAAAGACTAGATTTTAAAATAATGTCACTTTACATGTAATTGTTCTAGAATATATAAAAGTTTTCCCTTGAAATACATTTAAGAAAAAAAAACTTTTCCAATATATATTTATTTTGAAATGCACTGTATTTATATATAAGGTTTACACCCTTACACCTGACCCACAGACACCTGCACACCTGTTCATTTATGCAGTTACCCAATCAGCTAATCATGTGGCACCAGAGACTGTTGTGTTAAATTCCCTGGAGATCACCAGCTTGTGAAACACTCAAACCAGGCCATCTGGCACCAACAAACATGCCATGTTTAAAGTCACTGAGATCACAATTTTCTTTTATTGTGAGGTTTGATGTGACCATTAACTCTTTAAGCTCTCGGTTTTATGCATTGTGCTGCTGCTACAATATTGGCTTATAACTGCATGAATGTGCGGATATACAGCTGTGCTTTTTAAAGTGGGTAGATATACATTGCATTTGCAAGGCAGCACAGTTACATAGCGTGTACTCACTGCCAGCTAACACGGTGCCACAGCTTCACAAGGTACCCAGGTCATTAATGAACTTGAGATACTGTCTGTCTGAGGTTTTGGATCTTCTTCCTTTTCTGATTTGCTCCTACTGATTCAAAACATGCATATAGGTCCATTTGCTATGCTCAGTTGCTCCTGGGCATTAATGAAGAAGGGGCATCTGTGAGTGTGATCGACAATCATCCCCATCCACTTAATGGGGTGTTTTATGCATATAGCATAACTCTGGCAAGGATATAGTGCCAATGAATGAATGAATGAATTAATCAAGTGCTCTAAGATGATTTACTGAACAGTGACATAGTGGGTATTATTGCCAGCTCACGGTTTCATGAGCTTTGGAAACTATTTGTGTGGAGTTCTTCAGGGTTCTCTGTTTCATCATATTGACACATGTAGTGAATAATAATAATACAAATAATACTAATAATAATAACCCATCCAGGTACCTCTGTAGTCCAACAAGGGGTCATGGAGGCTAATGCTGGCCATTGTATTTATTCCCATCTTGTACGACCTCTGGTCAGCATTCTCACCCTCCAGGCAATTTGGGAATGCCAATTACCCTAATCTGACTGCGGAAGGAAAGCGGAGAACCTGGAGGAAACCCACTAAGCACAGGGAGACCATGCAAACACACTGGGTGTAAATCGAACCCAGGACCTGGAGGTGCAAGGTGACAATGCAAACCACTAAGCCACCATACCGCCATAATAGTAATAAAAAATCTCATTTAAGGCAGAGTAGCCACTGAGAAAAAAGTACAGATGATGACAGATGATCAGGCAGGTGATTTTATACTGTGATGTTGAATGCTGAGTGGTTAAAACAGAACAAATGAGGTTGATGTTAATGTTATTACATAAGCTGCCAATTTTTTTATTGTATCTTTAGGCACTTTGCAACTTGAAACACAAACACTTATTCTCATTTCTTTAATTTAATACACATCTTTTAATTTGATTTAAAAAAATGATGGCTGGCTCAAGACTTTTGCCCAGCATAACCTTAATATACTGCAATAAATCTTTGATAGCATTAAATATTTAAAAATGTTTACTAAAGGGAAAACTGCCCTTAGACTCATTATAAAAATGAATGAAATTGAAATTATCATAAGAACTGGTTTCTCAACTGTCATGCATTTGTTACATTCTACCTGATTCTTGCAGGGTACCTGAACACCTACAGTACATCGTCTTATTAAATTAAAATAAATTAAATTATTTTTACATATACTGTGTGTGTGTGTATATTATATATATATATAGGGGCCCAAAAACGTATACACGCATCCAACAGTGGTTATCTATGCCTTTCTTAAAATCTTGAATTAAATTATGGCTGCAATGTGTAGTATTATATTTCCTCTAAAGATGTCAGTAGTCTCACCATCGTTAATGCTATCATGTGACATAGGCATATATTTTTCATGTTGAAGTATATATACATAATTCAATCTGAGGTAAAAATAAATAAATAAATAAATAAATAAATAAAGGGGTGGATACTGTTGATGTGTGTGTGTGTGTATACATTTTTAGAGAGAGAGAGAGAGAGAGAGAGAGAGAGAGAGAAACTTGTGTTATTGTATCGCTATACGTTATATATTGATATATACATATGATAATAGTATGATAAATTATTAATATAATATACATTATACTATTTTCCTTTTCCCCTCTCTCTCTCTCTCTGTGTGTGAGTGTGTGTATGGACAAAAGTATTTTGCCAAACTTGCAATGACATATACTTCAATAAAGAGTTGTTCCCCCTTTTGCAGCTATAACAGCTTCCACTCTTCTTGGAAAGCTGCCCACAAGAATTTTCGAGTGTTTCTGTTTCTGAGGGAATTCGTGCCCATTCATTCTGTAGAGCATTTATGAGGTCAGGCACCGATGTTTGATGAGTTGGCCTGGCTCGCATCTCCGTTCCAGTTCATCCCAACGGTGCTCGATGGGGGTTGAGGTCACAGGCTCTGTACTAAGTCAAGTTCTTCCACACCGAATTCATCAACCCATGTCTATATAGTCTTTGCTTTGTGCACTGTGGCACAGTCATGTCGGAATAGAAAAGGGCCTTCCCCAGCCTGCTGCCACAAAGTTGCAAGCATAGCATTGTCCATGATGTCATGGAATGCTGAAGCATTAAGATTGCCCTTCACTGGAGATAAGGAGCCTGACTGAAACATCTGAATTCAATAATTATAAATATATACATTATATATATATATATATATATATATATATATATATATATATATATATATATATATATAATAATTATATTATAATCACTAATACTATTATAAAGTTCAGCCCATCCCTGTATAAGATTTGTTCAAGCAGCAGGCTACAGTCCACGAAAGCGGTGAATGGTAAAGAAATAGCGACATTTCTCCTGCAGCAAATCCTATAATCAAATATTTAAGTACACTGATGTAATCCCTTTAACTAAATCAGAGCACTAAACCTCGAGCCAGGCGCCTCTAGCCCGGCTTTCATCTCATCTCGAGCGCTGCGTCCTACTGTAATAAACAGTACGCAAGGTCAAAATGGGTGCTTGTTGGTGGTGTTTGTGCATTATTTTAATATACACTGTTTAATACGGTAGTTTGTGCGCGCGCGCTTTGATCACGTGAGCGCTCCACTTGGTTAAATGGGAAAGCGAGTCTCTTTGGCAGCCTGGCGGCCGCCATTACATAGCTATGCGTGAATAGTGCGAGAATATGCCAGCTACTGTATACACACACACACACACACACACTATCTCTCTCTCTCTCTCTCTCTAACACAAACACAGACCACACGCCTGCGCGGGTGCGTGCACGCACGCACACACAAACACACGCACGCGCAAGGAACCATTTAGCGCATTTGCATTCCTTTCATTCGTTACAATGTTACTGTTTTACTCATGCACGCGCAATCAAAATGATATCCCCCCCCTCTTCTGTTCTTTTCTCGTGCACTCGCCCTGACATGTTATGTTACGTTATGTCATGTCATGTTCCTATACACATATCTATGTTTATTAGCTCTCATTTCATGCTTGGAGCATAAACAGGCTCATTAGTGCTGCTGTAATCATACTGGTTTTTATTTTTTTAAACATGATGTGCAACAAAGCAACTTGAGACAAGGCAGGAGCAGAAATCTGAGAGCGAGAGAGAGAGAGAGAGAGAGAGGACGTTTCGTAATGATCTAACAGAAAAAGGAAGGAAGATTTTTTTTGTGCTGCTGTTCTGCTCTGTTCCTGTTGGCGCGGACAACTTTTTTTTTTTGGTCGTTTGAGGAAGAAGTGTATATGTCGTGTGTGGTGTTGTTGCTTGATCGTGCATCCTCAAGATGAACATCGTGACTGATCGCAGAGGCTTTTTATTTTTAGCCCTGCAGTGTGCTGCTACAAAGTGAAACAAGTCTAGGATTCGGATTTGGACATTCCTTTCCTCCTCTCTCTCTCTCTCTCTACACTGTTCTGTGTAATGTGTATGTGGGTTTGTCAGGACCGGAACGGTGTCCATGCTGGAGGAGAAGAAGAAAAAGGCAACGCAATTCTAGGCTATAAATAGCACATGCAAAAAAAAAAAAAATCTAGGAAAGGAAAAAAAAACCCTCACACAACTGCTGCTGCACGGGTTTTTTTTTTCGTGTCCATGTCTCGCGCGGAATGCCGTGGATCTCGGTAGCTCTCTCTCTCTCTCTCACTCTTACGCACGCACACACACACACACACTCCTCTCTCTCTTTCTCGCGCTCTGTTTATTGTTCCTAACCGAGACAGCTCAATAAAACGTGTCACTGGGATTATGGGAAACTTCTGCGACTTGGAGATGGTCAGTCTTTAGATCTTTGGATGGATTTTGTGCTTGGAAAACGAGACACCGTGGTGGATTACACAGCAGCGTGAGATTCCTGGTGTTATATCGATGTACATATTTATCTCTCTCTATTTTTTATGATTAAAACAATCAAGCGGGAACAAGAAGCAGAAGAGGCAAGACGAGGAGGCGACCTGGCATGGACGCGGCTCTTCGCGCGTTCCGGTTCGGTTTGAAAACGCACGGCTACACGTTACACCGCGCGCAACAATGATCCGGTTTCCGAGTGTGAAACGGCCCGGTGTTATTTCCGCACACATCCGGATCGGCGAAACAAAGAATCGATTTGCATGAGCACAGGATTCTCCGTTACACTCTGTCTCTCTTTCTCACACACACACACACACACCTTCAACACGCCTTTTTTCTTTCTTTCTAGAAAACCACAGGCTTTATAAACAGCGATCCTGTTGTTGCATCGCCTTCTTCCTTTTTTTCTCTCTCTATATTTTTTTTTTGGTGAATACGGAACCGTGGGCTCGATCCTAATACAGATCGATCGAGGATTTCGACATGCCCTACACTGAGGAAGCCATCGGCGGACCACTATGACTACAGCGGCGAATTGGGTGGCGAACGGGGCAAGCCTCGAAGACTGCCATTCCAACCTTTTCTCTCTGGTACGGGTGACTATTGTCTCATCTTGTGTTACTGTTTTAGTGTTCAATAAACCTGACCAACCCGAGTATGATTTAGTGCGCAAGGGTTCGAGGTGGAAGGGAGCGCGCGTAGGATAGGGATGTAGCCTTCTTCTAGTGTACAAAGGTGAAAGCAGGTTTTCTTTTTTAGCTCGCTGTTATTAGACAATCATTAACAAGGGCCACGCGAGCTCGAAGCCCTTAAACCGAAATTAATAATTTTATAGCTGTTTATATATCTCGTAATCTAGTGCGGTTTAAACCACATACCTACCTGGAGTCGTTTTTTTATTCATTGTTTTTATTTAAATTTTTTTTTACTAAATCTAATTTAATATTTTGAAAATACCGTCCTCTGCTTGTCAACATACCAGACATTGTTTCAACACTGAAACATTGTATCAACACCGAAACATTTTATCAATGTTTACACATAAAAAAGTAACACTTTTCTTTTTTTGCCTTTTGAATAAGAATTCCCAGGCAAATTCCCTCACAGTCTAGAGGTCATGACTTGCTGCACATCCTCCTGTAAGGTGTCAGATCTTTGGATACCCATTCTGTGATGACAAAAAAAAAAATCTATATAATTATTATTCATGCAATAAGGGTGTGTAAAATTGCATCATCACCCTTCATGCATGTAAGTACCTACAGTACGATGCACCGATGCTCTCCATGTGTCATGTTGTTATTACAAGAGCTGGTCTGGATTAAAGGGATTTGAAGGAAATCCAAAAGCAGACACCCCCCACTACCCAAACACACACACACACACACACACACTTTGAGTCAGCGTCAAGAGATTTGTTTGATATGGGGTTGGGAATTTGTGAACGCCGAAGTGATCAGGGCCGTTCAGGAGTAAAGTACAGAAAGGTGGATCTGAGTCACTCGTGTGATGATCACGAGCTCTTAAGGTCATGGCCCTTTTGAAAGACTGAGATGGCTGAGATGTATGGGATGGCCCAGGTTTATTTTCTTAAGCTTCCTGTGAAGTGAAAATGCTCAGTGCCTGAGGAAACATGAGAGGTTTAGCCAGTGACTGACCTTTTTTTTTTTTTTTAAGAGTAGAAGAAAATTCCTTTTACATTTGTGCTGCGATTGAATCTGCTTTGTTTGTGTTATGTGTTAATTTCTAATAATCAAGAATGCATTTTGAAAGAAATTGCTTAACAGTGAGTTCATTTCACATTAACTAAAACACTCCCAGATCTGATCCCAGATCAACTATAATATTCACTTGTTGAAAAAATACAGTAAGTTTACTACAGAACTCTATGATTAAACACTATTCCCCAAGGTATTAAATAACATACTACAGAATACATAAAACAAAAACAACAACAACAACCAAACAAATAAAATCAGTGGTCAGAAATGCACATACGAAACCATTCAAAGAAACCGCAGCTGTTAGTTAGAAACAGAACTCCTTAGTTTAACGTAAATCGGAGCACATGGAAAACTCTGACCGTCGATAGGAAAACACGATGGAAAACACAAGTCTTAAAAAAGAGCATTGGTTTTCAGATTGAAGAATGTTGTCCAGCTCCCGAGCTATTTTTTTCTGCTGTTAGGAAGAGAAGAAGAAAAAAAATCAGAGTGAGGAAAAGAGAGCAAGAGAGAGAGCGAGTGAGTGGGAGCTGGGGAATCTGTTTTCGCTTTAGGAAAGTATTATGTGTGATATGTATTTCCTGAGCTCAGGCCCGGGCCCAGTTTAAAAGGGACTGTCTCTCTTTTTCTGTAGCGCTGCCCTGACTCATGTTGTAGTCACCACCGAAAAATGAAGCAAAGGGGAAAAAAATACAAGGCTCGAAAAATGTACACATGTGTTCACGGCCTTCTGAAAACGTGCTATACATTAGAGACTTGTTAAAGGAAAGCTTCACCCTGAAGTGTTTATATATATATATATATATATATATATATATATATATATATATATATATGTGTGTGTGTGTGTGTTTATAACTATTTAAACTAATGTAATGTGTTCAGGGATTCTGATGCTAATTCGTTGGTTATTGCTGCATTTTTATTATTCCTGTTTGAAGTTACCGGTTGTGTTTTATGCTTTTGTTAATTGCGTTTCCTTAAAAAAACATCAACAATTTCAAACATAAGAGATCTAACTTTTGTTTGTACCTTGTGAACAGGAAAACAAAACAGCAAGAGCTTTTTTTTAATGCACCGTTTTTTAATTACAAATAATGCAATGCCATATTAATGAGAAATTCACTGAAAAACACTGAAAATGCAAATGGAGACATTGGTACAAATGCTGGACACAAAATCCCACAATACAGTGCAGCTACATTATTGTGCAAGCGTCTTGAGCCACCCCTCATTTCTTCATATTTAGCTTCCAAATAGCCACAGTTTCTTGCACTCTTAATGTAGTTTTGAAGAATAATTCTCCTGGACTGAACTTTTTTTTTATCTCACACTGTAATTTTTTTCACCCTCAAGTTTATGTCTCTCATTTTCAGTCCAATCCTTGCACCTGAGCAGTTTCAAATTAATGTTTTTTGTAGGTTAAGCCACGCCTATAAATTATTCAAGAATTAAAGAAAACATCTAACTTCAGGCATGAACCAGTGAGAAACAGGTGCAGATGATGAAAGATGATCAGGCCGGTGATTAGTAAACTGGTAATGCTGAATGCTGAGTGGTTAACACAGACGAGGGGGGAAATGAGGTTGCTGCTGAGTTTGCAAAAAAAATAAATAAACAACCAGTTTTTAAATCGTATCTTAGGCACTTTGCAAACTGTTTCAGTAAATCATTACTTCCTATTTCTTTGATTTTATCTACTTCATTTAATTAATATGAAGAAATGGGGTGGCTCAATACTTTTGCACAGTACAGTATATGATGCGGTATTAGGGTTACAGTAGAAAATTGGGTTCGTCTGTGTGACTAGTCTCATGGCATTGGGAGTAATATTAGCATGAAGCTTTGAAAGCTGATTTGTTTGCTTAGATATATTATGTACAGAAGATGAGGTGAGAGCTCTGGAAAGACTAAAGTGCTGCTGCATTACTACTGTAATTACTACTATTAATATATGAATTCCAAATGTTGCCAATATCAGCAATGTAGCAAACAGTTAGCTAGGGAAAACTCAAAAAGTAAATTTAGAAAAAGACCACACAAGAGCATGTGTTAATTATTACGCCTAATGTACCAGTCATTCCTGGTGGATTTTTTTTTCTCTAAGTTTTCTTTTTTAGTTTTGAGGATTTTGTCTGTGGTTTGATCTAACAGGGCTGTTCTGAGTGAAATGTTGGTAATGAAGTGTTGTCAAGTGGTGGTATAATGTGATCAGCTAAAAGGCGCTTATTAACCAAACTGTATTCAGACACTGAGCTGTGAGTAGGCTGGAAACAATTCTTTGACACAGCCAGCAAGACAAAAAAGAAAAAAAAGCGAAAAGGACATAGAGCTGAAAAAAATGTTTTGGAAGGAATTCCCTTTTGAGAACTCTGTGAGAGATTCGTGGAGGATTGGTATTAGCCAACGGTGGGACAGGAAACATGAAGGCTTCGTCTGTTTCTCCAGACTGATAGGGCTTCCCTGTGTTGGGTGTTGGGTTACAGGGGTACAGCAAATGCCACACCATGGATCTTTTCTAATAGCTTCTCAGACTTTTAAAGTTTTACGCAAGAAGGAGGACTACTCTCTGAACAGGTTATTAAAAAAAAGAAAAAGAAAATGGAAGATCAAATGAAAAGGGGATAAATCATCAGGTTAATAGTTTTTATAATAATTAGATAAGATTAGGTACTCTGATTACTATCTTGGATATTTTAACTTATTCATTAAACTTAAATGCTGGGTGTCCAGTAATACAGTCTGTCTGGATGTACTCTTGTCATCTTGCGTGGACACAAACCTCAGAGGTTAGCTGAAAGCAATATTATTTATAATAATTCTCTGTGGAATAATATTCCTCACTAACTCATCCCACCCTCCCCCCGCGAGCACCCACGCCTCTAACAGATTACTACACTAGAAAGGAATTGATCCATTAACAAGGCTCGTCGCTTCTGCCGGGCAAAGCACGATGATTAAGAGGAAGCTTTTGGGGGGGAACAGAGGAATAAATCCTTCTTTGTAAAATGATGGATCTTGGGGGATCACGGAGAACCCGAGCCTGTCGAGGGGTTGAAGTATGTTTAAAAAGCATCAGTTCGTTCAGGTCCTCGGGTATGGGCGTGTGTATCCGTGTGTGGCTGATATTTAGGAGTCGATCTGAGTGTGAAATATGTAAGCCCTGCAGTGCCAGCTGTGCCTGCTATTCTTAGCCTGCTGGTGCTCCTGTGCGTGGTGCGACACCAGGGAGTAGTAGAAGAAGAATTGGCAGAGAGGATGGCATACACCCGCACGCACACACATGCATGCACGCAGCCCACATAACGGATGGCAATTGTCCTCGGCATTGCCGACAGTCTGCTGCCCTTCAAAGTTGTATTGATGGCTCTGAATCTGAGCATCTCATTGGATCGCGCCCTTCTCCGACTGCAGTGACTTCATCCACTGGAGTCGCCCTAGCTGGATTGCATCACTCCACTCCAAGGCCTCGTCTACAATCTCCAGAGCCTAATCTGACACGAGGGATGATACCGTGGTGTCAAACTGTAATGAGAACTTTATGCAGAAAGTCAGTTGTTCCACAATAGGAAGGTGTTGGTTTGAGGTTGAGGTTATTCTAAATAGTATTAAAAGAATTCCCTAGTTCCTTTTTTTTCTTTTATAATCGTGTCTCAACTGAGATATGAGAGTCTAAAGTCATTTTAAATGAATGGGAATATCCCAAATGATGTAATCCCTGAGCTCGGATTACTGTCTGTGTAGAATTTCATGTTTTCCGTGTTCAAATTGCATTCCTCTGGGTTCTCTGGTTTCCTCCTATCTTCAGCTATCTTTTTTGATGAACTGGAACACTATAAATTGCCCAAGGTGTAAATGGGTGTGTTAATGTCTGTGTGCATTGCACTGGCGCACCCATCTAAGGCGTGTTCCCACCTTGTGGCCAGAATTCCTGGGACACTCCATGGCTCCACCTGTCTCTAATAAAGTGGTTACTGAAGATGAATGAATTTAACTGTAAACCAGATCAGGTGCAACTACATTTCATACAGCATTCGCACCATGCATGTTTTTCTGCTGAAGTTATTTTAAATTAGTAACACAGATCTAAGGGGATCGCCTAATTTCACACCCCTGGCTGACGGAAAGCCTCATGAAGAAGAGTAACACGGCTATGTTGACATCTATGAATAAAGTTTGCTTTGCCTAATTACGCAGTTTAAAGAGCTCCCCAAGGGCCTTGACTCATAGATGCTGTGATAAGCAAACTTGATCAGCAATGTACCACGATGAACATGGGTGTAATAACCGAGTCATTAGCTCCTTAGGCTTAGCTGCTGGAGGTGCTTTCAGTCACAGTTTTAGCAGATGAACCAAAGGGCACACCCACTCCATAGGCAAATGACAGACTGCAGGTTTGGGAAGAGCCTGGGGCAGGTCCAGACTTGCTCGTTGACTGGTTTGAAGTTCCCACACTAAGTTGCATTTCAGATAAACTTGCCCTCGTGTTACTGGTTTGGTAGAATTCTGCAGCATGAATATTTCAGTAAAAAAAAGTATCAGCTGCTTTTATTTCTATATTTACAGGGATTATATGCTTCACATAATGTATAACAAATCAGGGTGAAGCTCTCTATTAGAAGGCTTTTAGTTAAGATTTATGGAAGGAGTCTCTTGTGTCAGTGTTAAAATAAGAGGCAAGGGACAAGTCCATTTCCATTTTACTGTATGTCATATAAACCTCAGAACAGAAAAAAACACAGGTGGATGAGGGAACACGTCATTATAGCTTGTGTAAGATCAAGACGGTTTAAAAGTTTATTATGCCTTTTTGATAGTAAATTAAAATTTACATGCAAATTGTTGTCCTGAAAGAGGAATGAAATCTGCTGTTATAGCAAAATGATGCATTATTTCCAGTTTGTGTCATTGGCTGTCGTTGATTATTTTTCCTTAACATTGCAACCTATTATGTTTTATTTCCTACTCAGTAAAAGAACATAACGATACTGATATCTGTATCATCAAACCGAGAATGCATGTCTTGTTAAAGGATCTATATGGCTACTATGGCCCAGTTAGGATGCCATTTATATTTGTGTTTAACTTACCCTTTAGGTGTTCACTCAGTTGTGGAATAATATACTGTACTCCTGTAATCTTCTGCACCAGCATGATTTCTCTTTCTATCCTTCGAATGAAACACAGCAAATCCCCTAAACCTTCAGCATGTGCCTTGACCAGGGCTTTAGTTGAGTTACTGTTGACCATTCTGAACTTACAGTCAGATTTAGATTTTAGAGCCATGGAGTCATGAGACGCTTATGTTTTTCCAAACCGAGTGCTCAAATGTGCGCCAGGTGTCAGAAACTATACACTTGAGGCATGTGAGAAGAACGCTGAGGATCAGGAATTAAGTCTCTTTGTAATTTGCAGTCAATCTAAAAAAAAAAAGGATCCCTAAACAGGCTGCAATGTTATCTGTCTGCTGTAACCCTGGAGACTGAATCTTGAAAATTGAATAAGTTGCTGAAGTCTTACAGATGTTATATGTTGCCTAGCAACTGTTTTTACTTCCCTCTCTTTCCCCTCCACCCTTCCTCTCTTGTTCTCTCTTTCTCTCTTCTTCCTTTCCATGCCTGTCAGAGTTAATTAAGTTACACAGGAGATAATCTGGTAAAGGAGGCCCTGCTTTATTTATTTGCCTGGTTAATAATTCAGGCTAAACAGGGATAGTGTTTTAGGGTAGCCAGTCCTTAGAGGAAGCTGCTTTATGGACCTTGACTTGTATCTTTGTGGAAATGTTAGGGATCTAGGCAGCTTTGTTTGTCACAATTTGGCTCATTTCCATGGACAGCCCCTCCCTCTGTGAAAGGTGAATCTCTTGACTGGCAGATCCATCCATCGCTCTGCCCAAGGGACGCCAAACTGCTCTAATTAGGTCGCTTACTCTTACCTTGTAGGGCCACATCCCTGCTACACCTTGAAGCACCATATTCCCATTACAGAATACCCTTTAGAGGTGAGAGGCTTAGTGGGTCTGGGCTCCACACCTGACTCACAGCCTTTCTTTGTGCCCCAAATATATGGGTGTGACCGATATTAATGTGACATTATACACAGATAAGAAAATGTGAAATGGACACAACATTATTATTATTATTATTATTATTATTTATTACTGATGACTAAAACAATTCTTATGTAGGAAACGTTATCCCCATATTACATTAATCTATCTTTTCTGTTGTTTAATGTGGAATTTTTGAGGAATAAATTGTGATAGAGCTGAGCGCAGAAATGCTTTGGCACTAATGAAGCAGTGATGTAGGTTTAGGAGCTATCTGTGCTAACTAGCAAGCTGAGGTAATGTAGGTTCTGTGCTAAGTCAGCCAGCTAAAATAATGTAGCTATGGTGCTAACCAAACAATCTGATAGAGGATATGGTGCTAACAGCCGGCTGAAGGAATGTAGCTGTGGTGCTAATTGAGCCAGCTGAGGTAATGGTTGATGAAATGGCTCAGTTAGCACCACAGTTACATTACCTCAGCTGGCTCAGTTAGCACCATATCTACATTGCCTCAGCCGGCTCAATTACCTGAGGTAGTGGCTGTGGTGCTGACTGAGCTAGCTAAGATCATGTAGCTATGGTTGTAACTAAACCTGTCGTTTGTCGGTTGGGTCATTTATGTGAATCAGGGGCCAGTTTTCGATTCAGAATCGATTCACACTTTTTTCACAATTTTCTTTTGGGTAAACTTTCAAATGTTACAATTTTTTAAATGGGTGAATTCTTTAAAAAAGACCACTTCTTTCAGAAAAAACTTTTTTTTCCATCTTTTGCAAATACTTGCAATGTTTTGCAAGATTATCACTTCTGAGCATTTTTTGCACCAACAACACTTACTGGACTGAAGTGTGGCGCAGAAGATTGAAAAGAAAAAAATATTATCATTTTGAATGAGACATGATATTTATATAAACAACACCAGTTCTTCTTGTACAAATAGTTTAAAACCTGTAAAAACATAGGCTCTTGAGACAAATCAGACAGGCTATCAAATAGAATTTTACCCACCCAAAAATCACATAGAATCAAATTAACAGTCTACCTGCGATTCACAGCTCTAACCAAGCAAGCTGAGGTTATGTAGCTACTGTGCTAACTGATCAAGCTGAGGTAATGTAGCTTTAGCACTGTTGGAGTGAGCTGAGGTAATGAGGCTATGTAGTGAACATAATGACATAACTAATGAACTTGCAGTGGTTGTAGTTGTGGCTGTTGTTGTGGTATTATTACTGCTAGTTCATTGCAAACTATTTCTGTTAATTCCATATAGATACAGAAATAATACATATACGTAGATCTATCAGATTCTCATTGATGTAGGAAACCATAGAAACCAATCTCCAAATTACCCTCGCTTTCAGTTTTGTTTTTTATTGTTTTTAAAATATATATATTATTGTTTTTATTGTTTTTTTTAGTTGTTGGTAAAGGTAAAGTTGTTGCATCACATTTTTTATTTCTTTTATTTTTATTTTGAAACAAACTTACTATTTTTTTGAATTGTTCATACTGTTAACAGCACATATGCTTAGCCTAGTGAGATAAAAAAAAAAACCCACACAAATCCATGCACAAACCAGATGTAGTTGATTAGCTTAAGCTGAATCCAATGGCATAAATATTTTTCTCAGTCCTTTTAAACCAAAGAGAGGCCACTGAAACAGCAGGAAGTCAGTCTTCCTCCTTCTTAAGAAAAGACAGTTAGCTTTTTTCTTGGATCAAGGATGAGATGAGGTTAGCCAGTTCCTCTTCTGCTTTTAGTTTGTTTTGAACAGAACAGAAAGAGCCAAAACAAGGTGATTTGTTTAAGCTCATAAAAATACTGTTCTTTACTGTAAGCAATGGTATACACTCACACTCAAAACCGAAACAAAATATTGTTTGGACTTGTGTAGTTTTTACATACTGCTATTATGTCTATTACATATTGCTAGTATTTTCTAAAATAATTTACACTTATAATGTCTTAATTCCCTTGAATTAGTTTAACACATTTTATTTCAATTTACACATTTTACATGAGTGGAAATATTTTGATTTAAATATGTGATGAATAAGGATAAGGTTTTTATATTTATATATAAAAAAATGTTTTAAGTAGAAGTTGAACTTTCTACACATTCTCTATCTACCGTGGTCAGTATGTGTAATTAAGACAAAGATGTTTCTAAAGACCTAGACCTTAAAAACTGTATTAGACTAGACCCCATTTACTGTATTAAAGTTTCAGCAGCGTAAGGGGCATGTAAATAAAAGAAATAAAAAGAGGAAAATTTGGAAATATAAATAAATATTTTATATTTTAAAAAATCTATTAATAAATTATTTATATAGATGAGGTTGTATGTAACAATGGTTCAATTGGTTCAATAACCAATTCTTAAGATGTTTTTCATTTATTTCTTATTCATAATGTGTCTAATGGCAATTCCTATTAATAACAATTTTAAAATGTTTAATCTATTAAATATTTATTACAGTATATTAAGGTTATATAGTACGGTGCAAAGGTCTTGAGCCAGCCATAATTTCTTTATATTTATTTAAATGAAATTATGTAGATTCAATTAAAGAAATTGAAACAAATGGTTCACTTTGACAGGTTGTAAAGTGCATAAAAATACAATTAAAAATTGGGAGGGGAGATGAGGTTGCTGCTGAGGTTGTTCCATAAATGACAACAACCTCAGCAGCAACCTCCCCTCCGCTCTCGTCTGTTCTAACCACTCAGCATTCAGCAAAACCAGTACACTAATCATCGGCCTGATCATCTGACGTCATCTGCACCTGTTTCTCACTGATTCATGCCTAAAATTAGATGTTTTTTTTTTTTTTATGCTTGAATGCTTCATATGTCAGTATGTGGCATTAACAAACCAAATACATTCCTTTGAAACTGGTCAGGGGCAGGGTCTGGGCTGAAAACTAGAGCCAAAAACTTTCAAAAGTGAGAGCTGAAAAACAAAGCCTGGAGAACTGTTCCTCAAGACTATATTAAAAATACAAGATACTCTGGCTGCATATGAAGACTCAAGACTTTTGCACAATGCTGTATCATCTTAGAACATGATATAATGTTTGAAGCATATTTTTCTATTTCTAAAAGGTTTGTTGCATTTGTGCACCGTTAGACCTCGAGCATTCCTCCTCAAAAAACTCAGTCCCACCTTTAAAAGGAGAACTTTCCCAGATTTAAAGCCTCGTTTATAAAATAGCTTGAAGGACTCACAAGCACGTGTGAGCAAAAAGTACATTTCACATAAAGCTTTATTGACGGTTCAACATCTGCCTTTAGGCTTCCATTACAAAGGACTTTCTGTAAACAGGTTTTCAATTGTTTTTGTAAGTTTTCGAAAAGATTTAGTGTCAAAATTGTTATGGTTCATAAGTACACAAAAGCTACAGCTGCTGTAAATAGAGTTTGCATTCAAAACACCGGAGTATTACCTGTTTAAACAAAGATGAACATTAATGTCTATGCAGTATTTGCAAATGGTTTTGCTATGAAATGTAGAAAATCAATTGGATAGAAATAAAAATTGATTAAATATTGTACATTGCCTACAGAATTTAAATGGAAAGAGTGCTTTATTATATATGAAAGTATAATTCACTGATTTTCTTTGTGTCTCTTTGACTCACACACACATACACACATAGAAAAAAAAAAATCAGTGATCTCTGATAAGCCTTTTAACTTCCACTAGTATTTGATCTTTTCTGACATACTGCCTGGGCGTCATGAATTTACAACCAGTGACGTGTTTCTCTCCAGTTATCACACTTGTTTTCACTTGTTTCATGGCAGTACCTCGGGAGCTGTAATCAGAGGGCGGTACTGACACATAAACACACACTCGTCCTGTATTCCGGTTCCATGCTGATCTCAAGAACCTGTTATTCCTGCTTTTATATTTTTTAATTTCTTTTCTTCTGTCTATAATTGGCTGACACCATTGTACGTTGTATCACTTCGAAACCACACCCTCGTACAAGTGTAATTAGCGGCGACACACAACACCGTGCCGGAGCGCAACGTAATAGCGTGAAGCTGTATAGAAATTTCGCTGGGTGCAATTACAGGACGCATGCAGCGAGGGTAGGCGAATATACTGTAACAAGAGCGTCGTTATAATCCGACTGTAAAATTCCGTTCGGATGGTATTATTCAGTATATCCCCAGCGTGATAAACGGCTTCTCTCAGCGGCGTAGTAGACTTCATGTATCTAATCATAAACTCACTGCTGTGACAGTTTACAGGCTCCCTCTGAAGCCAGCTCTTTGGAGAGCGCTCGTTGGTGTTTTTTTTTTTTTTTTTTATGAATGGGGACTTTTGTGTTTGCTTACCTGGTACGATAACAAAAGGGCCGCTCGACTGTTCAGTCAATGGAGCAGCAAAGCACTAGGTTAGAGAGTGCCAAAGTGTGCAATAGACTCAGTGAAATCCCTTAGGTCTGATACACTGGTGAGGGCATTAAAAAAATAAGTAAGTTCTGTAAAAACTGGATTCCATCAATCCATCAAAACATTGCAAGGAGAGTGCATCAACTTGCATGCATGTGATTGTGTCACATGTCTTGGAGAGTTGAGTAAGACATGCATACTCCTCCAACGTTGTGGGATTGTTTTTAGCACTAGTGTTTGTCGAATGTATTGTAGGTCACAAAGAGCAACCTAACACTTCCTCCGTATTCGTCTTTCAGTTTCGGTTTTGGGTGGTTTCTGAGAGATTTGCTGCATCAGTTGTTCTCGAGCACAATGTTTGCAAATCTTGATAAAGACCCTATCTCTGGTGCATGTTTACTTTTCCCATCAAAATCAGAGTTGTTGTAGAGTAAATTTTCCTAAATGTGACACGCCTCCTCTGGCAAACATGCACTCGTCCTGGGCTTTGTGTACAAATGATCTCAAATCATTAGCCTAAGTGTTTGCTTATATTATTCATAAAGAGCATGGCGGATCTTTTTTTTCTTCAAATAGGAAATACTGTTTTCTTTTCAGCTCGCAACTGACCGCTTGAACTCTTTGCTTATTTGACACATTACACCAGAAGACTACTGTGAATGCTGCCTAGCAGGATTAGCCTCTTTTATCGTGCTCAGTCTTTGGCTTTTGGCCAATATATTTGCATTTCTACTACGTGATTTTATTTCATTCCAATGCTGATATTCGTCTCTGTGCTTGGTTTAGGGTCAACTCTGGACATTTTTCTCACACCACATAAGGTAGCAAGCCTCGCCGTCCGCTTTAATAGTACACCGGCACATTTCACAGTTATCCGATCAGCCGTTCATGTGTCAGCGGCAAAATGCATGAAATCATGCAGATACAGGTGGTTGATGTTCACATCAAACGTCAGAATGAAGAAAAATTTGACCTCTGTGACTTTAACCGTTGTGTGGTTGTAGGGGCTAGCTGGGTCAAGCTTAAGCTTTTCAGAGACCGTTGCTTTTTTTGGATTTTTACACGCATCGCTTTTGAGAGTTTACATATAATGGAGCGATTCTGTGGGTGGAAATACCTTGTTAATAAGCGAGGTTATAGGAAAATGCCCAAATTGGTTCAAGCTGCCAGGAAATGTATAGCAACTCAAATTATCACTCTTTACATTCATGGTTAGCAGAAAAGCATCTCAGCAACTCATCCACAAAACATCAAATGATATGGTGGATGGCATAAATTGGAATCAGGTTCCTCTCTTATCAGCCACGAACAAGTATCTGAGATCATCATCATGAAGACTTCACCTGTCTAATGTCCAGACACATGACTTGCCGCATAATTGACCAGGTCTACAGGTGTTTCTATTAAAGTGGACATTGTGTGTATGTTTAGATTTACAGTACCTGTACAGTACATCTACAAACATTTATTGTATCGGGGATTTTATTACAGTGGACCTGCCTCTCCCCATTGGCCAGAAGGGCTCATTCCTGTCCGATATAGAGGACACATTGACATATCAAAGCATTGCCTAGAGGGGTCTTTAGAATTGTGCTGCTGCCAAGGGAGGGGCCTTAAGCCCCACTGTAGTTTGCCCTTGGGGAAACTGTAGCTGTGGTAGATGTGCACTTCATTAAAAAGCGGTCTTTAGGTGTGTGTTCTTGTACAAGAGAGTGGCCTTTAGCACCGTGTGCCGCTTTGGAATGGGACCTTTAGGGCTGTATTGCGGATAAGAGTGGCCTTTAGGATTGTGCTGCTAGATTAGAAAGGCTGTTTTGGGGCTGTGCAGTTTTACTCCCAAATGGGCTTTGTTACAGTGTAGCCTTTAGGGCAGCTGGCTGCTGCAAGGAGGGACCTTTGGGGCTGCTTGTGGCTGTAGATGGTGTCAAGTTGGGTTTGCACTGCTAGTAAATTTGAGCTTTTAGTGCTGTGTACCTTTAACAAACGGGCATTTAGGGCTGTGTATTTCTGTTAAAGATGGTCATTTCATCATGGCTTTGTCCTTCATGTAAATTGGGGCCTTTTGGGCTTTATGCTTTCACTAAAGATGTACCTTTAGGGCTGGACAGCTTTAATAAAATACAGAGTGCTTTTGAGGCTGACTATTAAGGAAAGTACAAATTAGTGTTGGGGTTGTGCAACTCTAGTCAGGAGAGGCCTTTAGGGCTGTACATCTCTAGTAAAGAAGGGATTTTATAGATGCACAGGTCTACTACAAAGTGGCCTTTAGGTTTCTTAGCTTAATTTACAAACCGGTGGTTAGGGCTGCTATAGTAAAGGTCCTTTAGGGCTCCTTGCTGCTATACTAAGGGACCTTTAGGGTTGTTTACATCCAGTGAAGAGGGACATTTAGAGCTGTGTAACTTTCATTAACTACAGAGTGGCATTTAGGGCTCTTTGGCTCTATGGCTCTGACTGCAGTAGTGTGAGACCTTTAAGGTTGTACAGTACAGCTGGGATGTGCACACATAGAAAGAAGGGGCCTTAAAGGCTGTACAGCTTTAATACATAGTGGCCTTTAGGGCTCTGAAGCTCCATTATAAAATTCTCAACAGTTTTTGCTGATATAAGGACAGGGATCTTTAATGTTGCAAAGCTCTAGAAACAAAAGGCACAAACAATAAGGGACTTCGAGCAAAGATGGGCCTTTAGGGCTGTATAACTTACTACTGTGTGGCCTTGGACGACTGGCAGCTCTATTACAAATTCTGGCTGCAGTGAAAAGGAATCTTTAAGGCTGTGCACATTTAATAAAGATGGGCCCTCAGGGATGTGCCCACCTAGGCATTTAGGTTGAAGGTGCCTTAAGGGCTGTATAGCTGCAACTCTAATATAAAGGTCTCTATGGCTATTTGCTGCCTATTAAGGCTGTGCATTAAGGCTCTATTAACAAAGGGTTGTACACATCTAGCCAAGAGTGTCCTATAACTTTGTATAACTGTATAACTTTTCTGTTCAGTGGCCTTTAAGGCTCAGTTACAAAGGCTTCTAGGCCTACCGGCTGCTGTGCTAAATTTAAACAGCCTGCTGCCTCATTTTTATATTAACCTTGGAAATGTATGAAAGATAATGTTGAAGCAGCTTGTAGTATGTCATTATTAAGCCTGCTCACTTTATAGCAGTGTTGGCATAATACTGTATAAGGAAACCTTCTTACACACTGATATATAGAACCAGTCTTATTCTTCAAGAATCGCTCATTATGAGGATGTGGGGGGAAAAATGAAATGTTGATGGAAAGCACAAGTTGGAAGAAGAGTGGGAGAGGCATTTCTTTTTCTTAGCAGAGATAAGCCAGAGACTTCTTTAAAAACAAGCTCTGACAGCCATGTAGAGAAAATAATTTACTTCCACGTTACATCACTATTATGGCACAAAGTTAAATGTTCCGTTCCTATTGAAAAGCAGTAAAGATTTAAAGTTGAATGAATCGGCGGTTGTATAGATCACAGTGTATTTCGACCAGCAACAGGACAGAAACTCTCACCGTATAGAGAATGATTGTATTTCTGAAACAGCCATTCAAATAATTTCATGGCAATTGATAAAAGATTTTGAAAACCCTTAAAAAGGCTAATGTGGCCTGAGCTGGATTTGAGTTTGACATCTGGGGAACAACTGGAGTGGAATAAAAAGCAATTGAAGTCACGAATGGTGCTTTTGAGGGACGGCTATTTTCCCAAAAAGTTTTTTTTTTTGTTTGTTTTTTTTGCCTTGGGACAAGTTATCTCGTCCAGACTTGCATTCCTCACTTCTAGTTTTAGTGCATTTCCTGGAAAAAAACAAAACAAATCAGAGCTCCAACTAGATAACATGCTGTAAGACATTTTTAGTCTTTGCAGAGACATAAATAGAAGTAAAGAACTCCAACTGTGAAGATTTGATGGCCAAACTGTTGCATTGTCTACGTCGAAGTGTCACTGGTTGATATGTGATATTAACTATTATTGTTCGTTTTCAATCCTCCTCTTCTGTGTTATCAGTTCTGTATCTTTCCCTGTGGCATTTTTCCCAAACTCTGAGCTGTTACCGGGTACTGACACGGCGGTGTTTATATCTTCGCTTTACACTCTTGTGTGATTAAAGCTTATGTGTGTGTGTGCATGTGTATATATAATTGACAATCTCTTTTTTATTTTCTCTTCATCTTGCACACACACACACAAACACACACACACACACACACACACACACACACACACACACACACACACACACACACACACACACACACAGAAACTTAGCAGCTGCAAGATGTTACATCTCAGGCCTGGAGTTCTCGCTTACATGTTGGCAGATCCTGATAAGGAGGCTCTCGCTTTCAAAAACAGGGCCCACATGTGCCTAGTATATACACACGTGGACAAAATTGTTGGTACCTTTCGGTCAATGATAGAAAAACTCACAGTGGTCACAGAAATAACTTTAATCTGACAAAAGTAATAATAAATAAGAATTCTATGAATGTTAACCAATGAAAGTCAGACATTGCTTTTCAACCATGCTTCAACAAAATTATTTTAAAAAATGAACTCATGGAACAGGCCTGGACAAAAATGATGGTACCCCTAACTTAATGGTTTGCTGCACAACCTTTTGAGGCAATCACTGCAATCAAACGATTCCTGTAACTGTCAATGAGACTTCTGCACCTCTCTGCAGGTATTTTGGCCCACTCCTCATGAACAAGCTGCTCCAGTTGTTTCCGGTTTGAAGGGTGCCTTTTCCAGACAGCATGTTTCAGCTCCTTCCAAAGATGCTCAATAGGATTGAGGTCAGGGCTCATAGAAGGCCACTTTAGAATAGTCCAATGTTTTCCTCTTAGCCATTCTTGGGTGTTTTTAGCTGTGTTTTGGGTCATTGTCCTGTTGCAAGACCCATTGACCTGCGACTGAGTCCCAGCTTTCTGACACTGGCCAGCACATTTCTCTCTAGAACCCCTTGATAGTCTTGAGATTTCATTGTACCCTGCACAGATTCAAGACACCCTGTGCCAGATGCAGCAAAGCAGCCCCAGAACATAACAGAGCCTCCTCCATGTTTCACAGTAGGGACAGTGTTCTTTTCTTGATATGCTTCATTTTTCCGTCTGTGAACATAGAGCTGATGTGCCTTGGCAAAAAGTTCCATTTTTGTCTCATCTGTCCATAGCAGAAGCTTTGTGGCTTGTCAACATGTAGTTTGGCATATTCCAGTCTGGCTTTTTTATGATTTGTTTTCAACAATGGTGTCCTCCTTGGTCGTCTCCCATGTAGTCCACTTTGGCTCAAACAACGACGGATGGTGCGATCTGACACTGATGCTCCTTGAGCATGAAGTTCACCTTGGATCTCTTTAGAAGTCTTTCTGGGCTCTTTTGTTACCATTCGCATTATCTGTCTCTTTGATTTGTCATGCATTTTCCTCCCTTGGCCACATCCAGGGAGGTTGGCTACAGTCCCATGGATCTTAAATTTCTGAATAATATGTGCAACTGTAGTCACAGGAACATCTAGCTGCTTGGAAATGGTCTTATAGCCTTTACCTTTAACATGCTTGTCTATAATTTTCTTTCGAATCTCCTGAGACAACTCTTTCCTTCGCTTCCTCTGGTCCATGTTGTGTGTGGTACATACCATGTCACCAAACAACACAGTGACTACCTGGAGCCCTATATATAGGCCCACTGACTCATTACAACATTGTAGACACCTGTGATGCTAAATAGTGGACACACCTTGAATTAACATGTCCCTTTGGTCACATTATTTTCAGTATTTTCTAGGGGTACCATCATTTTTGTCCAGGTCTGTTCCATGAGTTTATTTATTTTTTTATAATTCTGTTGAAGCATGGTTGAAAAGCAATGCCTGACTTTCATTGGTTAACATTCATAGAATTTTTTTAAATTATTACTTTTGTCAGATTAAAGTTATTTATATGACCATTGTGAGTTTTTCTTTCATTGACCAAAGGGTACCAACAATTTTGTCCACGTGTGTACGCACACACAAATCATATGCGTAAACAAAGATTGTATGACACACACTGTGTGCAGTACGAGTGGCCAGGGTTGACAAGATTCGGCAGAAGCGTTTTAAGTCCTGCATTTCCTTTAGTTATTTCAACAAATTAAGAAACGGAAGGAATATTTTACAAATATTAAAGAAATTAAATGTTTTTATATGGCATATTGAAATTCACCTTGATATAAATGCTCGTGGAATGACAATACAATAGATTCTACCACTTGCTTACATCGATCAGCAACTCCACGAACAGCACTACCAGGTGAATTAACATTGATCATCAAGTATATGCCAGGATCATGGGAACTCAAGGCTCATTTATGCCTGTAAGGTCCAAAGGCCAGCATGTCTTATCCGATCTCGCAGAAAAGACGAAGCATCACAAATTGCAGAACAGTGTCAATCCTGGTCTTGATAGAAAGGTACCAGAACACCCAGTACATCACAGCCTGCTGCGTAAGTCCTGCTGCCAAATTCCCCAGATCTTGCGTCCATGGGACGTACTGGACAATCCCCCCCCAATTATTCCCCTCCAATTAACTGTCGCTAATGTCTTAGTGCCTGACATCGCATCACACGTCATGTCCCAAGGGGTCAGCATAAGAGGAATCTATGCAATACTAGGCATAATGCTTTGGATCGTAATAGCATTGGTGCTGTTCAGTGTAATGAGCATATACTGTACAGTATGCATGAATAAATAAAATACATAAAGTTCATTCAATTAAAACGAATCTGAAACTTTAACATTCAAGGTCTGAATAAAAACATAATGTGATATCATAAAGTATGCTTCTACTAAATAGAAAGGAATCAAATGGCCGTATTCAGTACTGACATTATACAGCAAATTAACAGTCTACAGTCTTTACACAGGTCTATTTATTTGATTTAAATAAACTCTGAACGTGTTAAATCAACACTGGGTTCTTTCTTTGTCTAGCCATGGCACCTAGATAGCAAAGTGAGAATGCTAAACCCATTGCTAAAACTCTTTGTAGACAAAAGATAAACCTTTATTATGCCTTATCTTTATTTATGTACAGTGAGTGGATATAACAATCGCTACTGCTGGTTGGGAAATCCATAGCGCGTGACTTAATCTGTTAGCTGATCACTTTCTACGTGATGTCATGCATGATATCAAATCGAGGGGATTTAAAAATGACTACTTATCAGTATCGTAGCATTACTTTTATGAAAACGTTAGGGTTGTGCTGCCAGTGTTTCCATGTCTGTAATCGCAAATCCGAGTCCTGTTCTCTAAAAACCCACCTCAGCTGGGACGTTCCACTTCTGCCTTCGCTTCAGTTTTCCCGCAAAACACAGCGGTATCTGAGTTTGAACATGGTACGCGCGCGGCTCTTTTGACTGCTCATCAATAGGCCAAGTGTCAGCCCGTGTTTGACAGGGCCCGGCTGCGGCGCGGGAGTTCCGTGCGGCTTTCCATCAAGCCGCGCGATGGAGATGTCAAATAACGAGTGATTCACAATGACAGGATTTCTCTCACTCTGTCCTACCTCGTTTCTCTGTCTCGCTCTTCTCCTCCTCTCACCTTTTTTTTTTTTTTTTTGTCAGTCTCCTTACTCCTTGCTTTATAAAATGGTCTGTTCCAGATTTCAATTCGTTCTAGCTGAGAGTCTCTTTATCTTTCATTCTGCTTTCACTACTTTTGCATGTCAGTCTAAGAGAAGCTGTTGTTTATGCCACATATGCAAACTGTTATAGCGTTTATACGGCAGCAGAAATGTTCAGGAAACCCAGGAAACGAGGGTCATCGACGCACCATTAATAGATATTTGCGCATTATCTCGAGAATCTTTTCCAAGAAACACTTCATTGTTTCTCTTATCTGCCTCTGCAAATTCAGTCTTAAAGAATGTTTAAACAAGCAGAAGTGCGTAAAGGCATGAAATAGCCAAAAACCCTAATTAAAGTGAAATACTGGTATTAAAAACTCTCCAATAAAAGTAAAAGTAGTCATCCAAACACTGTTTGAGTAAATGTAAGGACCTGTCTGACTCCGTGATTAAGCTGACATGGCAAATGTAAATGACACTGCAATTAGTTCCGCCTGAGTAACCTGACAAGACATGAGTGATGATATCGAGCATTACAGCACTGAGACTGAACCACAGAACTCAGAAGTTAGTTGATATTCTAAAGCGGAATAAGTGGAACTATAAAGTATCTCATAATTTTCTCATGGTTAATTTTTCTCACCTTTTGGCCATCGGTAAGAATTTAAAACTACTTTTACCCCTGTTAATTACATTGTCAGCCGACGCCCACAGGTCCATCCCCATACCCCTCACCACTGCGCAAGTCGCAGAAGGATATACAAAATAACTGAATAAATAACCAAATAAATCATAATTTGTTCATAATAAATACTATCCGTGGAACTGTCGTATATCACAACATCATATTAGAGGTCGTGCTGTAATGCTGAATATCAGCACTAGGTTTCCAGATGTATACTGAATGCTCATATTCAATACAACAGCCCTCCCTCTCGTATGATCTCGCTAAAGTAAATATTATGCAATAGTGCTAGGTGAAAATATGGGCGAAGTAAATTAATTTTGTTATCAACTGTTCTGTTTATTAATACATGCTTCAACCAACTAAAAAAAAAAAAGCCATGCTGGTCACTACAACTGTGCTTTTTTTTGTTGTTGTAAAAACATAAATTGTTTTCTATAATGAAATACAATTTCACTTTACATTGTAAATTTTAACATTCTGCAGTGTTCATTCTTATTTGAATCTTCTGTCTCTCATTCTCATTCTCATGAAGGCGGAGTTGACGGGCATCAAATGGCGCTGCTACAACTTCCGTGGCGGCGGCGAGTACGGACCCGTGATCTCGGCTCCGGCACAGGACGACCCGGTGCTGTGCAGTTTTACACGCTGCGTCCAAGCCAACCTGCTGTGTGTTTGGCGACGCAAACTCAAACCTGATGCCAAGGAGCTTTGGATCTTCTGGTGGGGTGACGAACCCAACCTCAGTGACATCATACACCATGAGCTCGAAGGTGAGGCTGCGTAATAGCGCACTAGCTTGTTTTTTTGTTGTTGTTTTTTTTTTCAGTGTTTGCGTTAAGGACAGAGGTTTTCAAGAACACACTAACTGCTGATGCACACTGGTTTTTACCTCATCTCATAAGAGTCCCTTAACGGATGTTGCAGGAGTGGCCTAATTTCTATTATTACACATGTTATGGCTGCAATGATGCTAATAATGCATGCGGCTTTTATGACGAGCCCTTATAACCTTCAAAACGGACACTTGAGGAAAAAAGTGGAGCTGTATCATTTTCCAGATGCTCTTTCTCAGGATTTGCAGGACTACAGGGAGAAAGACAGATGCTATAGGGGAGGTGGGGGGGGGGGGGGGGTTGAGTGAGAGAGAGAGAGAGAGAGAGAGAGAGAGGATGTTAGTATGCAGACAGCTTTGATTTTGCATGGTGTGCGCCTCCTTGAGTGTTTCATTGAGAGTGGGATCAGCTGAATCTACACTATTTATAGAGCCATTTACATTATCTCATGGCTTACTGGGGATCTTGCAACTATTGACCAGGCAATGGACTTCAGAGCGAGGCAATGGTGGAAGGAAAAAAAGTCTTGAACTGAAACGTTAGATCGTAGAGCACAGAATGAAATTTGACAAGCAGTCACTTTTTCATTTTCCTTAATTTTCCATGTTAAAAATGTCTGCTTGCACATGAATCTTGATGTAACGGCGTATAACCTTCCCGAATCCATGATATGCATAAAGGATCTTCGTTGAAGCCCATACTCCATAATGTGCATTGTTCTTCTAGTACTGAAGATGTTTACTGGTGATTTACAGTACGTCAAGAACTAAATGGCAGTAGGGATGACCGAGGGATGACCGATACCTTCTCGACACTTAAAGATTACAGGATGCATCAAGGAATCTTTATTGGCTTGTTATACGGATGTGCCAAGTTCCTCGATCCTTGACATACATGAAGGCCATACTTGGCTTTGCGGGCTGTGGTGGAACATGCTGCTGATCTACAAGCATGTCGCTTTGGCTTATTGCTTCTTCCAACTTCCTGTGTATGCCACGTGCTAGAAGATATACGGGTGAGCTCTTGTGTTTTCCATCGCTCCAATGCTGGAAGACAAACCGACTGGCTGAAAAGCTTTATAAAGGAGAAGATAGTTGGTGACTCATTATATTAGCGTGAGGCTTGCCTACTATGCGCTTTTTTCTTAGTAGAGCCACTCAGATTTGTGAGCACGTTGTACAGGTGGGTGGCTTTTCCAGAGTAGAAGCGTACCAGACTCCCTCTGTGCTGTAGGCTTGATTGTGCCCAATGTGCATGGGTTCTGGCTCTCTTCTTGGTGATGCAGGATGGAAAAGCATGGTGGGTGCTTGTCTTGTCTTTTTCAAGAGTCCAGCGTCCTTGACAGGATGTAGGCAGTGACGGCTGGATCTTTCTAACTGCCTCATGCTGCAAGTGTTCTGGAACGTATTTGTCGTGAACATTCGAGTCAAGTTGTGAGTCGATTGTTAAGCAAACCCAAGCCTGAGTCCTTATCCCTGGTTAAAAGGAGTCTATCAGATAGTAAACTGGTTGACTAGCTCATTCGAATATTTCTGTTTGTCAGAGTTTACAGACCTATGCACAAACACACACTTTTTGCACAACGCACAGCACCTGTGTTGACTAAATGACAGGACAAGGTTAAGTCCAGTAAGCTCTAGAGTACATCTAGAGCTTTTTCCTGTCTGTGTGCCAGTTCATCGATTGTTCATCGAGAGTGGCAGAATAAAAGGCAGATAACGTCGCTCTATAATAATCCCATTGGAGCAAAACATGATGTGAAGTCTTAAGTCGTGCCTTTCAGCCTTTGTGTGTGTGCCGTTGTTGATTAGCCTGGCGTGACGTTGAACCAGGGATGTCCTGCTTATCAAAATATTGGATTCATAATGTAATGTAAGAGTAGCAACCCTTGGGTAGATTTTGAACACGAAATCTCCCCGTAATCGTTTTTTTTGTCCGTTGTTGATCTCATGAAAGAATCCTTCAGATTTAAACTAGCGAAGGCTTAAAGCTAAGTGGTCGCGGAATGTTATTTCAATGCACTTAGCTCCAAAATGATACTACTGTTAAAGATAAATCTCTAAGTAATAATATGTCATTTATATCATCTACAAATATCACAAGGCATCATTCTGGTATGACGTTTTGTGTTTTAGTGATGGGAGTCAGTAACCATTCTATAATCAGCCATTGATTAATAATCCATGTTTATCGAAAAACAAATGTATGAAAAAATCAAAAAGGAATACAGTATAGTACTTTCAATTAAAAATTGATTTCTAAATCGTGGCACATAAATTGTAAGTACACTACAGTAGGTCTTGATTCTTAGAAATCTTCCTGGTCACCCGGAGCACAATGTGAGTAATCAAGGCCGAATTCCACATCTTTTAAAGGTGTGATGCATTTACTACAAGTGTAAGTCTTTTCTTTACTGTTTATCCATACGGCTATATGATTAGTATGTGTTAGTCATACACAATCATGTTAACAGCACGTGCAGTTATCGGTTTTATCCTCCTTGGACTTTATGCAAATATCCGCTACACAGAAGTTGCCCAGGTGTGCAGAAAAAAACATGCAAAGTTGCATATTTTAGAAATTTTTTAAATCAACTGCCATTTTTTTGCACAACTGCAAAGAAATTGACTAATCATTGATGATTGTCCCATTAATATTTGGTACTGTTTGTAGTTGGTTAGTTAGCAAGGTAGCACTCAGTTTGCACAGGTTAGTAATAAAAGCTGGACTGGGCTAATAATGGAAAAACTATTAATAATTTGGTACGTTTTGTAAGTTAGAAAGAAAATTATTGCATTTCATAAAGGCAAAAAAGTTTTGTTCTTTTTTTTATAACCACAGTATTGCTAGGTACAGTTATAATGAAAGTCTCTGAACTGCTAACCCTCCCACAAGGAGGACTTTTTACTGTTAATCTTGTCAATATTTTTGCTAAGGGGACTTTATTACAAGAGAAAAAAATAAAACTTCAAGGTCGTACAGTGACGGTCGCTTCAGATACGCTAGCTGCTTCTGCTAGTCTGTTGCACGAGCACGAGAACGAGCACGATTTGATTTAAAAGAGAAGTGCTACTTTATGATGTAAGCTGCCGTTCTGGTATGTCATATGCTGAACTTGAGGGCGCCGTGTAGGAATTGAAAGGGCTTTTTTTTATGTCAGAAATATCAATGTTACAAGATTTAGTCAAGTGCAGCAGAAGTCTAGCCGCTACCAGAGGGAAAAAAAGCACAAACACACACACACACACACACACACACACACACACACACACACACACACACACACACACACACACACACAGCATGTCAGCCTTTACCCTTGTTTTCCCACACTCCTCTTTTAAGTGACCTTTGTTGAAGGGGTCAGGGGAAGGGCAGGACCATGAATGGAGCCCTGAGCATCACCTAATGGGGGGCTTGCACCCTGAGCTGACCCTCTACAGACTAGCGCTTATCCAGCTATTGAGAGGCTTAAGGAGGAGAGTCCAGGCCTGGCGGACAGAGCTGCCGGTGTGTGTGTGTGTGTGTGTGTGTGTGTATAAGAGAGAGTGAGTGATAGTGTGCAGTCGAAGCTTAGAGATAAGACACTACGTATTAGACAGGTTGGTGAGTTCAGGTCATGGAATGAATTAGCCACTTTGATAATTCGCATCGATTTGTCTCTGGAAAAAACGAAGAAAAAAAAAAATCACACAGGCTTGTGTTTGGATTTCTCTCACATAAAATGTATTTAATACCGTTTTTAGCTTTCAGGTCGAAATGTTCTGATGTGAAAATAACAGGAAGTTCTTGGTTGTTCAGTGTAAGCACATCACTAATGAACAATATTTCATAATTTCATAATGTTTTAAATTGGCCTCTGGAGGGGAGTTTAGACTCGTCACTCCTGTAGCATTTGTTTTTCGCTACAATTTTCATTGTAGTTGCTGAATAATTCAGAGTAATTACTGAATAATGTGCTTTATGATTAATTACTGTTTAAGTTCTCGAATAGATTGCTGCATTGTACAGTGAGTCAGCTTTAAACATTAAAACATTATTAACTACACATGTTGTAAACTGTGATCAAACGACACTCAGGTTTTTATCAATAGCAAATAATTTAGCAATCATAAATAGACAGTTCTTTATAAGAGGAAATGCCAGTTTTTTCTTAGTGAGCATGATAAATGCAAGCTGTACGTCAATGAATTACGTTCTCAAATCCGATTGGTCGATGATCTTCTCTGTTAGTACTTCCAGATGTACTGTACATCTGGAGTTTTACAGTACCGTGCCAAAAACACTGTGTTTTTAGTACAAACTTTCATATGGATTATTTATTTAATTTAATTTAATTTTATTTTTACATTTTAAGTTAATGCAAAACAAATTACAGTTTCAAAGCATTAGTATTCTACTACAAAATTAAACATTAAAGAAAAATATTTGTATGCCCGAAAAGAAAGCAGCACATTATAAAACAAAAAGAAATGAAGAAAGAAAAGCTGCTGCAATTTGCATGCAAAAAAAGAAAGCAGGTGCAAGAGTCAAACTGCTCAGAAGTACTGTGGGTGGTTCTGCTGGATGCTCAGTAAAAAAAACAACAACAACTTAGTAGCTGATTTCCTTATAAAACGGCACCAATTGTATCTAAAGGGTCAAATTTTTGTCATACCAAATACTGATTTTCTTTTATTAATTACTGTATGCCGTATAAACAGATTATGATTGTTGATACGGTGCGGTTTCCGTTTAAACGCGTTGATTTACCAATTTTGGAAGGAGTCTTCAGTGTTAGTGCTTCGCACCAACCTGTCAAAGTAAAGCTGCAACTTTGCAGTTGCACCAGGGTGACGTCTTGTCTTCATGTCAGTGGTTTTGTAGCTTTGTTTCCTTTTCCCTGTCCTTCTATAACAGCATTAGTATTATTCTGTGACGGACAAAGCGTGCTCATTATAATAAACAGGATACCAATTAACCTTCGTCTTCTCTTCACTAATTCAGGTTATCGCTCTCAGTTTTATAGCAGGAGATAAGTCGATCTTAACCGCGTCTCTTTTATTAGCAAGATGGTCGTAAAATATGTTCGCGCATACAGTAAGTGTAATAAATTGTGGATCTTTTTTTTCTGGTTGGACTTGTGATAGAAAGTGGGAAATGGAGCTCATCTGCGCTCATGTGACTTAAATCCCCTTTTTGATTCCTTGAAGATTAGCTTAGACAAATGAGCTCTGCTACTGTATAACTGTTATTGCGTCTGACATGTACTAAATATTACAGCAGACTTTTGGACATCATCTGATCTTTTTCTGCTCTTCAACTGTCCGGTTTTGGAATCTGTAGCCACTACCGTGGCCTCAGAGTATTGTGGAGTGGAGCACAACGTGGTCCTTTCGCTTTTGTGCGTCAGGATTTGATGTGTCGCGTGTTCTGTGATGCTTTTCGGCTTGCCATGGTTGGAAAGAGTGGCTATTTCTCCCGTTACATACTGTATCTGCATGCTTTTGTTGCTTGGGAGCCATGACTTGCATGGTGATCAGGTGTCTAATTAATGTGTCTATTAAAGAGGCAAGCAAGTGTATTTTCATCAAACTCAATTATCCCGCCATCCTTACCGTAATATATTTATAATTTATTATAATTTGATGGTATGATAATTGCGGCTGAGTAATGCACCGATGGAATGCAGGGCGAAAGTGTTTGGGTTACGATGCAAGAGTCATTTGACTCATGCAATCGTATGACAAGTGTGCCACATGCTTCTGCAATCAGAAATGCTCAAGGTTGCCGTTGACGCACCAGGAAGCCGGGACGCACCCCCAAGAGCGCGTTAAGCCTTTCCTGACTCATTCGCTGCTCCGAATGAAAATGGTGAGGCAATATCGCAGTGCTGGATTTTATAAGCCTCATCTGAGCAGACGAGCGAGGCGTCTCGCGAGCCGCCAGCGTTCACGCGTTCCTCGTGCCCTACTTGGACCAAACTTTTCCCTGAATAGCACAGTTCATAAAATATCAGAGCAAAATAACTGAATTTTAAAAAAAGCTCAAGCACAAGGGACCTGGGTTAAGTGTGCATTTAGAGACTACTGTATAGTCATAATCCTGCTCATAAAATCTTCCTGCACACAAATGACTTTTTCATAAACGACCTTGGTTGTGAGAAGAGGCAATATAGTAACCATGTAAAACTAGATTACGTCTTCATGACAGCCAGTCAATTTCCTGCCCCTTCTGTAGATTTGTCCTGGAGGTCAATGAGCCAGGTGGAGGATGAAATCACATCGTCAGGGGAATTTATGGAAAGAATTTTGCGTCTTCTGGTTTGCTCCTTAAGTCTTCAGAGCAAAAATTCTCTTGGAGGAGCTCGCTGATGGTGTGCGATCTGTTACAGTGAAAAACCTGGGACGTATATGAGATACCTTCACCACAGGGTTCCTCTGCATCCCAAATATCTAAGCCGGAGGTTTTTAATGAAACCTAATATTAAATGTAAAGCACAAATGTTTGCATCAATAGCAAATCATTTTCTTTCTTTTGTGCATCAATGGATTATTGAACGTATTTACAACAATACATAATAACACAAGATGATTTTAAAAGACATGTTGAGAGAAAAAAAAAATGTTTTAATACTAAGTAGAGACTCATTGTAACCCTGAAATTGAAATCTGAAATCTTTCTAATAACAGCACATTTTATTCCTTTCATATCACAGCATTTATTTTTAATGATCCTTTATACTTTTTTTCATTAAGGATTGTCACATTGTACATATTATCCAGCCACAATGTTGTGGAAAAACAAGTTAGTTCCTGTTATCACGTACATTATAACAGTTATAAACAGTTATACCCTCACGAGCCTCTTGTTTTTTTTTCTCCCTCAAAGAAAATAAGCCAAAAAAAAAAAGGAGCCTGTATGGTTACCGAGAAACATCTGGCATGAATACTTCCCTGCAGTAGAAAATCCTGTTCCAAAGCACTGGCATTGTGGGCTCCTTCCAAAAAGTTAAATAAACATCTCTTTACAGGACACTTCTGGAAAGTCCCTGATAATTAGCGTTTAGGTTTTATTATTATAAACCTGCAGTTTGCCTTGGAGGTGTAAATAAACTGATAGAGAAAATTGGTCCAAAAATGATCATGATCATTTTTTCTTGTAAATCTTACAAATTGTCAATTCCTTTATCCATTTGTCATGTATAATGCTTTTCCTGTGTAGGGTCATATGACCCTGAAGCCTATTTCATGAAACTTAGGCAACAAGTGGGGTTCTCTCTGGATGCTCTACAGGTGTACACTCACACATACACTAGGGGCAATTTGGAAACACCAATCAGCCTACAACATGTTTTTGGACTGTGGGAGGAAACCCACCAAGCATGGCGAAAATATGCAAACTCTACACACACACACACACACACACACACACACACACACACACACACACACACACACACACACACACACACCAGAGACAAGATTCGAACCCCCCCCCTCAACCCTGGAGGTGCGTGGCGACAGTGCTAATCACTAAGCTCACCCATGTACAGTAAATGATCACCATGTTGTTTCAATTACATAATCAATCAATTAATTAATACATTTTTATTTGGCAACCCCTGTGTTACTGAAGCAACTTCAAATGAAGCAATTTTGTAAAGAAAAAAGGACCAAAACGATGTGAGAGGCTGATAAAGTCATACAGGAAACGATTTCTACATGCTATTGCTGCCAAAGGTGGATCTACAAGCTATTGAATCATTTTTGTGAAATAAATAATTGCATGGTGAAAAAAAGTTATATGTTGTTTATCTGAGGTTGTATTTGCCGAATACTGAGACCCGCTGCAATCAGATGATTTTTAATATGTTTTTACACGAAAAAAACAAAAAATGTATAATTAAAAGAGGGTGCACTAATTTTTACACATTATCTAGGCTAACCGCAAATAATGGCACAAATGATCTCATTAACAGGATATTTGCCAGAATTTATTTATCACTATACAAATAAAAAAAATAATAAACTGTACATAAATTTCAGACTATGCGTATATTACTTTTAATAAATTGTATCCTTTAGTGATTAGATAATTGAATTTTCGATTTTTAAAATTAATTGTGTAGAATTCCTGTCTGTGTAATTTTGCTCTCCTGATGTTCTTTGTTGCTGCTTATCTCAGAAATAACACATCTTTTTTTTTTTTCTTCCTTTGGACTTTACCAATCATCTGACGAGGAAAATTTCCTTCTTGGGACAATTTGTTTTACCCATTTCCTCTGTTTTAATTCTACTCTGATTTTAAACCATGCCTCCTATTTGTGATGAAAGTTATGAATAAATAGCTGTCAAGGCAGCATCCTTTTTAAAGACTTTTAAAGATTTAAATCACACATTTTCCATCATAATATTTCTGGGATTATAAAACACGAATGTGACCCATCATATCAAGTCAGGTATTAAGCCATTGAGCCAAAAGATCTTTGATTTCGGCCAGATCATTTTAATGAACACTATTCAAGTTGGTTACTCCAGGTGTAATAGAAAAACATGCATTTTTCCATTATAAAACCACGCTGCTGAAGTTATTTTTAGGGGTAACAGGGGGATCCCGGTGTCAAAATGAGGTGGAGGGATCCTTCTTTTTTTTTTTTACTACCTCACAGACTCTTCATTTAAAATATCCTAAAAATAGGATTTCGGATTTTTTTATTGTTGCTGCGTTTATTGAACCAAAAATCTGAAAATATGCGGAACTCAAATCATTCAACGCATGCCTTAATATCTGACCTGATGTGAGCGGTCACATGTTCTCTTCGATTAATTGCAGTAAAATTCCCATAGGACATTTTTGCCTTTTATTCAGCATATGAGTGTCACAGACATTTCTTTTAATTCAGGCAGAGTGGTTGAGTGTTTGACCTACACCTGTCTGTTCTCTTTATCACTTTCCTTCTTATGCTGTCATTTTAACCTGACAACCTCCCTAACACATTTTTAAGCTTTTCTGCTTGTTTCCACTGTGTGATGGATTGGCACCCCGTCCTGGCTGTACCCGGCCTCGTGCCCTAGGTCTCCTGGGATAGGTTCCAACCCCCCCCCCCCCCTGTATACAGCATAAAGTGGTATAGATGATCAGTGAGTGAGAGTGCTTGTTTCCAATTTGTTCTAGTTTTTGAGCCGTTTTGAAATACATGCCCTAATTTCTAACAATAACGATTAACTTCTTTATTATATGTAGCATGAAATATTTAATATCTGTTTAATGTGGAATTTATTTGTGAAATAAAGTTGAGAGAGAAAGAGAAACTGTATATACAGTAGGCCTCTTTTCTCTCTCTTGAAGTTAATAAGACTAAATAAATAAATAACGCTATGAAGAAAACCTGTGAAAACATTCCTGTCTCAAAATGCATCATTCCATTACATCATTGCATAACATTGCATGATGTTTTTAATATATGAATGGGATTAATATAAAGGATTGATCTAGAGCGCTGACATATTTGTGACAGGTTCATTCTCTCATACTGCAAACAACTAGACAAACGGTCTGAACTTGACCTCAGTGCTATGTCATTTGTCAGTTTACAAGAAACTAATGATCAAACCAGACTGATGGATTGGCACTAACAGGTTTCCACTGAAGCTGTGCTTGTATCCATTACTAACAAATCCTCCTTACTTTTTTTCCTTCTTTCTTGACATTTACTTGCTGAATAACACTACAAAGTATTTTTTATGTGCGAAATGTAGTTATTGTAGTAAGTAACATAAACATTCTGCTCGACAATGCTCCTAGAATGCACAAATAAGGGATAGGAGAAAAAAAATTAAGATTCAGCCTTTTTCAAAAATCTGAGTTTCTAAGAAATTATGTGCAATAATTTCTCTTTTGCTCGATAATCCAGGAGAACCCCAGACTAGAGCTGCTGCTCCTTCAAATCACAAGGAGCCAGTGGATGTAGATTACAAAAAAGCTCGCAGCTTGTGAGCTTATACCTTGCTCTAGGTAGCGAGGTATCGGGTCCTTCCCATAAAACAGAGACCTCGTGCCAGGTCCATCACCTGCTGCAGAGATTATGTTGGCTTGAGAATGAGAAGGAGTAGGAATCTGTAACCAGGGAAAGAGAAGAAGTTTGCTTGCACTGAGATAAAGAAATATAATTTCAAACATAAAATATATATATATAAATATAAAAACAAACAAATAAATAAACAAGCACCTATTCTAAACGTAATATAACATACATTGTTGTTGAAATTAATATTGCATTTTATGAGTATAAAACACAAAAAGAACAACAAATAATTATATGAACCACATTTTGCACACCACAGAACTGTGAACTGCGACTTTGCACATTATTCTGCACATTCTGCGCATTGTCTTTCCCATAACTTTATTATATTTTATTATAGTTTTTTAAATTTCATATTTTAATTTGATTATTTATTAGTTTATTATTTGTATATAATGTACATTTAAAATTCTTTTTATATCTAAAGTTTCTTTCTATATTTTTAATCTGTAAAGGTTTTCCATATTTGATACTTTACATTCTTATTGAAATCTCAACTTTTCATATTTTTAATTGTTTAGGTTATTAGCAGTCATATAAGCATTTCACTTCATATCATACTGTGTAGGCCTGTGTATGTGACAAAATTTGTATACAAATTTTTATTTTATGGATAAATAAATATTGAATGGGTGGAAGGATGTATGAAAGAATTAATAAAAAAATGCATGGATAGATAGAATGCATGTATGAATAAAGCGATTGGTGGATGGATCAATAAATAAGCTGTTTGATGGATTAATTGATTAAAGTATGATGTATAGATGAAGGGATGATTTAATTGATTGATTGATGGATAGATAAATAGATGGATTGATGGATGAATGGATACATGAATACGAGCATGAATTAACTATGAGGGATGGATGGATGGATGAATGAACTGTTGAATGGATAAGTTCTTGCATGCATGGGTAATCAATTAAAATATCTCTATGTAAAATAGTAACACTAATATTTTAGTGTGTGTGTGTGTGTGTGTGTTGTCATGCTTGTCAGTGGAGGTTTAGGACATACTGTCTGCACTGTTTCTCTAACAGCAACTGTAATCTCTCCAGATCTGTGCAGTTGTTAAATTCTCTCTCTGTCTGTTCTCACATTTCTCGCTGTGTGCTCATTTTCAAGTATGTCTCCGCTCCCTCCCCATCCCAATACCCCTCCTCTCTGAGCTGTTGGGGACATAACCATTGTTTCAGCGAGCTCTCTGTCATACATCATGGCCTAAATATAGATCTTGGGCAAATCGATGTGTGAGAGGGAGCGCTGGAGGAAAAACACAAGACTCTTCCTCTTGTTTATCACGTCACCTCCCTGTGCACCGGCTGCCACATTTGCTCTAATAAGCCACAAGTGGGTTGGCACTCAGAGTGACCTTTTCCAACCAGGGGTGAAGAGTAGAGGGTGAAGTACACTTTGCATAGCTGGCCCTTGGTGTCCTTTCGACAACAAAAAATTACTTTGTGAATCAGATCAGTACTCATCTGCTTAATCTGATAATCGCTGATGATAGTTACACGACTTTGAGTCTGTATTTGGCCAGAAATGTTTATATCCGGCTTCAGTAACCTACATCTATTGATGCTGATTTCTAATATTGCTCTGCACAAGCGCTTCCTGTTTATGTATGTTGTGTATTTCTTAATAACTCGGGTGAATGGCATGTCAGTCTACTGTTTTTACACATTTGTAAAATCTTCCCATCATCCATAGCCAAAGTTGTAATTGATCTGAGATCTTTTTGCTGCTCGGATAAGGAAAAGTTAATTTTTCCCCTCACAGGAAATCAGGTCACTGAATCCACTTCCTCAAAGAGTCTGGCAAAACTTCAGAAACTTCAAATTAATCTTGAAAAGTCTTCTTTCATTGTAAGAAAGAGGAAATTATAAATCTTTGTCGGGTGTTTAGTTTCTTTTTTTCAGGGATCCCTGAAATCAGAATAAGGTGTGGTTTATTTGAGTTAATCATGTTTTCGTATGATTCAACAAGACCTTCCTGGTGTTTTATCCAACGCTATACTATTGCAAAGCTAGTAAATATAGGACAGAATTTAATTTGCGTTATTGCGTTATGAGAGCAAATTTTTCATCAGATGGAGTTCCTGCTGGTGCTTATTCCCGCTCTCGGGAGTAGTAGTATCGATCCCGTGGTAATTTCACCTGCACGGCGTCAGGAAGTGGAAATCTCTCCTCTGCAGTGTCATTGATTGTGTTTGGATTTTTTTTCCCCTTTCTTTTCTTTTTGAAAGGCTTTGGCTCTTTTAACGGCTGTTTGATATGTTATCATTACCTGCAAAGTTGGAAGGCAACCTAAAGCCCAGACTAATCGATAAATGCACAAAGCGCCGATCAGGGTGGATTAGCCAAACATCATTCAAGAGACTATTTGACAATAGGATAACTATCAGCAATATAAATCGGCTGCTGATTACTTTGATGTTGCCACAGATCTTTAGTAAAATCAAGAGGCTTGTTCATCTCCTGCATATTGGTGCTTTTGAGCAAGTGAAACCATTCCCTGCTGCCAATTAACACGTCTCTAAGAAGGGATCCCTCAAGGTTACTAGCATGCTAGCAAGCATCGCAGAAAGAAGTGACCTTTCTTTAATGAAGAGCTTGTGTGCTGAAGTAGAGTTTTTGCTAGCTCAAAGAGTGTACTTGGCCTCATGGACTTAGGAGGCTAACTACTTTTTCATCTTTTTCATATTCAATTTGTACTCGACAGTACTCAGGTTTTCCGTGTTGCCGACTTTAGTCTTTCTGCGCAACAGAAAGGTGTACAGCTTGCTTAGAATAGAACAGAAAATGGAAATGATGATTTTAAAAAAACATTTGTAAAAGTAAATAAAGAATAATATAAAACCTAAAGACTATGCTACATATATTTATATTACAGTGGTCACAATGAATTTTATTTATCCTCCACATTTTCCTAAAATCTATATAGTCAGACTGTATAACTCTAGAATGTGTATGTCTTTTTATTTATGTGTACTTATTTTTATATTTCTAGCAGAGAAAAGCTTTGGCGCCCCATTTGGTTGCAAGTGATTCCCTCACTCCAGTCAAGTCTCATTTTAGGACAAATTAGCCACCACAGAAAAGCTAATACTTGCTAGCAAGTTTCATACTTAATAGCAAAATATAGTCTATGGAGTTAATGTTAGCATGAATTCCAACAAACCTACTATTTATATAGTTATAAATATATATATTAGTGTATAATTAACCTAACATTAAGCTAGATTGTTTTTAAAATAAGCTGTTATTTTAGCTAAACTACGTTTCAGCTACTAGCTAAAGGCCAATTAACCACTACTGTGTAAAGCAGGGTTACCAGAACTAGCTAATTACCTACCTGGCTACTACTGGTACAATTAGGTAAAGTAACTATGCTACTAACTCGAAATTATTTAGCTATTATTGAGCTAAACTAACTAGTTAGCTAGAAGTAAAAAAAAACACCATGTGAGGTTAAATTAGCTAAACGAACTGCTTTATTAGCTAGAGGTCAATGTAACTATTGTTTGAGGCATAATTAGATAATTGATAAGCTAGAGGTCAACAGAGTTACTACTTTATGAGGTAGAAAAATAGCTGAACTAGCTACTTGGAGATCTGGAGATCAAATAGCTCTTATTGTTTGAGGTTAAATTAGCTACACTAACCGCTTATTAGCTAGAGGTAAAAGTAACTGCTGTTTGGGGTAAAATTAGGTAAACTAGATAATTAATTAGCTAGATGTTAAATAGCTCCTTCTGTTTGAGATAGAATTAGCTAAACTATCTGCTTAATAATCTAGACGACAACATATCTACTACTGCTTGAGGTAAAATTAGGTGAACTATATCATTAATGAGCTAGAGGTAAAATGGCTACCAGTGTGTGTGGAAAAGTAAGCTAAACTAACTGCTTAATTAGCTAGGGGTCAACAGAGTTACTAATGTTTGAGGTAATATTAGCTGAACAAAGTACTTTATTACCTAGAGGTCAAATAGCTAAACTAACCACTTGATTAGCTAGATGTTTGTTTGAGATAAAATTAGGTGTGTGTGGAAAATTTCATGAACTTACTGCTTAATTAGCTACAGGGCAAATAAATACTATTGTGTGAAGTAAAATTAGCTTAACTAGCTACTTTATTTCCCAGGGGTCAAATAGCTTCTATTGTTTGAGATAGAATTAGTTAAACTACTATTTACTGCTTAATTAGCTAGAGGTCAAAGTAACTACTATTTGAGGTATAAGTAGGTAAACTAGATAATCACACAGGAGTTTGAGGTAAAATTAGCTATCTGCTAAATAAGCTAGAGGACAACATAGCTACTACTGTTTGAGGTAAAATTAGGTAAGCTAGATAATTAATTAGCTAGAGGTTGAAGAGTTCCTACTGTTTAAAGAGTTCCTACTGTTTGAGGTAGAAGTAGCTAAACTCTACAATAGCTACCACTGACGTAACATGCGTTAAACTACTTAGTCAAATACATGTAGCGCAATGTTGTATATATGTTATGTAGCTAATGGAAATGAGATTTGCATTAAGTACAAATGAGATGGCATTTAGTGCTCTTTTGCCTTTAGATTTTTATTAGATATTTTTTTTTTTTCAATAAAATGCATGAATGTATAACACATTTTGCCAATCAATGGAGAATGATTTAAGGTAATCTTAAAACTATTTTTTTTTTCTAAATCTCTAATGACAGAAAGCCATTTCTCTAATGTGATACACAACCTGCATTGAAATCTCAGAGAGAGACAGAGAGAGAGAAGGAATGTTCTTGGAAAAGTGAACAGTTTGGGTTATGTGTGTAAAAATGACTCAGAGGGAGAAAATGGAGTCTGAGGACGAATGAACACACTGTGTACATGTTTGACTTCACTTTGATTTCTCTGTCTAACCTGTTGCAGGGCTGCTGTGTGTTATAAGCACCTGAGCTTGTTTCAAGGATCCAAAGATGATTTTTTTTTCTACTGAGACAGAGAGCTTATGACTCGCAGTTCCCTGTGCACACTTTCACTTTATAAAGAAAAGCCACCAACTGAAAGAATGAACGCTTTGTGTGTTAATATCTCCATGCCAAAGAGGGAGGAGATTGGAGGAGGAACACATATTGACTGGGGGGGGAGGCAGGAATACTTAAGAGAGAGAGAGAGAGTGAGAGAGACATATCTGCGGTTGCACAGTGTTTACAGTACTTGTTGTACTTTTGTTCTTGGATCTGTGTCATAGTCTCATGAGAGGAACGTAGCTCATACTCCCTTTGTTTTCTGTTGCAAGACAGTCAGCTTTTCACTGCATCCGAATAAGAGAAATTAAAAAATAATCAGCAGATGTCAAAATGAAAACGTCATTGTTCTTGTTACAGTAGTTAATTGCACACCCCTGTTGTCTTCTCGAATCTGATTGGTCAGAAGGCATTAGCTGGGCAGGCTGTAATTTAGGCATGACTTCATGAATTTAGACTGTAGTTTGTGGGGGCATAGTGGGTGGCTTAGTTCGTTAACACTGTCGACAGGTTCTAGGTTTGATTCCCGCCGCGGGTCTGTGTGCACATGCATTGCATGTTCTCTCCGTGCTTGGTGCGTTTCCTCTGGGTGCTCCAGTTTCCTCCCACAGTCCAAAGACATGCAGTTTAGGCTAATTGGTTTTCCCAAATTAGTGTCAAGTTAGTGCCTGTAGTGTATTAATGAGCATCTTGAGTGTGTGTATGTATATGTTTGCCCTGCAATAGATTGGCATACCATCCAGGGTATACTTTGCCTTGTACTCCTGGGATAGGCTCCAGGCCCCATGTGACCCTGCGAACACTTCATAGAAGACGAGTGATTGAAAAATGTGCTGTTTAACAATTAACGGAATGCTTCGTTAATAATGAGCTATTCATTAATAATAATAATAATAAACAGTAATCATTGGCAAATTGTTGCTGTATATGAGAAATAAAATACCACTTATAAACATCTGCTTTGTGCTGTCTATCTCACCACGCTGTTATTGATTATTTTCCTGTAACAGCACACTTTTATTCCTTACCTGTCTATTCGTGAATACACCCTCGCAGTATTACCAGTTGTTGTGTTGTGTTCTTTTGGCTGCTCCTTTCAAGGGGTGCCACAACAGACCATCCGCTCCACAGAGGTACAGGTTTTATGCCAGATGCCCTCTCCTGATTCAGTGCTCCCATTTGGGTTTCGGAATTGGCCGGGAATCGAACCTGGGCCTTCCGCACAGGAGACAAGACACCTACCACTGAGCTACCAATGTCTTTGCCAGCATCACCAGCTGGCTCATAACAAAAAAAAGAAAAAAAAAAGAAAACAACAGATCTCTTAACTAAAAAATGTGCTTAAAAACTAGGGTAAAAAAAAACCCACCACCATTGTTCTTGCTCCCATCGCTCGTCGTCTCTTCGGATGTCTTCTCCTTCACATAGTTTTCAAGGTGAAACTCACCCAATTTATGTCACAGAGTCAGTTGATGTTTGGGACTATTTAAAGAAATCTGATAATGCAAGATTTTGCATTAAAAAGATTTTAAGTGTTTAATTGTAGAGCTATCGCTTTGTTCTCTCCCTTTGTGTGTGTGTGTGTGTATGTGTGTGTGTGTGTGTGTGTGTGTGTGTGTGTGTGTGTGTGTGTGTGTGGGCTGTCAAGGTATGTTGAATTGTGTGTGTGTGTCCTGTGTGGTTGGCCCTTGGCCTCAGAGGGTTACGTGTTACAGTAGTCCCTGCCCAGAGTTTCTATGTGTCTGGCCACCTCTGCTTTCTATGGAAAAAAATCTCTCTCTCTCTCTCTCTCTCTCTCTCTCTCTCTCTCTCTCTCTCTCACTCTCTCTGGGGCAGCCAGTAAATCCCCAAACTGCTTATTACTCCCTTTCCTGAAGCCAGTCCCAGAGCCACACTTCTATTAACAAATTTTTTATTTTTTTTTGTAATCTCTTTACAGTAACAAATTTGTTATTCCCACATTCCCTTTCTATAAACTACTGAATTCCTGATTTATTCTGAATCACCACTCGTGTTGGACAGACATTAAAAACATAGCTCACAAAGCTACAACTTAGTCAAATGTATCATTAAAATGCCTTTGGGGAAATGTAGCCTCACACTACATACTTTACAACAGAAGCAGCTTAACTACATTAAATCCTCGATTATGCTTATCTCTTCTGCTAATTACAAATAATAACCCAAAGACGCTGCCTGAAGAACTTTCTGTTCCTTAATTTGTAGACTAATAAACTCGCCTTAATGTCAGTCAATTAACAAGTCAACCTTTATTTTAGTCTTTTATAGTTTTATGTTCATATTTTACATAATGCACTGTAGCATTTTTCTGTTGCTGGAATTAAGTTTAAAAATTAACTTAAAATTTGAGTCTCACAAAGGAAAGGGTATATCCAGCAGCACATTCAGGTGTGTATTTAAATCCACATGCTAACTAGAAAACCTGTATTGGCAATTGCATTTCCCTTAGGAGACATAATTCAAATAAATTTGCAAAACTTGTATTTGCATTAGCATTTATGAGCACAGCGATGTACAAATGGTTGCCAAAGATCAAATGCAAATGTTTGAAGTCCATTTCATTTCCGGTGTCTAAACTCGTCTGATGCTGCCATATTGAAAAAAACGTAACAATGATTGTTTATTTTGTTGGCTAAAAATGAAACGGATTTTTAATCATGATTGCATTTTCACTGTGAGTATGATAGACGTGTCAGATAAACCTTATGGGTGGGAGTTTGCATGTTTCGAAGGAAGTGACATCAGACAGTCCTGAGTTTTGCCTGGTCTGTGGTTTTCCCCAGTACTTTTGTCATACTCTAGTTGTGTAGAAGTTTAATAAAGAATTTAAGCAAAATCAACTAGTAACCTTAAGTTGATTTTTTTTTCTTATTTAATTTTTATTCTGGTTTATGGCAGAACGTTTAGAAGCTTTGTGTTATCTTTACGATGTGGCCGCACGCTGGGAAGTGTTTTATTCTTCCAATACCACAGCAGTATCTCAGCAATAACAGCGATTTATATCTGTTTTATTTAACGTTTTATTTGTCTGTAGTTATGTTGTGGAAAGTCCACAAAACAGTTTATTACTTATAACAAATTCTGACAACTACAAACACTTGATCCCTCACATGCCTCTGTTTCATCCTCTGCTCCTTGTAAGATAAAACCAAGAAATTTGTGATTATAGGGGAGTCCTGGTACAACACAGTGCTGGCACTGGAGACTCCTCCCAAAAATTCTCAATAAAACCGCTGCACTAAGAAACGTCACTAAAAATGCACCCAGTAGGGCTGCACCATTTAATAAAGAAAGAAATCACATTGTATACTGTATACAGTGTCGTGGGGGGCCTAGAGCCTATCTCAGGAGACTTAGGGCATGAAGTGGGGTATACCCTGGTACCAATCCATCACAGGGCAGACACACACACTACGGGCAACATAAGCACGGCAGTAAACCTAATCCACATGTTTTTAGACCCGGGGCGGGAATCGAACCCAGACCCTTGCCAGAGGTGCAAGGTCACAGCGCTAACCACCAAGCCAGCTGCGTATTTAGTTATTTAGTTAATTTTCATTCAATGGTCTGTGATGGATTGGCACTCTGTCCAGGGTGTACCCCGCCTTGTGCCCTAAGTCTCCTGGGATAGGCTCCAGGCCCCCCGTGATCCTGAATACAGGATTAAGCGGTATAGATGATGAGTGAGTGAGTGAATGAGTATTCAATGGTATTTATCTAGGCTAAGAGCGAATAATTGCCTCATTAAGCGGATGTTTGCTAATAATTATTTATCACCTTTAAAAATAAACAAAAACTTTATTTGATTGAATTAATATTTAATTATTGACAAACTCCACATAAATCCAGATGATGCGTATATGACCTGCAAGAAATTGCAGACTTTTGTGGTTAAATTATTTCATAGTTTCATATCGTGATTTAGATTTTTATACGATTAATTACTGTATATAGCACTAGTGACTGGAATTTATTTTATTTTTTGTTCAAAATGCGTGATTCAATTTTAGTTTCTAGAAAAAAAGAAAACTGGAATCGGCTAAAACTGGTATTCACAGGTCAGACCTTAAAAAAATATCAGAAATCGATATTGATGCATTTTTTAATTTAATCATGTAATTTTAAGCTGTGTATATGAATATGGAGTATCTGCTGTGTGATCATATGTAGACACTCACTCACACACTACGGGCAATTTGGGAATGGCAGTTAACCTAACCTACATGCGTTTGGACTGTGGGAGGAAACCAGAGTACCCGGAGGAAACCCACCAAGCACGGGGAGAACATGCAAACTCCATGCACACAGAGTCAGGAATCGAACTTTGACCCTGGAGGTGCAAGACAACAGTGCTAACCACTAAGCCACCATGCTGCCTACCTTGTTATAATTGTACTTAATTACTGAGCACCACTAATGGCTTTTAAAAATGAATGCCTTAAAGTCTCAGCTTTATATAATATAATATATTCGTATGTATGTTGAATTTTAACGAGTTAAACGATAACCTATAAAGTGTGTCGAATGTTTTTCCCCTTTTGTCTCCAGCGGATTTACACAACTTTATTCATGTCTTTTATGTAACTGGAACTGCAGGCAGATACAAGCCGCTGTTACCCCGCAGGCTCACCGCAGCTCTGTGGTACGGCTGGAGTGACTGTAGAATCAGGTTCGCACTTGTCTCAGCTTTGGAAATGGCTAGCAATAAACTTCTGTGGAATATTGTGAATCTGGGAGGTTAAATAGCAGGTGTGTGTGTGTGTGTGTGTGTGTGTGTGCGTGTGTGTGTGAGTTTCCGATCTCGAAGAAATATAGAAGTCTAGACTTCCATCCAGAGGCATGGCTGAGCTGTGAGGATGGAGGTATAGCACACGAAAACAACATGAGTTAGAGTGTGCCACGGGCCTGGAGGGTAATTCCAGCGCATGCTTTATAGTCATTCTTGGCTGCCGGTGAGGTTTAATTTGGCTAATTAATCTTGTGTTGGACTTTGAAACGATGGCACTGGGGCTCTGGTTATTGGGATATTGGGCGCATGGTGAGAAAAAAAAATGTGTCTTTTAAATATTTTAAGACTGTTTTGTGCGTTTGATTTTAAAAAAAAAAAAAAAAAAAAAATTTGCATCTTTTAAATATATGAGCGTTTAGGATTTACCACGGGTGCCCACGTTTAAGTCTGGACTGATTTCTTTTGGCGTATAGAAAACGGATTAAAGATTCGAAATGTTATGCTTATGTCATCCCTGAGCACAAAGCAATCATAGAAATGGGTCATTGTGTGTGTGCATGTGTATGTCTGTGTGTGTATATATATATATATGTGTGTGTGTGTGTGTGTGTGTATGTATGTGTATACACTCATGCGGAGCTGAGCTAGAGCAGACAAGATAAGTGACTGTCAAATGATGTAACCGTGGTGGATCACTCCGCTGGCCTTTCTCTCTTTTCTGTCATCTCACGATTGTTGGAGCTGGCAGAGTTTCAGACTTTTTTTGCCTTTCATTTCCATCTCTGTCTTCCTCTCTGGACCAACATTAAACAGATACAAGCTCATGGAAATAATTAGAAATCTTCAAATAAAACTAACTAACAAACAGCGGAGAAAATCCCTCAAAATAAAGCTAAGCAGAGGAAAAATCCTCAGGCAAACCTACATTAGCTATCTACCAAAGATAATCCAGACAACTAACGGTAAAAGAATATCTTAAAGATTGATAGCTTCCATTATATACAGTAATATCCTTAAAGAAAAGTGACTAGATTCCACTGAAGTGGATCTTCAAACAATGCTAGCTACATGTCATTAAGGAAAATATAATGTACATTTGTTTTGATACCAAATGTAGATTTGATACATATGTGGTACTCGCAGGAGTAGAAATGAGTTTGTAGAAGGAGTTAAAAGGTTAAAGCTAACAATAAGCTAATCAGCTCTGATTTCAGGTTGAACTCTCATCGTAGCTTAGCATTCAAGCTAAGCAAGCAGTCAAATTTTGTAAGGTTGTGTATCTTATGCCTTGTTTACGCCAAATAATCACAGATGAGAAATCGAAAAAGATGAAGTTTTGTCTTAAAACGACTCCAGCGTGTTATACTGTATCACTTGAGTGCTGTTATTTGATCAAATAATCCCAGTACAAATATTCTGTTTATCTTTTCTAATTAATATCTATTGGTGCAGGTGTGGTGGCCCGGTGGTGTAGTGGTTAGCATTGTTGCCTCGCACCTTGATGGTGTGGGTTTGATTCCCGTCTCTGTGTGTATGGAGTTTGCATGTTCTCCCCATGTGTGGTATTTGGGTACTCTGGTTTCCTCCTACACTCCAAGGACATGTAGGTTAGATTAATTGGCATTCCCAAATTGGCTGTAGTATGTGTGTGTGCCCTGCGATGGATTGGTACCCTGTCCAGGGTGTACCCCACCTTGTGCCTGGGATAGGTCTCCTGGGATAGGCTCTAGGCCCCCCTGTGACCCTGAATACACAGTATAGAGTGAGTGATGCAGGTGTTTGTTTACATTGAGCAAGTAGTATTTGTGGATCTGTAAGTACTGTAAAAGTTTCATTAAGTTTTGTCCAGCCAGTTTCGTGTGAGGCTATAACATAATCTGGCTGGACAGACAGACAGACAGATTTCGGGTCCTCAGATGTATCAAACTTAAAGACATCATCGAAAGAGCAGGCTCTGACCAATGTCCAGACAAAACCTCTTTTATTCTTTTATTGAATTTATATAGACACTCCATAGGCAAGTAGCGCCTTCCAAGTCCACTAGACTCATGCACACACTCCATGGTTTGGAACACTGCCATTAGCCCTAAAGAATTATTTCCAAGTTGCATCTGCTCTTTGCTTTGAGTCGTGTCAGATAGACAGCATGTACTCAGTTGTAAACACAGTGGCATTATTTCTATGAACAAGAGGGTACACTTGGGGTTAGGTAGTGAGTGCAGGAAGGAGCCCATGGGCAGATTTAGGACATAGGAGGTGAAATTGGAAGCTTTGCTTGCATTACGTAGAGCGAATATATTAGTGTTGCCATTAATGTGAAATCCCTGTGTAAATAAAACTAAGACTTGGTGAAATTGGTAAGCTTTTTAAAAGAATAAGCTTTATAATGCAAAGAATAAATGTTTATGCAATTGCTTGCGAAGTACCGATACACTGGCATTACTAAAAGTAAATGGCAAGTATTTGCTTTGTGTCAGTGAATTTGTAAACGCATGGCAAGAGCGATGATACTGGAGGTGAAATGTACGAGTGCCATTCCATTTATTCCGCCTTAGGATATCACCTAGTTTCTGGGGTTGAATCCCAAATAGCGTAAAATGGAAAGCTAGTGCGCTAGGGTGTACACAGACGGTCCAGAGGCAATTCAGAACAGCTTAGAAGCACTTACTAAGCAGACGGAATGTTGTTTAAGATTTCATAATGTTATCAGATGTGTTTTCTAGCTGAAAGTGCTTCCGTGACTGGTTTTGAATGTGGGTTTATGGTTAAATGTCCTGTGATGTACTGTATAGTTATACTGTACGTCGCAGTGCTGTTATGCTCTATTATCACGACAAACTGACGATAAAGTTTTTTTTACACAATAAAAGCATTTTTTTGATTGATTTGCTTGGTAATTTGCTTAGTTGATGTGAATCGTTTGCAATAGAAGGTCCTGTGGATTAACTGTTACTATAGAAACGATGACATATTAGAATGTGCCGGGATTTGAATTACAGCTGTCAGAGAAAATTAATCAATACCCTCAGACCAATCAGATTCTATTATAGTAATACGTGATGGGTTTAGATCTGTTGAGGAAAGCAGCACGGTTTAAAAGCGCCCCCGTTTTGAAATGATTCGGATGACGAACTTGTAAATATTGCAATATATTTACCAATGATTGAACGGCCAAGAATTTCGCTGAGGGTTTTCAGACATGTTTTGACTGGTCGTTGGGCTGGTTTTCTGCTGTTACTCAGAATGACCTAAGTATAGTTTGTGAACATGAAAATAAACAACAACTCTAGTCATTTTTTTATTTAATCTATACAAGTTTCAAATATCGACTCGAACAGAATTTAACAGTCGGTCAGATCTAACCTCGGCGCTTAAGGATGCATTTAAAGCTCAAGCTGCGCTCGTGTCTGAACGAACAGGCTCCTGTAACGTGACACCAAAGAAAGAGAGAGAGAGAGAGAGAGAGAGAGAGAGAATCTCAGGAGCTTTGTCTGAGTCACTCCAAAAAAACTATGTAACAGCCCTGACTCTCTGTAATTGACTCCAGATTTGTCTTTCTCTCCTCTTTCTACCCTTCCTTCTCTCTCTCTATTTCTCTCTCTCCTTACCTCCTTTTCTGTTCTCCAGTCCTTCTGTGAGCCAAGGACACCGTACGTCCATGTCCCAGAGAACAAAATCAGTTTTCATTTTATTTCACTCACCCGGAAAAAGGAGATTTTTTTCGCGACTAAACTGCTGCCCGCGTGTCTCATAAATGCCAGCGTTCACAAAGCGAACGTTTCAAACAGCTATTTTCGTCGCTGTTATTTTGTTGTAATAGCGTACGCTGTCCGTCTGTGGTTTTATAAAGTTTATTAAAAATAATGCACTGGAAAATATTTAAATATGCACTAGAAAAAAAAAACATTTCGAAATGAACAAAAGGGAAGAACTTTTTATGCTGAATGTGATTAGGGATTGCAATGAATGCGCCTCTCATATTACATACTCTCTCTCTCTCACTCGCTCGCCCGCTCTGTGTTTTTCCCTCACAGACGCACACATAACTATTTAAAGCTGACACGAATATTACAGAATTCTTTGTCTATATACGCCCATATAGTAAGTCAATTGCGAAAGTTTTCCCACCCTTGTACACAAGAGAGAATTATTATTCATGATAGTAAGACCTTTTGTGTGTTAGATAACCAAAATTGTTGAAAGTCTTGGATCTTTTCTGCTGCAATATTCCCACACCGGCGCTTTCGGCTCATGAGTGCAAAAGGGTCATGGCCAGAATGTGTTTTGTTTTTGTCTTGATTATTCCCTTATGTTTCACATTGTTGCCTTGTTATAGCGTAATATACAGCCCCATTTTCTTTGCAAGACTTTGCAATTCTGTGTGCGTGTTTGCAGATGAAGTGTAATTCAGTGGTACGGTTCTTTTTTCTTTTCGTTAAAATAAAAAGTCAAGGGCGCACAAACTTTTAAACTCACCCATATGTACACTACCGTTCAAAATTGCAAATTTCTTAGCTTTTTCTACAACAATACTGGAGATTTCAAAACTATGAAATAACACATATGGGATTAGGTAATTATGTAGCAACATAAACGACAACAATAACAGTTTAATAACATAAACGATAACAATAACAGACAATAATTTTAAGATGTTTAGGTCAGCCTTTCTGGAACAGTTCTTGCAAGAACAGCATTGTGTCAAGTGCATTCGCAAAATCCATCAAGCACCATGATGAAACTGTCCTTCCCAGGAAAGCAAGACCAAAACGTTACCTGTGTTGCAGAGGAGAAGTTAATTTAGAGTCACCAACCTCAGAAATCACCAATTAACAACCAGCACTTCAGATCAGAGCCGTTATAAAGGATTTACAGAGCATAAGTAGCAGATACATTTGAGTATTTTGAGCGGTAGTGTAGGTGCTCTGCTTCGGCTTGGAGTGTTCACCATACATATTTGCACTACCTACTATAAGACTATAACATTCTGGACAGTGTAGATCAGAGGTGTAATCATGGATCGGTGCGTGGGCCGGTTTTGAAATTATGGTTTGGTACTGGCCATAATTTCCTGAACACATACAAATGAACAAAAAAGGCACATACTGCTCTTTCTAAATTTTCTAAATTGCTAATGGAACTGTTACTATTTTTGTACAACTCAGCGAACCGTTCTTTCATGTCAGAGTGAATCTGTCATGACATAAAATGCCATCATAACAGAAGTCAACTCAGAGTTTTTACAAGTGACGGCATCAGAAATAAACAAGAAAAAATTCTTCCCTTTAAAGGTGTAATACTCTGTATCTGACCCGTCACATCAAATCAGGTATAGAGTCTTATTTTAGGTGATTTGGGTAATGCGTTTTTTCAGATTCCTGGTTTATTCTTGTTTCATGACCGGTTGCTGAGATGTGACCAGTGTGAGTTTGTTTACAAGGAAAACTCCATCAAAATCCTATATTTATGAACCTAAAATGAGGATTATGTGATGTAATAAGAAAGACGGATCCCTCAGGCTCATTTTGACACCAGACTACCCGTAAAAATAATGCATGTTTTGCCAGTTAGCCAGGATAGCGTCCATTAAAGTGGACAATATTTAGGAGTAATGTTGAAAACCCGTTTCTGTTGAAGGATCAGATTGTTTTTAAAATCATTTTCACCTGTTGCACTGTTTTGGGAAACTAACCTTTGCGACTTATTACCTGATTTTATATGACGGGTTACATATACAGTACAGTACAAGTATTCGTTTTAGATTACTAAATATACAGATGTATTTTAGCAATAAGTTGCTAAAAACCACAAACAAGGAGGTGTCCGGTTTCTTACTTCCTCTGTCAAACACGGCCCTAGTTGGACATGACATCATTTTCACTGGCAAATTATCGCTTGGGATGAAGTATAGAATTATGTTTTAAATCAACTTTTGTTATTATTATTTAAATGCGACCTGTAATTGCATAAAGATCGAAATCACAATATGGACCAGTTCAATTATCTAATCACAAATGTATTACTGGAAAAATGCGCATAGTCAGGAAACCAGGGTTTTAAGTAATTTAGATGTTTTTTCTTTTCTTAAATAACTGTTGCGATGCTATCCAGCGGTAGCTAAGTGGATAAGGCATTGGACTACTGATCGCAAGGTCCCAAGGTCAAACCCAACCACCATGGTTGGGCCATTGAGCAAGGCCCTTAACCCTCAACTGCTCGAATGTATAATGAGATACAAATGTCAGTCGCTCTGGATAAGGGCATCTACCAAATGCCGTAAATGTAAATTAACAAACATCATCTTAAAGGGATCACTTGTGCACTTTGCTGTTAGCTTCGATAAATATAATTGAATCCTAAATGTTACATTTAATCGTTACATATCAGAGTTTAAATTGCGATTGCGACGCGAGTCAAAATTATCGCGATGTGATTTTTTAAACCAAATCGTTCATCTCTAATGAAGACCAAACCTAACGTGTTGTACTGAACGAAATGAAATCGAATGCACATAAGTGCAAAATTAATGCAAAATTAATACTTTTTGATTTAACTTGTGTGCTATAACGATTTATTATCTCACTCTAAAGACAACGTTGGGTTCCCATTCGAGACGTGTGTGGAAGAAGCACTATTCAAAAAGCAGCAACAAAATAGGAAGTACAAAAAAAAAACCCATAAACTTAACCCACATGTGACCTCAGGCTTCTTCCAGAGTGCATTCAGTAGGAGGCACCTAACGATCTCACCCTGGGTATTAGCGGGATCTCTTGGCTTCAGGCTCTCAGTATAACTCATATGTAAACTTTCGCCCTATTGGCTTTACTTGACCGGGATCAGGTCATGAGCTCAATGGCTTGTCTGCCCTTCAGGGCACTTCACAGCAGCCATGTCCAATCCAGTCATTTTTTAAGGAGGTGGAGCTGTTCTCGTGCTGCCCTTTTGCTTTAATAGTGAGTGCTATCTCCGTTCTGAGTAATTATTCATCATTACAAATACGGGCATTTTTTTTCAGGATACCAGGGACAGTGCTTTATAGAGCTGGCTTGTTGCGAAACCGCTGAGTCAGAGATTTCAGGTGACTGAGTGGCGTGCAGAAGGTTGCGGAGGACGAACGGGGGCTAGAGTGAACAGATGCTCGTGGGAGTGGCAGCTTGCTGGGTTCTTTGCAGTGAGGAAGAGAAGAAGAGGAGGGAGGAGGGAAAGGGGACAAATAGATTGTACCGGGGAAGGGCTGAAGCGAGGGGGGTGGGGGGTATGGGATGGGGGCGGCACACGGAGCAGTTCGGCACTTGGAGAGACTGCTTATTTGAAGGGGGTAAGATGAGAGGTGGAACTCTAGAGTGACCTTTCACCTCGACAGCCCTACCCCCTCCTTGAAACATGTTCAGAGCTTAGTCAGAACAGCCACACCATCTGGAAGCGAGTAATGCAGCATCGTTCATCGTCATGAACACAATGCAACGGTGCAACATATCTACGGGCTATATTCAGAATCGGAGACTTAAATCCAAAAGTTACATAAGTGCTTATTTTGAGATGTCTGTGTGTGTGTGTGTGTGTGTGTGTGTGTGTGTTTAGACTTCATCTGTGCAGCTGCTTGAATCGATTTTTTTTTGTGGGCTTCCCATTCAGATTATGCAAATTACCAGTGTGTAAGTCACAATTCTGAGGTTGCCAGATTGTTCTTAAGTGGAAAACCAGCTGTAAATGCAAAAACTAGTCTTTAAACCTGAAAAAAAAAATTAGGGATAGAAAATGCAGACCGAAAAATTAATGCGGTTTATGACATAATTCGGGAATGTAACATTAATAGATCAAACAGACTATTTGAAAGAGAACATGACAAGCATTAAAATAATTTATATGTAACTCATATATGTTTGGCAGCGTATTAAATGTTATTTAATCTTTTATTTCTTTGTTAATTTAATATTTGTATTTATATTAAAAAGTAGTTGAGCCACAAGATGCTATGTCAAGGTAATGAAAGGTAATTTATCATCATAACTCATTTGTTGAATGAATAAAATAAATCCAAAGTTTTTTTTTTTGTTAAAACTCTCATGCGAAAAAAATGTGCCAACATTTTAAAAGATGAAATGACCGTATTTGCTATCTGAAATTTATATATGAATTTATCTTTTAATATAACTTAAAGACACTTCAAAGTGTCTCATTATCAAATTGTCATGACCAAGTTAAAATAAAGTGTCTGCCAGTGGCGGTACTATTTCTCACTTGTATGTGTAATGGGTTACTTGCACAAACACTTACACCTTATAACCAAAAATGGCACTTCTGCTTCTAGCTTGTTTATTATAATGCCAACGGTGCTATTTTATACTCCGTGTCTGCAGGAGATCTCGAAAAATGAGCGTCATCAAAAATAACCATTCATCAAATATGTACAGTAACAACGCTTGCACAGCTCCTTTTAGTAAGCAGGGAAAAAAAAAATCATCAGACTCTATGCTTCATCATACGTAAGCAACTAAGAACATATGAAAATACCCATTAAAGGTGACTCACTCATTGTCTATTTCGCTTTTATCCTGTATATAGGGTCACGGGGGGCCTGGAGCCAAACTGGTGCTAACCACTAAGCCACTGTGCCGTCCTTATTAAAGGTCCCGTATCGGTAACGAATTAACACAGGTCTCAGAGCTCCCCCAAAGTGTATGTAAATACACCTGCTGAAATCCCGCTGAGATTAAGACATTTTTTAATATCTTAATCCTCCTCCAAAATATCCATGTAAATGAGCTACTACTGAGCCACACCCATCAAGAGAACAGCAGAGCTGAGTAACAACTCTGCAGAGGGGATTCTTCTTATATGAAGTCACAAGAGTAGGAAAAATCAACAAAACAAATGAGCGACAAAAAGCAAAGGGACTGTTATGTTTTTTTTTCTCAAATTTGTATATTTGCACACAAACACTAAACATGACTAAAAAAGAATTTTGCACAATAGGTGACCTTTAACTTTGTGAACTCACATAGTAGTAGCTAAATCACTTCTATTTACTGTAGTTTTCATCTAGGTAGTTAGTTCAGCTAATTGTACCTACACAGTAGTAGCTATCTGATATCTAGCTTGTCGGTAATTAGCTAGTTCAGGTAACACTGCAGGTGGCAAGGTGGCCTAATGGATAGTACTGTGGTCTCGCACCACCAGGGTCGAGGGGTTCGACTCCCACCTCAGGTCCGCGTGCGTTGAGTTTACTTGGTCTCCTCGTCCTTGGTGGGTTTCCTCTGGGCACTCCAGTTCCCCCGCCACAGTCCAACGACATGAAGAGTACCTGACTTGGCGTTTCCAAAAGCCTCTAGTGTGTGTCCATGTGTACTCTGAAATGGATTGCCATCCTGTCCAGGGTGTACCCTGTCTAGTGCCCAAAGTCTCCTTGGATAGCCATCAGGCTTCCTGTGGCCCTGTACAGGATACAGTAAGTCCCCAACATAAGTAAGTCTAGCAAACATTGTGTAGGTATTAGGATACAGAGGTTAACACAGTACAGTGTACTTACATCAAGGCATTTGGCAGACACCCTTTTCCATTCTTTTTTTATCTCACGTCTGAGCAATTGAGGGTTAAGTGACTTTGCTCAAGGGCCCAACAGTAGCAACTTGGTGGTTGTGGGATTTGAACCTGGGATCTTCTGAACTGTTGTCCAATGCCTTAATGATTGAGCTTCCCCAACCCTACTTTAGAATCGTGCTGATGGTTTAATGATTCATGTTTAAAAACGACCATCGTCTGCCATCGTGTTGCCATTTTCTTGCTGCTTCTTAGCAGTGCCAGCTTCATTGCCGCTGCTTTTACGCTTGCTTCCGGACATCCTGGGATGCAAGCTGCACAGACATGCTTTCATGCGTGACAATATGTACCACACATGTGATCTAACATTAGCGATTGTAGGTGCCCTTTAATAAAAATGGACACCCAAGTGTGAATTGTAAAACTAAAAACATGAACAAATGTTGCTGCCTTACCATGCTGTAAACAGCGCTACTAGAGACGCAAGATTCACACTACTCCAAAACAGAAATGCTTGTATGAGTGCAAGTAGTTTATTGAGACATACCTCTGTTTTACGCAAACGCTTCACAGTGTGAATCTCTTGTGAAACTACTAGAGTTCTGAGTTATGTGGAAGGTTCACCACTTGCATAGCGCTAGATGAGTAGAATAATAGTATTATGAAAAGAAACTCCGGGTTTCAGTCCAGGTGAGCACTGGCACTACTGGATGCTTGCCAACGCTAAACCTCCCAGGCTTGGTGTTTGCAGCATGATCGCTTTGCTGGTTTAGACCCTGTTGCAGTTTGAGCTCTTTATTCACTGGCTAATGAATCATACCCAGGCAAATGCATGACTGCAAGCTTTTCTCAGTCTTAGCCTCTTGAACGGGCGCCATTGTGGAAAGCGGGACCAATTTTGTCAGCAAACATGATACTGATTACAGGAAGTGGCCTGGAGATGCGACTGCGATCTGTCGTTGAGAAGGCTCGTCTTTTCCTAATTAGGTTCTGGGGCATCACAATTTATCATGTGTCAAACATTATCGCCATGTTGGCCTATGCAGTAGTGATACCGCAGAAACCTGCAATATGCAAATGCGAACGTGCAGTGATGGCAGACATTCCAGTGATGTCTGCTTAGATTGTGACTTCACCATAATCTAAAAAAAACAAACTTTTTTTAAGTTAAAACAGACTGATCTGATGACAGTTTCATGTATATATGTATGATCGCAAATGGCTATTTTTGTCCGGACCTCGTGAGAATGATAATTAATTTTTCTAACTTTAAAAATTACCAACAATTATACCAAGCATAACAATAGCAATGGTATTAATAAAAGCACCAGAACAATATCATATTAAAGACCTTTTGTCTTTGGGAAGTGTAACGTAGGTCTTTGAGATACGTCCTACCCACCTGAGTGAGTTGATAGAAAATTGCATGCCATGTCAAATACATTTTCAGAGGGATTTCTCACCTACATCTGCAACCAACTATCTGACCATAACAGGAAATGTGCTTCTCGTTTTTTTTTTTTTTTTCCCTCATGTCAGTTTTCAACAGATCTTACTGTACCTGTTTCCTGTCGAGTAGACAGCTTCTTTAAAAAAAAAAAAAAAGTCCACAGCTTGCTTTTGGGATATTTTTGGATGCACTGGTTTGATAATACTGTTTTTCATTTGAGAACGTTTTAGGCCAGAGGTGTCAAACTCATTTTAGGTAGCCGACTCAAGTGTGTTGGACTAAGGAAAAAAACTTAGTGACCAGATGTCTTGACTTATTTGGCAATTCCTAAAAAAAAAAAAAAAGGAAATCAAAAGCAAATTATAAAACATGCACATGAAATGCAGTTAGCTGGAATTATGTATCATGAATCTGTACAAGATACCCCTAGAACACTGAAATGAAATGAAGGGAACAGCGGTTAGGAAATAAAGTAAAAGTAAAAAAAGTAAAAGTAGTGACTGCTGGAGTACCTGAAAACGCTTAGACACTAACAGGTTTTTTGGCTACTTGTTTATTACTCTATTTTTTATAAATTTTTGCTTACAACACAATTTTAACTGAGAACATGGATTGTGGATTAATTGCAAGCAGGTGTAATGCGGCCCCTGAGCCATATGTCTACCACGTCCTCTTTTGGGCGTACCTCACAGCTTAGTCTTAAGTCCTGTATAACTTACATTATAATCATTTAACATTCATTGGAACTTGATAGGGAATATTGAGTATGCTCAGTTTGTGAGCATTGCACGTCCATCTGTGCGGGTTATTATATTCAGTTTTCAAATCCTTTAAAAATATTGTGCAAAAATATTTATCCTGATTAGCAAAGTCATTATTCTGTTTTATGCACGGTTTTTTGCAGATTTTGTTGAGTGATAAAAATTTGTTTAAAGTGAAATTGAGTAGAAATGTCAGTTAGCAGCACCAGTTCGAAGGCCCCTACATCCTCCCTTCTGTGAGAACTGCTCTATTATCCTCCTGTTAATCCCTCTAATAGCGGTCTTGCACCATTAGCATTTGAGGGGCCTCTTTCTTTCTTTCACTCTCTCTCTCTCTCTCTCTCTCTGTGTGAATCTAGACATTTATCAGCTTGCAAGCTCCCTGATCATTAATAAATCTGCAGGCACGTCAAGCTCAGATGTGTAGCATAGTGCTAACAAGGTCCGATCGGTTCATTCAGTTTCAATCACTATTTAATATAAGACTGAACAGCCAAGTGGTGTCTAGATTAGTGATAGGTGATTTGTGGATTTATCTTTTTTTTTTTTGGACAAATCATTTATGTGGAGAATTGATTTGCACGCAGGAATGAGAAAAAATTCAATACAACAAGAAGTACAAGGATTGTTGGTTCAGCTAAACTTTTGACATTAACATTAAAACAACATAAACATTGTTTGATTATTAGCTATTGTTTAGCTGTTTGCCAAAAAGTAAAGTCTTATATAGAATAATAAAATTGGTCCTCTTTTATTATTATTATTATTATTATTATTATTATTACTTACTTACTTACTTACTTACTTACTTACTTACTTACTGGCAAAAGGTTCTTATTTGCCCAACAACCAGAATTTTATAAACCGGGTATTCAACAGGAATTCCTGATTGTCAAAATGTTGTGGTATCATAAATTTGGCAACAATCCAGATGTTACATTTACATTTACAGTATTTGGCAGATGCCCTTATTGAGGATGACTTACATACTGTAAGTGCTTTGAAGTTCGCTATTAAATATAATAAATATGACCTTACACTGGTACTCTATGTTACTAACTAGAAGTTCCAAACACTGTTTGCCAAAACACCATATTACGGTAAAGTAATTTGGGAGCCACGTTGCACCTCATAGAAATAAAACAGGAAGGTAACATTGCATTAGCACTAAGAGATGCGTGACATGAGATATACTGTACATGCAGTGCTCGGGAAGCTGTTCTGTCCGTTCCGATCTCCGATCAGAATTTTAAACCCTGTTAGAAACTTAATGGACCGTGGCTGTAGTTGGACGTTGTGCAAAAGATTGTTAATCAGCATAACTGCTCCGAATAACGTTTCAAGTTTCATTGTTTTGAGATTTGCATTTGAAACATTGTCTTCAAACATCTTTTTATCCAAGTCATTCTAATTGTCAAAAGCAACATTGTGTCAAAATCCTCTCGACGTCGAAGGTCATGGCGACGTTCTTACAACCAAATTCAAGTCAATTCCTGCTGGGTGTCTACAAGATATGATATAAGTTTTAAACAGTTCAAAAATGTTTCAATTAGACATCAAAGGAAAGCAAATTTAGACCCAACATACAAAATATATTGTAAAATGGGAAGAAAAATTGTTTTAAAAGTCAAATCAAGCTTCTGGTGTCTATCCACCAATACCCCAAGGTTAAACGAGAACGTGATTAAAATGTTTAGCAGGTATTCACCAAATTCTAAGACGGTTAGGTTGTAACAATAATTTAAAAAAAAATTATAATATTAATTCCTGCAAATAGAAGCATGTACTGTGTGTAAACTTAATATTTTACTTTGCCAATGTCATTTGAATATCCTCACTCAGCATTTACAGTTTCAGGCTACAACAAACTGTTTGCGCAGGGTTATATGGAAATTTTAGAAATGTTAACCAAAATAACCACATCTTCTGAAACCAAAGTGCCTTTTCAAAAGTGCCTTTTCAAAGTGCCTTTTCTGTGAAACTATGACTAAAAGCTACTACAGTTTATCAGTAGAAACATCATCATTCTATGATTTAAGACTTATTTTTTACATATTAGGGAAATATTAGAAAATGTAAAGTCAGGACTATTATAAATACTTTGAATACTTTTTTTTTACTGCTTTACTTCATAACATATCCATAAAAGCATTAGTATTTAAAGAGACGTTTTTTGGGGGGAACTGGGAAGTGTGTCAGACTGTTAAAGAGAATTCAAAAAGCAGCAACACATGCGCTTTGGCCCAAGCATGCCCCCACCTCCAATGCTTAAATAGGCTTCAGGAAGCGCGCTGGCGTCAGCTCTAGGGCTTCTCCGGTCAATAGCAGCTTTGTGTGTGGCGACACACCCCCCACCTTGAAGCTCCAGCTAGTGGCCGGAGCGAGGAAGTGCTCAGGGAGAGGATAGGAACAGCCCACTTCCATCAAGCACATGTTTGTGTCAGGAGGCAGATGACACATGATCTGTATTTTGAAAGGAAGAATAAAAAAAACACAGCGTATGGAATGATATGACCTGAGCTATAACTAGATTTAATTTTAAATGGGAATCAGTGGCGTGGTTTTACCCGGTGAGAAGTAAGCACAGTGGCTTGCCGTGTTGTAATGACAGGAAAGAGCCAAACCCTCAGCTAGGGTTGAGTGCAGAGCTTATCATATAACAAAAAAAAAACCAAGCACTATCATAGCCTGTTGAAATAATATGTTAAAGTTTATAAAGAAAAAAGCAAAACAATAAATTATATACTTAAAGATAAGATAAGATAAGACATACATTTATTCATGTCACAGTGGAGAACTTTTAAAATTACAGTAGCAAAGAACAGTGTGCAAACATAAAGTCGTGACAGTTCCGTGTATAAATATGAAGAAAAAAAAATCGACATTATCAAAAACAGTTATTTATAAACAGTACAGTGTATAATTATAAAAGAAGGAAAAATCTAATTTCAGCCAAATCAAATTGCACTAGATAATATAACATTGCAGAACAAAAATTGTATAAATATAAATATATCATTTATATTATAAATTACATAATTTTTATCCATCAATATTAAATTTGTTTTCTCATGCGCCGCTAACTAAGAATGTTATTAAAAACCCTGTAGACTTAGGGCACAAGACGAGGGGTATACGCTGGACAGGGTGCCAATCCATCATACACACATACACACGAACCCGGAGGTGCAAGGCGACAGTGCTAACCACTAAGCCACTGCCTAATGTATACATATGCATACATATACATAATTATTCTGATATAATATCTATCAGCCACTTACTTACTTTCAGTAATTGCGGTATACAGGTCAGGGTTGCGTTTTTTTCCTACTAAATTTGAATATTTTAAAATATCTATTAAGATCATCTCTTAACAATATAAAAAAAATAATCTACTACAGCTTATGAAAAAAATACATAATTCAATCAAATGTCATAATTATATTATATTTTATTATATTATATTATATTATATTATATTATATTATATTATATATTATATTATATTATATTATATTATATACCCTCGCCTATAAATAACTTTATTATAATTTATTATAATCATTAATAATAACAATATCAGATAAATCAGATAACCATTGTAATTTGGTCAGAACAACGTTTCGATGACTCTCACCATCGGGACAATATTGTTTTTGAATGACAGATCATGTGTACTTTTTTATTTTTTATGAAAGAGCTAAATTTATGTAAAATACCATTCAATCAATATACTGTATAAACCGAAAATCTTTCCTTTTTAAAATAGAATTATAGTGCGATATATTAGCATGTTAACTAGCTTGTTTTTTTTACGAATTCTCCATTCCCCATTCGGAGACCTGATCCAAGAATTTCCTGCTGATTCTCAGATCCCGATCCTGATACTGGATATCCGAGCCATCTCTAAACTCAAGAGTACACTCTCGCTTTTAACACCCGTGCACTCTTTCAAAACGCATTCCTCCTGTTTTTTTCTTCTTCTTCTTCTTTGAAGCGTGGGACTCAAACAGAGAGCATGGAAGTGAAAATCAGTTAGAGGCTTGTCAAAACGGAAAGGTAAAGATAGTGCTTTTGCACAAACGCCAACTCAAGCTGCGTCTACCAATTTTGCAAGCACAGAGCTCTTACAGATAGTGATCTGTCACTCTTTTTCTTTTTTTCTTTCTTTTTTTTTTTCCCCCTCCCACACAAAAAATACACAAACCTCAAACAAGAAAAGGCGGAACCAGTCCGCGAAACAGAGCCATTCTTTTAACCGTATCTATTAGTCGAGGAAAGAAGATATTGCCTATGACATGTCTACGTGTCCGGGACGTTGGAGATGTAATTTGCACACAAATCACTTCTGCACATTACAATATCTCGTCTGCGTTAGGTATGCTTTATGTGACTTCAGCTCATACGCAAAACCCACACACAGACATGTGCGCACTTGCAAATAGTGTGTACACGGCATGCTCGCCAGTGCTAGCACCACAGTTTAATAACACAGAAGTGAAACTGTGTTGCAACCTCATTCGGCAATGCTGCCTGTCGCGTGGGATTATCCATCCAGCTCGGTATGAGGGTGCTATCTCAAGATGCACTCAGGGTGATAAACAGCCTGACCTCCACAAAGAGGGAACTAAAAATCAGTGGATGATTTGACTGTGTGGGTGAATCCATAACATAACTGTAATGGGGTGCCTTTTAGACCTTAAAAAACACACACAAGAATACTAAAAAAAAAAACATAACATTGAAATTTTTTTGATTGATTGATGATTGATTTAATCAATAATTACATTCAATCTATACTTTTGTTAAGTTTTACTTTGAACCTAATCTGCATGTCTTTGGGAGGAAACTAACGTACCCGGAGGAAACCCACCAAGCACATGGAGATCAGGCAAACCCCATGCACACAGACACCGAGGTGGGAATTGAACACAGAACCTGGAGGTGCAAGGCGACAGTGCTAATCCATAAGCCACCGTGCCTTCTCCATATGAACAGTTTGACAGCGAAATTAGATAACTCTCAATTTTTGCAGTTTTGATGACAAAACATTTTTTTTTCTTCTTCTTTTTTTTTTTAATGAAGCAAATATTGCAATCTGATAGAAAACTTTTTGTGTATGCTTTATTGACTCATAAGGCTGTTAAAAAGCACAAATGCCAAAATATTTTGTCAAAACTGTGTTTGTGTTATGTAAGTGTGGATTTTGTAGGATTTTCGAAGAGATCTAACTCCACCTCCTCCAGTTTTGGCAACATGGAGAAATCAGCCTGCAGTTGTGTTTGTGGTCCTTTAGGGATGCAGTTTAGTATCAATAATAATACATTTGTTCATTTCGAATTCAAATATGGCAAAATCGTGCTTTGATTGAAATTTTGTAGTGAGTCAAACAAAAAGCAAATTGGATCAAGGAAAAAAAATTGTTGCGCACAAAACCGCTTGAATTCCAAAGATTGTTAAAGATAATCAGAAAGGTTCTAAAAGTTATTTTAAAAAATACAGCATCATCAACCTCCTCCTCCACCACCAGTTTAAATTACGGTTTATAATTCCGACCTTCTATTATACTGTAGTATAGGTATGCACCATCTGACCAACAGCTTCCCACACACAGCATGTGCATCTCACGTCTCTTATACACAAATCACTTGTGCATATTTTAAGCTTTGTAAGGTTATGCTTACACGGCAGCATCCTACATAGTTTTGCTAAATATATGGCATATACTGTACCATATGCAAAGTATAAAGCATGAAACACTTAGGATGTGAGCGAAGTCAAGACATTCATTCAAGGGGGTTGACAAAATGATGATATTATCTATTAAGGAACTGAGGAATTAAGGAATTGCTTAATGGTAAAGGTCAGACTTTTTTCAAAGCTTTGGCTTGCATGTTTAATGTCAAGTTTCAAATACCAAAAAAAAGTGTTCCAAAATTTATGGACCTGGCTGTATGCTCTTCCGGATCTAGCAGGTTTTGAAGAATAAAGGATTTCATATTAAATATTGATTGTCATATAGCAAGGCGGCACGGTGGTGTAGTGGTTAGCACTGTCGCCTTGCAACGCCAGGGTCGGATTCGATCCCTGTCCAGGCTTGATTCCCGTCTCTGTGTGCATGGAGTTTGCATGTTCTCCCCGTGTTTGGTGGGTTTCCTCCCACAGTCCAAAGATATGCAGGTTAGACTAATTGTGTGGTGCCCTGTGATTGATTTGGCACCCTGTCCAGGGTGTACCCTGCCTTGCACCCCAAGTCTCCTGGGATAGGCTCCTGGCCCCCGTGACCCTGAATCACATTCTGTTATCTTAATATCGTTATTATTATTTAAAAAAAAAAAAACATTGAAAATGTCATTAAAGCATTGAAGTTCACTCTTGTTCAAATCTTTTTGGCCACCACTCTGTATAATACTGTATAATCGCTTGGGGCCCCCAAGTTTTTGAAGAGGAAGGCTGAGAATCAAGTCTATGTAAAATGTCAAACCTAAACGCGCACAACTCCGCCAAATCCTCTCATGGCTATTGTACAATGCAATACCAGAAACCCTGTCTAAAGAGCGTCGTGTTTTTTGTCTCACTAACAAGAACATACATGTCTGGAGGGGAGAAAAGAAACAGAAAACAAGAATAGAAGAGCTCTCGTAAGTGGTGGAGGTAATTAAAAAGAAAAGAAACAACTAAAAGAAACAAAAAAACTGTAGGTTAAGCCGTAAAGTAACATCACGCTAGTTTGACGCCATTTTGGCAGGTGAGCAATAAAGAAGAATGAAAAAGAAAGAAAGAAAGAAAGAAAGAAAGAAAAAGGTCCAGTTGCATTTTCCTGCCTGGGATTCAGGTTCTTCAGACGTGAGCTCAAAGAGGAATGTGATTGGCCAGGGAAACTGTGATTGATATGAGAGACAGACAGCATGCCATTCTTGCATGCATCAGGTTGGCTCCTTTATCACCTGGCACAGGTTTCGAGAACGATTATAGTTAGAGGAATGCTAAGCATGATGCACCAGTTTCTCGTTTTATTGGATGAGTGGAGAATCTGAATTATGTCCAGTGTTTATATCATACTGTGGTTTCGACCCATTTATTGATTACAGAGCTTCAGGAGAAAAAAAAAAAAAACATGGCTTCTTAGGAATTCAGAACTGACAAAATATTTACATTTGCCGCTATGGCGCGGTTGCTTTTCTGCGAGCTAGTGGTGTATTTATATCAGAAGTAGGAGCGTGAGGCATTCTGTTGCTAAGCAGTTTTTGCCCGGCGAAGTTTGATCCCATATGCTCGCTTAGCTCCATTAAGCTGCTAGGTTTGTGATTGTAGCTTAATGCGTTGTGTTGAATGTTAATTCAGGGCCGGTTTTGGATGGAGCGAGATGACGACTTGGCATTAACGAAAGGAGAAAGAGGGAATGATAGACAGAGAGAGAAAGAGAGAGAGAGATCATGATGAAAATCTACAGTGGAGGGAGAAAGAGAAGTGTGTGTGTGTGTGTGTGTGTGTGTGAGGGAGGGATGAAGACAGAGGCAGCAGGAGTGCTGGAAGCAGCGGAGGAAGGAGGGAGGGGCAGCGTCGAAAAACGAACGTTGAGGATCTGTGTGTTCTCGCTGGCCGTGTTTCCATGGTTACAGGGGAATTCTGGCGAGTAAGGAAATTTCATTCACTCTGGCGTGGAGAGGGAAAAAAATTGAGGGAAATATCAACAAAGCGCAAAGAACGTGACAACCCTTGAGCCACCTTCAGAGATATGCGCGTGCAGCAACCCTTTCCTGGCCCCTCCTGCCCACCCGCTGTGTGTGTGTGTGTGTGTCTGAGTGTGAGTGTTCATGCATATGCTTTTATGCATATTCACCTAGATGAGGTATTTGTCCAAATGTATGCTAATCTCTGTATATTTATGCAGACCTTGGCGCCGGTGCTGCTTGTGTTTATAGTTTTGTGTGTATCTTTGTCAGGCTTTATGTGCCTGCCACCACCCTTTAAGCAAACATACACACAAACAGACACACACACACACACACACACATATATACTTAGCAAATGCCCTCCAGGTATAGACTGGACAAAAAGGTCTAACTACCACACAGACACACACACACACAAACACACACGTTGCAATTGCCCATCAGCATTAGTTCCGTTCTAAAGATTTCAGCTTTACAGTTTTGTTTTGTTTTTTTGTTTGTTTTTTTGTTCAAAGAATGAGCAGTGGGCGGAGCTAGCATTAGGGGGCGGGGCTAGCCGTTAATTCCTTAAACACGTATCTCATTACAACATGCAAAACCAGACTATTATTAGTGCTGTCAATCTAGTTGTTAATCACAGTCATAGTGATCTGACGATTAATCACAATTTTTAAATACTCAGATTTACTTGTATTATAAACATGCAACGTTTGAATAAAGGAATGTATAACAAACTAGTTAGAGGAAACAGATGATGCAGTTTTATAATATCTCAGACACTAATATTTAACAAATGTTATGGTAAAACCTCTCGAACAGGGACGGCATTGCACGCAGCGGTGGGATTCTATGGGGGAGTGGCAACCCACACAAGGCGGGACTTCAGCCCGGATCCTCAGATTCGAAAATTAGGATAAACTATTCTATCCATCTAGAAGCCTTTTATAATGAAACTTGCCGTTCAGCACATCTGGTGATGTTTCCTCAATCATCATAATATTCTGCCTTAAACGTGCCATTATCACACACAGCCGGGTGATCGCACTGCGATTATGCAAAGCCATTAGGGTCAAACTTGGTCATGTGATTAATTAGCCTTTATGGGTTAAACATTTTAGATTATTAACATGCGTTCACGTGTTAATATTGACAACTATTATTATTATTATTATTATTATTATTATTATCTGTTGAAGCAGCACAGAGTGGCTTTCTGGTCACTTTATTAGGAACACCTGATTATTCATGCACTTATACAATCAGACCAGATCACCAGGGATGTGATCTCTGGGAATTGTCACATACCGCAGCTTCTAGATCATACACAGAGATGGTGCAAGAAAATAAATAAATAAATATACATCTAGTAGGGTTCAGCTAAGTGACAGAATTACCTTGAGGTCAAAGGTCGAAGGTGAATGGCAAGACTAGGTTGCGCTGACATGAAGGCTGACGCAAATATTCAACCATGGCGAGCTGAAAAGCATCTCATAATGGAATGAAAATTACTAATTGTGTGTGTCTGTGTTTGCAGTGGTGGAAGAAGGACTGTGGGAATGTGGGCTTTCCTATGAGTGCAGGACACTCCTCTTCAAGGCTGTTCACAACCTACTGGAACGGTAAAGTTGTAATGCGCAGACACTCAAACACACACGCACACACACAACCAAGCACAAATACACACTTTCCATCATTCCTCTATAACCCAGAGGAGTTCACATTTATGACACGTTTCTTGTAATTCAGCAGAGCAGAATTTCTGGCCCTAGTGGCTTTAAACTTTCCACACCCAGTGACTCACTCGTAACAACACCCTTTGAAGTAATTTATCGCTCCTCTGTGTTGTTTCCAGGTGCCTCATGGACAAGGACTTTGTGCGCATCGGCAAGTGGTTTGTCAAGCCTTACGAGCTTGAAGAGAAGCACCTGGGCGCCAGGTGAGTCCTTGCCTAAATTGTCAAGAAGACATCCAGTACCTTGGAACATGAGCTAAACAATAGGATAGTAAAAAAAAAAAAAAAACATTACAATAAGAAAGAGGTATCACATGACAGACTTTGTGGTTGTACAGAAACAATCCATGCGAGGGACTCATTATAACCACATATTAATTTAATAAGGATGGGAAAAATAGCGAAATTTGAAATATCCTGAAATTTTTATATGTGTTGCGATTTGTCTCCTTGCACAAGGAGCTTCAATTATTTGCAATTTAGATAACAGAACTTAGCTGCTGTGGGAAATATGTGCACAACACACAGGTGCGAAAACCACAAACATAAGCCTAACATACAGTACATTATTAAGGCGTTATATTTCACTCTGGTATGAGTCACAAAAGTCAGTTTTTTTGCATGTACAGTAAACGAGTTTGTTTGCTCAAACGCTCTCTCTCTCTTTTTCTCCTGTGTACAGGCACGCTCTTAATATAGCTCTCATAGCATGTCTCGCACAACCTAACACGTGCCAGAAACTGGAGGAAGTTCATTCTGATTGGATGTTTCAGTTCATCATGCAGACACATGCGATCAGCTCTGCACTACACTCAGGCAGCGTTTCATCACTTTTAATTAAGTTAATAAGATATATAACCTTCTTTTAGAAGCTTTACACTATTAAGGTTTGAGCTTAGCGTGGTACATAGCCAATTGCACCACTTCTTTCTATCATGTGGTCAGTGAAGCGAAGATACGTCACTGGTTCCGTGAGTGAGTTAAATGTGCTCAAAGGGTTCTTGGAGAATGTAGAAGCCCAGAAAAGAACATTTACTCTGTTGTTGAAGTCACTCCAGCCATAATAAATGGTGATATGCGCCGCTTAAGGGCTGTGATACAGTTTGTAAATGGGGTGAAGCAGAGAAATAACTTGTACACAACTTGCACAACATGAGATGCATAAATGGAGATGTATTATTGATTAATATAAAAAAAAAAATACTTAAATAATCACAGACACAACTGCAGGCTGATTGTGACATTGTGACAAAACTGTGTGAGGTGGATGTACAGCTTTTTGAAAAACAATCACACGAAATTCACACTGATGTAACCCGTTCAGTTTTTATGTCATCTTTTGCCATTTGTGCATTTTAATACCAGCCTTGTGACTCACAGAAAATCTGAACAAAATATTTGATGTCAGTTTACAATACTTCTTGCTTCGTTTGAAAAAGTCAAAACTGTAATAATGGATTTATCTCATTTTGCTGTCATATATTATATCTTATACTTTGCTGTGTATTTCACTCGAAATGAATTCAGTTTAAAAAGAAAATGCAGTTTTTGTTACTTGGTATATAATTATGGGTACATTCCTCCGGTATGTTTCGCACCTTTTCCGCTCGTACATTGTTGAGATCGACGAGAGCTCGTCCCTGGAGATGAAACACTCGAGGTGTCGTCTTTGGAGTGAGAGCATTCCCACCTCTCGCCGCTCCTCAATGACAGTCCTCAGCAGCGTAGTGTCAGAGCAGTTCGCACCATGCGGCAGAGGAGTTTGCGAGCGTTTAGTCGTTCCCCAGAGGCACCGGTGGCAACAAGTTCGCAGGTGGGGGTGCCACTCGTGGCAGAGTGTGTGACGAGAATGACAGTGTGCTAGGGGTTGGGGGGTGGGGGGGGTGGGGTGCCAGACGGTCCAAGTGTGTGAGAGTGGAAGGTGTGTGTGCTGCAAAAGAGATAATGGAGGCAGATTAGTAGCCTGTCAGAGCAGCTCATTTCAGTGATTGTGGCTTGTTTGAGTTTTTACCCCTTATTATTAAATCTTATGACTGTTTTGTTTATTTATTTATTTATTTATTTATTTATTCTTTATGTAGTGAGACATTTCTGTGGTCTTCAATTTTTTTCTCTGGAACTTGCCTGGATTTTTTCCAGCATAATACCTGGGACAAAACACACACACACACACACACACACACATGTTTGAACCAAAGTGAAATATTACAAGCCTTTTTTTTCAATTATTACAGTATCTCAAAATGTCTGAATATTTCATTTTGAGTTCGAGTAAATTACAGTCCTATTCGTATAAACATTCGTGTATCTCTCAGTCCAGTTCAGTAAACACAGGGAATGGGGAAGACTGCTGACTTGACAGATGTCTAGAAGACAATCTCCGACACAAGGAGAGTAAGCCACAGAAGGTCATTGCTGAAAGGGCTCGCTGTTCACAGAACACTGTACCAGAGCATATTCACGGAAAGTTGACTGGAAGGGAAAAGTGTGGTAGGAAACGATGCACAAGCAACCGGAACGACTTAAAGCTAACAATATGTTGTTATATACAGTATAACAACGGAAAATACGTGCTTGTTGTAGAGATGTTTATTTAACCTTTACAGATAAAAGGAGTCTCCAGTGTCAGTGGAAGTTTTCCTGCCCTGGGAATATTTTCAGCATGTAGACTTGTATTTTTGGTTTCTTTATACCGTGACGTGATGTCATTTAAGTGAAAACAGGCTCGAACTGGGATATTGGAAAATAATTATCTTCTGCACGTCAGACAAAAACAGGACGGCATGATGTCTTAGTGTGTGTGCTTGGTCGGTTTCCTTTGACAATCCAAAGACATGTGGTGTAGATTGACTGGCGTATCCAGATTGTCTAGAGTATATATGTACTGTACATGTGTGTGTGTGTGTGTGTGTGTGTGTGTGTGTGTGTGTGTGTGTGTGTGTGTGTGTGTGTGTGTGTGATGAATTGGCACCCATTCGGTTGTTCCCCACTTTATCGCCTGTGTTTTACTTCTATTAGTATCTAATTATTTATAGATAATAATACAAGACCATATTAGGGGCTTGATTAAATGGCTATTTTTGATATAAGAAATATTACGTTTCATCCTGATGCAAGTTTCTAAACTTGTTTATCATGATGCTATTGCTATAAATGACACGAGTATTAGAAGTATGCCTTTTCCTCAGGAGATCCTAATGATATCCTGAGAGATTTTGTTCATCCTCGTGTAATAAATAGCACAAACACATGATTGCGGTTATCTTCCCACACTTGTTTACTGATAAAACTGAATCATTCATTGTATCGTTCTCTCTCTCTCTCTTTCTCTCCACACACAGCAATAAAAACATTCGACATGCTTTTACTGTACAGTATAAGCACTACTGTTTCTGTCAGATTTTGCCCTTACATAAGAGTCTCTTCTAGCGTATTGATGACTGTTACATTTGATAACAGTATAAAATAAATATTATCTGTTAAGTACATGTTTTGTTTTTTTTCCCAGAAATTTACAGTAACAAAAAATTTTCTGAGAGAGGAAGGGCTAAGTAACATGAAAGGAATTTTTTTTAAGCGAGCTGGACTGGCGTAATGGTTAACGGCTGAGCAGATGTTGTAGAGCACAGAGGAAATGGTATTGCAGGTTTTTTTTTTTTTTTTTTTTTTTCTGGACTCATTCTGTCTTTAGAAAGACAAAAACATTTCCAAAGAAAGAACAGAGAACACAAAGGCATTTTAGTGATAGCCATTCACACAGCTAATAACATTAAGGGTAGTAAGAAATCCGGGAGTGATTCAAACCATCACTAATAACTGGCACTGAATTAGAGCTCCCTTCATGCCCATGTGTTAGGAGTACCAAACATTGACTGGAATTCAAGCATCACATGTTTTTTTCGGTTGGACCATAACCCTAACCCTATCTCAGTGGTTAAGGTGTTAGATTGCTGACCAGAAGGTCCAAGGTTCAAATCCCACAACCACCAGCTTACTACTATTGGGCCCTTAAACAAGGCCCTTAACCTCAACTGCTCAGATGTATAATGAGATTTTTTTTTTTTTTTTAAAGGAAGTTGCTTCGTCTGTAAATTGCTGTAAATCCTGTATCTTGACAGCAGCTTATATAACTGAATATGAAAAGGGACTGTATGAACACATATGCTGCAACTCCTGGCCAAAACTGAACTACTGGGATTGCAGGGTAGTGCTGGTTCCAGGATAAAAAAAATAATGCGAGGCTTGCACCAAGAAGGGAATCGAGTGTCCAACCTCAAATGAAGAAAGAAGAAAAACAGCAACAATAACAATCTAAAGAGATACAGATAGTAGAAGGTTCATGGGGCATGTCAAGTTAAATAAGAAAGTTTAATTTGATACTGTCAAATCAAAACTGGAATGACATTGGTAATGACGTAGAGTCAGCATTGTCCCACGATATTGCCGCCTTCCACATACTAAACATCCTAAAAGTTCTCTCTCTGGTAGCGTTATCTAAACAGGACCTTATAGAGTGAAGACAAAACACGCAATCAGATTGATTGAGACGCTTGCTTACTTTTGATACCAAGGCATGCCAGCTGGACACAATCACAATCAATGGGACATTTCGTGCACGTGCACGATGCCCCTTGAGGTTAAGTTAGGTTATCAGCGATAGGAGAAACTGTCTACTGAGCATGACATGTGTACGTAATTTAACAAAGCAAATACAATTGTAGATTAGATTTTGTAACAAAAAAATTATTTATTTTTATCGTGTAACATTTGTTTTGTCCTTGACGGAGAGTTTTTGCGACAGAAATCTGAACGTCCTTAGTAACTGCCTGGTTATGTTTGAGGTGGCTTAATTTGGAATGCTAGTGTGATTATATTTTTGGAAATAGAACCACGTAAATTCTGTTGGAAAATATATTTTTTAAAAATTAATAAATACATAAAGGAATTCTACAACAGATTGATTTGGAAAATAAAATTATCTCTAGTTGCGACAAGTCGATGTATCTAATGACAAACTGCTATTTCTACCTGAATATAGCGAAACACATGTGAATTGTGTTACAACTTTCGTGTTGAAAAAATTCTAAATCACACTTCGAAAAATTACATGATAAATACTATTAGTTACGTCTACGTTCCCAGTTTAATTTAAGTTTTTTTTTTATTATATCAAAGCAATAAAGTAAGAGTTTGTGTAAATGCTCGGTCTGAGGAGGTGATTATTTAGAAATCATGGTTGCCAGACTCAGTTGATTTTTTTTTTTTTTCATTCTTTCAATCAGGTTTAAATCTTTCCCAGTGAACCACAAATGATCTCAGACTGGATTTAACATATCAGGATAATTATTTGTTTCTGAGCTTGGGAGAAGCAATCTGGCAACCCTAATAGAAAAAACATTCCACTGTGATAGTATACAGTAAATAAATGATGGAGTGACTGGAGCGTGAAATGAAATGTGAATGAAATATACAGTAAGTGCGAGGATAAGATTGGAGGATAAGAGGACGATCCTTAGTTTGGTCTCAACAACGCAGCAGGAGATCAGAACATGTCTCTTTTTCTCTCATTGTTTCTCTCTCTCTCTCTCTCTTTCTCGCCTCTCTGCATTTGACTTGCTTTGAACAATAAGGACTGATGTTTATCCCTTACGGGAGAGGTGCGTATGCGAAGTGGGAAGTGAAATGAAGACGCGTTTTGGCGAGGGGTGGGGGGTGATGGCACTGTCAGAATGTTTATGTTCGTAGAGAGTGTGTGTGAGCATATATGCAGGAGTTTTCTTTGTGTGCACGTTGTATGATTGGGGAGGGATTGTGTGAATATCAGAACAGCAGTGGCGGGAAGCTGAGATTTGCTGCGCTTCCCCGCTGAGCCGCTCGAATGGGGAGAGCTCTGTCATTAGGGTATGTAGAGGAGGGGGATGTTAAACCCACCTGATTCTTCTCTGCTTTGACAGCTTTGTCTGTGCCACACTATCAGCTGCTGCGCCTCCTGCAGGGTCCAACACAGAGCCAAGCAGTGAATTATTGAGCAGCCTGAGAGAGAGCGAGAGAGAGAGAGACACACACATGCCATTCCTTAACACTGAGAAATCTGAATGTGCCAAAAATATGCACACGCCACACTCACTATCTGTCTGTTTTCTCTTCTCTATTTATGATCCTTTTTTCTTTAACACGAGAAAAAACATTATACTTCATTCTTTATTCATTATAGATTTCTTTATCAATTAAACATAATCATCTACAATAACGTCTATCATGTAACTTCATTTATAGAATGCTTTTTATTAACTTTATAGTGTTGTACGATAGCTTTATCATACATCATATGAGTAAACTTTTATTTGAGAATGAAAAAACGACAATTAATTGCAAAATAAGTTATGAAATAATATTGAACTAGATCAAATAATAATAATAAATATGAAAAATGAGAATCATTCCTAAATGTAGACTAAAACGAAACGCATGATTGAAAAATAATTAAATATCTAATGAAAAAATAATGAAATATATAAAAGGAAAATTCACATTAAAATGAAAATATAAATATATATTTCTTGAGACTGTTTTTTTTTTTTATTTAAACCTGATTAAGATTTAAAAGATTATTAAAATAGTGTACTGATTTTTTAACCTATTTTTGAATGAGTCAGATTTTTTCTGTTGTTTTTTAATTTTTTTCTTTTCCACTAAACATGCAAGTTTTTTAAATTTTATTTCCCTTTTTTTTACTCATTTGTAGTAATGTCTTTCATTTCTTTTCTTTTCTTTTTTTTTTTTACTATGTTTGTTTTATCGTCTTTATAGACATTTGTACCACTTTATTTTAACAAGCACATATTAATTCAGATCTTATTTGTTTTGTTCAGTAAACCCCAATTTAAAAAAAATAATTAAATGGTTCATAATATTCATAAACACTTGTATTGGTTCATAATTGGTGATCTAGTTTATTAGTAAAATAAATTGGTTAGAATGGTTAATTGGTAAGGTGGAAGGTGGTTAATTGTTTAGGTGAATTGTTACACGCAATATTCTGACCATGATTTAACTTCATGTCCTATTAGCGTATAATTAGCATTACGTAATACCTGTATGTGCTAGGTGACCTCTAAATGCACCCTATATCCTCATACATTTTAACATAGTAATTCTTTAAAGTGAAATTTAAATGATGTTTAGTTAATACTATGTAGTGATATCTTTCATCAAAGACAAGACAGTTGAGCCAAAAGTATCATGACCATGACCGTCACACACACATGAGGTTCTTTCTCAACTTGTTACCAAAAAAATTGATGCACATCAGTGTATAGAATGTCTTTGTTTGCTACATTGTTGTTTGTTACGGGTTCTCCTTTCTGGAATTAAAGAGCACAAACCTGTTCCAGTATGACAAGTAGAGGAACTTGAGTGTCCTACACAGAGCCCCGCATTTAATCCCATTGAACACCTTGGGGATGAATTGGATCGCTGACTGCACCCCAGGCCTCGTCACCAACACCAGTGCCTGAACTGACTAATACTCTTGTGGCGGAATGAACGAACATCCCCACAGCCACACTACAAACTCTTCTGGAAAACCTTTCCAGAAGAGTTATTTTTATTATAAAAGCAAAAAAGGGACCAACATGCTTAAATTATGGCGTAGTGGTTAGCATCATGGCTGTGCACCTGCAGGGTCGAGGGTTTGATTCCTACCTCGGGTCTGTGTGCATAGAGTTTGCATGTTCTCCCCGTGCTTGGTGGAGTAATTTGGTTTCCTCCCACAGTCCAAAAACATGCAATTTAGGTTACTCGGCATTCCCAAATTGCCTGTAGTGTGTGTAGAGTGTGTGTGAGTATGTGGATAGGTAACCTGTCCAGGGTGTTCTCTACCTTGTGCCAGGAGTCTCCTGTACAGTGTTGTCAGGTGTCCACAAACTTTTGGTCAAATAGAGTGTTTTCTTTAATGTATGTAACAAATACTGCCTTCTGGCATTCTTCATGTTCAAGCATACAATTCATAATATAAGGAAACATGCTTTGCTTTTTATTATTACGCATCTCTTACATAACTCTGCTCCGTCCAGTAAATCGCACAAACACAGCCTACATTTGTAGCAATACCAGTAATGACTTACATAAATATTTCTCCATAATCCCACCCTGTGAGTCACATTACTAACCCACAAACTCAATTACCCAGCGTCCATTTCATCGCGAGGCTCGCGGCTCAGAAGCAGGAGGCGCTGTAACCCCTGTAACGCTTAGTTAACTTTCATTTTCCCCCCATCGCCCAGAGCGTGAGGACTACCAGCACATCTCTGAAGAGACGCCGCTTTCCCCACTCCTCCTCCTTTCTTACCTCGCTCCCTCCCTCGCTCCCTCCCTCTTCCCTCCAGACCTCCTCTCCTCTGACTCTCTCCCTCCCTCTTTCCCCTCCTTTCTTTGTGTCTGGCAGTGCGCACTGCACTGTACGTTGGTAACAGATTGCATCAGACTCCCAGAGAGAGAAAGGGAGAGAGAGAGAGAAGTAGAAAGAAGACAAGAAAATAGCCTTATAAATGGATTGTGCTGATCAGGATAAACATGCTTTTAAATATGAACACAGAACGTAGAGAAGCATATGTGCACAGAGTTAGCAGTACAGTAATGTGTTAGTGGTGATGGAAAAAAAATGTGTAGAAAATATGGAAAAATTTTAAATACTGTACAATACTAGCTTTAGCAGTACCAATACTACTACTACTACTACTGCTACTACTAATAATAATAGTTTAATTTATTATGCTGGAGTTGCATTAATTGTAAGCAGCAACAACAACAACAATCAAGAGCACTCCAGCCCAGCATAATAATAATAATAATAATAATAATAATAATAATAATAATAATTTTTATTTATAATGCACTTTATATTTGAAGCAAATCTCAAAGTGCTACAAATTAAATTAATGGTAGTATTACTAGTACTAGTAATAATACTAATAATAATAGTTTATTTTATTAAGCTGAGAGTGCTGTTAATTGTAAGCAACAACAACAGTAATATAACAATAATAATAATAATAATAATAATAATAATAATAATTGTGTTTATTAGGCTGCGTTAATTAAGAACAATAACTACAACTAGTAATAATGGTAGTATTACTAGTACTAATAACAATACTACTAATAATAATAGTTTATTTTATTAAGTTGGGAGTGCTGTTAATTATAAGCAAGAACAACAGTAAATAATAATAATAATAATAATAATAATTTAGTTGATTATGCTGATAGTGCTGTTAATTGTAAGCAACAACAACATTAGTAGTAGTAGTAATAATAATAATAATAATAATAATAATAAAATAAAATAACAATATAAATAATAACAGTTTTGTTTATTATGCTGGTGGTGCTGTTAATTGTGACCATTATCATAAAAAACAACAGCAATAATAATAATAATAATCATCATAATAATGATAATAATAATAATAATAACAACAACACCAACAACAGTAATTGTTGAATGTATTATGCTGGTTATGTATAATTGTCAACTTTAACAACAACAATCCTATCTATCTATCTATCTATCTATCTATCTATCTATCTATCTATCTATCTATCTATCTATCTATCTATCTATCTATCTATCTATCTATCTATCTATCTATCTATCTATCTATCTATCTATCTATCTATCTATCTAAATAACTTATCTGATTTACCAATGCTATTAAAAAAAGAAACAAAAACCTTATTTTTTGTAATAATTTGCAATGGCCAGCATGGTGATAATCATGAATGAATAAATAATATCCTAGAGATATCCTTATCATTTGGCATTTTCTCTTCTCAACAGAATTTATTATTTTTTGTAAGTACTCTTTCATGTTTGAAACAGTGCTAACCCACAGAGCATGTCTTTACTACACACGCTTTTGATGTGTGTGTGTGTGTGTGTGTGTGTGTGTGTGTGTGTGTGTGTGTGTGTGTGTGTGTGTGTGTGTGTGTGTGGACAGTTTTCCTAGCCTGCTTTGGCTGGGGGGAAAGGAATGACATTGAGACATTAGCCATCTCCTTGGCAACAGACATCGGGTGTCAGGCTACATCACAGGGTCACTCGGACGCCGAGCTGCTTAGCTGGCTCAGGGAAAAAAATGCATTAGCCATGTGTTTACTCATCTGAGCACAGTTTATTTCACCTTTTATCTCCATGATTTTATACGTCACAATGCATATACACAGTACACCTAGACACTCTTGTAGTTATTTGTTTAGGAAGCATTCTGCATTATTAACTGCCTCGTGGTTTAATCTAAACAGGCTGCTAATTGTCCTGAGAGACACCGTAAGGAGATTTATTTCTGCTTTATTGACTAGCAAACACACACAGGCATCATCTCTAATCACTCGTATATTATAAATATCATCATCATCTCATACTTATCTCTTATCTATTTTACTTGTGCTGGATTGATTGGCATGATAGGGGAGTTAATCACCACAGAAATACTGTTTTGTTATTATATTCATCGCTGCAATTTAGGAACTCGTTTGTGGGTAAACTTTCAATCAGCATGTTTTTGAGGAAGGAATTACAATTATGTCAGTTTTGTAAGGATGCTCTATTTTATTTGTAGTATAAATAGACATAATTGTGCACAACCTGTCTATCATAAGGGAAGTGGGCTGTATAAGAGAAATATGATATCAATATTTGAAGACGTTCTTATGATCCCTACACAGTAGGTATCATGGAAAGATCAAATAAATCATGTGAAGATATTATTATAACCATTATTATTATTATTATTATTATTATTATTATATATATTATTATTATTATTATAACCTATATATCTAAAACAAATTATGACATAATTTTAAAAAAGGCTTCAATTTGCTTGGGAGCATGAAGATGGAAAGCAACTGTAACAATGGAAAAAAATCGTGAGCCTGAGACTGAACCTATTCTATAGCGATGGATGCAGTGTTATGATCTGGGGTTGCTTCAGTTTGTCAGGTCCAGGCTCAGAAACATTACATGGCATTCAAATGAAGTCAGCTGACGACACTGAATGAGGTTTATTCAGATTATCACATCTGTTGAGTTTTTCTCCATAGCTCTGGGTTCTGGGAGCATGAGGAATCGTTTTGTCGCAAAAATGAATTTCCCACCACATTGTATGCTGTAATCAAAACTAAAGATGATTGAATGAAATCTTAGAGTGTGTGATATTTTTTGGCCAGGCAGTGTATTTACCAGCCATAAAAGTGAGCTTAATAACACTGGCACTTTAGTCAGAGGTTAAGATGTCAAAAAGAAAAGATATGATTGGCTGGCGTCACATTTGGCAGAAAAAAGCGCAGTAGTTCTTGTATGATAGGTGAGAAGTAGATAGTGAGTGGAAATTGGCCAAGCCTAAATTGGGGAGAAAATGAGAAAAACAAATAAATGATTTTACAGTATGCAAAATACAATATGCAAAATAATTATATAAGTATATAAGGTACCTAAATTAATTAATTATGCCTAGATTATTTTCAGAATGTTTTTTTGTTATAGGGTTCTTTCTTTGCTGTTAGTCACTGTAGTTGTATATCTATAGTACTTTGACTGCAAAAAAAGAACCATTTTTTTTTTTCGCCATTTGTTTCTGGGACCAATCTGCCAGAAATATGTACTTGTTCATAAATTCTCCATTCACACGTCTTCAGCCTAGAAATGGTAGTTTTCCTCAAAACAATTGTACATACAGTACCTGAAGCTAAATCTTCAAATGCATTAAAAATTACTTAATGATCAAAACTTCTAATCTGTACAATCTTGAGATCCCATCAAGACATTGTAGACTTTATTACGGATGATGAATTAGAGTTGTGTCAATTTTGTCTACAACGCTACACCCACGAGTTTAGGCAGGAGACCCGAGACAGACTCATAAAGATTATTACAGCTTTGGACAGCTTGCTGCCTCGAACGCTTCCTTTCTCTTTAATGCTATAACTATAAAAGCACACAGTAGATAAGATGATATTTCTGACACATTATATGGCGGGTAATAGACTACGTCTTGGATATGATCCCTACTGCTGTTTAATCCCAGTAGGCGACTTAGTCCGCTTCAAGTTGAAGTGTATTGATTAGTGTCAGAATTTGGAAACCAAAGCCTTACACAGCTTACACGGGATAACCTCTGAGTTTAGATGTCTACATCAAATCCAACCCATTGAACTGATTGATCAGCTGACGTTAATGAATTATGAGTATCTATCCGTCCAGTTACCAGACTTGTAGCGTTAGGCGAGCTTATTTCAGGGATCTCAGGTCAAATGGCGGGGGGACACCCTGGATGGGGTGCCAATCCATCTTGCGGGATGGAGTAATGGGAGGAAACCCACCAAGCACGGATGAAACGTTCAAACAAGATGCATGCAGACCAGAGGCGTAATTCAAACCTTTAACCCTGCCAGCGACATGTTCGCCAGAGTTTTCCTCTTGCTTCCTAGTGTGAATTTATAGTCATATTCAAAACAAAAAAGAGCCTCTTCATACATGATGAGATTTCTGTGTCAGGGTTATCATTTTTTTTTTTTTTTTTACCTGGTTCTGTAAAATGCACTGATAAATGTGAACTGTGAATCCGGTTTTAGAGATTTGCTGTGATTTAAAAGCAATGTAGATCCTGAAATGCAACTTACGGTACTGGAACAGGAAAATTATATTACTGGATATGCTGTGTTACTGTGTGAGGTGTTTATTGCATTCATTAATAGTCGGTAAATGTTTTATTCTGGTCATGGTCATTGTGGTTCAAATTGTGGGTTGATATATTTTAAAGAACAACAACCAATTTAGCACATTATAAAATATTGTGGGCTGATGTAAACAAAGTGTTCCCTGTTCAAACCTGCTGGAGTAGGGTGGGATTGGTCAAGTATCTGGAGGAGTGTGCAGTGTAAGTCAAGAGAGTTCGTGTCAACAGGCCTGGATTGGTCAAGAGTGTCCATGGCAATAGGCAGTTCTGGATGAGAACAGGTGGGGTTGTTTACAGTAGGATTGCCTGCAGGAGTTTGTGGGACTGGGTTAGATTACTTGCATGACCAGATGGGATTGGTTAGGATTGTCTGTGGGAATGTATAGGATTGGGAAAGACTACATGCAGAAGCAGGTGGGATTGGTTAAAACTGCCTGTGGGAGTACTGTATGTGGGATTGATTGGGCAAGGCTACCTGCAGGAGCACATGGGATTGGTTAAGATGGCCTGCATGTGATAGAGGGTGGGACTGATCAGGAGTGTATACAGGGAACAGGTGGGCTTGATTGAGATTGCAAGGGAGAAGCTGGTGGAATTGGTCAATAGGGTCTGTCGGAGTAGGTGGACTTGGTTAAGACTGTCTGCGGAAACTGGTGGGGTTGGGTTAAGACCTGTGAGAGTAGGCAGGATTAGTCAAGTAAGAGTAATCGTGGGAGAAGGTAGAATTGGTCAAGAGAGCCTGTCGGAGCAGAAAGGATTAGTCGAGAGTATCTGGGAGAGGGTAGAATTGGATAAAAGTGCCTGTGGGACTAGTAAGATTGGATAAAGGGGTCTGCAGGAACAGGTTGAATTGAGCAAGAGTGGCTGCAGGAGCATGTGGGATTGGTCAAGCGTATATGTAGGAGTGGGCAGGCTTGGTCAATACTGCTTGTGGGATTGGGTTTGATTAGAGCAAATGGGCTTGGTCGAGATTGTGGGAGCGGGATTGTGGATGGTATTGGATAAGAATGTGTGCAGACGCAGAACAGGTGCAAGAACAAGTGTGTGCAAGAACAGGTGGGACTGGTTAAGATTGCAGCATGGAAGTGGTGAAGTTGGTCAATAGTCGAGAAACAGGTTTGAAATGGTCAAGATTGCCTGCGATAGCAAATTACGTTAGTCTAGAAAGCCTATGGGTGCAGTCAGGTTTATTCAAGCGTAGAGTATATAGAACTCAAGCATGTACACCTCGAGATGGCAGAGTGGTGTGATGCTGTAATTAACCCTTCCAAATGTTTAATATTTTCAATAACACCAAAGTGATTAGATTTTTCGACATCAATTCACTGTCATAGCTTTTAGCGGTTTATAGTTATTTAATGTTAATGTTGTGAGATTTGTAAAACAAGCTCCTTTTTATCACTTTCATCACACTATAAACAGTTGCTTCCTCAACAGTCTTTTTTTAATTCTCTTGGAGCTAATAAGATGAAAAACAGCAGCTTGTCATGTTCCTTGTCAAGAAATAAAAAAAGTCCATATTGTGCAGTAAAAAATAAAATGAATAAAACTAGCAATTAACTTCTGACCAGATCCAAAAATATATCAGTGCTTTCACGAATATGCAAGTGAAAAATGTGCATAATCTACATCTTACCATCACTTGCAGTCTGACAGTTTTTATTGTGCATGTAATGCTACGTACCAAAAGTGAAGAGGGCGCTGTTATTATGACTGAGAACCTGAGATTCGAGCAATGCTGTCTTTCGGGCCAGGTACACAGTGTACAGGACATGTAGATAATTGATAGACCTACAATAATTAGAGCTCTTTCACTTTTATTCTGGCAGGATATGACAAACCTGATTTACTGTTTCTTTAACAAGTCTTCATCTACAGTACTTGCCATCATAATTTCCCCTCAAGGGGGAATCTCCGTCTCCTCATGAAGGAAGGCATTTTAGTTTATCAGACATGGGAGACTGATAAAAGATAAAGAGTAGAGCGTAAGAGCATAGAGCGTAGTCAGAAGCGTTGTAATCCTGTTCAAATATGGCAAAAATGTCAAGCGAAGCTGTTTAAGGGTATGCGATAAAGCCTTTGACATTCAGTAACAGACCACAGTGACAGCCCTCAGCACACATTCCTATGAAGAACAGACTAAAATGTGATCATGATTGGGTAAAGCGGGGCCGGTTAAAAGGATAAGGAGGGAAGACATGCGTTATATCAAGAAGGGAACACTTGTCGTGTCCTGTATGCAATTACGTCTTCTTGTTTTACATGTTTTTAAGTTCTCACGTAACTTCTGTACAGCATTCTATAGACATACAGTACAGTACATGGCATCGATGATTGAGATTCACCTGACATAATGTTAATATATAATGCTAATGATGATGATTGTTGTTTATTTTGTTGAGAAATTTGACTATGTTGACGGCGGCACGGTGGTGTAGTGGTGAGCACAAAAATTTTTTATACAGTGCACACTATGATACTCACATATTAACACATACGGTAGCTATGGCACATTTATGTAATGTGGATGCCACTAATGTTTTGATCCTAGTCAGAGTATGGACACAATGCGTTCTGCGTATCAGCTTTGTTTAGTGCTCTAACAGGAAGTTTTCTTATTGGCGCCCGGCATATCCATAAATAGATCCTCATATGGTACTAGCACACATTAGTACTAGCACAGAGTTGGACTGTTATATGGGAAAAATCGGATGAGCGCAGTATCTCTGTTTATTGTTACATTATGGCTCAGTATTAATCTAAATGAGATTTAAATATAGGAGGAACACTTATACAAACAGTAGGTGTGTGTGAGAGAGAGAGAGAGAGAGAGAGAGAGAGATAGAGATATTACGGGTGTGTGCTGAATCAGCCTGCTGTTATGCTATGTCTCCAATCTTCTGTTGTTCTTGGTAAGCTTGAAAAACGCTCAAGTGCCACACAGATTACACACAGTTGACTTTGTGCTTATCGCCCTCTCCTGGACATATGAGTACATCGGTATATGAAATGACATCCTACTGTGTGTTTTTCTCTCTCTCTCTCTCTGTCTCTCTCTCTCTCGCTCTGTGTCTATCCAGCAGCAGCGAGCACCTCTCGTGCTCCTTCTCTTTCTTCCTGCATGGGGAGAGTAACGTGTGCACCAGCGTGGAGATCTCACAGCACCAGCCTGTCTACCACATCACTGAGGAGCATGTGCGCCTGGCCCAGACCTCCAGCAGTCCCATACAGGGTGAGACGGCATCACGTTACGCTTTTTCTGCTTTCCCGAAACTACAGTACGAGCAGCGTTCAAGTCAAACTGGGAATTTCTCGCATGTGAAGGCGTAAGCCCGGGCAAACTTTTTAAAGAAGGCTGTATGTCCATGAATGACGATAGCATCATAGTGATGAATCACAATACACCACTTTTGGGTTTTGCTTATAGAGACACTCAAAATCTATGAAATGTTAAATACATACTGTATAGTACTCAGCAAAAGTCTTGAGCCACCCGTCTTTTCTTTATATTTTGCTTACAAAGAGCCAGACTTTGTTGTATTTTTAATGTAGTCTTGAGGAATTGTTCTCCAGGCTTCCTGACTCTTTTGGCTTTCGTTTTTGGCAAGTTTTTAGCTCTCATTTTCAGCCCAGTCCCTGGACATGACCAGTTTCAGAGGAAAGTTGGAAAGTTTTTTTGTTTGTAAAGAAACTCAGTGACCTTTGAAGCATTCAAGCGTAAAAAAAACATCTAATTTAAGGCATGAACCAGTGAGAAACAGGTGTGGATGATGACAGATGATCATACCGGTGATTAGTACAGTATACTGGTGATGCTGAATGCTGAGGGCTTGGAACAGATGAGTGTAGGAATGAGGTTGCTGCTGAGATTGTTATATAAACAAGCAATTTTTTATTAGATATTGTATCTTTAGGCATTTTGAAGCCTGTCAAAGTAAAACATTCGTTCCTGTTTTTTTTTTTTTTTTAAACATCATTTAATTTAATTTCATATGAAGAAGTGAGGGGTGGCTCAAGACTGCATATCTTAAGGGCTTGAATTGAAAAGAACAGTAGACAAGTATCAGCTTATCCTTTAAACTAAGAGTACAAAAGCATACTTCATTTAACCAAAACATTGCATTATTTTATTCCACACATCCATCTACTGTAGGAACCTCTACAGTCCAAATAGGGACCGTGGAGACCAGTGGTGATTACCGTTGTATTTATTCCCATTTTATGACAATAGTCAGACCTCTGGTCAACATTCACACACGCATTCACACACTCTAACGCTTATTAACCTGATCTGCATGTCTTTGGACTGTTGGAGGAAACCGGAGTACCTGGAGGAAACCCACCAAGCATGGGAAGAACATGCGAACTCCATGCACACAGACCCCGAGGATGGAACTCGAACCCGGACCTTGGAGGAGCAAGACGACAGTGCTAAGCACTAAGCCACCGTGTCGCATGTTATTTTATTAGCTTGCAAAAAAATCAAAACAGCAGATTTAAAACCTGATAAAAAACAAGTTATGATTGTATAAGCTCATGTTGTATTTCTGAACAAACCGTCCTGGCATTTTATCGTGTTATTTCATCTTGTTTCTTTGTCTCGGTCTCGCAGTGATCCTGACTCCGTACGGATTGGGCGGCACTCTGACAGGCCAGGTGTTTAAGATGAGCGATCCGGCGGTACGGAAGCTAATGGAAGAGTGGAGCTACTTCTACCCAATGGTGCTAAAACACAGCAGCAGCGAGCAAGACAGCGACCTCAGCTACGACCCGCACAGCCATGTCGCTCTGGAGGTCATTGTTGGTGAGTGGCTCCACCTAGCCAAATGAAACACTCGGTCCAAGCAGAGTCATGTAATCAGAAACCTCAGAAACCTGCTGGCTGATTGATTAGAAGGAAGAGATCTTAGGCACAGAGAGACTGCGTTCTAGCTGGATAATTAGTGGTACTGACACAACTTTGGTATCAATGTGGGCGGGACTAGCAATGCTGTTCTTTGATGATTGGTTATGTATACAGTTTCTCTCAATAAGCAGGTATTGCGTAAACTAAACTGTGATAATAATCTTCAGGTATTATTAATATTCCAGTATGAAGCTTGAATTTTGACTGAATTATAACATTTCTCATTGTAACACCTGTACTTTGGACGTATTCATTTCAAATCTCCGTCCGTTAAGTGATCTCCTGGCTGCACAAAATCACAATGCGGGTGTGTTTTTCACCTTTCTATAGAATGATCGCAAATTCAACTAAACGGCCAAGACATGCTACACTGGCTGATCCATCCAGGGTTGAATTAAATATTTGAATAAGATCATGTGTTGATGATGCAGACAGTCGAGCTGCTTCGTAAAGTCTTTTCCAGCATATCCCAAACATGTCAGTGGAGTGAAAATGATTCCCCATGCTTCCAGAACCCCTCTTTCACAAATGGAGTCCTGGAACACGCCTGATCTATTATGGAAGAAAAACTCCACAGATGTGATGATAACCTGTTCATTCAGTACATTGAGGTCGTCAGCTAACTTCATTTTATTGGCACATAACGTTGCTGAGACTAGACCTGACCGACTGAAGCAACGCCAGATCATAAAAGTGCCTCTTTATGTGCTTTTTTTTTTGCTTAATTTGATGCACCCATCGCTCTAGAATTGGCTGAACTCAGTCTGAACAGATTACATGACCCTTTTTTGCAAGTCCATTTTTCATAGTCACTAGCAAACTGAAGCATTTTTTCCCGATTAGTCTCACTAACAAGAGTTTTTTTTAGTGCCAGTGCCAGTCCTGTGAATTTTTCTCAATAGGAGTTATATATAAAATTCTATTACTATATTATTATATATTTGATATACAGTAGATATATAAAGATTTTTTTATGATGCAACGTCATCAAGCATTTATGTCATCTCTGATCACATACAGTACATTTATATATTTTTTGCCAGGTTTTTAAAAATGCATTGCACAGTTCTTAACAATTCCAGTAATTTCAGCAATAATTACTGCAAGAATTTGACCTTTCTGAAACACACTAACATATTTTTCGTGACCACGGGATACACCTTCCCACAGACGTGTTTAAGAAATGAGAAGGTACTCACTGCATCAGTTAAGATTAAAAGAATTGTTGCCAGGTGAAACATATTAATCACTTCAGTAATTATCAAATCAAAGGCTCTTAAATTTTGCTTATTTAAATCCAAGTGGGGAGTAGTTGTTTGGCCAGGCAGTGTATTTTGCTCATGTGGAAAAAGTGTAGATCCTATTATTAAATTGGCTTGCAGTGTTATTTGTGCAGGTTCTCAAGCTTTCATGCAAACCTGTAATCAAGCGGAACCTAAGTGTTCTTGAACTGCTCATTTTGAGCAAGAAGCTTTTGCCGTATTTATTAAAGAACATTTTGAAAGTCTAGTGTGGGCGCAGGTTTTTTGACCTTTTCGGCGAGATAACAGATGTCTTTCCCCCACCTATTGCCTTATACTAAAACTCATATTAAGAAGTTAAATGTACAACATTGACACAGACTGCTACTGTACGTTTCTTTACATCACATTTCTTTGATAAATTTGCCTCACTCTTAAAGTTTCCCTCTCTCATATATATATATTTACAATATTGCGTTAATATATTAACGTGACTGATGTAGAAATATTAATGCATTGCTTTTTTTTTTTTTTAAAGCAAATTAATCAACAGCAAATATGACCAAGTTTGACCGTAAAGGCCCTCGCATAATCGCAGTACGGTTACCCGGTTTGTGTGATAATGGCAGGTTTAACACAGATAATAAGAAAGAAAGAAAAAAAGTTTCTAAATCGAAGTTGTGAGCTCACGCTACCTTCAAGGGGGACTATTTTTTACAAGACAACAATATAAACTTGTGGTGGCTCAGGTGGCTAATGCTATAGATTGTTGAGTTTCGGATCTGAAGATCTGGGTTCGAGTTCTGCTGTTGGTGGGTTGCCACACCCTGTACTACTCTGCAACTAAACGCAGTGTCGGTCCCATTTAAAATGTTTTTATTTAACATTTGTTAAATGTTAATGTTTTAGACACAAGTATTATAACACTGCTTATCTGTTTCTTCTAACCGGTTTGTCATGCATTTCCTTATTCCAATATTACACATTTATAAGTGATACTGAGTAAATCTAAGTATTTTAAAATTGTATTAGATAAAATTAATTAGTTAATTAGATAAAAAAAAATTATCGATTGACAGCACTAATTTTTTTTTTTTTTTCTGCTATAGGTGGTGTAAGAATGATCTACCCAGCAGCCTTTGTGCTCATTGCCCAAGCTGATCTACCCGTAGAACAGCCTCCTCCTGCCCAAGGAGCCCAAAGCGGCACTAGAGACTCATCAAACTGCGGCATTCCCCTCACCCCTCCCACGTCCCCAGAGCAGCCCTGCTCCGGTAACACACACACACAATCAACTGGATATAAAAAATGCAGACTAACCGTACATGGTTTTAAGTGTTAAATAAGCATCACCATAAATTTTAAAGTCTCTTTATTACCAGACATTTCTGTAATATACATAAGATGTATTAGGATTTATAGGTTTTCTAAGAAATTACTAGCAAAAAGTGTTACATTTAAAAAAACCTATGAATGCCTAAATACCATTATATTAATCATAATCAAGTGAATTCTTGATTATGATTGGTCAAAATCTCATGTTTTGATAATTGAGTTTTAAAGTTGAGATTAATATGGTGAAAGAGGACATACAGTGAACTGGTGTCACTGGATCATGGGGGGGGGGACCCAATGATCATTTATGCCTGGGGGAGACTAGAGGATAGCCATTCTGGTCTGATCCAGCGGAAAGCCAATGTAGCACAGATTGCTGGCTATGGTGAAAGGTGTCAGAACATTGTGTACTGTATATGGGTTTAGCAGGCAAGAGTTCTTAATCAGATAGAAGATCTTGTGGGTCGTGCTGGATCTTAGCATTTAAAGGGCCTAAAATGGTTTGTCATTTTTCAATAATATATAGCAATTTTAGGAGTAAAACACTTGAACATTGCCTACTCTACAGTTATGTTTATTCTTTTGGTTTTAACAAAGAATTCATAAGCCTGAGTTAGTAAACATGCTTGCACTTCGACTTTCTTGTTTAGATGGACTAATCATTAGGTGGGCCGAAGACCCCGATCAGCTCTTTACATTCCCCCATAGATCTGCACTTTAACGAGTGCATTTCCTCTTGTTCCAGCCTCATTACCTTTCACCTCTGCAGTCTGAATGTAATCATGCTTAGTGTGCATTTCCTGTTAATGGCCCCAATAACGACCCACTGGCCCACATTATTACCTACTAGAAACCATTATTAACCCTACAGATTCCAATGCATGCGATACAGTATAGTATATCCTGTACATGCTGATCTGCCTAATATGTAATCCCTTGTAATACATACGGTAATTATTTGATAATCATCTCATTCCAGTCTTAAAGGGATGAAGTGTGATCCAGCTTCAATTTACACGCCGAAACCTTGCACGATAAAGAATCTCGATTATTGTCGTTCGTAGGATTAGTATGTTTAGCGCTTAAGGGTCAACGAATGAAACTGATAAGCTTAAGATAACATTACAGACACTGTTGTTGAACTGATTTAATCTACCAGGAGGAGAAAGAGCAAACAGCCATCAAGCCTAAAAACAAATAAACCCTCGAATGTTGTATCTGATGTGACGTGACCGTGTTTGTGTGTACGTTGCTAGGCGACAGCGGCTTTCAGACCGCAGTCTCTAGCGTGAGCAGTCAAGAGAGCGGAGCCGCCCACAGCCCGAAGCATTCAGAGAAAAAGCTGAGTAATCAGATGGTCCATCAAGCATGGAAGGAATGCTACATGAACCAATTACAGCGCAAGTATGTCTACTCGAGCATGTCGTTTATTTTTCCATGTGCATCTTTTTTTTTTTTTACCTTGGCCACATCAAAGTAAGAATATAAGTTGGGTATGCCTTTTTAGAAATGAAAATACACTGCAAAAACATTTCTATCTTATCACAGTGAAAGCATCACAAATTTAGTCACGTGTCTAGTTCTTTCTGTTAGAAGTCAGATAAAAGTTTATGAAACCTATTTCTAAAACTAACATTTTTATTAAACTACTAATTTTACTCATTTCAAGCTGATAATTTAGCAAATTTTAAGCATTGTTATATATTTGTATATAGAAATATATTGAAACTAAAAATAATCTCTAGAAATAGATTTAATAATGTTATATTTGGTTTATTGCAAATGTATCACTGGAAATACTGAAAGATGTTTCAGTATCAGATTAAAATCAGCTTATAAATCAAATATAAATCAGATTATTTTGGCTTTTTGCAGCGTATGTAAGATGAAATCTTCTGTAAAATGTAAGATGTCGTTTTAGTGCTTACTTTAATCTATGCATTTTCTTAGACATTATCTATTTTCCAATTTTAAAACATTAACACAAACTTGTACATGCTAATGGAACACACACTTTAACATCAAATAAGCTTTATTTTGTTTGGCTAAGGTGGTTGAAGCTCCAGGTAGCTGATTGGAGGGTTGCCACTCTAGGTCACCACAATTGGTTCCTTGGGCAAGATTACACCTCGTACAACCCGGCCACTACTGTACGTGCGGTGCCGCTCCCAAGCCTGAGTAGGAAATGGGAGGGTGGTGACAGGAAGGGCATCCGGTGTAAAACCTGTGCTAGATCTTGCCAGATCAAATGATTCGATGTGGCATGAAAGTGATAAAGCCCAAGAGAAACAAAAAATAGCTTGGACATTTCCAATAGGGGTATTTCACTATTTACTTTCCAACTATACAGGAAATGTTATACCGATATGCAGCATCTTACTGTAGGTTTCAATTCGTAATGGAACTGCAGTATATCATATTGTTTTGCATCAGAAAAATGTGTTATACAGTTAATGTTAAAAGATGAGGTATAAAACATAACAGGATTATACAATCTTGGCATATCATTTAGCAAACATTCCAAGCGCACTGTGATAAATCCCAGTCATCATGTCCAAAGAACTGGAAAGCTGTTTCATTTCATCTTTGTACATAATCATCTTTCATGCCAGTTTTGCTTTAATGATATATTTATATAATATGCCATAAATATAAACGACTGTGCGTCTCTGTTCTTGCCTTGACACAGATGCAATCTGTCAAACGGCATGGTGCCAAAGAAGGAAGTAACGAGCGAGGCGGCAGTATGGGATTTCACTGACCCTGCCGAGAGAGCCCCATGCAGCTGTAACAGGTGGAGTTTCTTCTTCACCTGCTCTGTGCTCATCCTCTTCACACTGTTAAATAAGGCTTGGCATCACATTCAGATATACTACACTTGATGCGTTTCTTCTTGGACTGCCTACTCTAATTTACAATGTAAAAGATGTTCAGTTAACATTAAAATCATCAACAACAAAACAAAAAAAAACATCAACACCTGCACAATTGATAGTCGATAATTTACAGCAAGGTGCTGCTTTCTTTAATGTCTACCAAGTCTTTAATGTAGAACATTTCTAATAGTTATAATACGAGTACTGTTTCACACATAGATGATTATATAAATAAGACAAGGTAATATGTGTACTGTGGAACACTGTTTTAGTGTTTAGGGGTGAAGAAAGCTTTTTCCACCACCTAGGCTGTGAATGATCCTCAGAACTAATGTAAAAGAACTGTGTAAAGTGCTCCCAATGGGATTTACTGTACTATTTCAGCAAGATGCAAGGTACACTGATCAGCCACAAAATGAACACCACTGCCAGGTGAATTGAATAACATTGATTATCAATTATATACCAGTAAACAGGTGGCATGAGAACCCAAAGCTCAGCTGCCCTTGTTGGGTCCAAAGGCCAGCCCGTCTGGGCCGAGCTTGCAGAAAAGCCAAAGTAGTACAAATTGCTGAGAAATCGTCATGCTGGCCACAGTAGAAAGATATCAGAACATCCAGTGCATCAGTCTGCTGCATATGGGGCTTAGCAGGCAAAGAGTTCAAGGTTGTTGAGCTGCCCTCCCTATTCTCCAGATCTCAATCTGACCTAGCATCCATGGGATCAAAGACTGAACCATAGAGTACGGACCCGGCAACCCACAAAGCAGCTGCTGCTAACGTCCTGGGGGCCAGATATCACAGCACACTGCCAGTTCTTGTGGAGTTATGATCCCAACGGGCCAGAGCTACCCCAGCATCACAAGGGAGACAAATGCAATATCCGGCTTAATGATTTGCGTTGTAATGTTTTGGTTGATAGGTGTTTACTGTGACACTTTTGCCTCTGTATACCATGACAATGGATTTGAAATATGGAGACTTTAAGCTTTGGGTTCAACAAAAAATCGCTAACGAAAAAAATTGCATTAATGATTTAGGAAATACAGCCATTTTGCTAGCTTAAAAGTATTGGAACAACTGCACGGTAAGTGGACAGTTCTGAATATACAGTCCATAGAGATGCTGATGCAAGTGATGGAGGCCATCATTAAGCTGAAATAGACCTATCAAAGAGTGAGCGATATAGCAGAAAAAGTAGAAACAGAGAACAGGAGTAGGCAACAATTTGGCATTTCTTAAAAGGAATAGATTTATATAGTTTATACCAGAATGATTGGAGAGAAGATAATAGAAAAGGAAAGGAAGAGCTCATGTTCCAAAGTATACCATCCTGTCTGTCATGTATAAAGGAGGCATACAGTAGGAGGTGTTATAGCATGGGCATGTGCGGCTGCTAATGGAACTGGGTCACTGGTGTTTATTGATGACCTGACTGCTGGTAGAAGTAGCATAATCAATTCTGAAGTGCATAGAGCTGGAAATTGAATATTCTTAAAGGATTGAGTCAGTCACTTGCTTATGCTTTTCACTGAAAGACAAAAACTGAATGCAGAATCCCTAAAAAACAAGCAACAACTAAAATCAGCCTCAGTAAAGGCCTGGTAAAGCCATGGGTGAAGACACTTAAGTATTTGGTGCTTTGTGTTCGAACTTCAGATTGTGCTTAACCAGTTCAAATTTAAGAGCAGCAAACAAATTTTTTGCTAAACTCTTTAAGTTAAAAAAGCTTAAAGTATGAAACTTCAATCATATCTTGACGGCCTCATTTCAAATTCATTGTGGTGGTGCAGATACATTTTTATGTCGACTGGTGTCATTATCTTGCACAAAATCTATAGCCAAGTTTTAACCTATCCATGTCTGGAGCTATAATTATTGTCATTAGTCATTAATCTTCACAAGAATCGAGGACATCAGGCTGCAAAATGGTCCCAACGGATTAGCGATTCGTTACATTCAGCACTGATTTTTGAGACTAATTTTCACCAGCTATACAGAAAGTTCAACATATGGGACTGGGCTTAAGTGGCTTTATGGATTTAATACAATATGTCTCTGGTGCAAACAACTGTTTGCTCAACCTCTTCTCTGTTTCTTCTTGAAGGTTGAGGCAGCAGTCGAAGCAGCAGCAAGCGAATGGCTTCTCTGCCAATTCCCAGCCAAGTACGAACACCTCTTCCTCTTCCAGCTCTTCCTCTTTATCCTCCTCTTTACCCCCACCTTCGACACCGAAAAACAAGACTACCGACAAAGCAGACAAGTCTGATAAAGTTCCCAAACGGGCAGCCATAACTCCCTTCCACCACCGGCTCTCTGTAGACCAGCAGCCATGCCCGGAGCAGGATGCACCTCCCGGACCTCAACTGGTACTCACAGCCTTGGACAATTCTTTGGATACATTACCTGGCTGCAAATACCCTAAGCCATTGTTTAGTGGCAGGAAAGGGCCTGAGTCTCTCCTCCATTCACCAGTATCTCCACTACCACCTACACTAAGCCCACATCCTAGGGTGCAGGATCCCGAGGTTCTGGAGGCACCCATGGATGTTTCCCAATGCCTAGAGGGCACTTCTTTGCCTACAGTCTCGGAAATTAGTGACACTGCTCTGTATACAGCCTCTCTAGTGCCCAGAGAAGCCAGTGGGGGCTGGTGGAGGAGTTATCGGATTCCCAGGATAGACAAATTTGATTTTAAGCCATCAGAATTGCCCTATGATATGGTGGAGATCAGAGCTGAGGGTGAAGGAACTGCCTTGAAGAGGTATATATGTGCACACACAGACATGATTTAGTGCTTCATGCTTAGATCTACTGCAGGTATAAATGACCTTGTTTTTGTGGGCAGTTTTTTTGCACAGACGCACAAGAGGTTTAAGATTTCAGAAGAGCGGCTCCAGGAGCACATAAGCACTCTGGGATTCTTGCAGCAGACGGGGGTTGAAGTACTTGGGGAAGCTGGCGAGGATCCCTATGACTTCAAGGAAGGGGACATCGAGTACAGCTTTCCCACTTCCAAAAGACTGAAGAGTCGAGATCCCAGTCGGAAATCGAAGGTCAGGAGTCTGTTTTGAACAATTACATTATTTAAGTATTATATTTGATGAGAAGACATGCTGGCAAAATTTTTACGTTGTAACACAGGTACAACTTTGTTTCATCCACTAGTAAGTTTAAATATCAAGAATATATCACACAAGGGATTGTTAAGGGTTGTTATCACTTATCATATAACACTTTAACACATACTTTTTTGCAAGATGTTATGTTGGATTTGATGATATAATAGCACTTAATTTTACTTCAATAATAGATATTAAGATGAAAAATGCTAAAGAAAAAATGAAGGTGTACATTTTACCACACACTGTATATTCCATGCAATTTTTAAAAAGACATTCATAATACATTGACACAGGTGTGGATTTTGTCTTTTAATTTGTCAAAGTTTGGATAGCTTGAATGTGTGTTTGTTTTTAAGGGAGAGGAGGTCAATGGCAACAGCGCGGTCCCTGAAGGTAAAGACGCCATGTCCATTTTCAGCTCTGCTCCTAAATTCGGTGAGTCTGCAGTCTACGAATCATCCATGCATAATTCAGGAGCTGCAGACACTCACATTGAATGCTGTCTTGTTCCAGGAGAGGAATTGGCTCAGGACGAGACTGGGGGAAAAGCCAACCCGCCTCTGACCAGAGAAAAAGATCTGATAGTCCTCATATCTGACTTGGAAAACATCTTTGGGGAGGAGGAAGATGATCTGGGAGTGAGTGACTGTTTATGACATCAATATTATACCACTCTAAAATAGATAGCCAGAAATAAAAACTCTGCGATCAATTATGTCTTAGTTTAACTATGCCAAGTGTTTAGAGAATGTAGCGGCAGATTAGAGGCTTAATTACTTTTATGACAGAGTGCAAGGTTTAGGAGTTTGGCTGTGAAGTCATGTGATCATGAGTGAAGTATCTTGAACAGAGATGCAGGGCATGACAATAACTCATGTAGTTTTTGTGTTGTCACGGTTACCAATTGCATTTTTTAAAGATTTTAATGCAGTATGATTCATGATATGAATTCTTTTAACAAATCCCTGTTTAGTTGTTTCGAAAAAAAAATTTTACGGTCCAATAATAAATTCTGTATGTGGTTTACAGAATAGCTAGAAGATTGTTAAATTTGTTCTTTTCAGACCACTTTTCCTAATCATCAGCAGCCATCAAAGACTATGGTGCCAGGAGCTGAAGAGCGCCCCCTGGGGATTGATGGGAGAGTAGCAGTGCCATATCCCTCAAGTATGCCATGTTTGGAGATGTTGTTTTTGCAATATTCAATAGGCACTTATACTAAAGTCACACTGAAAGATATAGATACAGGTTTATATGAGACTGTATTGACATGAGAGAGTATTGTCATTACATTTTAATTTGTAATACATTTATTTGGTAATGACAACAAATCCAGGTGGTTCAACATCAATACAACAGATGACAAACTCAAACACCAATAACTCACAGGCTCTGAAATTAGATTAGGATGTTGAATCTATTATTTTTTTATAGATACATTCTATAGTTTAATCACAGTATTATTGAATTTGAGCCACTCTGGTATATCTTTCTTTCCATGTCAACCCTAATTTGGAAACTGTACAACAACATATTTAAAACCCATTTTATACAAATCTGCTTTAAATATCTGAATAGCCTGAATAAAAGTTTTCGAACAGTTTATATTTACTTTCTTTTCTCTTGGATTATACCCTCTTACGCTCGCTCTGTCTTACTCATCTCAGCAGTAGCAGAGCTTCAGCGGATGTTCCCCACTCCTCCGTCTCTAGAGCAGCACCCAGCATTCTCCCCAATCACAACCTACCGAGACACACCCAGCCAAGAAACCCCAGCACCCTTAGCAGGACATGAGCATACCCTCAACACACACACTAACAGTCAGCTTAGTGATTTCAGGTCTGAGATGGACGAAAGTGTGACAAGCCCTAAAGCAGAGGACATACGGGTGTGTATAAGACCTTGAGGATTAAAAACACACACACACACACACATCTAAAACACCTTTATGGTCTCTTAATCAAGAATGATCATTAGAATTGCATGTAAGGAATAAAAATCATGGGTCTTAATGAGTCGATTATTTTCCATAATGGTCTATTCCATTAATATCACAGCACTTTGCTTCTATTAATAGACAGAGGTGGAAGCTAACCGAGTACATTTACTTTGTTATCGTACTTAAGCACATATTTCATGTATTTGTACTTGAGTATTTTTATCAAAGGTTACTTCTGTCTTTCACGCCACTACAGCAAATATATGTACCTAGAGTTTTTCATATAAAAAAGGCTATTGATTTTGATACTTAAGTAAATTTGGAAAGTTGTGTTTTTACTCAAGGAGACTGCACGACTTCTGCTTTTACTTGAGCACTATTTGCCTAAGGGAATCTCTACTTTTATTCTAGTGTAGGATTTGTGTGCTTTGCCTACTACTGCTTATAGAAAACTTAAAAATTATTAAATATCATATTTATCAAAGATACATTTGTTAGACTGTTACTGTAAAAATCACGTTTTATTATTAACCTTACCAGACATACCAGTCCCTATCAATAAGTTTGAGAAATGCCAAGCACATTAACATAAACTTGTGATTTGTCTTGCAGCTTAATAATCATTAGAGCTGATATTATTAAAAATTTAATTAATTTATTTATTTTTTATAAAGTGATAAAAATTTTAGTTGTAAAATTTCTGTACCATGTTCTTGATCTGTCCAGCCACAGGTGGGTTGTTCCATGTTTTCCCCCCTTCGGACCTTACCCAGCCAATGTCTTGCCCCTCTGAAGATCCCTGAACAGTGCTACTACAGACCTTCTTGGTCCATGCTTCCGAAAATGGAGCCCTACTGCCTTCCAAACCAGACTCCTTTCGTACGAGATGGATATGTGTAAGTTTGATTGGTTGACATACATTTTTGCAAAACATAGATGGTTCTTTGTATCAGACTTTGTTCTTTGTATCTGTAATAACATCTCTCTTTCCTTTCTCTACAGTAATGTTCCCAGCATTGGTGCTCTGCAGGACCAAGACTACGCCCAGATGAGCACTGGTACCGCTTCTGTTGGCACAGCGGGTGGAGTCTTGCCTTCACCAGCGACACCACGTTTCTCTGTCCCCACCCCACGCACCCCACGCACCCCACGTGGTGTAGGCACTGCCAGTGGGCAGGGCTCGATAAAACAGGATGGTACAGAGTTGAGCTCGCCCATTTCCACACCCTCCACTGGCCTACCCCTGAGTTCGGTGGAGCCTCTGGCATCGGGGCCGGTTTTGCCTGAGGCACACAGCCTTTACGTCATCCTCCTTCTCTCTGATTCTGTCCTGGATGTGTTTAAGGATCGAAGCTTTGACAGCTGCTGCATCTGTGCTTGCAATATGAATGTGAAAGGTGCTGATGTGGGTATTTATATCCCTGACTCCACCCGTGAAGATCAGTATCGCTGCATGTGTGGCTTCAGCGCCATCGCTAACCGGCGTCTGGCGCATGGTGCTGGACTCTTCCTGGAGGATGAGTTGGACATCTTTGGACGTGGCTCGGAGGCCGGACGGGCAGCTGAGAGAAGGCTGGCACTGGGCAGAAGGGACACGCCTACTGGTGGGAAGCGGGCTCAAGAGCAAACACCAATGGAGGTGTTAGAACTGATTCAGGAGCAGTGTTCGCAGCCTATTTTGTCAGTGGCATCACTGCATAGTCCTGCTGCTTGTTCTTGCCGTAGCAGGCAGAGGGCACTGTTGCAGAGCTGGGTGGCTGATCGGCTGTGGGCAGACAGTAGCGATGCCTGTGTGGAGTGTTACAACGCTCTTGTTCAGGGGTTGCAGTATGTCGACAATGCAGCTGGTGGGAAAGTGGAGCAGGCGTTAGTGAGGAGCAGCGCCCTTCATTCCTGGCCTCACACTAATGGTAAATACTCAGTCACGCCAATCGACTTGACAATATAGAGAAAAAAATATGTGTATATGTTTCATTCCAACAAAATGGAACAATGTTTCATCTCACACCACAGAAGTGTTCCCGGGATTGCTTCTTTGCCAGGTCGAAATTAAAACTAGTTACTGGCCTGTTCATAGATAGCATTATCACTTCTACACTATGTATGTGTATTGCATAAAGTAAAGAATATTTGGCTTTATTTATTTACTAGCTTCTTTAAATTTTTTTTGCAATATACAGGTACTTCAGGCACTAATAATTCAAATTGCTTGGCGGAATACCAAATAACTTCCTGATCATTATGTATGAAACGAGGATGAGTCAAAAATTATGCGCATTCTGCCTGTAAAATTTATTTTAATTCATTTTTATAAAACATAAATACATATTTTTACCAACATAATCTCCTTGCTTTCAAATACACTTTGTCCATCTGTCAACAAGCTTTCATATTTCCTCATTTAAAAAAATTTAATGTAATGTAAAGGCTGCAACCGGTGTGTGTGTTAGGGGCCTGGCAGAGGCGGATTCCAGCTGATGGCTGACTTTTTTCTCTTTAAGAAACGTTCAGCTTCCTTTGAGTATCGGTCCAAATTTGTTTAATTGCAGCTATCCAACCACTTCTGTTTATGCTCTTCTGGTCGGTACCAGGTATACCCTCAGACCACCTTCTTTTGTACAAATCACAAGACAAAAGAAGTTTTAATATAACCAGAGTGCGGATAATTTTTGACTCACCTTCGTACATTGTCATTGCGATGCTGTGATGCAGTTTTTTTTTCACTTGGTAAATGATCATATAATGTGTGTGCTTCCACAGTGTTGGATATCAGCATGCTATCCTCTCAGGATGTAGTACGCATGCTGCTGTCCCTGCAACCCTTCCTCCAAGATGCCATTCAGAAGAAGCGAACTGGCCGGACCTGGGAAAACATCCAGCATGTTCAGGGCCCACTCACATGGCAGCAGTTCCACAAAATGGCTGGACGAGGTTCTTACGGTGAGTCTGACATGTTCATCTGTATATGCAAAAAGTATATCTGTTGTTTCAAAGTGACTTTTATCTTTGCTTCAGTGATCTTGGATCAAATTTATTATTTTTTTGTGAATCTGTGCTTGGACTCCTAGGTTCTGAAGAATCACCAGAACCGCTCCCCATTCCTACATTGCTGTTGGGGTATGACCGAGACTTCCTGGCCCTGTCCCCTCTGGCTCTGCCCTTTTGGGAGAAATTACTTCTGGAACCCTATGGGGGTCAGAGAGATGTTGCTTTCCTAGTTCTCTGCCCTGATAATGATATCCTGCTTGCTGGAGCCAGAACATTTTTTCAGGAGCTTAGTGCTGTGTATGAGGTATTATAGTCATGGTATATTTAGACAAATCATATCATATGGTGTGTTGCGCCAACACACTTTGCCAACTTTTCCAATTTTTTTCTTCTGATTGTATTTTAGTCGTGTCGGTTGGGGAAGCACCATCCACTGGCCCGGGTGTCCAGAGATGGTGTAGTACCAGTGGGGCAGATGGAATCTGAGAAGCTGGAGGAGAATGGAGGAGAAGTAGATGAATGGATGACTGGCCCATGGGCAGGTCAATATCGAGAGGATCAACTAAACAAACTCAAGCTCTATGCCCAAACGTGCAAGCAGAAATTAGGTAAGTCTACCTCAGTAACTTGTTTTTTAAGCCATGTTGGAAAAAAGTGGAAGTGAAGCGATGCCTTCATTTGTCATATCTAAAAATTATTATAGTTTTTAAATATTCCGGCTTATTTGAAAGATGAAGTCAGAGCATACTGTGTTATAGCACCCCTGAATTAAGGCGATTGTTCAAGAGTGGCAGCTTGGCAGAACCCCCCACCAACTGATCAGTAATTCACAGCCTTAACCATCACACCACCACTACCCTGCATTTTCAGTTGTAATGACTGGTAATTTTGAGTGGCCACAATTTGGGGCCTTGATTTGCTACTACAAGATATCTAAAAAATTACGATTGCCATGAAAAAGGAAAGGGTTCACCCTATCACTGTGAAATTGGCTGTTTTAAAAGAAGTACCTCTTAGCCTTTACCCTCACCATTTGGTAGATGTTAAACGATAGTGGAGAGTGGGTGGGAGTTGGAAAGTGACCAAGTTATAATATCCCTAAAAAGCTGTTGATCTTTAGCTTATTTAAAAAGCCAGGTGTGGTGGTTAATCCAACTTGTCTTTTAATTTTCCAGCCCCACAGCTCTCAGATCTGTCATTAGACAGCAGTCTTCTTCAGCCCCCAAAGCCTCAGCCTAGTCTTGCTCCTGCTCCTTCCGCCCAGCCAAATCCTGGCTCTGGAGCCCCTGAAGGAGAAACGTCAACATCATCAGCAGCAGCAGCAACAACAGCAGCAGCAGCAGGAGTCCCTGGATCAGGAAACACTCCCACGCCAACGAGTACCAGCACAGGCCAGGCCAACACTGAAGGTGCAGATACACAAAGCGTTCCTAACACAACGCCAAACCAGCAGAGCCATCCAACAGAGAGTGCTGAGAGGTGAGGATTCATACTGTATATCTCCATTGCAATTAATTATTCAAACAAATGAAAGTAACCTATCATATTTACAAGGTGACCTCTGCTCTTCTCATTATGTCTATCCAAGGTGTATATTATAAGATTATTTATGCATGAACTAATGTATAAATAATGTATCTATGTATAAACAGAGGCATTTGAATGTTTCCCTAACAGCTTAGCAGAGCGAGAGCGAATCGGCATTCCGACGGCAGCACAGTCTGCGGATAGCCACGCCTACCCCCCATCCGTAGTGCTGTACCTGGTTGACCCCTTTTTGTGCTCAGGCTCAGGGGTGGGGTCAGGGGAGGAAGAGGAGGCCGAAGAGGTGGAGTCACGGAGCATGTGGTTGCTGGCACTTCTGCGTTGCTACACTGATATGCTAAGCACACTGCCCGAGAACATACAGCCAGCGCTGGTGCTGCAGGTCAGGAAACAATGAGTGGTTATGTGATATGTCTTGATATTCTGCACACTACATTGTTATCATGGGCTGACACAGTATTAAGCTACAATATATGTTGCTATCTAGATTGGTACATTTATAATGCTGAGAATCTTTTGAATGATCGTGTGACACATAATAGTGCTCATGTATGTCCCATGTCGTACTGTTTAATGTTAGCATGTACTACATCGAGTATAATTAAGCAAGCAATATCACTTTGTAGGTAGTACACTAGCACCGTTTGCATTAAGCTGGTAATGGAGTTATTGACTGAGAATTAGTGTAAATGACGGAAGTGAAAGTAGCTACATCCTTACTGTAGGTGGTGTACAGACCTGAGAATTTTTATTTTATATTTCCACTTTTAGAATATTAGCTAACTTCTGGATTCCAGGGTTCAATCCCAAATAGCGTTAAATGGAAAGCTAGTGTTCTAAGTAAGGTATAAGTTAGAATCTCATGTTGACCAGGGGTTGGAAAGGATAGGATTTGGGATTCAGACCTTGTATTAGAAGTTAGTTACTATAGCTTTGTAGCCCATGTGAGTCATTAACAAAACAAATGGTACAGACGGTTCAGAGGCAATTCTGAACAACTTAAAAGCAATTACTAAGGAGACAAAGTGTTATTTAATAAGATGACATATCAGATTTCTTTCCTTGATGAAAGTGCTTCCATGACTGGTTTTGAATGTGGACTTTGGCAGACATCTGCTCTCTCTTCTTTCCAGTACTGTAGATGGTACAGACCTACTTTCACCCATGCTGCAACCAACAGTTAGTGTAATTACCAATTGTTAGAACACATGAGACAGGGATTGATTCATGTAGTTAAACATCCTAGTGCTGTTATGGTCAATATCACCACTCATGGAATGCCTCTGATCATTGGTTGGAACAACAGTTGTATAATGGTCGTTAATGGTTCGCAGCTAAAACTAAGGTAAAGTTTTTTTGTTTTTTTTAATCATCAAATTTGCTGGATTTTAGGTGGTACCATGTCAGTACCTATTACAGCCAGCCAGTGGTGAGAGTCCTCTGTACCTGCAGCACCTGCGGTCTCTGGCTTTCTCTGCCCACTCGCAGTGCAGACGCCGGCTTCCTACGCAGACGCACATCAAATCCCTTACAGGCTTTGGTCCAGCTGCGACCATCGGCTCTTTATTTAAGAGTGTTGCGGTAAGGCGAAGACTGATGAATGTAAAAACACTTTCATTAACTTTTTTGTTCATTGAAGCCTTTAGAATACTGCTTTAAGCGTATTACAAAAAATGTTACTCGTTCTTTTAAACAAAATTGTGGTGACCCTTTGGCCGAGCACTACCTATCTTCTCAACTCCTCAACTTAATTGTCTGTCTCCTTTTCAGAACCCCAGCTCTATGCAAGTGTACTCTCCTCCATTTGTCCTGGCCCCCCTACGCACAAAGCAACCAGAAGTAGGTGAGGAAGCTACCGCCCGCTACAATGTGCTCTTTGTCGGGTACTGCCTGTCCCATGACCAGCGCTGGATCCTTGTTTCTTGCACCGATCAGCAAGGGGAGCTCCTAGAGACCTGCATTATTAACATTGATGTCCCTAACAGGTCAGACCTTCTGCAAACCACATTAGTTTATGACGATTATTGTAGATCATGAGAATTAACACAATGTTTTTGGCATGCAGGTCTCGTCGCCCCAAGTTTTCTCCACGCAAAATAGGCCTGCAGAAGCTGTGGGAGTGGTGCATTGGTATCATCCAAATGACAGCAATTCCTTGGAGGATTGTGATCGGACGCTTGGGGCGGTTAGGTCACGGCGAGCTGAAAGGTTTGCTGTTATATTCAGCCACTGTTCGTTTCTTCTCTATGACCTACTTTTGGTTAACGTTATGGTATTCCTCAAGTACTGGCTATTGGTCCCAATATTTTTATTCTGGCTCAGTTACATTAGTCCCCTAGTTGTTCAAGCTTCAGTAATATCATGATTTTGTCTCTCACTAGTAATGGTTCTTTAAAATAGACTCACCTTTACAGTATTTTGGTTTCAATGTTCTGAAAGTCCATTTCATAGTATTCCTAAGTAATCTCAGAGTTAAATGCCAATAGTAACATCTAGCTAATACTTCAGAGTAGACTGTTAGTGATTAACCTTGAGCTCTGTCTCTCATGCCAGACTGGAGTCTGTTGCTGGGTGAACACTCTCTGCACTCGATTAGCAGACAGCTGCGTGATGCATGCCGCATGTGTGGCATTTCTGCCGCCGATTCGCCATCTATCCTCAGTGCCTGCCTGGTTTCCATGGAGCCCCAAGGGTCCTTTGTGGTCATGCCAGGTAAAACTGCTACATTTGAAGACTGCATGATTAACAGCCCGACTATTAAATGCAAATCTTCTTCAATACTTATCTGGCAATAAAGAAAGTTTATTCTTGTGTGTTTACAGATGCTGTGACCATGGGTTCGGTGTTTGGCCGCAGCACAGCCCTCAACTTGCAGACGTCTCAGCTCAACACCCCACAGGATGCTTCCTGCACACACATCCTGGTCTTTCCAACTTCCTCAACCACGCAAGTGGCCCCAAGTTCCTATCCTACTGAGGACAACCCAGGTACACAACACCTGTATTTAAAATCATTACAGACAATAACTAGCCACAGTGCTATTTTCTGTAAAACCTTCACACTGTAATGCTTGCAGCAGAAGAAGCTGTGCACCTACAGACTGACTCACAACTCTTTTTTTTTTTTTTGTGCTAACCCTTTTAGATGATATATTCGGCCTGCCGTTCACGGACGACCTGGAGAAAGATATTGAGCATGATATGATGCTGATCACCGGAAACCTTCACGCTTCCCCTAACACCTCGCCTGTGCCTTCCCCTGGCTCCCCCTCTGGTCTGGGGGTGGGCGCCCACTTCCCTCACACTCGGGTTAGCATCTGTTTCTATGCGACACATGTTAACACTTCACACCTGAGTTAAACCATAGTGCTGTCGAAACATTGTGGGAGATGTGGAATAGTTTTCTGTAACATCTAATTCTATCGAAATCTAAAGGTTTGCATTAACAAACTCACTTCAATACGTTATTTATCCCAGGGAGATATAATATTTAACAGTCATAAAAAAAGTCTCCAGTGTATCCGGGTAACAGTCTGACTTGTGGGAATCTTCAAGCAATAGTGATGGCACATGATGAGGCACAGGAAGCAATCCAACAAGCCAGTGTAACTACACTTAATACACTTAAAATATGCTATCCGCCCACTTAGCTCGCAACAGCCATGATTGGCAAAGCCATTGGTTAGTTTTATTCCTATAGTCCCAGCCATCGGGATTCAACTTTCCAATCTTCAGATGGTGGGGCAAATGCTTTTCTGCCACTCCGTAAACACATTTACTATGTTTTTTGAAGCTCCAGATTGCCCCTAGTGGGCAAAAAGTGACATGCCTTTAAACCGTAGCAGGAACCTTGTGATTTTTCCCAACTATTTATATGTACTTGCTGTTTGTGTGTTTAGTTAGGCTAACAGTGTGACCATGTAATGTTTTGTGTACAGAGTCAGGGTGAGCGGTTGCTGTCCCGCGAGGCTCCTGAAGAGCTGAAGCAGCAGCCTCTGGCTTTAGGCTATTATGTCTCCACCGCTCAGGCAGAAGGACTGCCTCACTGGTTCTGGGCTTCATGTCCTCAAGCGCAGAATCAATGTCCACTCTTTCTGAAGGTAGGAATCAAGTTATCACCATCGAAATGTCCTTAATAATCTGTATAGGGAAGAAGTTTACTATGATGTAACACAAAAAGAGATGTCAAAAAATTCAGGAGCCTAAACACACACAAGTCAGATTTGGGTGTTTTTTTATGTGAATTAAAAAGAAGATGATCATTAGTTTGTGTTTATTTTTTGAAGGCCTCTCTACACCACCACATCTCCATAGCTCAGACAGACGAGCTCGTCTCCAGCAAGACATCCCAGAGGAACCCCCATCCACTGGACTCCAAAACCACTTCAGATGTGCTCAGGTCAGCATGAAATTGAACCACAGTCTCTCATGTGCCTGATTAACTTTCGTTCTGTTCATTAGTTAATAATGGCTGTCCCATTAACCTGTCAACTCATTAATCAATGCAACTAATGATCCAGCAGATCATGTGCAATTTAGAGACAGGGAATAAGATCAGATTGTTCTTTAACACCACAATGTGTCATGTTTACGTCTTGTCTAGGAATTTAAAAGAAATTGTTATGGTTAAGCCCGGTAAATTTATGTCAGTATTTATGTGGGTAAAAGTTCATTTATTGAGAGTTACGCATATTTTAAAGTTGATTTTCTGGACTCTTACTAATGATTATGCGAATCACATGAGTGTTGTTCAAGCCTTGAAGGTTTTTCTTGAATAGAAACATCTGGTGTGTAGACCACTGTGTTTAAACACAAGCACTTATATTTAAGCCAAATATTATTTTGAGAAACATACAATGCAACTACAGAAAGAAATCTTTTTCCCCCTTGCTGATCCAGTGATATATACACCGATCAGCTATAACATTAACACCATAAATAATTAACACATTAACATTGATTACAAATTATACACCAGTAAACTTGTGACAGGATCATGGGTTGGTGGCACCAGAACACAGACAAAGATCCCTAGCCAGCAGATCCTTGGACAAACAAGTCCAATCCACCGATGGATAATTATTTTTCATGTTCATCCAAAACTGATCCTTCAACATGATTAAAAGGCATTTTAAGCTGTAAAAGCACTAATGGATTAATGGATACCTGTTTTACAGGTTTGTGCTGGAGCAGTACAACGCCCTCTCCTGGTTAACCTGCAGCCCGGCCACCCAAGACCGCCGCTCCTGCCTTCCTGTGCACTTAGTCATCCTCACACAGATGTATAACGCCATCCTCAACATCTTATAGGACTAAATGAGTGAGGCGGGCATTTTGGAAGCAGCCGCATGCCTCAGAAACGGGTGATTGGGACCATTTGTTCTGAAATGTAGCCACCATTTGGGGTTGAGGTTGAACGGGAAACTCTTTGCTCTAGCACTGCCTTTCTTTACGGGCCGGATTTCTGGATTTCTGGGCTTTTTGACTTTGATCCAACGAAGGCAGCTTGTGCTCTATCCATAGAGGCCAGTCATCTTTTTTTTTTGGGGTGAAAGCATGCAACCATCTAAGAAATAAGCATAGTACAATCACTACCCTTTAACTCTCAGCCGCGGATGGGACGATATGGTCCTGTCTGGAGGAAAGGGTTTTGAATCTTGCACTTTTTGAATAGAAAATTGAGCTTCAAATGGCAGCCATACTTTTTAAATGTCTTTTTTTCACTGCAGCTTTCTTCCATGTAAGACCCAAGCAAAGTTGGCTAGCTGGATTAATTATTGAGTAATAACACTAGGATGGAAGCTAAGAACATCAGAGGACTTCTGGTTGCCATCATCTGTCTTATAACTTGCCCACATTGCTACGAAATGTGTGGATCGACTGGTAGACCTGATTTAAACGCTATGTTCACATTGCACAGTTTAGATTTTTTATTTTTTTTTGCTTATTGGATCTGTCTTGCTTAAAGGTTCATATTTGCCCATATCTTCAGTTGGAAAAAAGATTTCTTAATCTGACCACTCTCGATCATGTTAAATGATAAGAAATGATAAGATACATATCCAATATACAGTAGAAACACATATGAAAATATGACTTATCACTGATTTGAAAAAGATTGGCCCACTGTATTCACGCAAATTCATTGAAAAAAAGAAAAAGATTTGTGTCAGTTTTTGTCAATGTGAACGTAGCCGAAATTTCAGCCACAGCCATATCACCACAAGCCCTGAAGATTCACGGAACATCACACACTCATTTCCTCTACGGCCTAAACCAATATGCAAGATACTCTCCAACGCACTCCAAACAGCCCAGTGTAATCAGCCCGGAGGCTAATGGACCAGCAAGAGAAGCCCAGCTAAACCTTGTTTTTTTTTTTTTTTTTTTAAAGAAAAAACATCTTTGTAATCTATTGTATAAAGCTCTTCTAAATCTCTCTCTCAATTTCTACTTAAAACTGAACTCTTGAGAGAGAGAGAGAGAACGCAACAAACTTCGTTAATTAATAACGGCACTTTCTTCCTCGCAACCCTCTTGTAGATAAACTCGCCAGCTAATATTTGACAATGAAATCTAAACTCTTGTTTATAGTGTAGACTTTGCAGAGAATTATTTTTATTATTGCAAGCAAAAAAAAAAAAAAAAGATAATTTCTTTTTTTTTTTTCCAAATTCAAATCGAGAGCATTGAGATGGTAATTTTAAAGACGATTGTACAACAAAATGTTAAAATGCCATATTTATATATTATATATCCCATTGTATACATTACATTTATATCAAATCTCTTTCTAGCTACCACAAAAGGCTAATATTGTGTAGGGATATACATTTTAAATGAAAAAAAAGGTCTTTCATGAGACAAAATAGTATAAAGCGTTTATGAAATGAATGCATTAAGTTGCCTATTTTTTAATTTACACTTGTCTTTTTTGCTTTTTAATTTAACGCGTTAAGTTAATAGCTAAACAATGCAGAAATGATATATTTATGAAGTGTTTTCTATCACTGCAAAATGAACTTGAACTAGGCAATAGATTGAATTCAGTGTATATGAACATGAAACTTATTGTACATTTGAACTAATATGCATTATTTGTAAGGCAGTCTTTAAAGATGTCAAATTCAACCGTCAGAAAAAGGCCTGTTTCTTATTCATGGTCAAAAATGTTGCCCTGTAATTTGTATACTTCCTTGCATGTTTGTATATACACTTTTCAGCAGTGTTTTCTTTTTTTTTTTCATATTTTTTGAAGCTGTACATTTCATGGCATTATTGAATTATTTTATTCTACATGACTCCTATGAAGTTTTTTTGTTTTGTTTTGTTTTGATTTGATTTTTTTTAAAGATATAATTAAACAGTATACCCACCTCATTCAAATACAGCCAAGGGTGCATTGCCAAGACTTATGTATACTAAGGACAAATACTTTGGGGGCAGGTTTGTTACACCTACCATCATTTTGAATATTCAGCAGATCTGTCTCTGGGATAAAAAAAAAAGGATCTGTAACTTTTACACTTTTTTGAAAGTAAATTATTCAAATCCTAAAGGCTTATGTTTTTTTTCTGTTGTTATAAAACTTAACACACACCTTATTTTTGCATGTCAATTAAACACATTCAGTTTGAGTCGGAACACATACAATCCTGGTTAAATTATGCAACTGAAAGTCGAAATGAAAAAATATTGCATGATAAACATGCAGCCTGATCTCAGCTTCCTGTATATCACAATGTGTGCCTACAACATTATATATTCAAATAGGCTAGCAATAAAAGACATAATACTCACAATACAATATTCTGATACAACATACAGTAGGACACAGGCTGGCTTAGTGGTTAGCAGCTTCGGCTCACAGCTCCAGGGTTCGGGTTGTTTGCATGGTTCTCCCTGTGCTTCGTGGGTTTCTTCCGGGTACTCCGGTTTCCTCCCACAGTGCAAAGACATGCAGATTAGGCTAATGGGCGTTCCCAAATTGCCTGTAGTGTGAATGAGCGTGTGTGTGTGTATGTGTGTGTGCCCTGTGATGGGATGATGCTATCTCTAAGTCTCCTGGAATAGGTTCCAGGCCACCTGTGACCCTGTACACAGAGTAAAGTGATATATTGTAGATGATGAGTGAGTGATCCAACATAAATGTTAAGTTTTTTTTTTTTAAAAGAAAACTTTAGTAGTTGTGCTGCTAAATATAAAATGTGGATTTTTTCTTATATGACTGAAAATGAGAATTTACACTGTTTTGTCTGCTATCTTATTAATAACCTACTCTATGTAATAACCTCTCCATCACTCCCAGTCTAGACATTATTTAATTATTTAAAATACACTGAAAAGGTCAGGTCCTACACTAATCCTAGCTAGCCATTTACTTGAAAATATTCACAGGTGAAGGTGAAGTAGCATTTTAGGTAATGTTAGACCAGTGTTTCTCAATTGATGTCATATCCTATAAAACGTTTTACCATGATATATTGTATGTACCATTGTATGCAGTACCATAGTATTTTTGACAGTACCATATCGGCATCGAGCTGGCAACCAGTCCCCTTAAGTAACTCCATGGAAATGACGGATATATCTCCAGGGTAGAAGTATCTGGACCTAACAGAACTCATATTCTCCAGCATGCTCAGCAAAACCTAAGAGCTGTTTTATTTACAGTACTGTGCAAAAGTCTTGGGAACATCCAAACAAAAGCCATATGCAATGATGCTTTTGAAAACATTTCTACATTAAAAATAAACTTTTATGAAAAGCACTAAGTAATAACATAAACAATAACGGTCAATATTTGGTGTGGTAACTCTTTGCTTGAACATAAACGGCCGTGTTCGATAAAGATGTGGACAGTATTCTAAGTAAAACAGTTGTTAGGGTTTATCATATTCTGGAGAATTTGAGTCCTTTTGGGAACTTCGTCACAATCGCTCCTTTCTGTTTTCATGCAAAACCCAGGAGTCTACATTATTGCTTTATTTTTTATGTCACTTTGTTTACAGAAAAAAAATCGGTACATGGACTATAGTATGGTACATGCTTCTAACATATGATTTATGTAGTGCAGTACAGTACATTACAATTGTACTGTTTGTGTGTAAAATTTAATATTATTCAATAACATAGTGTATGTTAAAACTTTAATAATATGGTCTTGGTGTACTATACCACAGCAGTAGTAGAGTATGTACTAACATATCTATCATGGTACAGTATGTGCAAATATAGTATATGGCGGCACGGTTGCTTAATTGTTAGCACTACTGTCGTGACCTCCAGGTCCTGGGATTGATTCCCATCTCTGGTATGTGTGCATGGAGTTTTCATGTTCTCCTCACGCTTGGTGGGTTTCCTCCAGGTACTCCGTTTTTTTTCCTCCCGCAGTCCAAAGACATGCAGATTAGGCGTAACGATGGATGTACAAAATGGGAATAAATACAATTGGCCTACACGGTGCCTGCTTGGACTACATATGGATATTAGACCATTTTAGAAACATGCTGAACTTTAGTATCTACTGTAGCACCCAATACGTACCAAGGTATGTACCAAAATATTATGTTACACACCATTATACTGTGCCCACGGAAGTGCTGTAGTAACTAATGTGGAAACCTATAAAGTCCTATTGTGTACATTTAAAGTTTACACCACATTAACACTATGGTATATTGCTACGAAATGTGTGGATCGACTGGTTTTATTAGGGTATGTACTGTTGTTTGCCATAGAAAATTATAATAGTTACCATAGTTACCAATATTTCTTATGGGTTAACCACACAATTTAATACATTTTGTTTTAGGGAGGACATATGCATAAGCTACATCAATAATAATTAGAAAAATGTCTTCCTTGTACAGTGCTTCCTGTGTCTGACCTGCCTCGTAATTACAGACCATGAGTCTCTTGAACTCAGCAGATCCTCTGTCTAAACTTGTCCTCGTCAACCCCATGCCACCTTAAAACAACAAACTAATTTTTTTCAGCTAGTCTAGCCGGAAGCGCTGTTTTTATTTAACACACTCAGAGGCGTGCAGGCACCTCACCAGATGAGTCATATTGAGGACCAAAACAAGTAGAGAAGGTCCATTTTGAAGATCAGGGTCAAGTGAAAAGGGGACCCACTTATGTACAACCCTGGCAATTCAATAACTCTGGGCCTTGGTGCTAGCACTCGAGGACAAATTAATCAACAGATTGAACATAACAATAAGAACGGCTTGCCGAGCACCCGGTGCAGTGGTCATTGAAGAGAGGGCTCTAAAGAGTCACTCTTGGGTTCAGGCGCCGGTCTAATGGCAGTCTATGGAGTGGTAGTAAGGGCTAATTGTGTCGTACATTACTCACAGATGGCCTATTAAGCCTTACTGGCCCACTTTATCTACCAAATGGCCTCTAAAATGGACAAAGGAATTCAGAGTGCACCTTGTCAATGAATCTATATAACCTTTTAAATGCCATTCCAAATGCATATCAGCTTATATGTAAACTCCAGGCTTGACCAAAGTATAGTATCATTACCATAGTTCAATTTGGTGTGTCGGAAATAGTCATTTAATTTTGAATACTGGTTCTTTCCACTGACCGTGTATCATCTATTAAATATTCTAAGGAGTGAATATTGTAGTAAATAAAAACATTGCATCGATAATGCAGGCGCATAAGGCAATGACAAAACTACTGCCGCTACTCTTAAGTCGTTAAATATCGACATAAAGGATGGGTAAGTTGATTATGCAGAAATATTGCACAAAAAGTCACTTTTTTGTCATATTATGAATATCAGGACATTTCGTATTTCTTTTAAATAACTGAAACCCAGAAAAAAGCAGCTGATTTAATTCAAATTAATGATGTTTACATTTATTTGTAAAACACAGTTTCTTCAAAGCTTTATTTCCTTTCAAGTGTATTTTATTTGTAAATAAAAATCTCTTTACATTTTAAAAAGTTCAAATACATTTGCAAAGATTTGAAAGCTCCAATGGTGGGACACCAAAGGGTCCTTGTAAAGAACACTTACACTTAAGAAGATTCCTTTCATGCAATGAATTCTTACTGTAAATAAGTATCAAAGTTCCTAAAATGTTTCTTTGCCTAAAAAGTACCTATTACCACAGAACCACAGGACTGAAGCAGCATTGTCGTATGGTGGCAGCCATGGCTATCCTGCATGGTGGGTGGTAAGTGTGCTCGAGTGTGTGGGTGTGTGTGTGTGTGAGTGTGGCTATAGCTTTGTAAGGGTCAAGCAGTGCGGTAGGTCAGCTTTATTTCTAGCTGAACTGTTCTGGGTTTATTAGGTGATAAGTGCAAACACAGGCCCACAGGCTTTACATACTCGCATGCAAACACCATAGAAAGTGATCGGCTCGAACCGTCACCAGTTGGGTTAGTTAATAACGTGCTGGATGAAGTGAACAGGTACAATCTCAGAACAAAAGGTCAGTTTTGTACAGCTGATTTCATTTGAGGAATTTCTAAAATGTGTCAGAAAACATCTAGAGCAATTAACCATCTCAGAGAACTCATGCAAATACAGAGCAGCATTTGTGTCAACATTTTACATTTTTTCCCCCTCAACTTAAAAAAGGCATACGAGAGAAAAACAATAAACATTTTTTTTGGCACATGCATATGTCATGTTTCACATGCCCAAGAGATTTCCATGGAATCAATTAGTTATGTCATTAGTCTTTATCATCCAGGAAAACAAACAAAAATAGCACATGTAAACGAGCGACTTCCAGTCGAACCAGGACTCTTAGCTGTGGTAAAACATTTCAATGGTGCAAACGTTGTACGATCCTGGCCGAGGTGACTCGTAGCCCACTGCAGTCGTTCCTGTGAACATTCAGAAGGTGTAACGTCTGATCCTTGAAAATCACCAGATAACTTGTCGGCAACTTGCAGAAGAGACGCCTCTGTCTGTGTGAACTGTACGCACAATCATCCACCAACACCATTTGCACATTACAGGAACTCGGCTGGGAGTTATTGCCACATCTCCCACACAGTCTTGACCGCGGTCCAAACCATTTCCACATGTTTGGGCCATTAATGGAGTTCCTGGGAGGCCAGCGTTTAAGACATAATGCAAGTATTTCTATAACCTAAAATATAATAACGTCTAAGCAATCCATTCGGTTAGCATAACAACATTTTAGCATTAAACTTAGTCTTTAGCTTTTCAAACTTTCATTCTTAAATGTTTAACAAACCACTGATGGCAGAACTTTTAGCGAGTTGTAGCAAGTTAAGTATCAGTTTCATTCTTTAACTTTAACCATATTTATTTTTCACTGACAATAGCACCTACTTTGTCAAAAAATTTTTTTGAAGATTTTATATCCACCCATCTGGGAATCTCTGTAATCCAGCGGTGACCACACACTACGGGCAACTTAAAAATGCCAATTAGCCTAATATGCATGTGTTTGCATTGTAGGTAGAAACCCACCAAGCATGAAGAAAACATGCATACTCCATGCAAACTGAGCATGGGAATCAAACCCGCGACCTGGAGGTGCATATAATGCTATAAGACATAATGCTGCCAGAAAACGTATATACAGTAAAAGGGACAATTGTTCCAACTGAACCCACTCTTCCCTAACACCAAAGCAATTTAGAATATTCAAGTTTGGTTCATTTTTTACATTATAACAAGAAAAAATTCTAAATCTAAATCTAATATTTTGTGCAATACACAATTAAAACTGGGTTCTTGAAGGTTCTAAGATCCGAAAATAGGGAGAATAAATTGAATTGCATATTGCATGAAACAATACTAATTAATACATCATTAAATATGAAGTGACCTGCTGTTGACCCTAATGTTTGTGTAACGTTTGGTTCTTAGGATATACAGTATGATATATGATATGTGTGAAGTGTGGAGTGATACGGTCATGTTTTTGCACCTGGATTAGGATTCACTCTGTGTTGACACCTTTGTGGGTTTCGTCTCTGGTTTCTTCCCGCTTCCCAAAAATGTTTAGAGTGTATACTGATCCGATGAATTACTTGACTGGAATACTGAAACTAAACTATAAATTTAACATGACAACACAAGTCTTACCAAGAAATGTTAATGAACAACGAAGAAAAACAGATTGCAATGAGAAATAAACAAGTGCATTTTTGTGCAGCATTCAGTCTGAGCAGATTAAAGTCCATGTTCTTCCAGCTGTACATCTGTATGTACTGTATAAAACTGTGGGCTAGGACAAACAAGACTCGAGAAAGTTTAATACAGTAGCACACACTGCTTCCACGTCCTCGTCTTCTTCTTCACTCTTAGAAATCAAGCAGTTTTTGATAAAGGATGAAGGATCCTCACATACAACTTGTATACAAGATTGCTGTTTCATCCACAAGTATTCCTGGATCTCTCCACAAGGGTGAGGTGTTGTTCCATATATCGAGCCGTCCACATCATGAGTCCAAAACAGAAGAAAATGAGCAAAAAACAGTCATTTCTTCAGTGTATAGAGAACTCCTTAATCACAACTCATCTCCAGCATGCCGTTGTACTGTGAGGTGTGAAGTGCCTTTGATCAGAGCTTAACTTCACGCTCTGTGTTTGCTTTTGTCTTGTGCTTTTCACACAGCCACACCCACAAACATTTTCGATTGCCTTCTTCCCTCAGTATCAACAGCTTGTACCTTTCACACTCACAATTATGTACGTCTGCTGCATGTTCTGTACTCCTTGTTCTGTAAAACATGCACACACACACACACACACACACACACACACACACACACACACACACACACACACACACACACACACACACGCATGCACACACAGCAGTCACATTCTCTGCCAGAACAGAGCGTTCATATGCAATGAAAGCCAGTTTATCCACTTAGAAGGGAAAAGGGAAAAATAAGGTTGGTGGAGTGAGCTGAATGTGCGACTGAGTTTAAAATAAACACGTTACAGCTAAATTACTGTACATTCCTTTACCCTTTTACAGTATTTTTGGAAAAATGTTGAACTTCATTTTCTCACCTGCTAATAATAATAATAGTAATACTACTGCTACTACTACTAATAATAATAAATGAGATTTCACAAATATTCCAAAACATTTGTCTTTGATTTTTTCCCCTACATCTAATCATTTGATCCAAAAGTTATTGGCACAGGGTTTTGTAGGGTTAAGGGCCTCGCCCAATGGCCCACCATGGGTGACCCAGCGACATCAGGAAATTAACCCCCAACATTCTGATCAGCAACCCTGAATCTCAAGTGCCTGAGCTACCACTGCTCCTACAAATAAATGGAAGAAAAAATTGTATTCAAATTGCTTGATGAATGGGAGGGGCAAGAGGTGTACTTAGGAACATTCCGTACACCTATTAGACTGACACTGCACAGACAGAGGTTATAATCTTCATGCACGGTTTTTGATGTCTGTAAATCTATCTATCTATCTATCTATCTATCTATCTATCTATCTATCTATCTATCTATCTATCTATCTATACACATAAAATAGAGTTCAAAGTTTGGTCCCTCCTTCTTATTATATGGTCGTTCCTGATTTTTGTCTTCTTCTACATTGTAAAACAATGGACATACTGTATTTTTTGTTTTTGTTGTTGTTGTTACTTAATTATCTAATGTGATAATTATGCTTATGCATATTATATATGCCATATGCTTTTTTAATTTAGAAAAAAACCCAGTATTGTTGTTGAATAAGAGTAGAGTAGTACAGTAGAGACCTTTAGTTTGTACTGTATAAACACACACATACACACACACACATACATACATACATACATACATACATACATACATACATACATACATACATACATACATACTGTAAATAAAAATAAACATGCGGAGATGCTATCCGTATTGATATTAAAACGTATGCTAAGAGGCATAAGTGGCTAAGTGTTTACATGTTTGATAATCAAATACGTGTATGATTCATCTATTACCCATTCTAGCTATCTGTAGTATCAATTAACCTTGGAATTCAGCCCAAAGTTACTTTTGCGTATTAAAACCTCAAGTTCACATTTATTATTCATATTCTCATTTCTTTTTACTACATTTAGAGTACAGTAAGATATTCAGTTTACATTCCACATGCTGGATTCTGATTTGCACAAAAGACACAGTTTGTTCGAATGTCCACTAGATTAATAATTATATATATATATATATATATATATATATATATATATATATATATATATTTGGAGCTAAGATGTTCTGCTGTAAACATATACTCTACATTGTGCTCGTCTCAGGTCGCTTATTCACAATACTAAATATCCTTTCAATACACTCTAAATGTATTCTAAACCTACATTCAGACTTCTGTACAGCTGCTTTGTGACATTGTTTTATTGTTTAAATCCTTGCTATAATATATTTACTGTCTCTAATAAAAAAAAAATTGGTGGATGCATTGCGTCCGTAAGTACACCTTGTATATTTGCTTCAATATATAGTAGTGCCCTAACAAACAATTAGTATATTTATACAGTTGGCGAAGGTATTACTATGCTCAAGCATTCTCGTAAGCATGTCATTAAAACATATGTTATTTGTAACAAGGCTGAATGTTATGCATTTTTCCCATTCATAAACATCCTTATAAAATACTCATGCTTAATCCACTGTATGTATTTATGTAAAAATTATTTCGCTTTTTTCTTTTCAGATTCTAACCACAGTTTAGCTTGACGATTCAACGGCATGTTGCACATGTTTTGAATATTTGTTGTAAAAACCTGACCTTAAGAGCATATTAGCATGACCTTGCACACTTACGAATAATTACATGCAATTACGCAAATGCCACGATGATTCTACTGTTTCTTTACAAACAATGCATTTATTTCAGTGGAATGAAAAATTCTAAATGGGATTTTTTTTAAAGCAAGCTAAATAACATCATATTGCTTTCATACTATTTAAATAAATATATAAAAATTCTCACATGATACAGTGTTTAACTTGTTTGGTCATGAAAAAAAATAGTTGGCTGTCAGTAGCTCATCTTGCACATACTGAACATGTGAAAGTAAGAAATAATGTTTCTCTGTTATAGTGCCTTCGAACACAGCTAGCTCCTCGACCTTTCCGAGTAGCCCGAGTGCAGACACCGAATGTTTTACTCACATATTATTGTGGTCTTCAAAGCCCAGCAAACGTCTTCAACGTGCCTATAATTTCAGTCATCAGTCACTATTTTCAACCAACAGATGTTTCCCAGTGTCAGTAAGTAGCCTGCCTGAAAAAAAAGAAGAAGAATGGAGAACTCCTCACCCTTAAACAGTTGCATATGGAAGTCTCTGCTCCTTAGTGCGCTTATTACAGTGGAAATATACAGCATGCCGAGACGAACAGCTCGCTGAAAGGGCACAAGAAGCACTCTCAGGTCCGAGCTGGCAGAAGCAAAGTTAGTTCATTTTAAGGGAAATTAATGGATACGCAGGTAAAAGTTGAGTCGATGGATTCAACCAGGCTGATGATCATGACTTTATTAAAATTATTATTATTATTATATTTTTTCCTTTTTTACCTAAATTTGTACCTCATATTTAACAAACGGTGTCAGGATATGTTTTTATGTCTTAGAGGGAATTTTTGACTTGTGGGGACATTCGGCTGGTCCTCATTAGGAAAACTGCTTTGTGCTTTTTTATTAAAAAAAAAAATCAGCTGTATTGATTTATGAATTAATTTATAAATCATTATTAAAATGTTACTCAGGTTAAAGATTTTAATAAATATTAGGAATTTTGTAAGTTTAAGAAGTATAAGAATTTGAGTGTGAGTCCTCACAAAGATATAAACTTGAAGTGTGTGTATGTACAGTATGTATGTATGTATGTATGTATGTATGTATGTATGTATGTATGTATGTATGTATGTATGTATGTATGTATGTATGTATGTATGTGTGAATTCTTTAAAAAAAAAAAAAGTACAAAATGTATTTTATCCATTTGTATTGGTGTGTTCTGTTCTAAAATGGTTCCAGTGGTGCTCTTTTAGATATTTTAGATTTAACAAATTATAAGGCATTATGCAGCTGGTTGTGGTGTAAAATCATACTCATGTTATTTTGTTTAAATTTTTTTATTTACGATTACATTTTTCACATTATAATGTAAATTATATGTGATAATGTGGAAAAACATGTGAAGTCACAATACCCCCAAATTTTGTACCCTAAAATTGCACATATGAACTTAAGTAAATGAAGATCATATAAACTATAGGTGAATCGGAAAAATCCACAAGAAAAGAAATTAATTGTGTGAGAAAATCACATGTGAAACATAAAAACACATGACATACCAATGTCAAATGTGAATACGAATAAAAGTTATATTATGTAGTTTTTAGACATATGAAGTGTCTGCACACCACATGTACAAAATTCATGTAAAACATTTGTGTGACTTTTCTGCGAAAAGTTCTATTGATATTTTTTCCTTTATTTTATTTAAAAATATTTGGTGGAGACAATAAAAGTGGCATAAGAGAGAGAGAGAGAGAGAGAGAGAGAGAGAGAGATCGTCTGTGTCTCTTGAATAATTGGAAATGGCATGTTTTCTAACCAGCTTGACAAGCAAAGCATTATGAAGTGTTTAAGAATGAAATCATCTTCCCAAATCTCTCTTATTTTTTTGTTTAAAATTTCCTCCTCATCCCAGATAATGACACATGAAGCGGCTCTGGGTGACAGATAATTGCCAGGGTCAGATTCTAGATGATTAGCATTCCCTTTAGTGGTTGGTGTGGCAGAGAAAGTTTAGTGGAACAATTTTCTAAAACCGATTACAGATTTTGTGTGTGTGTGTGTGTGTGTGTGTGTGTGTGTGTGTGTGTGTGTGTGTGTGTGTGTGTGTGTGTGTGTGTGTGTGTGTGTGTGTGTGCAAAAAGAAATTGAGCTTTGATTTCCACATCAAAGTGGGATATTTGTATAAATCACATCCATGCTGTGATGTATAGCCTATTTGACACTAGAGTATTGGATACTTTCAATATTTACTCCAGGTTTTTAGCAGTAAACATGACCAAATGTTGTTTTAGAATGGAAAAAGATGGTGTTTGATGCCACATTAACACAACAAAGGGACAAGTTTGCATAAATCAGGTGGCAATTTGTAAAGACAAATTTCGACAACCAGAAGACGAACGTTTTGTTATCTTTACATTTGAAATCTTATTAAAGGGATAAGTGATGTTTTTGTTTAAAACCATTTAGTTAGCACTAAGCATATAATAACTTTAGGAAATCTTAGTTTAGGATTAAAAGATTACTTATGCTAAAACAGTGATTTATTAGACTTAAAAATGGGTAAAGATGACATTTATGCTCGTTGTGCAAAGCAAGATATTTATATGATTTGCATGCAAGACCATAGACCTTCGACTAAAAATACTATTCTTATTTCTAGGGGTCCAAGCACCTAATAGTCTAAGCATGATTTTTCTACAGGATTCATTTATTTGTTTTTTTCAAATTGTGTTTTTCTCCCCTTAAATTACGTTGTACTGAAGTTCAAATTACTACAGTGAAAGGAAATACATTTGGCACGAAGGGGGATTTCATTCCTACTATTTAAAATTGTGTTGACACCTTGATTGGTCTGATGGTGGCAATGTAGTGCAGCATTTTGCATCTTGGACCATGTTACATTTTATACATGGTCAAATTTTCCCCCAGATTCATTTGGGCTATCCTAAAAACATAAAAAAATAAAACCCTAAGGACTGTGTAATCCTATCTGGCTAATTTACATAACGTGCAAAATCTAAATTTGTCAAATGTTCACATTTCTTGGCTCTTTGTCTCGTCCTGATAAACTTGTTTTCATAGTGCTGCTACAACAAATGTGTCCTTAGTCACTTTAACAGATGGAATGAATTATTTCTTCATTTGAAATATCACAAACTTTTAAAGACTCCGAAGACTCACCAAGTTAGAGATGAGTCCTTCAATATGCGTTGCTACTGTTGAAAAAAAAAATCAATGTTTTTATCAATGTTTTTTTTTTTTTTCGACTGTGAATCTGTAATGCTTCTGATGGGTCGTAGTATATTACTCGTTCATATATAGTAAATTAAATGTATAATGCAAATTTTATCTTCTTTTTTTGTCCGCTAGATTGAATTTTAAATAAATTACTAATTACACTTGCTACCCATTGTACATCATTTTTAGTCCAAATGATAATCAGAGAATCCTAAGGGGAAAAAAAATCTAATGTGTATACATATGTACAGTATAAACTCATACAGTATATTGACTGAATATACTTCATACATCAGAATAATCATACTGCATCAAGATGAGATTACAACTTTCCAAAGAGTAAAAGCCAAGGGAAACACCCCAACTTGAAATTACTACTCTACAACTTGGGGTAGTCTACTCAACTTTTCTTACAGAATCAACATGGCCGTGTTTACTGTAAACAGTGTTAAGCTCCTTCTGTACTTTTGAGTTCATAACATATTGTCTTTATATCAGTTAACATATAGACACTTGGTTAAATCTATAAAATATTGATCATACTGATATGAAATGGTTATCAACATTAGAGGTATAACTCATATAACTAACGTTAGCTGGCTAACTTGTACGAATGCTACTCGCTAATGTCTGCTCTTGTTGCCATTCTGCAATTTCAGTCCAAAATAGCATGAATATTTGCAGTTGACTACAGCAGGACAGTTCCAATAGCCGCTCAGGTTTCTAATTGTAAAAAAAAAAGTACAGCCAAATTTTTAAAGCTTTTTATGAGTTTTATGTGCTCAGACAGAGCAAATGAATGACATTGGCTTTTGTGGAGTCATCCAAGTTTTTTTTTTTTTCCCCCATTTTGCACCTCTAAAGTGGTGAAAAGGGAAATTATGTTCTCCCTTTACAGGGCACTCATTGAAATAGTTGGAAATTCAATTTTTTTATTTTTATTTTAAGACCTTATTCACTTTATTTACTTGGGGATCTTTTCCCAAAAATGTTTCTTTGCTGTCATTTTTATGTTGCAAATCAAGGTCAGTAAAGTTACTGTATATGTTTATATACCATATACTGTATGGTCTCTCACCCATTGTATTTATCCATTTGACATATTTAAAAACAAAGATAATGATTAAGACATATAGCTTTAAACATAAAAATGTGTAAAAATACAAAATACTTATTTTCTATAAATATGTTATTATACCGACACAGGTAAGTTGCCACCATGTGGTTCTTCACCCAACACCTTGCAATCTACCATTTAATGTAGCATAAGTGTGCCATAATGTAAAAGCATCTACACTGCAACAAATGTCATATTAGACATTTTTGTATTTGTGTTTTCTGAAAACCCACTAATGTACAAGTTGCCAACCCATGTTTTCTGAAAAACCGCTGTCCTACAGATGTTAGTATTTTTCCTGTAACACACCTGCTCCAATTAAGGAGTTAATTAACAGTCTGTTATTGGACGAGTGTGTTAGAGCGCTAAAAGGTGCAGGGCAGGGGGTTCATCTAAGTAACGCGTTCTAATGGACTAGATGGGAAAGAAGTGAACCAGGGTTACTTTGGCCACTAGGTGGCATTACAACAAAGAAATGCATACAAATTCTGATAAGTAATAAACCATCCTTTTTTCTATGAGTTCTTGGGTCATACAGAGTTCAATATTTCATACCAAGTAAGTTTCCAAGCTGCCATATTAAATTATCCACCATTTTGTTACTGTAGCTACAATTTTCATCTTGAGGAAAATTAATAATTAAATTATTTGCAGGCAGTATTCAATTAGTGCTTCAACGTTACCAAGATGCTACCAAATTACCAAAAAAAAGGGAGAGAGAAATTCAGTGAAATGATCTATCACAACACAAGACTATCTACAATATAATTCATCAACAATCTGGAGGATTATTAAGAAACCTCACAGACTCATATAATATAAAAATTTTAAGGTAATGTACCAAGTTAGGCTTGCTTAAAAGATGCAGTGCTTGGACCCTGGGGATATTTGCATATATGTTCATAATTTATGTCACCAATCTCATTAATGCATTTTTATTTTTATTGCATCTTCTATTATACAGCAGTATTACAACCACAGAGGGTAAAGCTTCAAAAGGGTTAAGTCACTTGAAAGGAAAATATATAACTGAGATCCAAATATTTAATGACAACAAACAACACAAAGTTGATCTAAAATGTCTGTAGCGTTCTGAAGTGTAATTGGAAAATGCTCTTTTGCCCTTTTTCCATTTGCTGATGCAGGAGGAATGAATGGCAGCAATACTGCAGTTCCTGACTGTGCGGAATAAATCTTTAAGGCCCACAAATATTGACGGAGAGTCCATCTTCAAGCTTTATGAACTAAAGAACGGAGGGAAAAACGTCTTTACTGTTATTGATAGATTGGGACCAATGGTAGAATAGAATAGAATAGAATAAAACATTTCTCTTTTTTATTAAGCGCTGTAATGCACCAGCTTTAGGTATTTTGTATGTTCAACCACATACAGGACTGAAATGACAAATACTGCTTAATTAATACTGACAAGCAAATTTGTGGAATTTTGCTGTGCATAGTTATTAGGCAATGTAGAATGTTGTCTTTGACATACCGATGGGTGTGGCCATGTGTGTATTTTTACCTGAACACATCCAAAGGGAAAATGTCTAAATATCACCACATCGTGCGCTTTCTGTTTGAAGTGAATGAGAGTGATTACAGAGTAACAGAGCAAAGGAAGGATGGCTTGCATTCACTTCTCATTCTATTACATTTTCAGTCATGTTCCCTGACAACCAAACCGTTCATTCATTCATTCATTCTTCATGAACTACTATATTCTGTTCAAATTTCAATTTCATTTAATTAGCTTCTGGATCATACTGGTTGAACGTGATAAAAAAAAATGTTAGTGAGAGAGAGAGAGAGAGAGAGAGAGAGAGAGAGAGAGAGAGAGAGAGAGAAAATCCCATACATTTCACATAGTCATTTTTTTTTAACAATTAAATGACTTATTGACATTGACATAAATTTCACCTGGAAATTGACTGTAAATTCAAATAAACATGTGAATATTATTGCAAAAGAAAAAACAACAACAACAACTACAACCTAATGCACGACAACCTAACTATATAAACTATATTTGTGAAAAATGACCATGAGAAAAGAAATAAATCACTGGGGAGGAAAAACAAAAAATGTGAAATTTCCGAAAGCCAATGTGCAAGATGTACACATAAATCATCGGGCGAAATTTGTATTTTGTGATTTTAATATAAGGACGGTCTCGGCGTACTCTCACAACAGTCCTTGGTGCATTCAAACACACAAAATGCATTTCTGTCTTTCCTAATTTAATTCCCTCTACTGACCTACCTTTATCATACCATTGTCTTGAGCTGCCTGTCAAGGTATTGTCATTGTAGATGGGCTTTACTTGATGACCCGATATGTTTGGTAACGAAACAGAGGTCTAGACCTTGCTACAAAACTATAATATACAAAAGCTTATCCACTCTGCATATTAACTAACTGCAACCTTCACCATTGTGCATAATATGAATGTCTTATTAAAAAGGCATTAGTGTTTTTTTTTTCTTCCTTTTTTTTCAAAATAGCATCCAGTCCATGGATCTCTATTGGATTCCAGTAAGCTGTCAGAGTAGATGTCTTCCAAGAAAAACAGAAATGGAAATAAGAAACTGCAAGCGGCTCAGGAACTCTTGAATACACTTAAGAGATGTGGCACAAATGATCCTCACCGGATCACAATGTGGCAGCATAGACCATTCAGTACTGTTCATAGTCTAGGTCACTCGATTTCATTGTGTTTCCTTTTTTTGCCAGCCTTTTTGTTTAGGATTGTAAAACGCAGTGAATTTGTGCTGAGGGCTAGCAAAGTGTTGTATTGAGGCAGAGCTTCACAGGGCCAACGCAGTGAAAGGGTGAGAGGTAGGGAGAGTAATCATAGAACTGCCACTCACGGCTCTCTTTCCATCATCCCGTGAAGCTCTTCTTCTTCCGATAGACGACACACACAACCCAAACAGCACCTTCTTGATCGTGAATGCTTCAATACCCCTTCTATTCACAACCTGGAATAACCTTTTATGTGCCATAATCTATATCATCCCTCACCCAGTACAAAATCAATCTTCCCCCCGACTTCCACTCTCTCTCCATCTCTCTCTCTCTCTCTCTCTCTCTCTCACTCTTGCAGACAGCTTTTTCAGAGATCAAAGTTACAGGAAAATTTATAACAAACATACAACTAAAGGCCAAAGTGTGTCTGCTGCCGACAGCTTTTATTCCAGCTGGATAATGGAAGCTACGCCGCATGGAAAGCTCGGTAAGACTAGCCCACAAAGACCTGCGCCCGAATGCCTGGAGTAGATGATTGGAATCAATTAGTGGACAATGGGTCAGTGAAAGCAGCTCTGTCGTAGCATAAATGCATCGACGCTGTGCCACTTATACCTGAGCCATTGAGTAAAGCAGGAACGGATGCAAGCAAAACACAAAGACGCAGTAGGAAATATAAAGAATACTATATGAATGCACGGATATGAGATATACTGTACACTCGCACCAATCTAGATCATCTAGATAAGCGACAGTACTGTCGATAATCTGCACCTTGTTGACTTAAGTGATTCCTTTAATTCAACCATTAACCGTTTTTCACTAAATCGACACAGCTTGATATCTGTTCGCTGCTAACTTGACGTGTGAGGCACATGTTCCACACCAGATTTCATGATAATGTGGTTTCTTGGACAATAAAACTGCCACTTAGTGTTGCCCAGCTCACTTTTGATAATGAAAAATGGCTTGCCCTGCACACAAACAAGCTTAAAAAAAAAAAAAAAGAAAGAATGAAAAACCCAACCCAGCATGCCAGCCATGCAACACAGGTTCCATTAGAATCCTGATATAATGAAGGAAACGAAGAGCAATTCACAAGCCACATGCTTGCGAGGCCTAAATGGACGTCCGCTTGCTGCCTCCTAATACGTTATAGAGCGCTATTGTGTTTTCACAAAGCGTGCATGCAATTAGATTTCCGCCTTCCATACTAACATTTGTACACCAGTTTGGCTGCCGTAGACTTTTTCCATCTGTTAAATCCAAGCCAGGTTTCCCATGTTTGGAATTCAGGTTGCTGTTTTAAAACTGAACTGCTTCAGCTTTTTTTTTTTTTAAAGGGTCAATGAAATGAACGGTATCTAAACCTATTGTAAAAGTGTTTAAGGTTTTAGTGTACATATTATACCAGCACCAGCATATTGCAAATTCAATCGCATTAATGAATTCATTTTTGTAAATATTCATACTCCATGTCCATATACAGAGGTTTATTTCAAAATCATCAAAAGGAGTAATTGGGCAAATAATCATAAATAAAAAGATTGATGCAATTCAGAGGTGTTGGCAAGGCTTCGCAACGAGAAGCAGAACCAATGTTCTCTGGAACTCTGCTGATCCACAAACAGAAAGTGAGGTTGACCTCTGTTGGTAAGGAGGGATATTATCCTGGGCTGTTTTAACATCTCTTAAGTGAGAAAGTTGGCAATTTTCTTAGTTAAAACAATGAAGTCTGAAAAATCTGAAAAAGTGCTACCCATGGTTCAGAGCATACAAGAGCATACAGGAGTAAAGAATTCTCATCATATGCATGTTTATATTTTATGCAACTACATTTAATAGATTGAATAATTTGGGTTTGCCATCATAAGGAAAGAGATGCTTGCACTGTACATGCACATATGCACATAAACATTCACACCTTGGAGCAATTTGGTGTAGTTTCCATGGTTTTGATAGGATTTTGGAGGTCGGGGTGAACGCGGAACATAAACAACTCCGCTCAGACAATAACTTGAGTTCAGGATCCAACTTTGTTCCCTGGAGCTGTGAGTTAAGATTTCTGTTAGAAATGTGCAAAAAATAACCCTCATGTAGCAACCATCAGTGTGACTCGACTAAAAGGTTCATTCATGTCTCCAGTTATAATAATAATACTTATAATAAAAACATTAAAGTCTCTTTTTCTTTTTTCAAAATCATGTCCATTAGATCAACATTGACCCACACAGACATCTGGACAATCTAAGGAATTCTTCTTCCCATTTGAGTATCTTTTAATAAAAATTAATCTTTAAAGCTGTAGTGTAGACATGACAATAAAGAAAAGAGGAAGCGAGGGCAGAGGGACGACGAGTGGCTGCCCGACCGCGTCCCTTCGCTTCAACCTTCCTGAGATAATGAGCGCCTGTGTCTCTGTGAGCAAGATAAACATTATTTCTGGCATATTGTGGCCGCCAGCAGCTTATTTATGGCCTGGCTTTTGTGCTGGGGAAGCTAAAAATGCTTGAAAAAATAAAACAGCAGAGTGGGAGCCCTCGTCGGCTCGAGTTCGCTCCCCTACCCTTCCCTCACAGCGCTACAGGCACTCCAAATGCTACATCAAACGCTCAGCATCCTGGCCTCGCTCCCTGTTAATTGTATACCTATTGTTCCCACGGAGCGCCTGAGCAGGAGAAAATGGAGGTGGGGAGAGGGGGAAATAAGCCTCTGTAATGAGGCCACTGCAGCTGAGTAAATATACTCTAAAACAATATGAACTGTTTTGATGCCTGTCCTCGACCCATGCATGCTGCCAGGCTTATTACGATCTCACCTTGATGATAAATAAACCCAGGCAAGGTTGTTATGGGGTAAACATGGAAGTTTGAGATGAGAATTGGCAATTTGGAGGGCCAGGCATGTGAAGGATGTAGATGTAGCTTCGATCTGGAGCTTCGAGTATGATCTGGATGACAAGTGATTGGCTCGACAACGAATTGAGAATCCATGTTGAAAGACATTTCCATGATTTCCAATGATGATGCAATCATATCCAATGATAATCATCATATCCAGAAATTAACGTTTTGTTTTTTAAATCATCAAGCTACAGTATCATGTGTGTATCATATATTGTGTAAATTTTTAGAACATTTAACAAGTTTTAATTGTTGTTCAAAGCTCTTCTCCAAGGCGCAAATCAGAGCTCCGAAACATGTGTAACCCAACTTTCTTGACTTGTCTGAATCTTCTTCAGTCTCCCTCGCTGGCGGTGGGTAAAAAAAGAACGGGCTACAGTTGAGTTTGCATTCGCATTTATTTCGGCCAAAACGGCAAGACAGTATACAACTTTTTTGTGCTGCTCTCCCCGTGTCGCACTCTCACACGTCCCCCGGGAAACCCAAAGCAGGCAACCCAAGAGTTCCCCTCAACACAAGCAACACAACAAAAAAACCCAAATACCACACATGCAGGGACACAGACAAAACAACAACGTGCTGCACATAATCACACACATTAAATTCACAAACTAAGGTTACAGTCTTCCCTTGCTACGAGTGGAAATGTCCCCATTTCAATAAACCATTGAGAAAATCAATAACAGACATGAGAGAAAATAAAGGCATCTTTGGCAAACATCAGTACAACAATACAGTTTTTTTTTTTTTTTTTTTTTGGTTGCACGTAAAACAGCAATATCGTCCTATGAAAAAGTAGTGTCGAACTTGAGTCATACTCAAAACATTCACATGAAAAATTTGCAGTGCAACACCCAGTTACAGCAGCCAAACAACAGAATACAACACATAAGGTGCTGTTACCATGTAACCCAAGTCCCTTAGAGGACAAAGTCTCTGTACTTAAGTGGCCGCCTAACCTGACGACCTGCACGAGATATGACCTGCACGGGCCCATGGCTAAGTGAAGCGCGTCCACCAGAGCTACTGTTGGTAACAGGTGAAGATGGAGAAGAAGAACCAGGGTCAGTAGGATTAATATTGGGGTTACTACTGCCCTGAGGAACAGTACTGGCTGGAATGGTTAGGCCACGCTGTCCAGCCGTGGCAGGGACATAAGGAGGAGTTGGTGGGCGAAAAGGAAGAGCTCCTGACAATGCAGTGAGACAAGGAGCCGAAGCCACTGATATGCCAGCTCTAGATGACACAGGAGATGCATGACGGATAATCGGGACAGCTGGTAAAACCCCTTTGTATGGCTTCAATCTGTTATGGTGAACAACCCATGACTTTAAACGTGCGTCCCTAGGATCAGTGATCTCATAGGTGACACCTGGGTGTCCATCTCTGCTCATACGTCGCTGGACCACAAATGGCCCTTTCCATCTAGGGGCAAGCTTCTGCATCTTTTGTGCTGGGTTATCCAAAAGAACAAGGTCACCTGGTTGGTGAGGGTGAAACACCAATTTCTTATCATACTGAGTCTTTTGATGCTGTTTACTTGTAGCAGTGGTCAGAGCTGCATCTTTGAAAGCGTGTGACAAACGCAAGGCAAGGTGCCCGGCATAAGCAGCTGGCGTACCTGGTGTCGATGAAATCAATGCAGGACTACAGTTCAACATGACATCAAGTGGCAAATTTGGTTCCCTTCCATGAACAAGGAAGAATGGGGAAAATCCTGTGCCAGAATGAACACTTGAGTTATATGCGAGTTCAGCTTGTGGCAAATACTGATCCCATTCGCCTCCAGTTTGTGATATATATTTAGCAAGTTGATCTTTCAGCGTTCTGTTTAGTCTCTCTACCAGGCCGTCTGATTGGGCATGATATGGAGATGTGCGTGTTTTGTTGATGCCCAGTAATGTGCAAAGATGTTTAACGAGGTCCGATTCAAATTGCCTGCCCTGGTCTGTGTGAATGGACTCCGGTAACCCATGTTGTCGTATGTAATCCTCAAAAATGCACTTTGCCACAGTTGTTGCGCGTTGGTCTTTCAGTGGGAAGAAATTGACATAACGAGTGAAATAGTCCATGACTACAAGAACATACCTGTTGCCTTGTGCAGTGACAGGTAGCTCAGTGATGTCAGCAGCAACCATTTGAAATGGCCTCTCGGCTTGGATTGGCTGTAGTGGAGCTCTTTCATGTGGAGTGGGAGAACCACGTGTTTGACATGGCATGCACTCAGTACAAAACTTGTGAATATCACGGGACATATATGGCCAGTAACAGATGCGCCGAGCTCTCAGCAGCGTGCTCTCTGCACTCAGATGACCACTAAATGGATTACCATGCAATGCTACCAGAGCTGTCGGGATGAGTGCAACAGGTAAAACAACTTGAAAAGTGTCAGGCGTGTATGGACTCGTTTTGGTTTTCCTGCACAGGATTCCCTGCCGAATGGTCAACTTGGGATACTCTTGCCACAGTTTCCGCAGGACGGGGGACGAGTGTTTCAAGTGGCCTATTGGTGGTCTCGCTTCGTTGTTCTCTATCCATGAAAAGACTTTACTGAGACAGTCATCATCATGTTGTTGTTTCTGCAATTTGTCCAAATCCACAGACAGTGTGTGACTGATGTCCGTGAGACCCGAAGCATTATTGGTGTCACTGTTACTGCCCACACGGTTAATTCCGTTTGTAGCAGTGATTGTCGAGATTACACATTGAACAGCCTTGCTCTGGGTCATGGTGTTAGGACGCCTGGACATAGCATCAGCGTTGGCATGCTGTTTACCTTCCCGATGTACGATGATGTAATCATACAAATCCAGCTCAAGTATCCATCGACTGCGTCTACCAGTTGGATCATTATCCACTGGGGTCTTTTTCAGACTCAGGAGGGGTTTATGATCGGTGACCACAGTGAATGAACTGCCAGACAAGAAATGTTTAAAATGTCTTACAGACCAAACAACTGCCCAAAGTTCACGGTCAAATGTTGACCATTTCCTTTCAGAAGAATTGAGTGTGTGGCTTGCATAGGCTATAACGTGTTCTTTAGTGTCCTGTTTTTGAGCTAGCACAGAGCCAATGCTCTCCTGTGAGGCATCTGTGTACAATAAGAAAGGCTGAGTGAAGATGGGGTGTGCTACAATAGGTGGGTGAGTAAGAGCATGTTTCAGTGACTGAAAAGCATCCTCACATTCGACAGTCCATTTGAATATTGTTCCTTTTTGTGTGAGAGCATTCAGTGGCGCAGCAATCACTGAGAAATTTCTAACAAACCTACGGTAGTAGGAACACAATCCAAGAAACGCTCTCACTTCTGTGGTTGTTCTAGGTGTAGGCCATCTGCAAACTTTTTCAAGGTTTCTCGCATCAGGCTGGAGTCCTCGGTTGGAAACTACATGTCCCAGGAAAGTCACTTGAGATCTTGCCAGATGACACTTCTTAGCTTTCAACTTGAGTCCCGCTGAGCGAAACCGGCTGAACACTTCCTTGAGGGTCTGTACATGGTCTGAAAAAGACCGACTAAACACCAGGACATCATCCAGATAAATCAAACAGTCCTTCCAGTGCAAGCCATGAAGAACCAGCTCCATCAATCTCTGGAAGGTCGGTGGGGCATTAGTCAAACCCATAGGCATAACTTTAAACTGGTATAGCCCACTGCCTGTAGTAAATGCTGTTTTCTCCCTGTCATCTGGCTCAAGTTCAACTTGCCAATATCCACTAGATAAGTCCATAGTGCTGAACCAGCATGCACCCGACAGGCTGTCCAGCGCATCTGCTGGACGGGGCAGTGGGTATGAATCTTTAATGGTGACTGTGTTCAATTTTCTATAATCAATGCAAAATCTGTAAGCACCATTGCGTTTTTTGACGAGAACTACAGGCGAGGACCAAGGGCTACAACTTTCTTCAATTAGGTCTTGTGAAAGGAGCTGCTGCACCTGTTTATCCATCTCTGTTCGCTTATTGGGTGATGTCCTGTATGCTCTCTGTTTGATTGGTGAAGTATCTGATGTTTTGATACTGTGTCGGACAATGTTAGTTCGTCCATAGTCTTGGTCATGAACGCTAAAAACGTCACTGTAGGTCATCAGTAAAGTCTCAAGTTGTTGTCTCTGCTCAGTAGTAAGATCTGTGAGATTAAGATCAACTTTTGGTACCGACTGGTGAGTGGAGGACTCTACTGTTGACGTAACGGTAGCCACACTAGGTTCCACAAGACAATAGTCATCGTCAGTGTCTCTGCCTAACGGATGAAAATCTCCTAAGCGAGTGTCACATGGAAGCTGCAAGACAGCAGTTGTTGGATTCATCACCCTGACGTAAGTCAGTCCTGCCTGTACAGGGGCAAGTGTGCGTGCAACTAAAAGACCTGGATAAGTAGGTGGATCCGGCTCTAAGACACCTATATAGTCAGCTTCAAGATCAGGTACACCAACAGCTGGCTGAACCTTAGCTAGAACAGTCATCTGTGACAAAGCAGGAATTAAGACAGGACCCAGGGTAACTGCACTGCAGCTTAGAGGGGCTGTCTCAGTAGCACACAGAAGGGGAACACTGGTGCGATTCCCAACCTTCAAACTACCTTCCCGCAAATCGACTACTGCGTGATGGGTGAGCAAAAAGTCCCAACCTAGAATCACTGGTTGTGTAATATTCCTGACCACTTGAACTGTGTGGGTGAAAGTTTCAGTACCTAGTCTGATGGTTATGGGAAGTGTGCCTAAATTATCTAGATAGTCACCAGTCACTGCCCTAGGGTAAAGCAGAGAACGTTGCATAGTTCTAGTTCTCAAGGATGGGACAGACATCCTGAAAGCTTCACTAATCAGGGATATGTCAGAACCTGTGTCTAGGTAGACTTTGGTGGCAATGTTCTCAATAATAGTCATCACATAGCGTGTGGGGGTTTTATATGAAGGTGGCAATACCTGGTGTTGGGCCTCATCACCAATAGCAGCAGACACTTGGCCCCCAGCATCTGCTACCACTCTTTTCCCTGCTCAGTGGAGTCTTCAGTAAAACTCACATGATGACTCCTGTCCTTTGGGATTAGGTGTCTTTCCCTGGCTGAGTGGGCTTGGTGCGAGTCATAGCTGGACCTGTGTCTATCATAGGGCTGTGACGAGGTGTATCTGGAGGAATCATGCTGATGTGTATATCTGTCCCTGGAGTGGTCAGGAGAGCGCCGTCCGTCTGGGCTGTAGTGATGAAAACGATCGCGGCTGCTGGAAGAATAATACTCACGTTGATGACTTGGAGAATATGTAGAGGTAGGTGAGTAGTGTCTGTTGCTGCGATCAGGAGAGTATCTAGGATTGAGATGATCACTGTGTGACCTGTTTGATCTGTAATAACTGGGTGCAGATGAATAAATAGCACGCTCAGGAGACACCGATGGGGAGCGTCGATATCTCTCTCTCCCACGCTCAGGCCTCTGTTCAACTGCAGGGTCATACTTGTGTCTGGCAAAGTCAACATGGGGAGAGCGGTAATGAACAGAATGGGTGCAATGTCTCCCAAGCTGAGAAACTTCTAATTTAAGTGCACGAACATCATCTGAGAGCTGTTTAACCACATCAAAAAGTCCAGCAGATTGGTCTGACTGAGTTTTTTCATGCTTGGTGGACACCATAGCCGAAAGTGGTTTCTCAGGTGAAGCAAGAGAAGCAGCAAGAGGTGTAAAAGCGTGTGCAAAAACAGGTGGAGGAAGGAGTTTCAAGGCCTCCTGTGCACGTTCCCACTTACATGCAACAGCTAAAGCATCTTCCAGTGTAGCAGCCCCATGTTCGTGACATTTTGCTTGGAGAATGGGATCCAAACCAGCAACAAACCGTCTGAAACGTTCCATTGCCACAGCTGGCTCACCATAGTTAGGGAATGCTTCTAATACCAGCCTCGTAATTTCTGCAGCATAAACCTCTAAAGGTTCTTTAGGTAAACGCTGTCTAGCATTCACAAAAGTCTGGAAGTGTAGCAAAAATTCTTTCCTGCCAAAAACTTCATTCAGCTTGGCTGCACAGTTTTCATAATCCTGTTGCACATCGGGCGACAAAGACACCCAGTAAGCTAGAGCATCTCCACTAAGGCGTGTGGGAAGAATTGTGGCCAGATCTAATTGTTGTCCATCCGCACACGCTTTAACTGCTAGCTCTAATCTAGTTTTCCATAAAGAGAAACTTTCCTTGTCCTTGCCATCTCCGTGGAAATATGGCGGTAATTCCACTCTGTAATGCACCACAGTTTTTGTTGTTGTGTCCCTTTGGTTTGCGCTGTGTGCATTATCCGCGGGAGCATCGCCGTCATCAACGCTGGCCACTGAAGACCGCAGCGACATGTTTTATTTATTTATTTATTTTTATTTTAAATTTTTTTTTTTTTACTGTCCGACTCACTGCGTTCAACGAAAAAAAGGGGGGGGGGTCTGACCTTCTACTTCAGACACTTGCCGAGTAATCGTGTAAAAGTTCTGGAAAAAAAAAAATAATAACACAGAAATAACTCACGGAGCGCACGTGCAGACTGCAGCCATTTTCCGCGGTTAAAACACGAGTCGTATGCCTTGGCCAATTAATCCTTTTCTTTTTTTTCGGAAAAGAAAATAATAAATAAACACCGCTGCCACCAGTCTGTAACCCAACTTTCTTGACTTGTCTGAATCTTCTTCAGTCTCCCTCGCTGGCGGTGGGTAAAAAAAGAACGGGCTACAGTTGAGTTTGCATTCGCATTTATTTCGGCCAAAACGGCAAGACAGTATACAACTTTTTTGTGCTGCTCTCCCCGTGTCGCACTCTCACACGTCCCCCGGGAAACCCAAAGCAGGCAACCCAAGAGTTCCCCTCAACACAAGCAACACAACAAAAAAACCCAAATACCACACATGCAGGGACACAGACAAAACAACAACGTGCTGCACATAATCACACACATTAAATTCACAAACTAAGGTTACACATGTATCTGTTTTTGTCATGTTGAAATGGTGCCGTCTCTGCCACGCCCTTTCATGCCACAAGTGAAAGGGAATGGGCCAGAGTTCAAATCCCACAGTCTTGCCCTAGCTGAAAAAAAAATGACGAGGTGTGATTTTTATGGAGATGTTACTTGAGGGTTGATCTTTCTTTTGGAATTTCCAACTTGGTTTCAAAAAAAGACGATAATTTTATGTTTCTTTCGACCAAAATATGCCATTTCGGTTGTATGTATATTAGGTAGAAACGTTTGTTTGAAGGTTTGTTTATTAACCTAGTTTGTTTAGTAACTGCCCGGTCAGGGTTGTGGAGGTTGTGGCGCACCTTAAACAAACACTCAAAACAAATACATCTTCCATAAAAGATGAATAAAGGATTCATTATCCAAATGAATTATATACAAGCTATGTTATCTGTCATTGTCAGAGTTGCCTTTCAGGTTAGGAGCAAATTATACTGAACTCCAAGGTATTACAGATTTGAAATTTGCTTGAATTTGTTTAAGAAACACATGATCAAAACCTGGATTAATAGTGTTGAACTGTCAACTTTGTGGAAGAGTGTGGTCAGGGGAAAAATTGCCTACAGAATTGGTACTAAACTGCTGTGTGGCCATAAGAAAACCACTTGTTAGTGAGACTAATAAAAAAAAACTGGACTTGGGAGCAATGAAAAAAGATCATGTGGTCTAATGAGTTCAGACCGACCCTATTCCAGAGCGAAGGGTGGATCAGAGTAAGACGGGAAACGAGACACCCATCATGCTTAGTGGACACTGTACAAGCCTCTGGAGGCAGGGTTATGATCCGGGGTTGCTTCAGTGGATCAAGTCTAGGCTCAGCAATGTTCTGTTACAATAAAATAAAGTCAACTGATGACCTAAATGTACTGAATGACCGGGTTATCTATGGAATTTGTCTGGCACAGGGCATATTTCAGGACTCAAACTGTAAAAGAGTGGTTCAGGGGGCATAAGGAATCATTTTCACACATGAACTGGCCACCACATTGCGTTCTGTAATCAAAGATATAAGACAGAATGAAATCTTAGACTGTGTGATTTATTTTATTTTTTTTGATCAGGCAGTGTATTTACATTGATAATTACATTTGAGATATATTTCCAAACCAGAAAAATAACAGAAAGGTTGGCTGATTACCTACTAGATTACCTAATGCTTTATCACGCAGATAAAAGAGTAAGCTAGCAATTGATAGTTTCTGATTATCTTCATATGCATTATTCTATGTTATTCAAAAGAGAAACAAGTGTGTGAAAGTGAAAAAGGTAACAATATTTTTTTTGCAGATCTTTAATGTGTTATCATATGATGTTACCTCAAATGGTGCAAAAATATATGATTATTCTTTGATTTGGTGGTATTTTTAAGCATTAGCTCATTCAATGCTTCTGTTGCATATACTGTGCTTGCCATTTAATAAAATGATGTGCAGGTAATGTTAACACTCACATTTCATGATTTCTAACTAACTGTTCTGGGGGTGGCAGCATGCTGGCTTAGGGGTCAGCACTGTGGCCTTGAACCTCCAGGGTCTTGGTTCGATTCCTGCCTCAGGTCTGTGTGTAAGGAGTTTGTATGATCACCCCATGCTTGGTGGGTTTTCTCTGAGTGCTCCAGTTTCCTCCGACAGTTTAAAGAACAACCATCCTACTGTATACTGCCATCATATCCCCAGAGACCTCCCTATTACTAACCCAGAGCAGTTTTCCAAATTACCTGGCATACAAATTCTTAAAAGTTCAAAAGTTTGTGAACCCCTTACCTTAAGTTCCATATGTAACATTTTGCAGATTTAGTCCCCTCTTTGCTGATAATACAATACCATTCTTTTGGGAAGACTACCCACTAGTTTCTGGAGTGTAGCTCAGCAGATTTGTGCTCATTCAGCCACAAGAGCTTTAGTGAGGTCAGATGTGGATGTCACTCAAGTCCTTCACCCCAGCTTTATTAAACCATGACTTCAAGGACTATGCATTATTGTCATGCTGGACATTAACTATAATTTTAAAGAGAAATGCTACTGCATACTGTACAAAGTCATTCTAGATAATTCTTTGCTTCCACGACTGTCATGAGTTCCATGACCTCATCATCATGAGGTACTATACTGAGATGCTTGAAAGCCCTGTGCAGCCATGTATGGGATGGTCAGCTTCAAATCTTCAAGTATGTATTTTAAACCCTCACTGCAGTTCTCAGAACCAAATAGTTTTTTTTTTTTTTACATTTACACAAGTTGAATTATTCAAGTTCGTAAGAGATCTTTTGGAATTTGCATCAGGCGCATTATAAAGTTGTAAATTCCAAGCAAGAACGAATACTAATCAATTTGTTGCTCCCAAGCCTAAGACTTGTTGAGGCAATTTGCATTCTGACTAGCTATTAGCATTTAGGTAAATTGTACAATCAAAGCTATTACTAAGGGGTATCAAAAAGTTTAGAAATTAGTGCACCACAGTCGCTTTAGCCGTATGTCCTCCCTCAGATGCCTTAAAACCTGGCAGTAGAATTCGCTATTGATGTTCTGGCACCTCGGAATAAATTCTCGATTCACAATGTTGCAAATGTCGAAAAAGACGATAACCATGCACTTGGTCGAGCAGCGGACCTGCCTCGCCTTTTGCGGTTGTGCGCTTCCACCATGAAGACTGTTGCTTTGTCTCAGAGTCGTACCCATACACCCAAGTTTTGTCACTGGTAATGATCTTCGACATGAAGGATGGGTCATTCTGATGGCACGATGACGAAGTTCTTGGCTGACTTCAACGCAATGTTTCTTCTGCTCCTGGATCAGCAGCCTGGGGACGAACTTAGCAACTACACACGCATGTTAAATTCACATGTGAGGATTGCTTGGATTGTTCCATGTGACACACGAACAATGGCAGCAATGTTGTGGATTGTTTTCCGACGAGCATCATGCACAAGTTGCAGGAGGGTTTCAATGATCTCTTGTCATCTTCTAGTCATATTCTTCCCCTATTAAAGCACACCTGCTACTCAAAACACCTCAAAGCATCGCCAAATGTCAAATGTTTAACTTGCGTTCTCTGATGGAATAGCAGATAGTGGTAATGCATGTGTTTGGAATAGCACCAGTTGCACAGCTTCTGATGTACATGGGATGAAGTTTTTTGGCACACTTACTTATGATGGTGCTACCAACTGTTGGCATGTTTCAAAAATAGTCTCGAAACCTTTTAATTCCACCTCGTAGCATGCTAGCTAACAGAATTGACATAAGGCCATTGCTAGTTAGTGTTAACTAATGTTTCTTCATGGTTCTTAGTGAAAGGGATATTAATTTACTATCATTAGCTAGAAGACTTTTTTATTCTTCTTTGTATTTGTATACTTTACATTGAGTAAATTGATTTTACACTTTTCTACATTGACTGGAATTAAGAATAAAAAAAGTGCTTGATAAAGGTTTAGCATATATTAACTGTTTTTGCCATTGCATCTTGTGTGTTTTTATACCAAATATCACTCTGTCGCGTGTCTAATATGAGTAAGACAATCCTAGTTATCATTAATCTGGGGGAAATGAATAGCTTTAGGAAAGATTACACATTTACATGTAGTTTCCACCTGGAGGCAGATGACACAATTGTAATAACACAATTACTCAAACTTCCCTCATGCAACCTCCGACTACTAAATATGTCCAGCCTTTAATGAGAGTCCTGTGGAGTCCCTTTCAACTTCAGTTTTCTCTAATTACTAAATCACAGCCTGCAGATGCATTATTTCCCCTGAGAAAAGGCTTGATTTTCCTTTCTCTCTCTCTCTCTCTCTCTCTCTCATGCAAATGTACAGTACACGCATACGCACATAGCCCGGCAATGTGACATACAATTCCACTTTCTTTTTAAGTTATACAATCTGTCTTTCTTCATTTGATTAATTTATAGACTTTTATAAGTCTGAAAGCCTGCTTTTGTAAGGACCTGGTAAAAACTGCTTGGAGCATAAGCCTTTTGTGACATCCCTCATTAGCCAGGTTTATATTCTCATGTTTATGTTCTGTCATTGCACAACAAAAGCCTAAATGAGGGTGAGGCGACCACTTGAAAGGGCTGCCCTAAACAGATCATGATGTTTGTACCGCCAGTAAGCTTCTTTGCTCGTTAGACCAATACATTTGAGCCATAACGGTCTAATTTAACCTTATTAAATTTGCAGGCAGGCTCAGGTTCAAGGACAAGATATGAGCCTACTGTAGTCTTACGGGGGGGAAAAATACAAGCATTCCGGTTTAAAATAAATTCCCTTGAACATACAGCAGAGTTACACGTGCATATCAAACGGACAGGACTGAAAAACTAATCACGTCCTGCTTAGGTCTAGAGACTCTGAGACTGATGTCACTGACTATGCACTTAGACATGTAGTGTTTCATTATAGCTACACAGTGAAACCGCCATTCAGGATTGCTAGTTGTGGTAAGACGTTCTAGGCTAAGCCAAAAACTGCCTGGCTAGCGTTTCGTGCCTGACACCACAGGAAATGATACCGACGAGTGACAGTTATATGACTGAAAGAAATAAAAAATGGATATTATAAAAGTTTTAAGAGATTGGGATCTGTTATAATACGGAAGCAGTCAAATATTTAATGGTCCTGTTTTATAAAAGCTAACACAAAATTAACAATATATTAAAACAATATGTAAAGAATGAAACAAGAACGGGGCATTCTGTTGTAGGAAAAAGTTAAATGACAGGAAACGGGAGTTACTCTTGATTACTTTCCAACAGCATCATGTCCTGAAGTGTTTAATTCCTTTCATATGGTAGTGGTTTGCCAACGGATACATTTAAAAAATTAATTAAGTCATAATTTTTATCAGATTAAATGTGTATTTTGTATATACAGAAAACACAAAGCCTGTGTTTTGCTCGCTTTACTCCAATGTTACAAAATTCTAACACTGGAGACTCCTTCCAAATGCCAAACATCTCCTTACATCTGTTTATGTAGAGCCTGTTTAAAATGTCAGTACAGAAACAGCAATGTGTTACAATGAGTGTATGAATATAAACTGTGCTGTTCAAACTTACGTTACAGAATGTTAATTAATATTTTCAGATGAATCAGAATTGAGCATCCAGCACTATAGCATAAGGTATAAATAAGGAAATTTCAGTGTTTGACTTTGAATTTAAGCTTTAATTTAAAGTTAGTTTCATTTTAGATAAAAGCTGGAACACTTGTCTGGACCTGCACCTTGTCAGGCCCTATCGCTAGGATAAGACTGCACGAGCACACTACAGTCAGTGATAAGCTTTCAGCATGCACGGAAATCCACCATCACTCATGTCATCCCATGACAGCGTTAGATATCCTTTGCCAGAAAGCGCAAAAGGAAACACAAAACATTAACACAAAAAGATGCCGATTAATAGAAACAACCAGATGCATTACAGTAGCTAATAATATCCGATTTTGAAACGGGTTATGCTAGTTTTGCAGTTTAAAAATAAACCCTATTTATCAAATAAATAACACTGTGACTCAACATATGATTCTACAATCATATACACAATGCGACCATGGACAGAAATACACTTGACTGTCATTCTCTAGGATTGTAACTGCATATCATACCTGTTTCCTCTTCAGCCAGTTAAAGGTCATCTTCTCACGCCTGCCTGTCACCCCATCCAGGCAGAGGAACGTCGGCAGTTTTGGGAGGGTGGGGGGTCTGTCTTCGGGGCGAGAAAAAACAACAAACCCCAGGAGCTAAAAAAGGAAAAAGAGGAAGCGCCTTACAATAGTGGGGACCTTTGATCCATTGCAAAGGGAACTTCCTCTCAGGGCGCAAAGTATTAATGTGAAAGTGACTACCTTGGCGCACATTTGTTACGGCTGAATAATGGGGCCTAAAATTAGCACACAATAGTGGGCAGACGGGTGACTCTCACGTCCAGCCTTGTGCAGGAAGGGGAGCGGGAGGTAATTGTATGAAAATGAGTGATTTGCCGGCGCGGGGACTTGTCAGAAGCGGCGGCTGGCCTTCCACGCCGTGCTGGATGGAGACGGCGAGCCAGGACTTAGGTTTGTCCCAAAGGGCACATTCTGGACATGGCCATTGTGTGGAGACAGTTTAAAAAATCAGAAGTGTGTACTGCACCCGTGTGTGATGGCGGGTGGGGTTGAGACGTTCTGGCTTTTTTCACAGACGGTGTTTGGCTGATGCAGACATTGGAGCCTTGTGACTGGTTGGGAAGCAGAATAATGAACTCGCTCTTTTTGGACATGTCTGGAAAAAAGGGAGCGAATTGTTAAATTGTCAAAGTGCAACTATTAGTCATTTATAGAACAAAAGCTGACCTCATAAAACCTTTTAAAATCATTTCGAAAGGCTGATTTGTTGCATTTTCACTTTTTTTTCACAGATAGACAATACATCTACTACATCTATTATCCTTGCTGCAAGCATCCATTTCCTTTCATCCGGTTAATTCCTTTTGGGCTTTTATACCTTCATCAAGCACTAAAATTAGCACTTTTTTTTTTAACTGCCTGACTTGTACTGATTTTTTCATCATACTATCTAGTAATTTATCATTCCTTTCCAGGGTTTAGCTTGATTATTGTATTATTTTTAACCCTTGACCCATTTGCAGTAGTGGAGAGACGCCAATTAAAACACAATTACTTGAATAACAATACTGCTACAGTAGTAATAATTCCCTAAGGAAAAGTAAAGGTACTTAAAAAAAAAACAAAAAAACAAGCAATCTGTTTATATGACATAGGTAATTAAAAAAAAAAAGGTTTATCTTCAGAAAGGTAACTTTAATTAACTTCGCTAAACACTCTTACAATTGGAAAAATTTGCTTGTTTTCAGCTAGCTCATGTTAATTTATATATTTATATAATTTATATATTGCAGGCAGGTTCAAAAGTTAGTACCCCCCCCCCTTTGAATTCTATGTTTTTTTTTATGCAAAAACTATAATAGAAATCATGTGTGATTGTAATTATTTATTCAACGAAAATGAACCCAAACAGAAATAAACCTAAGTAAACCCCATGATTCGATAGCCTGATGACCTCAGATTTGTCTTTAGAATATTCTTGTATACACAGGGCTTCATGGTCAACTCATTGAGTGCATGGTGCAAAACAAGCCCAAATCATAACCCGTGCCTGACAGGGAGTATGAGATGTTTCTAGAAGCGGCTACCTCCTGGCTTCCTTTCAAACTAACTGTACTCTTTCAGTCTTCTTCTAATTGTTCTGTCATGGACTTTAACACTTAACATGCTAAGTGAGGCCTGTATAATCTGAGATGTAGCTCTTGAAATCTTTTGTTATTTCTCTGAGCATTTCACAGTTTGATCTTGGGGTGAATGTGCTGGGACGCCTACTCCTGGACAGACTGGGAACTGTCAAAGTAAGGTGATGCTTACCTGTATATGTTTCCATACCTTGGATGCTGAGCTGTGAAATGCTGATAATTACAATTGATTTGGCTTTAAGGTCGTCACACTTTTTCATTTGAATCGTTTAAAAATATTTGAAAATATTAGATAATTTGGCTTCTGTTGTCATTGTCATATGCATTGCTGCTGCTGAATAAGGACTGTAAACTTTCTGTAAGCATTCTTAAGTTTGATTGCGTCTTAAATTCGATTCGCTCAAAATTTGCACATGCTCTCTTTTAACTGAATTAAAAATTTTGAGATAACATGTATTGTTTTTTTTATTCATAAGAGTGATTCAAAATAAATGTAGCAAAGATAAAGTAGATTTTTTTCTTAATTAAAAGTAATAATACAATACATTATTATACTCAGAAAAGCATTATACTGAATTCAAGTACTTTAACAAAAACACATTTAGCATGTTACTTTCCACCTCTGCCTATTTGTACTAATGCAAAGTTCTAACCATAAATCTCTGTTGTTTTTTCTGGATGAAGGTGCCAACTCTATGCTGTAAATCTAAATGTAAAATGAATATATGGATTACTACAAGCAACATAAACAATTCTTTTTCTTTTTTTTACTGTATAAAAAGAGTACTTAGCTAAGAAACAAAGAACCCCAAGTGACATTTCCAGAAGTGAAAGATCATTGGCCAGCAGTTCTGGCTTGTTGCAAAACAAGTTCTGGAAGTCTACTGGTTTCTGTTGCTTTAAAGCAAACTGACAATTACACGGCACTGATGGAAGGAGGAATCGGTGTGGGAAGGTTTTACAAGGCCAAGCTTTAAAAAAAAAAAAAAAAAGGATGTGCGCTCTGGTGTACGTTAACATCTTACGTTAATTTTTTTTTCTGAGTTTCAGCGAATCTTTCCCAGGTGTCGGGTGGGAGTCAACTTCAGGACCGGAGGTTCTTTTTCAAATTGTTTATTTCTTTATTTTTGATTCTGCAGGGCATGGCTTGATGCTGAGTGTAGTGTGGCTGAGGTGCTTGCGCTACTAAACCCCCCCTGTCGCCACAGCAGTAAAAGAAATTACCTCTACTTGTCCCTCCTCACACTTTTTAGAGGGCACGAATAGCCAGGATTACAATATCTAATTTCCACCGAGTGCTTCCCTTCTAAAGGCTTCTTTACCAAAAAAAAAAAGGAAAATAAAGTGCAGGGCTGAGAAAGGGAGATCTTGCAAGTAGTTTGTTTATGTTGGTCGACTGAGAACTGTTAAATGTTTAAGCCGAATAACTAAAGCCAAAGTGCCTGGCTGTAAGTAGAGTATCATGTGAGATCCAGGCAACAGTGTCAGAAAAAAAGGCCTAGAGGCAGACAAGCTCCTACTGAGGAAACTTTGCATGACCTTCTTGTAATGAGAACAGTGAAAAGATTTCAGTCAGGAGGTAGAAAACAGACAAGCAACAGATTTTAAATGTGTGCGTGCCAGAGCCGAAAAAAGTAAAACTACTTCTCTTTTTTCCCTCCATTAAATTATCACTTCGATTTGACCAATTTTTTGTTTAATGTGTTTCAGGATTAGAAGGTACCAGCTTCTTCCATCATTAATGTTACAAATTAATCTTACCATAACCATAAGCACGCTAGACAGCACAGGGCTTATTAAAAGTAGAATACACAAACAAAGCTGATTAAAACTTCCTCTACCTGTTCATAAAACCTTTGGCCGTTTATATGACGGTGAGGTAATGATTAAAATCCTTAAACACAAACATTCCCTGTAGGAGAGTTTAGGTAGGATAGCGTGATAATTAGCAAGGCTACAGAACCTCATGGCAATTACACGAGACCTGATAGTACTAATAGTATGACCTTTTTTCATATGAGTGAAAAAAAAAATCTCTGGTCTGTCCATTATTAAATGGAGGCAAACATCCAAAGCGGCACCAGTCGCGCGGCAATAAACGAAACAAACCAACAATTAAAGCGGATATTGGTGTTCACAAAGAAATTCTTCTGAGGTCTGGGTGAACTTTGACAGATAAACCCAATGACAAATGCCTGCGCCAGTTGCAGCTGGTTCTGGGTATTTAATAAACATGTAAACAATCCAGTTCACCTCATTAGGTGATTGCAGAGGGCCACTGTGTCCATAAATCACAAGCCAGGTTATCAAGGCCTCTGATCTAAACTATAGCGGGGCGCCCAGCTGTCTACGCCATACAAACTGTGAACAGCAGGCTGTAAAGAATTAAATTCCTCATGACTAGTTTAGCTTTGCCTTCACCAAGAACCAGGCACCACGCACTCCACCGTGCAAATGTACAAACAGACAAGGGGGCAGGCTCATGCGGTACAGTATCAATTACATTTTACTGAGATCTGCATTTAATTTTTTTTTTTTTTTTGCATGTACATTCACTTGAGTGAAATTACCTTCAATGCAGGGAACAGATATGCAAGTATACACTTATTTTATTTGTTTAACTTTTTAACATAGTTTTTATTGTTTAATGGTGCATGATATAAAACTACTTTGATTTATCTACTGAATAAATGCTGCAGATATATAATTTGAGTAATAATAATACTACTAACAATAATACTACTACTACTAACAATAATACTACTACTAATAACAATAACAACAACAACAACAATGATAATAATAATAATAATAATAATAATAATAATAATAATAATAATAATAATAATAAGTATTTTTTTTTGGCTTTTTTCCCACAATAATTCCACATAATGATAACATTTATAAGGCAGAAAATTATTTATCTTTCATTCTTTCATCCATCAACAAAGCTCCAAAATATATATATTTTTATTCATGGCTTTGCTTTCAAAATTTTCACAAAAAACAAACAAACAAATGGTACAGTTTACTATAATGTAAGAGTTAGAAAAAAAATTAGAACTGGAAAAAAAATCTCTAGAACAATACTTTGGTGAAGGACCATTTTTTTGTCTACCTTAAAAATGTCTCAGGGTCCTTAATATAATAATATTTTTTCATGACAAAGATCATTCCACATAATAATGAAAACACTTATGATTAGGAAATATATTTCTCTGCCTTCACCATTGAATGGCTACGTCTGTCAAAAAAAGCAAAAAAAAGTTTCTTAAACAAACAAACTAAAAAGGTTTATGGTGTCATGCTAAGGAACCTCATGTTGATAAGTAGAAGGTGTATTGTTCACAATACTGGCAAGAAAAAGGGAAAAGGGGGGGGGGTGTAGTGAACAGATGAATATACTGTAGTTAACCCACCATGCACAAATCCCATTGTGTGCTTGGAGGGTTGCAACTCTGTCTGCTACCTGTAGGGACTGCAATAAGGACCCTGTAAAAAGATTTTATACAGTGATATAAAATCCTGGGAAAAAGTGTTTGATGGGAAAAACATGTAGACTTTTGTTTTATGAATGCTCTCAACTTCATCAATCAGCTTGCAGCTCTCCTACATGTGCTTCTCTTTCTCCAATTCCATTACATTATTACAAATGGGTTCCTCAAAGGTTCTTAAGGGGGTTCTACATTGAAATGTTTTTAATGGGGAAAGCATCTGCTGTATTCGAGAAAGGGTTCTTGATTCTTATTATACTTCGCTTACTTAGAACTATACGTTATAGTCATGTAGTGAGTAGTTTCTGGTAGCATCATGTCCATCAGTGAGAAAATATTAAAACATTATTTAAAGATTTTTTTTTTTCACATTTACAAAATCTAAATAACTAGTTTCTTTTATCATTTATATTATAGCAGCATTGCAGCATTAAATCATTGATTTCTCAATAGCCTCTTATTTCTTTTTCTTTTGAAGTTAATTAGAGTATATGCAATGGCACCTTGCCATTAAACTTACATCAAAAAACTCAAATTTACAACTTTACCTCTGAGTCAAATTAAGATATCCTTAGAGGATATGATCTAACAATCAGGAGTAAAGTATTTGACTCAAGGTTGTAATCCTAAACTAGTCTGGCAATTATCACCAAAATGTCTTCCACAATCTTAACTATCATCAGTTCTTAGGTCAGCAGTAGGGTTATATTACATACACTCATTTCCACCTTATTTGGAAGACATCCAGTCTACGATCAAAGTCACAGAGATTATACTTTTCCTTCATTCTGATGTTCGAAACTATTGACCTGCATGATTATCTGTATGATTTGTCGCACTGTGCTGCTGCAACATGATTGGCAGATAAAATAAATAAATGAAACTAGATGTCTGTGAGTGTACACATTCCGATCCCTGTTGTCTACAGCATTAAGCTAGCATTCTAAAGATTTCAGAAGAAGACTACGTGATTGTCGAGTCTTGCGTTATAGTGGTGAGTTTTTTTTTTTTTCTTTAAAGGATTAGGGGTTAGGGAGCAGCAGCACGCCTGAGATGACGTGAACCTAACTGCTATTGACAGGAGCCTGGGCCCAAGTCAAAACTTCAGCTCTAATCAGAACAAGCCTTTAATCATGTCAGTAAGAAGAGAGGCTTTCGAGCCAACTCGCCTGCCACTATTGAATTTCCTCTGCATCCAGGTCAGAACATATGGGCACTTGGAAAGAGCACACCACTAAATGTGTTGACACTTTCCTACATAAGACAGAATATGGGACTGAATACACATGCTTGAGGAATAAATATGTAAGACAGACATAAGAAGGACGTGCATAGGCATTCGTTTCAATGAGTGCATTGTCGTCATCGTTATTATGATCTAGGCAGACCGCGGCCGAGCCGGAGCTTGAAGTATTGTGTCTAATTTGGGAGGCCTGGCCAGGCGAGGAAGGGGTAATATCCTGGCTTACATCTTTAACCTATTCAGGCAGGATGATGTCATGATTAGAGGAGGAAACTGGGATCCCTCCAAAAGCCAAACACCCTGAAGCTGCAGAGGCAGAGAGAGAGAGAGAGAGAGAGAGAGAGAGAAATGTAGGAAGCCATATTTCTCCGTGGTTCCATGCCTGCTCTGTGGTGGGAGATCAAAGCAAAACAACACTCACCCTCTGACACGAGTGAGCACATGCTTGAACAGAGAGGGGGTGGGGTGTGTGTGTGTTGGCTGGCCTGGCAATGCTCCGGCTGCCCCAACCTCCTTGATCTCATCCTCTCATCCTCTGGCCCCTTTGCTCATCCATGTCTGACACAGCATGCTATTAAAGTTACGTATATTGGCTATACCCCCTTGCCTCCCAAGTCCAGTTTTCCTTTCAACTTTGGACCGAAAGTTGTTAAACAAACCAGGCTGAGTGTGTTGCCCCACTCAAAAAAAGGTGATGAGGTGATCCAGAAAGAGCCCAATGAGTAAAAAAGAATGACTTCACGGTTGCGCCAGGGCTAAGTGCAGCCAGCAGTTATAAGCACGCCTGTTTGAGATGCTATCTGTTTTAATTACGCTTCTCGACCACAGTGGTCAGAGCGAGTGAGTGAGAGTGTGGATGTGTGATCTATAGTTCCTGTTTAGGGTTTGGGGAATGCATACATGCAAGCCCTAATGGACTGCTGGAACAATGCTGGAACAATTGAGGCTTTCTGCAGAGCCACTTATCAGTCCTCGCTCAGCTGAAAGTTCGATGGATGTCAGCCAGAAACATTGCAAGATTTGAAAGCCGCTCCCAGGAGACACAGGGCAAGCTGTTAAACTGTGAAATCAGTTGCACAAAAAATCTACAGTGGCACCAAGGTCGTGGGGGGTAGCTGCTACCACACATGGCATATTTTCGTAATTGACGAATTTTCCGGACATGCCCTGTTAAACCCCCTTTTTGTTTTGGTCAAGTGTGAACATCTGATGCTATGGTACGGAAGGCAAGAATGGACGATCTGCTATTAGATGCTGAAGGGAACTCATATCATTTATGACTGAGGTTATGTCCACAGAATTTTGGAGGAGCTCACGTGAGCAAAGCTATTTGGTTTGCAGATCTTAATTAACAAATGACTATGGAATCACGATAAAGACACACGGTCTTCCACTCAGTCAAGTGCTCGTGCACTGACTTTAAAAATATGCATCGAGTCTGACGTTAATGAATAGTTGACAGAGTAGTGTGCACTCTACAAACAGCAACTTGCCCACCTTTGGCCTTACCGTGTATGTTTTGAGCAAGCCCGATCCTGCTTTAGAGAGAGGACAGCAACAAAATCACTTCAGAAGGTTTCACCTTGCAACACATAACTCCTGCAATCCTGTCATTTCCTTGAGGTGAAATATGTTCTTACCCTAAACTAAAACAAACAACACATATGTCTTCATTTACATGACACCTGAAAGACACAGTGACCCCCAGGCTAGAATGGATCCTGATTGGTCCTTTCATGCTGGTTTGTTTTGGTCGCATATAGATTCTTGTCATTCAATTAGCTTCTGATTCACACCTAAAAAACCAAGTTTAGTGACTTTTCAATGCAGTACTGTTCAAGATTTTTAGTCATGACAGTTTCCTATGGGATAGGACAAGGTTTGGTACTTGGTGCATGGGATCCTTTCTGAGGAAATAAATGTTTCTGTGAAAGCCTCAAATACAACTGTCAGGATTTTAGCTACAGTAGCACGCCAAGTCAAGTGAAGCCAAAACCAAAATGGAACTGTGTATCTTCTTGATTCTCATTTACACTAGACAATGTTCTCGGATGGATCCTAAATCCAAACACATTTCTCCATCCACACGTGCCAGAAGGCCTGTGTTTGTTTAGGCTCTCTTGAGCTTCCCCTCATCACTAGAGGCAAGGCAATCGACTCAGACTCAAGCCCTCTGGTCTTTTCAATTTCTCCTGACCTCTCGCATGTGCTCAAGATGTGGTCTTCTATAGATTCCTCTGGTCTGACAGCACTCTGGAAGCCATTTTCTCCTTCATATCTGATGATTGGGAATGCATGTGACACCATGAGTGGGGGCCAGTTGAAGCTTAACTCTGGCCTTGCCAAAGGCCTAGGACCTTGCATCAGTCATAATTATTAGCCCTCCCTGTGGTGCCTGTGTGCCAAGGAGCACCATGGGGAAACCATCTATGCAAAGCATGAGCAGGAATATCTTTTCCTGGCTTCCACACAAAAAATTATTGGATGTGTCATTAGAGGATTTTCTTTTTCTAACTTTGGAACCTAAAGTAAGGAATAAAGCATGATGGGACTTGTTGGTAAAAAAAAAAAAAAGAAAAAAAAAAAGCCATAATTATTGTTAACACCTCACATTTGAGTATTTTTCAATACCTGCACATGCCAAAGTATTTTAATCCTTTTTGCCACATTGATTTCCCACCAATCACAATATTTAATGCATTAATGAAAAACATATTTGAACCATTTATAGGTACGGTTATATAATATAAATGTAATAAAGTTAGTTATTTTAACCACTTCAATTATAGCAACTTATAAACAGTCATTTGCCTTAAAACCTTAAAATAATTCCAGTCTTTTATGTGTACATTTTTTTATTTCTATTTTCTATTTTCCATTATTATTATTATTATTATTATTATTATTATTATTATTATTATTATTATTAATAATAATAATAAAAGGAAAATAGGAATTATACATTTATATATACAATTATATACCACTTTTCAGACAAAAAATAAATAAATAATAAAAAAAATAAAAATAAAAAAAATAAAAAATGAAGCTGTTGGGTTTGCATGCAGAAAAGAAACATGTGCAACAGTCAAAATTATCAATTATCAGAAATACTGTGGGTGGTTCTGCAGGATGCTCAGTAAATCTTAGTAATGTCCAACATTATTTAGTAGTTTTTTTAACTTGTAAAACTGCATAAATTGAGACCAAAGCATCCTCAAAACATTGTTACACCAGATACTGGCTTTATTTCAATAAGTAGACTTTTTTCAATACCTATTTGTTCAATACCTATTACTCCCCCTATTTTTAAGACATCCTTGCTCTCTCTCTTTATATGTAAAAATGTTTTTAAGTTTTCAAAGTTGTGGGTGGAGAAAAATACTGATAAATACACCAGGTTTTATAGATCAAACCCAAAGACAAAGAAAATACTTTGAAAATCTCCACCCACAACTGTTCTTAAGTGTGTGCGTGTGTGTGTGTGTGTGTGTGTGTGTGTGTGTGTGTGTGTGTGTGTGTGTGTGTTTTGCATTGGCTTGTTTGTCTAAGTGTTGGGGGAGGAGTGGTCATGTGAGCTAAACGAAGGCTGTCTCAGCAATTCCTCCAGGCGGTAAAGCGGGCGCCGTGGCTCTCTAAACCCTAAGGAGCTGTCAGTCAAAACCATGAAATATGTAAAGAGCCCTTATCTCCCTCACTGAGGGCACATGTCAGAGTGATCAAAACTTTCTACCTCTTTTTAGCACTCGCTATCTCGCTTTCTTTTGTCGTCTACTGTCTTCTCTCTTTTTAACTCAAATGTTTATCTCCTTGTTTTCTCATTTCTCTTTCATTTATTTATTGACCTACTTCATACCTACTTACTGTATCATGCATATCACAGTGCATATCTGTCTGAACCTTCTCTTCAGGGCCACAACCATTTTAGCAGGCATGCATGATAATGCCCTTTAAACAGATACAAATACAGAAATTTTGTCTACTGGCTGTGGTTTGCTCCAGCAACCTGACAAGCACTACTTTACTTAGCTCCAGAATATAACCATATTTCTATCATTTTTCTATACAAACCAATCTGAAAATCACAGAAAAAGTATGCTATGCACAGTCCAGGAGATCTCTGCTGTACTGGGATTTTCAACTGGAAAATTAATTCAGTAATTACACTGTACATTATTTGTGCATGTTTATGCCATGTGATTATGAAGAAAAGTGAAAAATATTGAAGTCTGATCTTAAAAACATATGGAAATTATAATGAAATGCCAGTTAATGAACCTCATTTTGACTAGCACCATCACTGGATTCAAGTCTGAAGTAGATTTTGAGAGCACATCCAGCGATCCAATAGATAAAATGCATGCGATTATAAATTTGAGTAATGCTGCTTCTTTTATTTTGTCAGCTGAAACTGACTGAGTTTTCAATAACCCTATTTTTCAGTGTTTCCAGGGACATATTGGTAGAATTATAATTTAATGATAATTAATGAAAGCTTTAGGCTACCCCGTTTTCCGGTTCGATGTCTCAATACAGATACAGATATTTTGTTACACCCGGAGAAGTTACTACAGGAATCTGCCGTCACACACTGTCACTTCCAAAAGGAACAGCAGCCCCTGTGGTGTGAAGATAAAGAAAATGGTTCTGTGTATGTTACATGATGTGCCCTGAAGTCAAATGTGTGATGCATATCTTTGCACCACTGTCATCCAACATGAAGACTTAAAGGCAGAAGAGAGGCTGCCCTAAGTAAGGTATGCATCACAGAATTTGCACAATGACACTTTTGGCCTTTTATAACTATGTCAACAAAGAGCTTTTACCTTCCCCATGGAGCCACTACAAGTACATGACATTTGGAACCAAGTAGAGTCAGCTACTCATAACTAGTTAATCTGTTTGATATATTACTTGATGCATTGGTGTTTATAGTCTTGGCATGTTGTTAAGTCTTATTAGGACTTATCTGCTGTCAAAACAAAGTGGCTTTTGAAATCATCTACTCATGTGAAAAGTGGATTCACATGTAAACTGCGTAATACGTGGTTGGTAGGCAGTAAAAAATGGTGGGTCAGATTTGAAAGTTCATACACACAATTGCCCTAGTAATTATATATATATATATATATATATATATATATATATATATATATATATATATATATATATATGGTGTAAGGGCTCCTTTTGCGGCCAACACAGCATCAGTTCGTCTTGGGAATGAAAGACACAAGTCATATACACTGGACAGAGGGATTGAGCCATTCTTCTTGCAGAATAGTGGCCAGGTCAGTACGTGCTGGTGGAGGAAAATGTTTCCTGACTCCTGACTCGCCAAAACACCCCACAGTGGCTTAATAATATTTAGAACTTTTGACTGTGCAGGCCATGGGAGATTTTCAACTTCACTTTCATGTTCATCAAATCACTCTGCCACCAGTCTTGCAGTGATGCGGCCATCTAGCACAAGTATTGGGCCTAGGGAATGCAATGATATTGTAGCCCAAATCATCACTGATCCACCCTTATGCTTCACCCTGGGCATGCAACAGTTTGGGTGGTACACATCTTTGGGGCTTCTCCACACCGTAACTCTCCCGGATGTGGGAAGAACAGTGAAGGTGGACTCATCAGAGAACAATACATACAGCCTACACATCGTACACATTACCTACAGCCCAAGAGTTTCACTGCTGGCACCATTGGTTTGGCTATAGTAGCCCAGCCATGTACATTAACCCTGTGGAGCTCCCAACAAACAGTTTTGGTGGAAAGAGGAGAGTTGAGGTGCACATTTAATTCTGCAGTTAGTTGAGCAGCTGTGGTTTTATGTTTTTTGGATACAATCCTGGTTAGTACCCGGACATCCCTTTCTGACAGCTTCCTCTTGCGTTCCCAGTTACTCCTGTTGGATGTGGTTCGTCCTTCTTGGTGGTATGCTGACATTACCCTGGATATCGTGGCTCTTGATACATCACAAGGACTTGCTGTCTTGGTCACAGATGCAGTCACAAAAACCATCAAGCGCTGCAAAGAAACTGGCTCACATGCAGACCACCCCAGGAAAGGAAGACCAAGAGTCACCTCTGCTGCGGAGGATAAGTTCATCCGAGTCACCAGCCTCAGGAATCGCAAGTTAACAGCAGCTTAGATCAGAGACCAGGTCAATTCCACACAGAGTTCTAGGAGCAGACACATCTCTAGAACAACTGTTAAGAGGAGACTGTGTGAATCAGGCCTTCATGGTAGAATATCTGCTAGGAAACCACTGCTAAGGACAGGCAACAAGCAGAAGAGACTTGTTTGGGCTAAAGAACACAATAAAGAACACAATAAAGAAAACTCTTTGAATGAGAAGGTGTGTCCAGACTTTTGGTCTGTACTGTACATGGAAAGGTGGGTGTGTCATAAAGTCAATATAGACCTGGTAATTATGTTGAATCCATATAAGGATATAAAATGAATAAAAAGGATTAACTTTCTGAAGGAATGTTAAAAGTATAAATTCTGATGACAATGATAATTATGGAAAACTTAACTAATTCGAACTCAGAGAATTTTTATTTCTCAGAGAATCTTTATAGAATAATAATATAAAATCTTTCCTGTAAATTTTCAACTTTATGTAATAGGCTACCCTGACATGGTTTTCTGAGCTAATTTCTGAGGAAGGTTCAGAATTTTTGAAATTTTCACTGCTAATATTCTACTATTAACTATCTAACATGCTTGCATTATTAACTAAGTAGTAATTAGTAACTAAGACATCACATGCTAACATTAATCCACTAGCTAACATGACAACCTGACAGGATTCCTGATAGATCTTTTGAAGTATATTCATGAATGTCATTCATAGTCATCAGTACCAGTTCATGCGTGATTCACCCTCCCTTTGGAGAAAAACAGGAGATTAGTGACCTCTGATTATCCCAGCAATGACGCAAGACCATGGACTGCTCAAGTGCCTAGCATTTCCGACCACTTTATCTGAGCAATCTCAACAAATGCTCTTCTCACACATCCAAACCCTATTCCCCCGATGACCTCCCTCCCACCCACGCACCAGCCCACCTCTGCTCCTGAACGTGGCGTCAAGTCCATTATGCCAGGTGTTAGCTGTAGCTATAAGGTTGCCGTCGTTAGTAGCAGTACTAATGTAATGCTATCCAAGGGCTGCTTGCCTGGTCTGGGTTCAGGCAGACAGGGAGTCTGACCAAAGCGTGGCATCGATTCTAATGGGCTTTTTAGGCCTGTAATGATGGGAATCTGTTCACGCCTCAGCTGTCATGACTAATTACGGCCAACCAAACAATGACTCCATTCACACTGGCTCAGGTTACTGCCCCTCCGCTCTCTCTCAGTCGCACACACTTTCTCTATCAATTCTCCATTCTCTTAAGCCACTGAGTGATCCATGCAGAGAGGTCCGCGCCTGGCCCAGTTGTACAAAATATAGATCAGATATGTTGGCACTCAAGCAACATACATCAGCTGTGTGAAACAATATATACTCACTCTCCAAATCTGTTCAGCATGATGGAGCCTTTTGAATGACACGGTAGGCTGGCTGTGCTTTTAAATGGCAAACCAAATCCTAACTGGTCCCTGGTTGCCTAATATTCAATTAAGGCAAAGACAAACTAGAGCAACAGTAGACAATTAGCCTCTAATGTGTGAAATATTGGGTGACAGGTAACATTTGTGACATTAGATGGTATGATGTTTTTATGTATATAATATGCAATGAATAGATTAATCCATTAGTACTGATGCATGAGAACGTATGAGAAATGGATAATTTTTTTTAGAAAACAGTATGTTGAAGTTGAACAAGAATGCCTGTAAAATTTTCCCTTGTTTAGCCAAGAGCAAGTTTTTATAGTAAGAACCTATACTAAATAAGTTTAATATACTATATAACTGGGGCATTTACTGTATGTAGGGATTTTAGTTTAAAATGTACAGTACGAGATGACATTTATTTATTTTTATTTATTTATTTATTTATTTATTTATTTTAATAAAGAATGGCTAGAAATGTCTTTAAAGTATTTAATGCAGAATGACTATAAATGACTATTAAGTTTTTTTTAGTGGATCAAAAATCACACATCTTTATTTTTAAATAAAATGGAAATAACATTTGGCACTTTAAACTGACACTTCAGACTGAAAACTTGAAAAAATACCAATTCTTATGACATTTAATTTTCTTAATGAACAAATATTTAAATGATGCTTTATAAAATGAAAATTAGAAAGCAAAAGTAGCAGGTGTTAGTGTCCAAGAATAGTCATATCAAAAATTTGAGATAATCATTTACATAAAATTTTTTAAGTAATGATGTTTCCAATTTTAAGTAAACAGAGCTACATTATCAGTTTTTGAGTACTCATACTATTTAATAGCAGTTATATATTTTTTAGATATTGGAAATCAATTAAATTGTTGTTGGTCTTTCGGCTGTTTCCAGCAATGGGTCGCCACAGCAGACAATCCAGTCCGCACACAAACTTGGCACAGGTTTTACGTCAGATGCCCTTCCTGACGCAACCCTCCCAATTTATCTGGGCTTGGAACGGGCACTTCATCCAGTTGTTCGTAATCAAACCCGGGCCGGTCGCATGGCAGACGAAACACCTACCACTGAGTTACCAGTGCCCTATTGCTCTGATGACCTCAGACACAAAATCGCTAGTCTGAAAGATTTTAAGCTGGTGGAACTTTAAGTGACAGTTACTGTTATTGAAGTACTTACAATTACTTAAAATATCAAATTTGTCCAGCTAACTTGAAAAGTGTAATTTCTACAAACTCATAAATACCAAAAAGTTCTAAACACCCATCAAGGTCTATTAATTTGAACTAATTGTAATTATTTAAGTTAACAGTATACAGTTAATATGTTTAATTACATTGAGCATTAGGGTTTACAGTATAGAATTGAAAAAAATCTGAAAAAAAGTTGAATATAGAATCGGGATGTTAACAGAATAGAATTGGCACTTACTGTACTGTAGGTATCGTGATAATATAATTTTGCAAGGTCCAGGGTGATTTCCATCCCTGCTAATTACTAATTATTACTCTAATTTAAAAGTGTAGCTACTGCTTTTTCATTTGAAACATTGATTCAGAAAAGTCTAATCCACATTAACACATGTGCTGGAGAAAAAAAAAAATCCTAAAAAAAAAAAAAAAAAAACCCTGCATTTATAACTATAGTGTACAACCCAGAATAATGCACACCCATGAATAGCCATTGAATTGTCACTGACAGTTCAGATTTGCAAGTGTGTGGCACCAGGTAAAAGCTGGCCAAGGTCTTAAATCTCAGAGTTATTCAACATCAGCGAGAAGCTTCCCAGCGCCTCCCACTCAGAAATGTTTATGTACACAAGCTTTCAGCAGGGCACTTAACTTTAGGGCTCCGATCTATAAAGAGATAATTGCTGGGCGAGTGAAGGCAATGGCTCCTGCATCCAGCTTTGTCAGATACCTTTGTCAAGCCTTACCTTTTATCTTAGCGTCAACTGTGTATGTGTGTGTTTCTCTGTGTCTGTATGTTGACATTGCTAGTGAGTACGGTATCTTTTGAAAATGTGTCTTTGTGGGGTGCATTACCTGATGGAAATGTTTTGCCTCAAACAGTACAGCGTTAACATTTATGATCATGTACTGTACGGACTCTAATAGTCTGACACCAGATATACTGTAGGATCAGACTTTTTTATAAATAGCATATCATTATTTATTTGCGAATGGTGCACTGTATGGATTATATTCAGGATTAGATTACATAGATTTCGATTCTATAGATTGTTGGTATACGTTTCTCAACAGTGTGATATAATGTACTCTTCAGCAATCTCTAAGGAGTATTTAAATCTTCAGCGCTCCAATTCACTCTGGTGAGGCAGGTAGAACCTGAGGCCTACAGACTAGGGATTGCATAGACTACTTGACTGATGTGACTCTGTGTAGGGAGCTGTCAATTAGCCAGGGCACTAGATTAACAAAACAAGAACACTGCTATGGTAAATGGTAAAGAAATATTCTTTAAAAATATTTAAGACTTCATTCATTAATTTCTTCCTTGAGTATGTTTGTATCAGTCTTGATTATGTCCAAAGTTTTTTGAGGCTCTCTCTTCTTGTCTTGACTATGCCAAGCATTAATGTTGTTTCCAGGGAATTAGCTTGCATGCTGTGCCCAAAGTATTATAGCCGCTAATTAGTGATTTTGCCCTCTAGTGATATTTTGGGTTTGACTCACTCTAGGATTGTCTTATTTGTGACATTGATGGCCATGGAGAACTGGATCATTGTTAATAGTGTAATACAGTGTTATACAAATAAAACAACCTATAACAATGTCCTGAACAAGATCACTAATTCCGTTTGAGAAATAAAAAAGCATGAATGTTGCTGCAATTTGTCTTTCAGTGGGTATGTGTGTGTTCCTGTATGTACAGTTCACAGTATATAATACTGTAGGATTATGTCTTGTACAAGCTGTGAAGCTCAATCACTATTTTTTCAGAACAGTATTATCAAGTTACTGATACGTTGTCTCAGACATCTTCGTCTCAGTGATCAGACGCATAAAACTCTCAACTGTCATTTTCTGAATTTACACACACATAATATATTATGATATTGCCCCGGGGTGACTCAGTGGTTAGCACTGTCGCCTCCCATCTCCAGGGTAGGGGGTTTGAAACCCACCTCTGGTCTGTCTGCATGGAGTTTGTTTATTCCCTCTGTGTACTCCCCTTTGTGCCCACCCAAAAAAAGGGGGGCATTTCCATAGTGTATGATTGAGTGTGTGTGCTCATGCACTGCTCATGCACTGTTCCTGAGCTCCCTGAGATAGCCTCCAGGTTTCAGGACTTCTGTGGCATATTTCTGTACATGACTTTCAGGAAGCAATCAAGCAGGCATGGATTGAAACAGTAACACCAGCGTGTTGCAGACCTTTTGACTCTATGCCCAGCCAGATCCAGCAAGTTTTGAAGACTAAAGGACTTCATACTAAATATATATTGTTGTATAGTAATTGCATTGCTTGAAACAACAAATGATCATAATAACCTCAGAAAGATTGAATTTCATTTTTGTCTCATTACTGTAGACAATGGAGGGTGGATGGATGAATAAATATTGCATCTACAATATGCCACCTTTAGGTCATTACAGTCACCAGAGACTGTACAAAAAAAGAGCAGCCAAGCACAAATCTTTGGAAATCTTCACATTTCTCTCCATTGCCAGGGTCAAGAAAAGGTATTTTATAACTATGTAACTTTTAGGCTGGGATATTCACATCCACTAGTAATAGATTTTACAATATCCCAGTCCCTTAGCTGCAGTACAGCACCAAAGGCCTCTTCAGACACACATCCAGCAGCACTGACTAACCTCCTACTCAGAGCTGATCAATGAATTATGAGATTTTTATATCTCCAAATTGTATCACGAAAAGATAAAACCATAATAGAGTTGAAACATGGTAAATTCCTTCATTGTATTTCAAAAACAAATACAATGTATAACATTCAAAAGTACAACATACAAAAACTGTTTAAAATATAACCCCAAAAAAGTGGACAGTAAACCCATGGCCCCAAGGCAGTCTGGGAATAAATTCCTTGATTTGGCCCACAAACACACAAAACAGACTCTTGACTTTAGCCAGATAGCAGGTTGCTGTGAGATCTGTGTGTTCTCGATGGCAAATATCTCTTAATCATGTCACTTAGGAAACTGTTGTTCTCTGGCAGATGTGCTCCAACATGTTGGCTGCCTCTGTTGAGTGTTAAGAACAAACTCCAAATGGCATCAGGGCTGTAAGTAAAACATCTTAAGTAGCAAAAGAAATTCACTTCTACACCCAGGAATGAGAGCAATGTACAAATATAGTTCATCCTAAATATGTGTATATGTATAATTTTAACTAATATTTGATCCTCATTCAAGTTTTTTAAAATTATTTATTTCAAGCTAATACATCTGTCAACATCTACAGTTGAGATTGAAATTGCACTAGCTTTAGCCTCCTGTGAATTCAATACTGCACGCACCCACCTATGAATACTTCTCATAGGAATAATAAAAATACAATATTGAGCAACAAATTAGTTTGATGTGAACATGCTGTGTTTCATTTTGTTGTTTTTTTTGGAAATGCTTTTTTACAAATGTATCTGTCTATTATTTATAAATTTCATTTGTTTACCTATAAGGTAAAGTTCATTAGAGCTATGAAGTGTAATTAGATATTATTATTTAACTTTTAACATGGAGCAGCGGTTTGTTGAGATTCATACATTTGTTATAAATCTTTTACAGAAGGTAGCTTGGTATAATAATAATAATAATAATAATAATAATAATAATAATAATAATAATAATAATAACAACAACAACAATAATAATAATCATCATGATCATCATCATCATCACTATCATCTCCATTATTATGAGGGGCATTTAAGTCAAACCGAGACTTATGATTGTGTAGAAGTTTTCTCAGTATACCGGAAATCAGACTCCCAGGAAGTCCTTTAATGGTCCAAACATGTGGAAATGGCTCGGAGCGAGGTCAGGACTGTATGGGGGACGTGGCAATAACTCTTACCAAAATTCCTGTAATGTCCAAGCAGTGTTGGTGAATGATTGCATGTACAGTTCCCACAGACAGATGCAGTAGTAGTAGTAAAAAGTAGTAGTAGAAGTTACTTATCAATTTTAAAGGATCAGTCGTTCCACTCACTGAATGTTCACAGGAATGACTGCAGTGGGCTCAGAGCCACCTCGGCCAAGATGATTCATGGACGTATGACCTTCTTTAAAGCTTCTTTAAATTTTCACCACTCAAATATTTTACTGTGGCTAAGAGTCTCATTCCCGTACTGTGCTTGAAGTCTTCTGGTTTTATGCTTTCCTTCAAGAGACACTTCATTATGGTTTGGCTTGAATGTCCCTTGTATTATTATTATTATTATTATTATTATTATTATTATTATTATATTATTATTATTATCATCATCAGTAGTAGTAGTAGTAGTAGTGGTGGTGGTGGTGGTGGACATGGTCGTAGTAGTAGTAGTGGATCGTAAATATGCAATAAATATACAGGAATATGATGAATAAAGCGAATTTCTTGTGTACTTCAGTTGGCTGAGGCTTTGGAAACGAGGTGTGGTTGATCGATTTACGGCTACGCAGCTGCCGTAATTCATGTTTGAGGTTCACTCCTAAGGTTTCCTCCTACTCCTCCTCTGAGTTGCCATGAAAGCTTTCCTAACAAATTTTGTCTCCAAGCCTTAAACTAAGAATGTTTGTCTCCTGAGACTATCATTAAATGTGAATCTCAGAAGCTTTTGGTGCATACCGGCCCACCTGCACACCTTTTTGTTACTCTGTGGGTGTAAAAGTTCGCTTGCAGTTTTTTTTAAAACCCCATTTCTCCATATAGGCATTTGATATGCTAAGAATAAATGCATGATCAGCATACTTTGTTTAAACTTGCTCCAGTATTTCAAAGCCAGATGAACCTGGCTTTCACCCATTTTAAGGTTCCAAGCATTTAGGCATAAAGTGCCACAATCCAAATCTACATCCCATGCCGTTTAATATAATACAATTTAATAGCAAAAAAAAAAAAACATGTAATTGTCTGCTGATTTTATTTTGGTCCTGCTGAGCCAGATGGATCCCCTCGTTAGGTTAGGACCAACTGTAATCATAATTTGTAGCTTTAATTGTCTAATTCTTGCTATTTATTTGTTGTGTTCTTCATTTAAAAATTTTCCAAATAGTTGTTTTGTTAAACTATTTATAATGATGGTGATAAATAAGTTATTACTCAGTTATTCCTTTGAAAGCATATATTAGTTAGCAGCTATCATTAATTATGCAACAATCACAGTAAAGCTAACAGGAATAGTTTTGTGTAAGTGAGTGTTGTCGAATTCAAACAATTTTTTTGCTTTGAAAATTCTTGGAATTTCTTTGCTTAGCTGAATTATTTTCTTTAAACATACAGTACACAAATTCATTTAAATTCGATTTTAAAATATAATTAAATAAGGCAATTAAAAAATGAATTAATATATAAAATAATGTTTTTGTTTTAATTAGTGAATTATACAAAAATTCAATTTTGTTTGTTTAATGATTTATGCAAAAATAAATAAATAAATAAATAAATAAATAAATAAATAATATAGAACAATATCACTAAACAGTGAATTTCAATAATTTTTTTTTCTTTGTATCAAACCAGCGGAAAACTGTAACTCCTGCACTCTGTGAACTGTACACATTAAAAAAATAAAAATAAAATGTTATGGAAAAAAAGTTGTTGATCTGTCAGGTCCACTGCTAGATAAAAAAAACATGATTTTAACCATAGTAGCCTTTTAGCAAGCCAATACGCCCTGGGTTTCTAAACAAAATGATTTGAATGCTGTCTTTGAAACAAGAAGACACATAACAAAGGCATCTTTTGCAATTGCCCACTCTCATGAAAAGCTCTCATAGGAAACACATTTTTCAGGGCAAAGCGAGTGCACTTCAAACCGCACACAATCGCTACTCTTGTTCTTCTGGGTCGCCGAAACAATCTCTTAATTAATGTGAGTTTATGGTGAACCGCTGATCAGTGTATCAAAGGTCTCCCCATACCCTAGGCATGATCATGGTCTGTCAGGAAAACAAAGAGCAAAATCTTTCACTAAATGCCTGGGCTGTTTTCAAGATACGCCTATTATAGCCTGTCAGCTTGGTATTATCCTGAAATGTTTCAATGTATAAACTTACTGTAAAGCATCTCACAAGAGTACACTTACCAGGAAACAAGTTAGTAAATGTGGACAAGAAAAAAGTTTTTTTTTCTTTGGAACATGGATAACTGCCACAATTCAAACATTCCTAAAATTTTACTTTGCTAAAATAAAGCAGAGACTGGATAATAGCCATGACTAGCAGAACTACAATGTTGTTTGAAGACCTCTGTTTTAATTCCATGGATTTGGTAAGAGGAAACATCCAACTACTGTAAGATCCAGTGATCATACTGTCATTTTTGTTTTGAAAAAACAAACAAACAAACAAACAAACAAACAAACAAACAAATAAAAAAAACCTATGGTTTTTCATGTTCAAAGATGTATTGTATTCTGAAGAGTGTTTCCAAATTGCCCAGTGTGACATCACAAAAGTTATGACATAATCACACAAGCTGTGGGATCATCAGGAATTAAACATGTGACCACACTCAGAAACCAATGAAAAAAAAAATGTTTGCAGCAACATGAGTTACAGCAATGTGTTTGTGTCTATGTTTGATCTATCTATCTATCTATCTATCTATCTATCTATCTATCTATCTATCTATCTATCTATCTATCTATCTATCTATCTATCTATCTATCTATCTACGTATCTACGTATCTATCTAGACCTTATAGTTGATTTGTATGTATGACTACATGCAAATATTTTTATCAGTCCTGCAAATGCATTTAAAATTTATGTTCTACTAAAAAAACACAGTAGTGTTCTCACATCATGTGCCTAGTTTGACAGCTTCTGGTTCTTGTCAACCATGGGCCTTGCCTCTCTCCGTGACATGTTTGATTTTCTGTTTCTTCTGTTAACGTGCGCAGCCTTGTCAAGCAACTGCTGCCAGTTCAACCACCCATTTCCGTCGTTGTCATGTGACATTCAACCACTTGCTAACCTCATATGAAAATTTATGGCTACCTAGGGGAAGTCTGACATTCCTATGGCAGCTAATATTGCCCAATCCCAATGAGAAACGATACTCCAAGAACGCTGTGTTTTGGGACATTGTTGGTTTTAAAACAATGATAATAATACTTTTTTTTTTTAATGGACATACCAAGGAGGGGGCATCTCTTTGTTGATGTTTGTGGTGTCTGAATTCTTTTTTAATTTGAACAGCAACAATTTTGTATTCGAGTCAGTGTCGGAGCCTCCAGGCATCAAACTGGCTCAAAGTGACAGGTAAAGGCGCCTGGCTGAAAGAATTCTTGAGAGAGCAAGAAAGACAGTGAGCACCACCCAGACTACTTACTTGGTAAACATGTATTATGGGTGCCAAAGAATGCTAGAAACAAATATTGACCCTACAAGATCAGAAGGAAAATGATCTACAACAGTCAGTCTTCTGTGGCTTTTTTGCTATTTTCGTTTGCTGTGGTTGCGGTCCCTGGTCTCATTTCTGCCAAAAGTTTGCTCAAGTACTAGCATTTAGCTGACCGCATGGTTGTTCCCATTAGACTTCAATCCCCTCAAGAGTTGCCCACATGGCAAGTTTATTTGAATTAGCTGTAGCTAAGAAAAATATTAATATACAGAGTGCATGCAGCACAAAGTCTTATAGCCATAACGTTAGAGGGAGTGCGTCCGTTGTGAATTTATTTCTTTGCCGCTGATTTGTATGTTGCACGTCCTTGGGAAGATATTGAAGGACGATGCATATTGGAAGTGGTTGTGACCTGGTTTTAACTCGGAGGACAGCTTTTTTTTTTTCACGTGCCTGGCTGAACTGAATAGTGATTATTGTTCTGATGGGCCAGGCGCCCTGTTTTTGGAGCACATGAGTACATGAGTTTTATAAAATGTGAGTTTTGTGAAAAGTGTTAACAACAACATTCATTAACCAGAATATGCTCATGATTTCCAGATGTACAATCAATTGACACTGTTTGCTTAAACAGTTAGGGTTCTTTTACGAATGCATTTTGGTGAATAAGGATGGTGGAGTAAATATTATAACCCACTTCATTCATGTTCATTATAAACACAACTGTGTGCCTTCTCATGCACTGCTGATGAAGCCTTGTGTATCAATCAAGCAGGTTGAAACTAAATACCAGGTAAAATACAGATCCGACCTAGATTGTGGTTCAAGTCCAGAAGTCTACAGCCTACAGCTTTGGAAAAGAAAATTAGTATTTGTCCAGTGACCAAGGGTGATGATTTTGCTCATGGTTCCAGTCTAAAGTCCAAAATAATACACCTTAATACACTTGTTATAATCAAGTACCAAACATCAAACCTTAAATGAACTTTTTGTCTTTGTCTGAATGTACTGTTTTAAGGTATTGCAACGCAGGTCAACTCAGACATCATCTATAAAGTACAACTTTACCCTGTATACAGGGTGATGGGGGTCCTGGGGCCAATCCCAGGTGACTTAGGGCATGAGGTAGAGTACAATCCGTCACAGGGCACAAACGCGTACACACACCCACACACTCAGACTGCATGTCTTTGGACTGTGGGAGGAATCCAAAGTAAGGCAAGAAAATAAAAACTCCATACACACAGACCCAAGACGGTAATCAAACCCACACCCTGGAGGTGCAGGGCAACTCCTGGGAGAAATATTTTGCCATCATATAGTGAAGAAGAATTATCTTTATAATATCCAGACGATAAGTGTCGAGTGTTTTCCCCCAGTTGGCTGGGAGATTTCATTGCACTAATGTATAAGACATATTCTAACTCTATTGCTCTGCTCTGCTTTCGATCCAAATTTTGATTAAAATTGAACAAAAACAAATAAAGGTTCTCAGTGAATGAAGTAGACATATCAGTAAGCTGATAGTTTGATTAAGTGCTGTGGCACTCGAAGTGTCTTGGCAAGCTAGTCAAGCTTGGCAAACATTCATACCACTGTGCCAGGGGTTGACTGGAAAATGACCAAATGGCTGTCTTAGATGTAGAACAATATTGTCTTATTAAATTTATTACAGAACACATTTAAACCCTACACAGAGAAATGCACCTCAAAATGTCAATTAAACAAATACACTTCTAATGTATACAGGTAACTGTCAGTGTTAACACTAAATATGATATATAGAACAAATAAGGCAGCACGGTGGCACAGTGGTCCGCACTGTGGGCTCACACTTCCAGGGTCGGTGTGCTTTGAGTTTGCATGTTCTCTCTTTGCTTGGTGGGTTTCCTCCCACAGTCCAAAGACATGCAGATTAGGATAATTGATGTTCCCACATTGCCAGAAGTGGTAATTAGAGGTATAGACAATATAAATGAATGAATGATTGAATATAGACCAGATGCTGAACAGGAATCTAAAACAACAGGGAGTGTGTCACTATGTGCCATCCACCTTAAAGTACAATGTGTGTGGTTGTGTGTGTGTTTTTTTTTTTTTTTTGCCAACCATGATTGCTAAGAATGGTTATTTGATTTACCTTAGCAATAATATCAGCTTACACCAGTCCCCCCATTCTTGTCTGACCTCAACAGGGCATTACCCCTTGTAGTGACGTAGGTCACTCGATGTTTTTTGTGTTTTGCACCATTCTCTGTTGCCTATTGTATATTTCATTCACTAAAATCTATTACATGAACCTAGTCACCAAATCTTCAGCATATTCTTTAATTCACATGTTCAACAGGAAACTGCATCATCCAAACTTAATGAAGATCATAGTAATTAGTAAACAGAAAAGTACTGTATGTTCTATCATTTTTAATTATATTGTGATTATAACAAATAAGGTCACTTTGAAAGTACAACTGTTTTACTGAAATTAGTTAATTTTAAGTTTTAAAAAAGGTTACCACCTGGGTACCACCTTACAACTAATTAAATAAAGGGGTAAGTCAAAAATTATTCACACATTTTCTTTTGGTTATATTAAAACCTCTTCTTATCAGCGCTTTCCGTTCAAGGCTACTGTCTCCTCAGCCACTGCTGTGCAGGTGTAAACATGTTACATCAGATCATCTGTATCTACAGTGCAAGTAAAAAATACAGTAGATGCCCCATTTGTGATTTGCACAAAGGAAAGGCAGAATGCAGTGATTTTATTTTTGTTTTCCATCTAAGGTCTGTTAGGTCCCTTGAAAGCAGCCCTATGAGTGCGAACATTCACTTCTAATGAAGAAGTGAAGACAGCAGTGTATTCATAGCTCGCAGCTCAGCCTAAAACATTTTTAATGAGGGAATACGAACATTTCTTGACAGATGGACAAAGTGCATTGAAAAGCAAAGAGATTACAACCTCCTACAGCCAGTGTGTGAATAATTTTTGACTCACCCTCACAGATAAAAGCCTTGCATTGAATAATTACTGTTGTCATTAAAATGGTTCAGGTGGCAAGAAATGATTTAACACTTAACTGGGGGGATGTTTAATGTATTAAATAGTGAGATTAAGAGCATTTCCACACTCACAAAAACGAGAACTCAAAGGGTTAATGTGAAATGGTTTCGCTAAAATGAAATATTAGAAAAGGCCATCCATCTATCAGTGTCGTTAGTATGATCTATCAACACTGTGTCCATTTAGAAGCACAGGAATCTAAAATATGTTACATGATATCATACCACTGTTGATTCTGATCAATGGGCCCGTCATAAGAAAACAATACGATCACATTTTCACTGCCTTTGAGTTTTAGCAAGGTTTCCTCTGGGGTTTAGGGCTGGTGAAAAGACTCAAGTGAATCAATTGAACTTTTGATTAGTCTGAGTTGGCATGCCTACACTTCTGAAAATTGTGTTTGGATACAAGGTGCATAATTGATGAAAAGCATAGTGACTCAGGCGAACAAAATGGTTTTCCATTCAATTAGTTTCTTTGTTCATAGTACTAAAAGAAAAGAAAAAGCCCCACAGTTGCCTTTCCATTTAATCTCATACAACTGAGTGGTAAGAAATCAATTAAAGAATTTACAGTAGCATGACTTTTATGAAGCTGTTTACACATAAGACGTCACCGAAAACTCTTGGGGAAATTTCAGCCATGTTATACAGCACTTCAGTTTCCTTATGCCCTATAGAACTGTACATTTTGATGCTCAGCCATATAGAGAATAGTTCTGAAAAAAAAAAAATCTGTACGTCCATTCATTTGATTTCCTTTTGGCTTCAATTAAAAATACAATACAGATGCTGTATGCTGGAAATGTTTTTGTTTTTCTTTTATCAATAATTCCAACTAGAGTGGTTTATTTCTCTTATACAAAATCAATTTACCAATTATTATTATTTTGAATTTCATTCAGAAAACAAGAGTCTGGAAGAAGTATGGAGATGCACAAAATCCAAGTTGCAAAATCCAGTGCAAGGTTTCCACTGTAAATCATGATTTGGGATGCCAGTCCAAAATCAACACAGCTGTCTAAGAGGATATTTTAGAGCATATGATGCATCTGTTGACAAGCTTTATGGAAATGCCGATTTCCTTTTCCAGCAGGACCTACACAGTGCCAAAACTAACACTAACTGGTTTCCTGACCGTGATATAACTATGCATAATATTACTATACTTACAATGCCAACTTACCTAACTTGCGGTCTTGTCAAAAGGAAGATGAGAAGCACCTGATCCAACAATACACATAAGTTGAAGGCTGCTTTCAAAGCAACCTGGCAACATAATCGCCTCCATGCCATGCCACACTGACGTGCTTAAGGAACCCAAACCAAGTATTAAATTTTAACATTTTTATTTATTTATTTAGATGCACTCATATTGTGGTTAAAAGCCACAAAACTAATTAGTTCCTGGTATGACATGTTATAGCAGCTGTACATGGTCAGTAATTCTTCTGCCTCTCTTGTTTCTGCTCTCAAGAGGTCAAGATGGAAACTTCACAGTGTAAAGTTCTCTGTTTGGAGCATTTAGCTATATAAAGTGACAATATATGTAAATACTTATGTAAACATAACAATTGTCCGAGCTGTTGCTATGAAAGAAAGAGCAAACGCTGACCAATCAGAATTAAGGATGTAACAGTGCTGTGCCATTCATTAGATTTCACTGCTATTACAGTTAGCAGTACAGTATTTGGTGAACACGGCGAAGTCTTGAGACTTTCATTCCTCCTGAGCCGTTCACCTTGGTGCAGCAGAGATGGGCGGTGCAAGTGCAAAACTGCGTAATCGTCACAGCAGTTAAACCAGCAGGAAACAGATAAGGCTCGCTAGGGAGCTGTCCTTTCTGGACCAGTGGCTCCAAATAAAAGCACCTGTTGCCATATGTGGTTTTTCCTTTAGAGTCCCTGTGCTGAGATTTGGTGTTAAATGAGTTGCAGTGGTATGTCATTAATCTGGTCAATGTGATGAAGGAGATTAGATCATGCTGTTTCGACCTGTTGAAAGCTTAGTTGATAAGATTGTATAGGATAAAACCAGAAATAGTTTGACAGTTGTCATTCACCTCATGATATACATTTAACCGGCTGCTTATTTCCTCCTGGGGGAAAAGTATAGCAAGGACATTTATTTATTTATTTCTGTTTTCTGATCACATCTTTTGCTCTGGTTTTTGTTTTTTTCTGCGATCCATCCCATATATACATATATATTAAACAATCATTTATGATGTACAGTATTACGAAGGAAAAATTAAGAGATCAGAAATCAGGTTGAATATGTTGTGTGTGCATGTCTGTTGTATGTATCTACTGAATAGCAGCTGTTTATGTATACATGTACATCATCAATAGCGTTGAGGAAAAAAGATGAAGTTTTTTTTTTCCATCACATTGCACTGAGAAAAACAGGCACATTAAAACAATCATGTTTTTGAATTCCATTTGCTTTTTTTTTTTTTTTTGTGGCAGCCTGGGGAAACCCTTCATATGGTGCAATTTGGACATTTTCCATATGTTACTTTCTTTTGCTTGGATCTTAACCACAAGCACATTTCCTCCAACCCTTGCATTTGAACAACTTATTTTTTAGATTTAATTTACCCCAGAAGAGAAAACAGAGAACACTGCTCTTAAACATTTTATTCTGACGGCTGACTACGGACTGAATCGCTTAGACTTTGATTAGTCTGTTTCCTATTTTGTCCGTTTCACTAAGGTATTATCCAACAGCATGATCAATCGCAATAGTCAGCGTGCGAGAAAATCTATCAAGAGTTCAGATATCGTTTGAATTGTTTAGACAACCATTTCCATGTGAAATAACTTTTTTAAAGTTGAGACATACCCAAATAAAATTTTTTTAAAAAGAAAGAATTTTGGCACCATCTGATGGGTTTTTGCCAGATTCTGTCACATGCTGTATGTAGGGTTTATATTGTATATTTTTGCAATATCACTTGAGAGAGAGTGCTGTTGTGTTGAAAGCTGTGCGCTAGGGTCCCACGCACCAAGGGTTCAGGGGTTTGAGAATGATTTGGGATTCAGGGTTATTTTAGAAGCTAAAGTAGTTAGCTCTGAAGCTGTAAATAATAGAGAATGGATGGTTTCGAGATGTCTGGAATAACTGAGAAGCAAGTATTAAGGAGTCAAATTGTTGTGTCAAATGTGTTTTCTTGCTGAAAGTGCTCCCGTGACTAGTTTTGAAGGTGAGATTTGGCAGGCAGCTGTTCTCTCCTCAGTACTGCTGACTGTACTGATCCCCTTGCACCTATGTTGGCGGCCGACGGTTCGAGTAATTAATGGTTATTAGACCACTTGTGAGATAGAGTGATACATACAGTTAAAAATCCCAGCGCTGTTACTGTCTATTATCACAAATCGTGGAATGCCTCTCATCCAATCAGATTGCTCTGTTGGAAATGACTCTTGTATAATGTAAATTATATTCCATTGTAAAGGGCATTCGTGGCTCAGTGATAGGTTTCCTGCCTGGGTTCAACTCCCGCCCCAAAGGCCAATCCCCAGCTACTGGATGCAATGGCGCGGGAAGGCATCTGGAATAAAATATTTGCCAAGTTGTGTATGAATCAAATGGTCTGGATGCCCACCTTGACAGGCGAAAGACTAACATGCAATTGTGCAATTAATGTGCAAATTGTAACATGTTGCTAAATTCATTTAGTCTGTTTAAAATTTTGTCAGATTCAGTATCTAAATCTATGCTAGCTATAGTAAACGTGATCTCACACAATATCATGTTTTGTTCAAGTTACTTCATGGTATGAAATGCACTATTAATGAACAGCTGTCAAAATGTAGGTGAATTAGTGCAGTGCTTGTTCGGAATGCCAGATTTAAGCCGCATTACAAAAAGCAACCGAATACAATCTGAATCGGGAAATAAATAAAGTGCATGGATTTGCAGTGTGAACGTACCCAATGCGCTATTGTAGTTAAGGCGGTCAATAGCAACAAATTAGTGCGCATTGAGTGACTTGCAGACAGTAGAAATGAGACGGGATCAGCAAATCACCAGCAGTTTTCCACCATACTTCCCCCAACACGCGCACACACACACAGCCCCTTTCATAATCTAATCAAGTTCGATGGCTAGCTCGATTAATAAAGCCGGCTATTGACTTCTAATTGGCGCCGCTCGGCTCTGCTAATTTCCTGGGACGAAATTACACTAATGCAGTTGGCTTGATGGAGTACTTATAGCCAGCTCCCAGGAGAGACAGCCAGTGAGATGTGTGCTGGGTGGGGAAGAGGAGAGGAATGAGATATCAAGAGTGAGTGAGAGAGGAGGAGGAGGAGGAAGAGGATGAAAACTTTGATAAACATCTTGTCGTTTTTGTTTAATCATAGCCCACTTTCTAATCACTTCCCACTGATTGGGGTTGCGGAAATGTCATAGTGCGGGATTGCTTGCAGCTCCAAATTTGCAGACTTTCGCAGAACGAGACGTAACGCTAGCCACCTGTCTACACACTAATGAATTCTTTCCAAAGTCGTTCAACTCTGCGGCTAGCTCCTTCTTCTGCTGCTGCTGCCACTGCTACAGTAGACCGGATTGATCTCATTAGCCTGAGAAGGTTAACATCGACTCACAGACATGCAGGGACAGCAGCTGGACGGAGAACAAACATCCAAGTTCATTAAGGATCTAATCATTGCGGCATGTCTGTGCTCTGACCGTCTGCTGGAATAAGAGGGGACAGGATCAGAAAATGACAAGATCTATTTATTTATATGCAATCGATGACATGTGCAGTTAAATCTCAGCGGTCCAAACTTGGGCTGCATCAATACAGATACTGGCACTGAGTATCCTTCTGATACCAGGCTTATTTATTTGTACTTGAACTCTAGTGTAGTAACGTAATGCTGATATCTGCATTGATTTAGAGCTACACATAATCTTATCTGTACTTGGTGGGTGTGGCCTAAATCAGATTTTCAAGTATATTTGTGAGTTATGGTGGCTATGTCTATGAAAACATTCAAAAACACTGGAAAAACACAAAAACATATTACAATGGCCTATGTAGCCATTGATTTAAGAACACTTATAATTTTCATTTTATAAAGACATTCAAAATGAAAGCACTGAAGGTTCTGTAGATTTTTTAAAGCGCAAAAAATTTTGACAAAAATGGTCAAACAGTACTCCTCCTGTTATACTGTATATTGACTTGTATGCATTAGTCCTGTCCCAGTAACGTTTTCATTTACATTCCCATAAGAATGTCTCCTTTATCATGTGATGTAAACCTAGTATACATTGTTTACACACTATTGAACAGACAAAATTAGAATTTTTTATTTTATTTTGACGATTAATGATTGCAATCAAAGCTAAACCAAATGAAAACTCTATTCTGTGAACATATCAAGAGACTTAATCTGATAAACTAGGAGAGAAATATGTCCACAGACAATATTTTATGAGGAAAAACTAAATGGCCCACACTTCTTCACTGCAGCTCTACTTGATCCAAGGTAACTAATATAACTAGTGAATTTGCTGCAATTAAAAATCAACCAGCTAAATGAAAACATTCAAACCACTTACTGATCTAGACTGGTAACCTACCTGTGACCTTTCCCGTAACCTATTCTTGGTATGCACTTGAATTCATCATAAATAATAGCATCAGTGTATCCATAGTCCTAAATATGAACAGTTATTTAGCAAAAAGGGATAACGCCATATTTGTAGATTTGTGAAAAATGTTTTTTTTTTCTATTGTATAAAAAAATTATATACTGTAGATATATTTTAACATGCTTCCCTTTCATCACATGGGTGTAAAAAAGCACCAATGCAATAAATAAATAAATAAATTGACAAAATTCTTTGAGTAATATAAATGTGAATTTTGCATGGTTTAACCAACAGCTTCTCACACACAGGGTGTGCATCTCATGCCCCTTGTAAACAAATCGCTTGTGCATATTTTGTTTTGTAATATACTTCTTCTTCTTCACTGGAGTGCTTACTCTACAGTATAGCTTTGCTGAGTATATAATATCGTGTTCAAACAATATCCAAATCTCTTATTTCACAAGTTTACTGCGGACGTTAAGTGACATCCCTGTCATTTATTACTGCTGGAGTGACGCCGGTGGCAAAAATGGAGTGTGCCAATAATGTTTTCACTTGGCTTTATCATTCAAACCACTTACTGATCACATGACAGAACCAAGCGATGCGACTGTCTCCTCACAACCCGTTGACTTGTGCTGAAAAATGCACTTTGTTCAAAATGTTTATTTTTGAATGTTCTAAAATACGCTAATAAATAATCATTTTGTTATAGACAACCTTGTGTGTGTGTCAGGGAATAATACTTTGCCAAAATGAGTAATAGTATAAAAAAAATGGCAGTTATCGCTTGCCAAGTGTTCAAGCAATTTAGTTATTAGGATTAGTATAAATCTTTGTACAAAACCGTACTGGTAAAATTCCCACCAATGTTGTTGTCTCACAACTTTAGAAGGGTTTGTTTGCACTTTCTGAAGAGCCTGCACATAATCTGAATGGCACAGTAGCATGTTTATTCTTGATTCCATTCCAAATCCTTAACACACATGTATAATCTGGGGCTTACACTGATCTGTATGGCACCAAACACCTGTTCCTGCTAAGCACAACGCTGTCACCAAATATGCCCTCGGGTACGTATTGCTGCTACGAGGGTGTATTTAAAAGTTTCTAAACTGATACCAATACTGGTCATGAATTCTTATTTCTAATGTGTCAGAACATTCATTTTTTATACAACAACAGGACTAACAGCAGTGAATACATTAACGCATATAAATTTATAATACTTTGCTCATACTAATACATTATCACATCTGTAGTAATGCACAGAGACTTGCTCTACATAACTGAAACCTAAACTGGCTGGCCAAAAAAAATATATATATTTTTTTGGAAAGGTCAAATTATTGGGCTAAGTCATGAAAAGAACTTATTTAGAACCTGGAAAAATCTGGAAGGATATTGCTGAACCATCAACTTTGTGGAAGAAATGTGGTTAGAAAAAAAAATCATGAAAGGCGATCACTTAAAGACTTGGTGAAGTTGCATAGTAAGAAATTTACAGTAAAAACCATAGCATGGCATATGTTTAGCAGGGAACATAAGATCTTTTCCATGCACACGCAATGTTTAAATCCACCAACATGAACTGACTTACTGTAAGCCAACATCTTTCACACTTTCCAAAAATTATTTAATTCCCTTTATGTTTATGGGCTAATTTAATGACATGTAAATCAAACAGGTAGATTGACACTTAAGAATCAATGAGCCATTTTATTGCATGTTTACTGCGTGTTTTCTTACCATGATCTCGCACCTTACACGGAAACTTCTGTGTGAAAAAAAAAAAGAAGCAAAAAAAAACTCACCCTATTTAACACCTGCGGGGGAATAAAGCCTTTCAGGTTGACACCCTCCATTCAGAGGCAAGTCAGGACATACTAAATGCAAGAAGCAGATACTAGGCCGAGTGGTGAAAGATACCCCGCGGCACTCTGTGAATTAGGGTAAATGTGAGGAAACCGGGTAAAGCAAAACAAACACTTCGGTGGAGTAGCCAGTGAAAAGGTAAGGTGGGCTAATCATTTTATTTGGCTAAGCTAATTCTTCCTGAGTGCTGCTTAAAAGCTAGTGATTGACACTGCGCGAGAAATGTACAGTATGCTGAGAAACATATCGTGCGTAACGCTTCGGGATTCATTTGGATTCCAGTCAGGCCTGCCTAAGCTGCTGCGACTCAATTATCATGCTAGTGATTTTTATATCAATAACCGATCTTTTTGGAATTCTTCCATCTTTGTGTCATAACTGATATGCAGACATTTGACAGCTGGGAGGCAGTACCGTGGAGTGTTTAGCGCTGGGATACACAGATTTAGTTGCTGGAGAGTTTATGGGGAGGAAATGTTCCAAAAAAAATATATATATATATATTATGATGACATGATAACATAAAAATCACTAGCATGATAATTGAGCCAAGATATAATAATATATTTATATAATAATATATTAGATAATATAATATAAATATATAAATAATTTCTTTGGATGGCACGGTGGCTTAGTCCTTAGCAATTTCACCTTCCATCTCCAGCGACTGGGTTCGATTCCCATCTTGGGCTCTGTGTGCATGTAGTTTGTATGTTCTCCCTGTGATTGGTGGGTTTCCTCTGGATACTCCGGTTTCCGCCCACAGTCCAAAGACATGAAGATGGCATTCCCAGATTGACCATAGTGTGTGCATGAGCATTTGAGTCTGTATATGTGTGTGCCCTGTGATATATTCCCACCCCATCCAAGGTGTACCCCACATCGTCTCCTGGGATAGGCTCCAGGCCCTCTGTGACCTCCTTTTCCTTGAGGCTGATGGGATAACATCAAATGTACACTATTGGTACATTGTTTAGATATTTTTCCAAAAATTATTCTTTTTGCAATACATGCAGTATCCGGCCTGCCACAGGTACAAAACATGCATTGACAGTGCCATCCCAGGACTAATTACTGAGAGCCTTTCGGTCTGGAACATTTCTTTTAACCGAGAGTTTGTAGTGTATTTTATAAACAATAGATTACACAAAACCTCCACCACAGTAGACTTTACACACACTATTTCTCTATTAGGCATTACATTAAATATGACCATGACATTTTTTTTTACATTGTTGTTGTTGTATCCTTTGTTTAAAATCTAGTTCAACATCCAGGAATCCATGGAATTAACCCTCTGGAGTCCCCAGTTTGATCCTAAGTTCAGGTTTGTGTATTTATATTACAGGATCTATGTGCATGGACATTCTCTCTGTGTTCAGGTGGATTTTCTCTGGTCTCTTCCTAATTCACAAAAACACATCAGGGTATTAGTTATACTAAACTGCCACTAAGTGCACATGTCGTATCCCATTTAGTTTAGTATTATGGCTATACAAAAACCCTAAACTGGATAAAAAGGATACTGAAGATAGATAAATGGATGAAAGAAAGTGTGTGCGTATAACAGGATAGTATATATAATATATTAATATATAATATATATAATATATAATATATATAGTTAGTATAATAAGATAGTTTGATAGGAATATGCATATGCATTTTTTCCACATTATGTTGAAGAAAGGTCGAGGGTTCGATTCCTGTCTCTCGTATGTGTGCGTGGAGTTTGCATGTTCTCCCATGCATGGTTTCCTCCCACAGTCCGAAGCCATGTAGATTAGGCTAACTGGGATTTCCAAAGTGCAGTGTGAGTGCAAAGGACTGGCACACTGTCCAGGGGATACCCAGACTAATGCCTTGAATCCCCAGGCCTCCAACAACCCTGTACAGGATAAACGCAATAGAGAACCAGATGAGATGATATGTTGAATTTCCTCTATGTTCTACACCAGTGGTTCTCAACCCTCCTCTTAGGATCTCTTATCATGCTTATATTGTTTTCTCAGCTCCCAGCACACCTGAGTCAACTAATCAGCAAGTTAACAGCTTTTTCAAAATTGGATCTGGTGTATTAGAGCAGAGAAAACACTAAAACGTGCACGGCAGGTTGTCCTTCATGACAAGCATTGAGACACTATCTGACTTCATGCTTTCACACACACACACACGCACTGTAAGTGGTTCCGTCAAAGCCCTATGATTAATGGATAATTCTGACATTTTTCAACCACTGGTCATGACACTGAAATCGTAGCTTGTGGCACTGTGCACTAACCCTCTGATGCATGTTGCTTGTAATATGATTTGTTATAATAAAGGATGAGGGAGGAGAATTGATATGATTGGAGATAGAGAAGTAACAGAGGTATAGCAGTAGGTGTCAGTCTTCCTTCCTCTCTTGGGATATAATATTCATCCAGAGAGTTCTGCTTTTTTTTTTTTCCTGATTGCTTTCCTAACTCGTATCAGATCACAGTACATCTTTCTCACTTGAGTCTGTCTGTGCATTTAGAAGTTTATTACACTTATTATCTATATATACTGCACCTGGAACATATGCACATTCCTCATTATTGAACTAAGTGCATCAGCGCGACACGAGAACAAACAACAGTATTTGTATATAGACACGTTATTGTGGCAGCTGTGGCTCATGGCGCAGTGTGTGTGCGCGACGGCTCCTGGAGCTGGACTCATGATCAGGCCACACTGGTGTCAGCTTTCTTCAAGCGTGAAAGTGAAAGCTTTTCACCTTGAGCTCCACATCGGCAGCTTTGTCCAAGACCGCAAAAACCACAGGCCCTGTATCTGGTTCACAGCCAAACAACAAAAAAAGACAAGTATCGCCTTGTGTAAAACTGTAAATAATGCCGCTCATCAAATATTCATGCTGTCACACCCGTACTTTAATAAAAAAAAGCGGTCATATGAGCCTAAATACTCTATTTATTGCTATATGCTATGAAACACTGAGGTGGTAGCGTCTTTTGTACTTCTTTTTCTCAGGGTTCATAACGGAAGAGCAATATAATTTGGTTTTATTTTTTCTTCATGGAATTATAGGTTATTGTTAACGTGAAAGATTTATCAGATGTGCCAATAAATGATCCTTTTCTACAGTATGTTGGGTTCTCTGTTTAAATACCCAGCTTCTGAGCTAGCCAAGTTTATTACCAGTCTTTGGGCACCGAGCTGTGAGGCTGTACAAAAAAATGGCCCCACTTTCAATTTCCAGATCTTTCATCGACAACAAGCAAACCTGATCCTGCCTGCCCAGAGCCGGAGATCTCTCCACTTCCCGGTGTCCGAGTAATGATTATTAATGATGTCACCTGATCGGTACAAGAACAGCGCATGTAGATTGTGTGTGTGTGTGTGTGTGTGTGTGTGTGTGTGTGTGTGTGTGTGTGTGTGTGTGTGTGTGTGTGTGTGTGTGTGTGTGTGTTTAAGTGAAGGAGGGGCTATAGAGACCATACAGCTGGGAACTGCCACAACAATTGGGGGGAGCTGAGTGCAGGGTTAGGGAAACAATACAGTCCAGTGTCCGTGTGCCTATCATGATCTCCTTAGCCATGATTTCCCCTTGCCCTTCCCCTTGTCCTCTGGGGCTTCTCCTCAGAGAGCCTATTGTGCTGTATCTGCTACGCCATCATCCCCCTTCATTCAGTCACACACCCTCCCTACAGCGCCCCACCACCTCCTCTCTCATTAAAGTCTCCGGCCATACTCAGACTCCAGCCTGGGAAACATTTTGGGCATTAAGGTTCAGATGGTTATTAACACTGGATCCCTCTAAGCCTAATCTGTTCCAGGTTCAATAAGTGGCTGGTTTGTTCAGGTAGTGTGCCATACCATAAGGTATAAAAACCCCAATCCGTTGATAGTTAAGGGGTGATTTCAGGACAATTTGGGGAACGACGATCTACAAAGCTTCATTCATTCATTCATTCATTCATTCATTTTTTCAAATCTTTATCCTAGTTAGGCTCATGGTTGATTGAGAGCCTTGTTAAGAGACAAAATTCATAAAATAAATAAAGGATCATGATGTACCCTTAGAGGCAATTTAGTGTAGCCAGTTTAACCAACACATTCTTTTTTTCCCAGGAACTGGGAGGAAAACTGATAACATAAAGGAAACAAACACGGGGAAAATGCAGACGCTAAGCCAAGCTCTCAGTTCCAAAATATTTCCAACTCAGCAGACAGTGAGGATATTTGAGGCTTACCTTATTCATTTTGATCAGTTGTGCAAATATGATGTGAACGTTAATGTTGTATGCACAACGCGATATTTTAAACCCTGTTTGCCACACTGCCCAAGCAGCATTTTACTACAAACATAAAACAAAACACTTGGTTCAGATTCACAATTTAAACCAAAAAGCACGGGGCTGAAAAATTTCCAACTGACTTTTCTAAACAACTGAGTATTGCTCCTGATATCCAAAACCAAACTTCAAGATTTGTTAAACACAAGGGAAGAAGATGAAGCCAAGGCGTTTGTGCTTGTAGTTAAATTTGCCCAAATACTTTTTAGTTTCCAGAAAACTACCAAGTGCAGATCAAGAAAAGCATTTTCATAAACATGGGAATCTGCCATTGAGTTTCTTAGATGGAAAAGTTCAAGCGCTCCTGATACATTTCTTGCTTTGGAAATGCATTTTAGGTTCCTGAGTTCCTTAAAAAGTTCCTGGTTTCATGAAAAGGATAGTATAGTGGAGACACACCTGGCGTCTTATAGATATCTAAAATGGTCCTGGATAGAGGTGGAGATGAAAGAGATAAAGAACAGAAATACCAGACAAAGGCAGATCCTTTTGTACAAACTATAAAAATCCATGGCAACATCATGCAACAACCTGTTTATTATGTGAGACAAATGTATCAACTTGGATTGGATTAAGTACATACAGTAACAATGGTGCATGTCTGTACTTCTGTGTGTCATGTCACATGTACAAGCTTGAAGGGTTATTGATGCTTTTAACATCCACTTCTCATATTCATGAATGCTGATAATGCTAATGTACCATGACTGTTAATGGCCAAGCACTCTGGGTGATAACTGATGCTATCTCACGTCCTCTCTCTCATTTCTCACCCGGAACAACACATTATCCCGATAAACAACTGATTTAAAAGTTTCCCATTACAATTTTTTTTTTACGTTAATGTTTCCCATTCTGTGTTTTGTCTGATGATGCCTCTGTTGTCTCAAAGGTCAAGTGACAACGAAATGGGAGTCTGCCCCCATTATAAGGGAGTCTGGATAGGGGCAGATGCTGTGAGACCTTGTCACACCATGCAAACCTCATTACATTGTCAGTGGATTCGGAAATGCAGGACCCTAACTGCTGATTTAGGACATAATCAGGATGGATGGCTGATGTTCGGTGACCTCAACATACGGCAATAGCTGATGAACATCTTCCAGGAAATCTTCCTTTGTAGCCTGCCAGATTTTTAGTAAGCAGTCACAGGTTTTTGGAGAAAAGTGATAAATAAAGAAAATAAAGGAAATCCTGGAATGGTGACATATATTGTATATGCAGTATATGATGGATGACTATCTGTTTTTGTGTGATAATGTGATGATATTTATTCTGCCCTACTATACTATACTGAAATTTTTTTTTGCAGGGACATTTGTTAGATAAATGCATTTCAACTCGATGGCAATATTTTATTCTGAAGGAACGATTTAATCTTTTAACAATGAATCATTTCAACTTTCATTTCAAATCTTAGACACTTTTAGTATACAAGGTAAACATACTGTAACAGTTCGATTTGCTTATGGGGACCTTTTTCCAAAGCTGGAAATCATCATATAGACGATGGGACGACATGATTCCTAGCCCGATCTATATAAACTGTACATGGGTAGAACGGTTAAACAGAGCGCTGCCCTACCTACCCCTACAGACAAGTCGCCACTAAATAATCAAGTTTGTTATTTAACTGGCTACAACAGATAATGCTATTAAGGAGAGGAGCTACAGGATAGACTACAGGAAATGAAGAGTTTTACATCTATAACCCCACCTTTCAATCACCAAGCTCTTGAAAACCTAAACAGGGTTATAAATTGAATGCTCTTTGGAATGCTCGATCATGTTGTCTGCTCAAGACTTGGCACAGATCATGCAGCTTGCCACCTGGAGCAGAGCAGGCACAAGGGGCAATATATTGGCAGAGTGAATCATCATCTTCTCATTGTCGACAGGATAAATGAAAATCCCTCTGAGGCAGATGATTTCCGCTCTATATTTCATGTGCTATTTCTTGATTAGTGTGGGCCAGAATATGGTCCAGCTGTGGATGTTTGTAATCATATTTTCAACCTCCTGCTCCGCTTCATGAACGGATCCAATATGGGCTACGATCCTTGCTTGCTTGGTTCTGGATTCATTTGAAGTGAATGTACTACTTCTGAGAACTCATTATACGGTATAGGTCAAGGATTTTAAAAAAAATGTTTTTACGATTGGTACACCCTTTCAGGCACTTCTTCGGAGATCAGATACATGTAGACATTCTCACGCCCTTCATTTCCCATGCGCACAACTCTGATTGCATGTATGAAGAAGAGAGTCTCCTTTATAGTTACTTCCTGGAATTATTCCTCTTTTGGACAAATCTGGCCAAGTGTAGAGGGATGTGGACCTTGGATCATTAAAAATAGAGCTGGAACCTTGCACCATGTTATTATGGCATTGTTCCTCCAAGCCTAGAACAGATGACATGCTAACAAACTCTTCAGCACCAAGTTAGAGACATACTGTAACCAGATCAAAACGATGATGAACCTGTTTTCTGAGTACTGCTGATTCCAAGAATCTCTAATAATTTTGGATATACTTTAATTGCTTTACTTTCTTCTAGTCTTTCTTCTTCAATCAAATGGAAGAACAAGAAGTGTGAGGTGGGAATACAGTACATCATGGAGGGAACACCAGTCCTCGGATGGCACCATATACACAGACTCACACATACAGTAGGTAGTCAATCTACCTAACACTATGTTTTTAAGAGTTAGAAGGAAAGCACAAGAACTGGAAAAAAAAAAGCCACATGAACATCAAAAACAAGATAGGAAACTCAGTACAGACAAAAATGTGAGATTAAGATCTAAGCTAAGACCTTAGAGATGGAGACCGCAGAGAGGTGCTGTCCTGTTCAACAGCCAAGCACAAATCATCAGCTGGCCGTGATTCTCATGAAGATGATTCACCTTCTTTACACAACTCAAGGCTTGGAAAATTTGATCTTTTTCATTAATCAGGATATGGCTTAGCATAATGCGAACCTAGCATCGAACTACCGCTCTGCAGAGAACACGAGGCGCTGTGCAACAAGAGCCAGTGCCTGTGAGCTTTCACCTCATCGATTCAGACAGGCAGGACTGGAGTTAATTACCCTCGACTCTCTCTCCCCCCAGCAATCACTTGCTTACTCGGACAATCATTATTCTAGTTCGCCCCCACGCCAACCCCACCCTTCCTCCATTCAAGAAGGTGTACACTTTCAAGGCCAGAGCATTTGTGGTAGTGGCGGCACGGGGAAAAACCAGAGCTCCGTCATCAGTAATCGGATTTCAATTGCGGCGTCTTAGAGGTCGCATCAATTTGATTTTCTCCCCATGAGCAAAGTGATTAGTGCCTCTGTGCTGGAGGGTTTGGAAAGCGGGTGGGGGGGTCAGGTGAAAGACCCCAGAACAGTCTGTTTAGCTCTGATGGAGCCCTAAATACAAGCAAGCCCTGGTTCACCCAGTCATGGAGAATATTCAGATTTAAAAAAAGAAAATATTACTACTACTAATAATAATAATTATTATGGTAGATAGATAGATAGATAGATAGATAGATAGATAGATAGATAGATAGAGAGATAGATAGATAGATAGATCTATGAACCTCTAGCATTTAAACTATGTATACAATAAACAAAGACCTTTTGCTTTCGGGAAGTCTTTAAATGACTTCTCCTAAAGGAAGCAGGGGAATGAATATGATCCGCGTGCTGAAACATAAGTTGCTTTTGAGCTTATTAATCGCCACACAAACACAACAAGCCCCTCAATTGCATTCCAGCGTAGAACAGATGCGGACCTCCCTTTCCGTGAATTAATCTAAGAATACCACAATACCACCATGACGTCATGCAGTGTAATTAGTAATTGATGACATGTCCTCTATTAATGTCTACACACACTTACGTATACACACACTTGTAAAAAACAAAAACAAAAAACACAACAACAACAACGACAAAAAAAACTTCCTTGAGGTTTAGCATTTGTGTGGGGCATGTGTGCATTGTGTTGGACTTCAGATATAAGCGCACACCCCCCCCCCTCCCCTCTTCCTTTCCGCTCCTCGCAGAGGCAGTAGGTTAAAAATAATGTACTGCTTTCTGCAAGAGAGAGGGAGAAAAAGAGAGAGAGGGAGAAAGGCAGACAGTCCGGAGCCATGGGCTTTCTCTCTCTCTCTCTCTCTCTCTCTCTCTCTCTTTCTCTCTTTCATTTTCTTTCTCAAGTGTACACCACACACAGAGCCCAGGTTACTGATACACACACATCTCCTCTGATGATTTGTCCCCTTTTTTTCACGGACCTTGTTGAGTCCCCTGATACACCCATACATGACCTAATATACAGAGAAATACTTCATCAATTTACTTGATGCTCATCTACACTTGAATTTAGTGGATCTTTCGCGCTGTTGCGTTTTCTTTCTTCTGGCGTGTAGTTCAGGACAGGTACAGTAGATAAGCAGAACTTCCCATGTTGCTGATGTAATGCAGGCGGTACGATAAGATACAAGATAAACCTTGTCAATGATTTCTTTCGACACACAGAAAAATAATCTATTAAAAAAGATTAAGATCTAACACACACCACTTCCGGACTAATGCTGCTTATTTGTTTGTCAGTCGCCTTTATTTCTATACAACAGGCGTCTCAGTGACACCATTGTGGTGTGGGGGCATGCGTGGGAGGCCAGAAACAATGACTCACAGGTGATCCGCCTCTGTCTCCCTCCTGTCCTTTCACAGAAAGAGTGCTCGCGTGAGGAAGAGCTGGGCGTCTGCTTGCTCCCGCTGCCAGAGATAAGGCTGTCTCCAGCTGATCACGCACACCTCCTGTCAACTGTCTGCTCCTTATCACGTTCTGCCCGGGCAACAAAGTGTCGACCGGGTGATTAGCGCTGTGCAACTCCGCATAACAAACAAACACGTGACCTTGATTGTCTCGGAAGTGGGCTCTAAAACCATGAACATTTACTCTCTGCCGCTCTTAGGTTGTTGTAAATAAAGATACTATGAGCTGGAATCAGGATCAATGGACATTGAGAGATAAAGTACTGTAGATAAATTATGTTTAGAAATGTTTGGAAGAATATAACCAATACATGTTTTGTCAATTTTACAGAAGAACAGTTATTTAAACTTTAACAGCTTGTCTAGAAAGCGATACATACTACAGGGCTTTAGTAATGTGACTGATAAAGCGCATTGGTGTGCATCAAGTCCTGAGAAGGAAAGACATGTAAAACTTTTATAGCTATCATTAGACTTTGCTTAGGCTGCAAATATGTCTCGTATTGATTCAGAGTGATTGATAGTAGCTTCCTAGGTAACAACTATTCAGCAGTATTTGAGGTAAAGAGATTTGTGGTAAGTTTCTGCTGGAAAGTCCTAGAGATTAAATCATTCTTTTATGACTTATTAACTTTTAGATATATTTTTTCCAGTAACTACTACGTCCTATTATACCCAGAGCCTATGTTAAAAACAAAAGGCAGGAAACAAATACCTCATCATCTGTTGATATCCGACGCAAGTGGTCATACATACAGTACTCACCCATTCACATCTTGAGTTACCAGTCGACCTCTTGGTATGTGTGTGAGAAAAAAACTGTAGAACCCAATGGAGACCAGTGTAGATATGGGAATTGAACTGCTTTTAATGAGGCAAGGATTCAATCTTTCAAGAACCAATGCTGTAGTACCTGCTTTGCTACCATTTGAGCCCCCCCCCCCCCACCTAATTCTTTCTTATTTGTTATTAAGATACATTCATAAATTCTAGCATCATCTCCATGATCCTGGTCATGGTTGGAGTGAATCCGGAGCATTGTCAGAAACTCTGTGCTTAAAATGGATATACACGCATGAGGTGCATCATGCTTAGATCCATCCATACCGACAGTATGGGGTAAATGAGTATAGCCCACCTCAGATGTTTTAATGAGACAGAAAGAAAGCAAGGAAGTTGCACATGTGAAATACCATGGTTGCAAAATATGTAAGTATATTTGAATGAGAAAGCAAATCCCTAAAGCATCACTTACAAAGACTTGCCAGTTAACGCCAGTTAAATGGATAACATCCATTTACTCCATAGAAACGTGATGTAAGATAACCCAAGAATGACCTGGAAATCCAATAGAAACATATATATCTCTGCTTCAAATACTAACAGCCACCGCACTTTTATATGACCACATCAGTCTCCATCAGCTTTCCATGTTTGCAACTTAGAAAGCATTTTTAATGATGTGCATGACCTCCACCTCCATGGCGTCCACTTAATCAGCCATTTATCCTATTAGCATTGTGAGCAAGCAGCACTTAAGTCCCTTATCAGTCAAATCTACTTATGTCTCCCTTGTCAGATGGTAGTGTCTTTGTGAATATGTAGAGATTGGTGAATAAATCTGGGTCTTCCTTAAAAGCTTGTTGGACACATTTAAACTTGGACTGGCAGGTGTCCATTTATCTCCTGACCTTTGAGGTGCACGAGGACAACGGACTACTTCCTTTTCTCTCGATTAAGGATACAGAATAATGTCATCGTGCCCTCTAAGAACCAAACAGCTGTAGGGGTAACAATCATTTTTCTCCAGTTTAACTTTGGTACATAATTTATAACACCAAAGAGGTCTGGGGCTGTCCCAGTGACACTGACCTCATGACCCCCTTGACCTTATCCGATTATTTTGACAAAAGTGGGCTTTCCCTTTTAATTCCGGGCTGGGTTGGATATTTGACCGACCCGTTGCTTAAGTCAACCTCTAACCCTTCAACCTGAGGTCTGTTATTCAATTTTCATTAGAGGCCGCCTTTAGATGAATTGAGGAGAATGCATTCTAAACACACACACATAAAAGGCACATAGTACAAGGATTGACTAAATATAGAACATGTACTTCTTCTTCTTCTTCTTCTTCTTCTTCTTCATAATCCACATATTGATTTGGCACATGTTTTATGCCGGATGCCATTCCTGATGCAACCCTCCTCATTCATTCACGCTTGGGAACGACACTAAAACTACATTGGCTTGTGCTCCTTCAATGGCGGAGTAACAATAGAACATATAGTTGAAGTACATATTTATATAAATTTGTAGTTTTAACAAGTAGAAAAATAAAACATTTTAAAACGCTGTGATGAAAACGCTGAGGAACGGAAATAAATGTCATATTATCTATGCATAAATGAAAGCAAAACTGGGCCCACCTGTTACTGCAATGGTCGATGTTTCAGGCAAAACATATCAAGTATTTATAGTAGTAAATAATATAAATTGTTTGGCAGGAGCAAAGGGTCAGAAAATGGCTTCTACAAAACCAAATCATTTGTAAACCAAACCATGGGCAAGAGTAAAAAGAAGCACAAGGGGACATAGTATCCATTATTTGATGTACTCTCCAGACCCTTTGAGATGACATGTTGTCAGAGTCCCCCTTGCTGGGACCTGTAGGAAGCCCCAGTTAGGCCAAGAACACAGTGAATAGAAGGGCTAGACAACCTGGCCAGACAGACAATAGTGAGGTCCTAGGCCTGTGGGAGAAATATGAAGCCCAGGCTCTGGTATTTTAAGAGGGTCTGAGTAGCTCTGGAGCCAGTTGTCAATCAATAGGCACACACATTCACGTAAAATGGCTGGCTCCAAAGAAAAATACTGACAGAGTTTAACAACCGTGTGATAGACAAAACTTCATGGCCACCTTTGAGGTTCTGGTCTCAACCCTCACACTTTTTTTAAGTTCATGTATTGGAAAACGAAAGGAACTGCCGTTCTTGCATTTTCATTGGTCTGTGGAAATGCTTTGATCCCACCCTCATGCTCCATTGGTACTGCCAATCAAACGGCTCATTCTTTTTATATTTGTTGAGTTGTGTTATATTTTTTTTCCAAAGACTGGTCTTGGCAAACACATCCAAGTGTGTCCCACAGCATTGGCATTAGTTGGCCCTTTACAGCGGTGATTGAGCATGTTGATTGTTGGTGTTGGCACTGGATCCTGTCAAAGTGAAAGAGAGCGAGAGAGAGAGAGATTCACTGGTTGTTTTCCTGGCCGAGAAAATCATGAGAAGAGAATGGAATAGCAAAGCCAGGAAACGACACATTTGATCCAAACCCTGTCCTACCACATTGCCAGCATGGTTCCACTCTACCACTGGATGAGTAGTATTTTATTTAATAGCATGTCATTTAAGTCAACTTTTTTAGTACACCCTCCTGGTGTTGAGAGTTGTTACCTTTCACCCCGGCACACAAATGCATGCTGGCTAACATCTAGCTGTTGATTGTGAGTGCAGAGAGACAAGATAAGAAGGTTATTAGTTATCCTTGATGGATGCTAGAACTTGTGTCAAGTTGGTGTCTCCAGATCCTAAACCTGACACAAAAATGACAAAAGATGCAAGATGTCTTGTTATAATATAAATAGGTATTTAAATTTCAGATGGACACTCAGGCAATAAACAAGACATATGACTTAGAATAATAGTGAGGACAATTCAACACTTAACCACCCTTTCAGCGGATCTTTTAGACTACTTTGTTCTGAAGAGTGCTGTGGAAGGAGTCTGTCTCCAGAGACACAGATTGGAAGTGACCACTAGCTTTATCAAAAGCAGCACGTGCCTGCTGTTTGTTAGCAAAAGACTGGCCAGGACACATCTGTAAGCAGTTGTGCAGCAGGATATGCTAGAGAGGTCTGGGAGGTGGGTGATGAGGTGGCGTTGACCTCCTCCTGAACTGTATGTCACTTAACCTGCATGTTGGATGTCGGTGGGCCTACGCCACCTGGGGTCTCCTTAAGTGGCAAATTTGATTCCTAACTCGAAGGCACAATTGAGCTGTGACCCTCAGCTTCATTTGAGGAGAGGAGCTGATGGTCGGGCTCTTTGAGTCACAGACGGAATTTTGAAACGTGCAACTATGGAGCATATGGAGCAGGAAGTTTCTATAATGCATCAAATGTTTAAGCCCAATTCAACTTCACCCACATCTTTGAAGTGATTGCTTCATGAAGCACACTTGATAAGAAGAGACGCAAATTGATTGCAGAAATGGATCCTTCTCAAGAGCGTTAAAAAATGTAAAACAGGATCACTTCTATTTTTAAGTATAGATGGTTAATAAATGCATTTTGAACAATAATTCGACACAATTCAATAATAAACTAAATACTTATATCAGTAAATTAATGAGAAAACAATACAGAATGACAGAGATCTATTGCTTTTTTAATAAAATAGACTTGCCTTGTTAAAGATTCAGATACCATTACTATGGTGTGTATATACAATAATTTTCCATATTACTCCAAACCAGTGCAATGTAGTTTTAAATCTGCTTTGAATCAAGTTGAAGGAATATAGTTTTCTGATTTACAGTATCCAGCTGCAAGATGTCTACAGCAACAGACAATAACATTGTTTTTCAACAGACAATATGAAAGGAAAATTTGTCATGTAGAAAACCAACTGGATAATTTCACAGACTGGAAGAATTTCTATACAAGAAACATTCCCTAAGGAGAAACAAAAATGTAAAAACAGATTTTGCACATATATGCACATGTGCTTACTGGATTCACAGTACTAACTCATTGATCAGTACTAACTCACTGACACATTGATCTCTTGCATTTCAAATTTAAGTTACTGAATGCAAATCATGATGAATAAACACATTTGGAAAGTAATCTTTACACTCATTTGGCTGCAACATATGATTTTTTTTTCAAGATTAGGTCTGGCAATATTGGAATACAACAATTATACAGGATTAATTGAGTGCATGGTAAAAGTTGAACACAGTGCTATCTGTATACTGTATCTGTATTTCCATTTAACTGGGTATGGTGTAAACAGGGTTTCTTTCTTTCTTTCTTTCTTTCTTTCTTTCTTTCTTTCTTTTTAAATCCCTTGTGAGCAGTTATTTTGGTTTGCACCATCCTTAAGACCAATGAAGTCCTTGGGAATGCCGGGAAAGACTTTAGAGAGAGTGGTAGACTTTCGTGTCATCAAAACAGTAAGTCCATATTTGTAAGTCAAATTTGTTTGCAAGTCGAATTGACAAATTGAGTCTTATACACCTTGGACACAAATATAAAGGTATGTATTGTTTTTTTATGTAAAAAAAAACTGACAGGTTTGATGTTTGAGTGAGACTGCTCCTCCAAATTGCGATGCTAATCCAGGTGACGAATCTAGGTCAGCTGACCTTGTTTAAAGGGAACCCGGGAAGATGTCGGAGGAGGACAATGCTACATGGTGTTTACTGCATGCTTGAACGGATGCCATTTTGCCTCAGAGCTGTTGGGGTTTGTGAGCTCTGTCTAGTTAAGAATTTTCCAAAATAAGGATTATTCACCATTGGGACAGCTTTACAGGACAGACATTTTCTATGATTGTTTGATTAACTGAAACCTGTGATATATACACACACATATAAACACACATATACAGCATATAACAGACTTTGGACATTTTATCCATTCACTTACATACTGAATATATTGTTATATAATGTTAATATTTGTATATGGTGCACTGCAGTGTAGAGTTAAGTATTTTTTGTGTAATACATGTGAGCTACTCCTGCAATTTGCATCCACAAATGATCCCACAAATGATCACGGTTCATAACTGCGAAATTCGTAACTCAAATGTTTAGAAGTCTGGCACAGAATGATCTCTGTATGTCCATAATAAAAAATATAATCTTTCTTTGTTTCAAAAGCTTTACATATTACCACATCTCATGACCGCAAGAGCCCAGGTCTATTTCATACCTTCAATCACAACCCAACTGTTCTGTGAAAAAATTTATAATAAAAAAAAAATAATCATAAAACTGCTTCTCCTTGGTCAGTCTGAACAATTCAGTTTTCATATTCCCTTATATCCAAAGTGTTTAGCAACAGACTCATAAGCATGAGTGTGTCATGAAAAAAATTTATAAGGACAGGAGGACAGGGCAGCCAGATATAGCCCAGAGTCCAGGTGTCTGTATCACTGCTGAATGTAGAGCAGTCCAACCTCCCTCAAGTACAGCCTCAGGCTAGTAAACAGTAATTCCATGTCAGTCCCTGAAAATGCTCCCTGGTTGGAAAAGGTCACCGCCTTCCTGTGCTGTTGCATGGGGTCACCCCCAATACAGGCAGTAAGTGGAGCAGGCCTGGAAAATATGTTTTCAATAATACCTCGTCAGGCCAAGTTAGCATCTCTGACTAGTGTTCTTTGCGGGGGTTATGAGTCGCTCTCCCTACCATTTTCCTCATGTTTTCCCTCTGAGCGGGTAATGGGATGCAAGGTCGTGGGTCACTGTCAGGCTGCAAAATCACATTAAGGCCTAAGGTTAGGCTTTCACCTCTGAGCTACATAGAGCAGCGTGGTGGATTGTGCACTGTGCCATTTACAGGGGGTCGCTTGACTCCATGTTGCCGGGGGTAATGTCTGCCATAATGACCGGTAATACAGTTTGAGCTGGTCCTAAAAATTAAGACTGGAAGCTTTTTCTTTCTTTTACTTATGGAAAAAAAATCTGTATACAAACCACACACTAGCAAGAAACAAAATATTAAAATATTTCTGTCTCTCTCTTTCTCTCAAGCTGCACATGGCACTCCTGAGGGGTATAAGTTCTTGTCACTTGGAGGTCTCTGGCTTGTTGCTGAAGATGGGCCCATGTGGTCTGCTTGAGTTGCGTTTGGTGACTGGGGATGGGTCACCTTGACCATAAAAATGGCCTTGGATATGGCTGATGCAGGCAGTTTTTTTTTTTTTTTTGTGGTGGCTTGTGATTGCAGTTGCTCAATAGTTTTGCACTGAAATTCCCAAAAAACAAGTTATGTACCTGAGCCTCCAACTTCATATTAACTTAATCATTATTTCTGTTATACACAACTTCCAGTCGCTCATCAAGGACAAACTGATAATTATAAATTAGACATCTTTCCTCACACTTTTCAAAATCATTTTTATAATTATATAAAGTTGCTGTGACATTGATGGAATTAACGGAATTAAAAAAAAAAAAGAAAAAAAAGATATTTAGTGTTTGTGACTAAATCCCAATATATTATGTACTTTAACATATTGTGAAATAACGTACTGTATTTTGTCCAGTTCATATTATACAGTGAAGATCATCTATAGACCTGTGATTAAAGGAAATTATTGCATTCCGCTCATGTCATCAATCAGGACAATCTGTGCTCCTACAGAAAATGGAAAATAAAAACCTAAATATTCCTTAAAGTAAACTTGTGGTAATGAGAATATGTTACGCATTTTAGACAATGCCACTGTCGCATTTGTAGTTGCCATGTAAACTTCAACTTAATCCTACATGCTTTTAGATGAGCATCTTAGCAGTGAATGTTCAGAATTTCTGACAATGCCAAAGATTTTGTCGGCTCCTTTTAATCAAAGTGGCACTAATCAACCACTCATGAGCATGCTGCTTTAGGGGTTCCAAGATCACCAGTCTGAACTCGTTATTTAACAATTTTTGCCTGCAAGAGCAACATCAGGCCAAAAAGACTCTCCCAATCTCCAAAAAGGCTCCATGTGGAAATGAACAATTTATCTATTTATTTACTTTAAAATTACATTAAAATGTAACTACATTTACAAAACACCCTCTACATAATTGTAATTTCTTTGTGAGCACACAGAGTCCTCTCTCTCCCACACACGATGAACTAGTATTTCCTTATCCGGTGTTATAGATGTACTTGCACTTCAAATGCTTTCTAAGCGTGACAGCTTCCTGATACAGCCATAGAAATGAAAAAAAAAAAAAAACAGGGTAGCTCAGTGATTAAGATGTTAGACTACAGTTTGGAAGGTCTCAGATTTAAACACCAGCATCACCAAGTTGTCCCTGTTGGGCCCGTGAGGGTGGCCCTTAAGCCTCAACTGTTCAGATGTACAGTATAATGAGATAAGAATGCAAGTCAATCTGGACAAGGGCATCTGCCAAATTCCATAAATGACTTTTGTCAAATGATATCTGAACAAAATACACTATATTGCCAAAAGTATTTACTTATCCATTCAAATAATTGAATCCAGGTGTTCCAATAACTTCCATGGTAACAAGTCTATAAAATCTTGCACCTCAGCATGGAGACTATTTCCACAAACATTTGTGAAAGAATGGGTCACTTTCAGGAACTCAGTGAATTCCAGCACTGTGATAGGATGCCTCCTGTGCAATAAGTCCAGCCATGAAGTTTCCTCTCTACTAAATATTCCAACAAAGTGGAAGTGATTGGAAATGACAGCAAATTTTTGGGCCATCTAAAATCACAGAGCAGGGTCAGTAGATGCTGAGAAGCATAGTGCACAAAGGTCGCCAAATTTCTGCAGAGTCAATAGTCTCTTCAATCAGGCCTTCGGATTAGCTCAAGAAAAGTGCATAGAGAGCTTCATGGAATGGGTTTCCATAGCTGAGCAGCTGCATCCAAGCCTTACATCACCAAGTGCAATGCAAAGCATCGGATGCAGTGGTGTAAAGCACGTCGACAGTGGACTCTAGAGCAGTAGAGGCATCTTCTCCAGAGTGTCAAATCATGCTTCTCTGGCTGGAAATCCGATGGATAAGTCTGGTGGTGTCCAGGAGAACCATACTTCTCCACTGACTGCATTGCGCGAAATGAGAAGTTTGATGTGTAGTTGCTTTTCAGAAGTTGGTCTCGGCCCCCTTAGTTCCAGTCAAAGAAACACTTAATGCTTCAGTACGCAGTACCAAGACATTGTGACAATTTCCTGCTTGGGGATTGCTTCTTCCTGTTCCAACATGACTGCACACCAGTGCACAAAGCAAGGTCCATTAAGTTTGGTGTGGAAGAACTTGACTGGCCTTCACAGGGTCCTGGCATCAACTGGATAGAACACCTTTGGGATGAATTAGAGCGGAGACTGTGAGCCAGGCTTTCTCGTCCAACATCTTTGTCTGACCTCACAAATGCCCTTCTGGAAGAATGGTCAAAAATTCCTACCTTGTAGAAAGCCTTCCCAGAAGAAATGAAGCTGTTATAGCTGCAAAGGGGGTGGGGCCAACATCATATTAAACCCTATGGATTAAGAATTGGATGTTACTCAAGTTCATATGCATGTGAGGGCAGGTGAGCAAATACTTTTGGCAATGGAGTGAATGTAATATAAGCTAAGTGTGAAACAATTTGGAAGATAACAGTCAAAGATGATTTGGTATTTGTTTTCTCTTAGAAACATTAAATCGCCAAATGTTTCTGGACACTTGCAAACCACACCAATTTATTGGCAGTCCACAAACTGTTGCCATAATGTTAGAAACACACAATCGTACTTGTGTGGCATGTCTTTGTATGCTGTAGTATTGCAATTTCCCTTCATTGGAAAGCACGACAATGCCCATGTACGTAATAAATAAGAGGTCCACGAAACAATTTAACATTAAAACAATTATGTTGTGAATAATAAAAATGTAAAATAAAATTATATTTTACTATACAATGTAAACTGTAATGCTCAAAGTAATAAACATATTGAGTACTGTTAACTTAAATAATTACAATTAGGTCAAATTAATAAACCTTGAGGAGTATTTAGAACTTTTTGGTATTTATGAGTTTTTACACTTTACAAGTTAGCTGAACAAGTTTGATATTTTAAGTAACTGTAAGTACTTAAGTAACAATAACTGTCATCTTAAAGTTCTACCAACTTAAAATCTTTCAGACTAGCGATTTTGTGTCTGAAGTCATCAGGGCAATAGGGCACTGGTGGCTCAGTGGTAAGTGTTTCGTTTGCTATGTGAAAGGCTCAGGTTCGATTCCGAACAAATGGATGAAGTGTCTGTACCAAGCCTAGATAAAATGGGAGGGTTGCGTCAGAAAGGTCATCTGGTGTAAAACCAGTGCCAAGCTTGTGTGCGGACCGGATTGTCTGCTGTGTCGACCCACAATTTAATTGATTTGCAACAACTAAAAAAAGTTATAATATTAAATAGTAATAGTAATAGTAATGCTCTTAAATAGTACGAGTTAGGCTACTCAATAATGCAAGTAAAGAATGATGAATATGAATGAATACAACTGTTTACTTAAAATTGGAAACATCATTATTAAAAGATTTTGATGTAACTGATTACCTCAAATTTTTTTTGTTTTTTTTTAGTTTTGCAAACTTATCCGCGTTTACAGTCTATCTATCTATCTATCTATCTATCTATCTATCTATCTATCTATCTATCTATCTATTCTATCCTATTCTAATTTAAATGGCCTAAAAAAGCTTCCTTGTTTAGGATAATTGTTCCAATTTGCCGAAACTAACTGAATAAGGAGTACCACATACTGTAAATCACCAGAAAATTAGAACGCGAGGCGAAAAGAACTACATGATACAGTCCAAGAACACTACACCTGCAGCTGTAATTACCACTTCAAACAAAAAGCACAAGGGCAAAATAGGCACATGCACAACATTCAAATTATCTCCATGCATCAGAATAAAACATGAAAACAATGCCACCTCAGGTATCAACTTGTAAAAAAGTTACACACTCTAGGATTTCATTTAATCACCTTTAGCTTTGATTACAGCACAGAGTGTGATAGCCATGTGTGAAATGATTCCTCATGCTCTTTCACAGTTTAATCCTGGAATATGCCTAGGCCTTCGGGGAAGAAAAACTCCATAGATGTAAGAACCTGGTCATTCAGAACATTTAGTTCATCAGCTGACTTGTTTCTAATTTATTGAGACATAACATTGCTGAGCCTAGACCCGACCAACCCCAGATGTCCCCAGGTTTGTACAGTGGCCTCTATGAATGACAGGTGCATTGCTTCATGTGTTTCTCTTCTTTCCCTGACACACCCATCACTATCAAGCAAAGAACAGGGTCAATCTGGAACCATCAGACAACATGTCCTTTCTCCACTTCTCCAATCTTTATAAGTCTCCCTAGTTTTTTTCTTTGCTTAATAAAGCCCAATAAGTTGGCAAATTTTTTGGTCGGGCAGTGTACATAGAAGACTACAGCAATGACTCCACACCTTTATCCTTTTTACTGCTCTAAACACGGAACTCACCAAAAAAGGATAAAAGATATTCAGAACATATTAAGTTCAATTAGTTGTTTAACTGACAACTCATTTACCTGCTACTCAATCAACTGCCACACCTTGACTGCTGGAACAATGTGAAATAAATAAAGTACACATTTCTCAGTGTTTAAGTTAAATGACAGCAATTGGTAATTAGTTAATTATTCACCTGAGCAATCAACATCAAATAAAATGTGAGGCCGTTAGTGCTACCTGTTACTCCCTTCTCAGTCTGTATTTTTTTTTTTTAAATAGAGGGCGCGCCAGGTATTCTTCCATAAGCCAAAATAATCTTTCAGCAGATTCCCTGATTTGCTCCTGCCTCCCCCAAAATATGCCTGTACTGGGTGAAATGTGTACTCGAAATAGGTGTGTGTATGATGTGTGGGATGCCCCATGCTGGAAAGGCATACAATCCAGTCCCATGCGTACTCAGGATAGAACACACATTTATTTATTTATTTATTTAGTTAGTTAGTTAGTTAGTTAGTTAGTTAGTTAGTTAGTTAGTTAGTTAGTTAGTGCTCTTCCTGTGTAACTCTGTACCAAACATTCCTGCAGCAGCACTAAAGAAGAACATGAAGACAAAGTCCAAACAAATTTTTTATACTTTAACAACCTTTATAAAAGTGGTGTAAGCTTAAGATCTGTTTCCTTCATCTGCAATTCCTTTCCTTGAAAATATCTATCATCATTTATAATGATTTATTATGTGCAATTTATGTAATTTTTTATATGTGTATACTAAACTTGATGTAAAATAAGTACTTGACAATGCATGCATCATTTCTGAATAATGTCTGAAGGTCAGCAAGCTTCCCAGTTTAGCCATTTTCCCAAAACTGTTTAGAAAAAAAATCATTATAAAGTTGTAAATTTTTTTTTTTACTACTGTAGTTGGTTTTAATGTATTAATGGTTGTAAACGTATGGATGATTTGTGTGTGTGTGTGTGTGTGTGTGTGTGTGTGTGTGTGTGTGTGTGTGTGTGTGTGTGTGTGTGTGTGTGTGTGTGTGTGCGGGTGCGTGCGCGCGTGCGTGCGTGTGTGTGTCAATTGCTCAAATGTATAATGAAATAAAAATGTAAGTGGTTCTGGATAAAGGCATCTGCCAAATGCAGATATATACACACACACACACACATCTAGGCATTTGGCCCCCTCTTTTATATATATTATATATATAGACTTATGTGTAGAGAATCTTAAAATGTAGTTATATCCTAAATATATGCATGCTTTAAAAGGTTTGCAAAATCTTATTTTATAAAATTTAATTCAATACACAGATTCAGTGAGGTTCAAATACAAGTAAAATACATTTACATGCAAAGGTAGAAGTAGCACAGTTTACTATGTATATAGTATTTATACTGTTATTTTTCTGTTTTCTGCTTCAGATGGCGATAAAGTGAAATCAACCATGTAAAATACATAATATGCATAGTTGTGTTTTTTTTATGATTTCTTTTTTATAAGCATTTATGGCTATCATGTAAGAGGTGCAATACGTGTGCCTTTCTGCTTGACAGCATAGAAATAATTATTCATTAAAAATAAGTGTCTCTTTAATTAGTTCTGCCATTAAAAGAATAAAGCAAATGGCTTTTGATAAAGCAACGTACAACAGGAATTTACGGTTGGGGTTCGAGTCTTGCTTTATTTAAATACAGTCTTATTCATTTAATGACCAGAGTCTGTGATCAGGACTCATCAGCGTTAATGCCACAGTAGAATGTTCTGCCAATTTGCCTAGATTCGCCCAAGGCCTTGGTTCGCCCCCCTTAGTCTTAGAAGGAGTGTCCTCACGTGACTCACACAGCGCGACAAGGAAAATAATGTCCATAGAACGGGGCGATTGTGCGGCAGTGAGACGCCGCATGCAACACTAACGATGATGTGTTTATGTTTTTCAGCACGATTGCCTTTGAATTAATTTTTTTTTTGCATCTATTGTTAAAAGCTTCTTCTATTAGTCTATGTGCCTTAATGAAGGCTGTTTTCTCTATTCAAGAAAGCCAGACCGATGCTTGTCGGCATGATGAATTCAGAATTGCTTCATAATGAGATAAAAAGAGGGGGAAAGTTTTTTCTTTTTTTTATTGCATATTTTCTACACATTAGTTTTGTTGCAATTGTTAAAAAGCAGTATTACTGTAAGGATGGCATCCGGCATGAGGGCTCATCACATAAAGGCCAATGAAACTAAGGGTAAAAAAATGAGAAGCGGGGGACGGTGTGAAAACAATAGAAATTAAAAGGCAAACAAGAAGGGCCTTAGTGATGAAAACACACCATATGCCAATGTCGCGTTCCAAATGGATGTGACCTTGAGCGCCCTCTCTTTTCATTTAAATAGTTTTCCTATATTCACCAACAATTGTTTTGAATGCCTTCCGTTTCCTTAAAAAAAAAAAGAAAAAATAAGGACCGAACTCTGTGGCCTTTGCTATCAGACACTCAATTGTGTTCTTTATTTATTGATTTTATTATTTATTCATACAGCATGTTTTGATGAGCAGCTTTCAGCATGCACCCATTCTCTAGAAACACCCCATAAGTCTGCTTTATGCTTTACAAATACACGGTGAAGGGCAGACTATAAACTTTTTCTTTTTTTCATTTTTAAATGACAACCATATAACTAAGAGGTAAAAAAGCCTTTGAAGTCCTGATCTATAAACAAAACAGAATGCTTTTAAGGCTTTGAATATTTAGTTGTCTAATATGAAGCTTACTTTCGATGTTGTTTGTAGACTGTGGCGATGTGAGGGGCACAGAGAGAGTGCCATCAGTCACAACAACAACAACAACAACAACAAAAATCCATAACGAGACAAAACATGCAGCAATTAGACATAACAATGAGAGCTTTTGATGTGACCTGTTGTGCCATTCTGCCTAGACGTATACGGCAGAGAAAAGAGCAAAAATGGACAGTGTTAAAACACCCAGGGAAGTGAACACCCTTGAAGACTGGGAAAGGCCAGCAATAATTAAAAGCCCTGGATTTGTTCTCCAAGGGGATTATCACGGCTAGCGCTCTGATGAACCCCCGGGTCTTTGTCTCATCACACTCCTGGGTGAGCTGCTTTTCTACTGAGTTGTTTTCCAGTGAAATCTGTGTCACAGAGTGACTTTTATCTATGGGCCTCTAGCGCTTCAACCACCTCTATGTGTTTGAAACTGAACAAAGTTAAAGATAAGCTGTCAGAGGAAGAGATTCCATACATTAGGTCATTATTTTCCCTGGTATGAACAATTATACATTTATACCATGAAAAGCATTAATATTGACAAAAAAATAAAAATATATACTGCATATAACTAAAAATATCTGCAGCAGATTTTATCCGAACATAACGTGACTTTCCTTAATGTAACTCATATTCAGTTAACTGTCTACAAATGACAACAGAACATCATTAGACTTCCTGTAGATAAAGCTTCATGATCGAATCATATCGCATATCAGCTGCTGCTACTGTTTCCGCAGCCCCTGCTCCTGCAGACAACGAGGCTGGCTCCTTCAAAACCACCGTTCTTAGCCTTTGAAAAAAATCCACAATATGGTTATCACTCGCATCCTTATTTCTTTGTCTTGCAACTCCTCTGGGGGAAGTGCAGAAGACCCGGGGCTTGCCAACACCACTAGAGGTTTCTTTCCCTACTTTCACACAAGCCTGGTGTTAATGCCTCGGGCTTCCTTCACAGATTTGAGTGACTGTGGAATTAATGCTGCACGCCTTGTTTTCAGAAGTTGTCCCTCTAGATTTGCTTCCCTGGATGCACAATTTGCGCTTAAATTGTAATTATTCATTAGCATGTTATGTTCACCACCCCACTGTCATTTGCTTTAATTGAAACAGACACAGCGGCTGTCCCTGAAGTGAGAGGACCAGTCTAGGACCAGCCATGTAGCACTGGCCTACTGTCGGTGTCAGTGGAGTGAGATGACAGTATTTTGCCCAAGATCACGCTCCCACCCTCAGATGCCTACTTGAATTAATGAACATTGCTGTCTAGTTGCAATGTAAGTGCATTCATTCATCTTCTGTACCACTTGTCATGTACAGGACTGTGTTGGGCCTGGAGCCTATCCCAGAGCACAAGGCAGCGTACACCATGGAGAAGGTGGCAATGCATTGCAGGGCATGCACCCACTATGGGCAACTTGGGAACTCCAGTTATCCTAATCTGCATGTCTCTGGACTGTGGGAAGAAACCGGAGAAACATGCCAAGCATGGAAGAACATGCAAACTGCAAGCACACAGACCCATAGTGGGATTCAAACTCTCGGCCCTGGAGGTGCAAGGTGCCAGGCTCAACTACACCATCATGCCGCACGGCAATGTAAGTGTTATTGTTCAATTGCTGGTTCGATTTCGGAATGGTAAAATAACAAATTATCAACTTTTTGTACCTGGTCTGGTCTTTGGTGGTTCTTTTATATTAAAATACCATGAGCACAGCCTCCAATTAAAATGCTCCTCCCCTGGCTAGCCGTATACAATGAAAGATCCAATAAATAAAGGGAGATAGTATCGTGGTGCACCTAATAAAGTGGATTATCTTACTATTGAAATTTGCAGAATTATTGGTTTAGACCAAAAAACTGTCCCTGGCTCAATTCTTAAAGCTTAATTTTTATAGTTTGTGAATCATACTGTACCTGTAACAAACTGGATTGGAGAAAAAGTTTCCAAAATTTGTTAAAAATCATGGGGAACATTAAAAACAATACAAAAATGAAGGCTACAATGCATCACCAGTCTCCTCCACCGCCAGTTTAATTTTCAATGTGGTAGTTGATGACAGAACCTTACCACAGAAGCCCATGCCTGCTGGGGAACCTGCAAAAGACACAACAATAGGTCTTCACTGCTTGCTGAACACTGACATTGGTGAAACCAGCTTTCCGGTCTGACCTCTACTCCAGATCCAACAGGTGCCCAGTTTGGTCCAGAGAAGGTTACTATAGAAGTGGGTGATCGTACACACGTGTATAAATTTATATATACATGAAAGTCAAGTCAAGAAGTCAAATTTTGCAGTGGTTCCAAAGCTTTACCCCAAAACACTGCAAACAAGGAATGAAACAAAGCAACTCCCTTGACCAGTAATTATAGGTCCCCATGCACAAACACAAATTCATAATTTGGGAAATTTTTTATCATACTACTTCTAGCATGCTTTCATGAAACCAAGAGGAAACTTACATTGGCATGGGACCCAGGATCTGTGAATCAGCAGCACTGCCTTCCGTGCTACCATGTCATCCTTGTTTTAGAATAGTCGTACATAATACAATTTACAAATCCGCTGATTGCTCTACTAATTGTTCAAAAGAATCTCAGCAGCAGTGGTGCCACTCTGACTGATTTCAACTAGTGTGGAAACAGCAGGCTAGACACCGTAATTAATGATGGCATGTGTATGAATTTGTTCCCTTGTGGCCTAAGTGGTTTCAATGTGACCCTGTGGTGAGTTGGCTTGTCAGCTGCTTTGCACATTAGCAAATCTGCTGTTGCTGTTCAGGGGAATTTTCCATCTTTCTCACACCTTTCTCTCTCTCCTATCTCTTGTTTCTTCACATCTCTCTTGCTTACAACTGTGTTCGGTAGCCTCGAGTGAAAGCAAAAAAGTGGGAGAAAACATAGAGGAATGGTCATGTAGTCCGTCTCTCTTTCTCTCTATCTCTCTCTCTCTCACACACACACACACACACACACACACACACACACACACACACACACACACACACTAGTGCTAATTAAAGCCTTCAGTGCATGAGGAGAAATGTGTAATCATGACATTTAGTCAAAGGAAATTTGGGTAGATGAGGAGAAATTCTAGCACGTAAGCCAAGCCAGGCCTGAGGCACCCTGGCAGACAAAAGGACAGCAGCAGCAGCAGCCACGGGTTGGCTGGGGAGCTGCAGAAAGGTCATCTTCATGAAGAGACGAACATGTCTGCTTTTGTTCTAGTCCCTCAGAACATATGTTTGGCCCACCTCCATCCCTCACTCTTATCTGGCTGAAATCTAAACCCGTGCATGCAAACACAACTTTTGACTGCGTAACTGTTTCTTGCAACAGTTGCAAGGGGGCATTACCTTACCTTCTTGATCGACTGATGAAAATCGACTGAATGGGAAACACCTGTCTCTAGATTTTAGAACCACTCTTGCAGTCGACAAGGCTGGAATCAAGGACGGCTCATCACCCTAATGCAATATCAGGTTTACTTGGTGATGGATACAAATGTTAACAGCAGAGCCATTGGTATTTTGGCCTAATTTATCCTGCTCTTTAACATCTCTACTTCTGTTTGGACCTGTTAGTGCAGCCCTGCTGAATTCTCCATTCTGATTGTTCAGCATATATTGATTAATCTACTGTATTAATGCAGCAACCCTGACAGTCGAGCGAGTCATAAAAGCATGTTGTGCTTGTACTGCTATAACTACTGATATTATTTCTAGTGCCAAATTGGTATTTAAGCAATATCAGACAAAATCAGTTTTAAATTCCTACTAGTACTGTGTAGCCAAAAAGTGAGAAGAATGAACTGTGTACAGTCCCTCGTTCCACACACCAAGTAGTGCCCTTGATCAGGGGTTAGAAAGGGATTTGGCATGCAGCATTGTGTTGGAAGCTAGTTAGCTTTGTAGCTCGCATTGACGATTAACAGATTGCTCAGAAGCAATTCAGAAAGACTTGATGCAATTACTAAGGAGACAAAGTGTTGTTTAAAATGACATATTGTTAACAAACGGGTTTTTTTCTACATAAATCACTCCATAATTGATGAGTTTCCTATAACAGCAATGGTTTATTGCTACTATTACAGTTTATCTGTTTTATTATGAATTTGTGACAAATATTGTACCCCATAGGTGAAAATACACAATGCACACACCATTAAAGTGACGTATGTACTTGTTGTGGATCACTCTTGTGGGGGGAAATAACCATCATCATTGTCTATACCACTTTATCCTGTATACAGGGTCACGGGGCACTTGTAGCTCAGGAGACTTAGGGCACGAGGTAGTTTACACCCTGGACAGGGTGCCAATCCATTACAGGGCAAACACTATAGGTCATTTGGGAATGCTAATTAACCTAATTTGCATGTCCTTGAACTGTGGGAGGAAACCAGAGTACCCAGAGGAAATCCACCAACATGGGAAGAAGATGCAAACTCACAGAGTCGGTAATCAAACCTGCCCAGGAATCAAACACGGACCCTGTTGGTGCAAGACGACAGCGCTAACCACTAATCCACTGTGCCGCCAGGGAAAATGTTATTCATAAAATTAGCTATTAGTAAATGCCAGAGTGTAGTACAGTAGAAGGTCATCTTTAATGATTTCCTTCTGAATATTATAGACAATTCAGTATAATTGTAATTTTTAGAAAACAGTTATTTTACAGTTAGAAAAAAAATAATAACACATGTATTTGTTGCATATACTGTACATTACTCAATGCAACCTTTTTTTTTGTAAATTAGATAGACCCTTTTAAGTTATGAAGCATGTTTGGCCTTTCACGTGAAAAATGCTTGGATAATTTGTTTTACTGAATAGATGAAGACAGGTCTATCCTGTCAGTCTATCCCCAAATCCCATAGGCTGGATGATGACAGTAAGTTTCTGCTCTTCCTCAGGTTAGGAAGAAAACACCCAGATGGCAGCACTGTATGCTGAAAGCACTTTGGCCACCATTCTGTCAATGCCACGCTCTCATCGCTCTTGTCTTCTGCCAATCTTAACCAGTATCTAAATCTCATCTTACAGTGAGATGACTAGACAAGAACAGAAGGGACAGATACATCTCTACTGATGGCAATTCAACATTCTTCTCCAGCATGGGGATCTAAGTGTGACAAGGTGGTGGCATGAGCTGTGAGTGTTGTCACATGAATGCAGAGCGGCACTTGGTGGAAGCAAGAATTTGGTGGGTAACTATGTGATTTTTAATTTGCCTTTAGGAGAGAGAATTTAGGATAGAATATTACTTTCCTGTTTGTGAGAAACTAATTGTATAGACCTTTGCATACTTGTAATGTTTATATATGTTGATGTCAGACATTACCTAACAAAACATGATTATTATCAATCCCATGCTGGTAAAATATGCCTAGTCCCATGTTTTTCTTAACTAATAATAGCTTGCATAATGCAGTAAGGTACCAAAGTTTATCTAGAGCATTTAATTGGATTAATAAAGACACAAATGAGTACATAACTTGACTCAGGTGTATTTATTATCCATTTTTTTTATAAAAGCAGATACACTAATCAACCATAATATCATTATGCCCAGTGATGTGTATGTTCCCCTTGTACCACTGGGGCAGCTCTGGCCCCTACGGGTGTGGCTCCACAAGATCTCTGGGGGTGTCAGGACATTACCAGCTGATCCTTTGTGTCCTGTGGGTTGCAGGATGGGGACTCGGATCGGATTGGTTTGTCCGGCGCAGCAAATGGGTGTTCAAATGGTTTGGGATCTCGGGAATTTGAAGGCTGTGTTGGCAACTCTGGGCTCTTTGCCTGCTGTGTGCCATGCATGGTGTGCTGTTTTGGTGCACTAGGAGCACTAGGACATATGTGCTGCATTTGCTTTTCCGTGGGATTGGATCGGATTGGATGGGCGTGAGCCTTGGGTGTCTATGATCCTATCACTAGTTTATCGGTGTATAGTAGATAATTATTGTGAATGTGAAATTTTTAATTTTGTATCCAATCATTATATAAAAGACATACTCTTTGTGCCCTCATCATGGTGTTTCCATTTCCAGACATGTGGATAGCTGGCGTTCATGTCAACCAGGCAACAATTCAGAGACGTCATTCTGATTTGTCCGACTCGTCTAAATATATTATAAAATGCATATAAAAAAGCACAATAAGGTGGTTTGAGAAAGAGAAAGTGAGAGAAAGAGAGAATGAGAGAGAGAGAAAGAGAGAAAGAGAGAGAGAGAGAGAGAGAGAGAGAGAGAGAGAGAGAGAGAGAGATGTAATAATGTTGAAATGTGAAATGCTTTTATTTGGATACAGTCTCTCTAAGCATTCCTTTAATACATTATTTAAAATCCTGCCTGAAATCTGACAAATCTAATCAGTTTCTCTTTGCTAAAGAGAACGAAAACAACAGAAAAGTAACATCTGCTTGCTACTAGCTTCCATGAAGGCACTTTCCACATTGAATATGTGATGGTTATGGCTGTCACATGCTGATATGTTTTGAATGGATGCCATGTCTGCCAAGGGCTTGAAGCTCATAAACAGACTCCTCTGAGAGCAAACAAAATTTCCCGGTTCCGAAATCACATTTCTTTGCCACAAGTGTCTCTGTGTTTTTTATCTCACACTTGCCATTATTTATTTCTTTGCTTCTTTTTTTATAAAAACTCATTCCTGACACTAATGTAAAGAAATGCATTATGATTTTTTTTTCTGCTAATTAAATAAGGGCTAACCATAAGCTTATGCAAATGTAGGTCATCAGTGGGCAGGCTTGACAGCAAATGGGAGCGGCAGCTTGGCATACATCATACTCGTTGCACTTCCTGAACCCACAATAATGAGGCTCGTCTGTCACTGCCTGTCCTCTTCCTCTTCACATGAATACCGGAAAGAATAGACACTCATATACAGTATGCATTAACAGCTTGTAAAAGAGAAGCAGCTCCACCAGTGAACATCTACACCTGGGAGGTGAATGTACAAGCAAATTCCATTGGTATTATGAAGATGGTGGAAGTGGTTCACATGGTTTGATTGTGTTGGTAATTCTTAAAGGAAAGACAACGTAGAAGACTACTTTGAAATTGTGTTTAGACATGGTGTTGCTGTATTCCTGATATTTTCGTAAGATGTTCATGAATACAGAACACTGTTATGAGAATATAAACTCCCATTACTTTTCTATATAATCCCCTGCTACACCAATGCACTTCACTAGTGCTTAGCTACCATCAAGGTGGAAAATATTCTCAGACCGCCTGCTTCACGTCTGAAACGCTGGCCTCCCAGAAACTCCTTTAATGGCCCAAAAATTTGGAAATGGCTGTGAGCCGAGGTTAGGACTGCACCAGGAATGTTACAAACGGCATTATGCATTTGCAGATCATCCGATCCGCACATGACTTGGCACAGGAGCAGCACTGTGCGTAAGGTAGGAAATTGTTAACTAAATCAATAAAAAGAATTAATAGAAGATAGATATTTGTTTATTTTAAAGTTCAGTCAGAATTACATTACAAAATAAATCTAAACATAATAATCGTATAATTAAGTTTAATAAGCAAGTTGTTTATGAGGAATTATTACTCATCACTCACTCATCATCATTACTGCTTAATCCTGTATTCAGGTTCACGGGGGGCCTGGAGTCAGGAGACTTAGGGCACGAGGCAGGATACACCCTGGACAGGGTGCCAATCCATCGCAGGGCACAGACACACACACACACTCACACACTCATTCACACACTACGGGCAATTTGGGAACTCCAATTAACCTAACCTACATGTCTTTGGAATGTGGGAGGAAACCGGAGTACCCGGAGGAAACCCACCAAGCATGGGGAGAGCATGCAAACTCCATGCACACAGAGACGGGAATCGAGCCTGGCCGGGAATCGAACCCGAACCCTGGAGGTGCAAGGCGACAGTGCTAACCACTACACTTCCATGCCGCCGAGGAATCATTACTTGATATAAAAACAATCTGAGCCTTAAAGTTTCCTTTTTGTTTTATACTAAGCAATAAATCTGATCATACTTTCATTGTGAGCAAGTGGTGCATTACATAATGGCACAAACACTGATGCTCAATTACAAAACACTCAGCATGCCAGACTACGTTCGGTGTTGAGAAAATGAAGTGTGTGTGTGTGTGTGTGTGTGTGTGTGTGTGTGTATGTGTGTGTGTGTGTGTGTGTGTGTGTGTGTGTGTGTGTGTGTGTTTCATTCTCTAGAGAGCGAGAGCCTTGCTCGCTTGTAGCAGGACTCATTCCAGCATCCCACTCTTCTCCGAAGAGCCTGGCTGAGAGAACCCTTGTCCTGGAGTCTGCTCAATAATGGATGAGTCTGGGGTAAACAAATAGGGCACGAGAAATTAAGCAGAGTTAATTATTCAAAGGTACCAATGCATTTAGATTGGGCATTGGGGCCTGCTAGAAGAGTAGCAAGCTTTTGATTAGCTAAAGTCTGGGCCATTTCTAGTTCACTGAAATTCAGCACACAGACTTCTCTCTGAGTAAATTAACGTGTTAAGGGGTAAGTGTTGCCAGGTTGAACCTGTAGTATTTAACAAAAAAAAAAAACACACCAAAATTTCGATGTTTTATTATTCTCACAAATAGAAATGTTATACTTACTGTAAGCAATTAAATTTAATTATTTCACCCTAAAGACTACAAGAGGATAAAGATGTTTGAATGGCTAATTCGATAGGAGGTAGAACTGACTATCTATCTCTTTCTTTCTTTCTTTCTTTTAATACTTTTATTTATACCTATGTTTTGAATACCATTTACCACTACTACCTATACTGCAAGAACTTGTGCATGGATGTTCTTCATCTTCACCCTCTACGTATACCACTTATCCTGTGTACAGCATCGCTGGGGTCTGAAGATTGTACAAGGACACCTAGGGCATGAGGCAACGTACACCCTGGACAGGGTGCACACATATACACATATACACACACACTCACACTCACACAATTGACCTAATCTGCATGTCTTTGGATCATGGGAGGAAACCGGAGTACACAGAGGAAACCCACCAAGCATGGGAAGAACATGCAAACTGTAACCATACAATCATTGTACTATCACTTAATTTCATCAAGCTTCATCTAAGAACCTTTTTAGTCCAACTAGGGACCGTGGAGGCCAATGCTTAATGACTAATCAGCATGTTTTTGGATTGTTGGAGGAAATACCTCCAAGCATGGGGAGAACATGCAAGCTCCATGCACACATGACCCGAGGTGGGAATTGAACCCCAATCCTGGAAGTGCAATAATTTGTACTATCACTTTATTACTCAGCATATACCCCATAAAGGTTATGTTTAAAGAGAACTCTTGTACCGTATTGCCCTGAATGAGGCTGAGCATTGATTTAAAAGAGAGACAAGAGAGCATTCAGGGTCTATGCCCCTGCTGTCCTTGTGACAGCACAAATAGCCTTAAAGCTCTAGGTACAAGGTCTGTTAAATTTATGGCAATTGAGAGAGAGGGCGTCTGGAGCCTTGAGTCATATTGAAATGATCCTGACTGGAAAAAATAAGAAGCTTTTGTTTTCGATCTGTCCTTACCTACATGTATAAGTGGCTAAACTGTGAACCTCCATCTCATATTGTCAGTTTATGTTAAAGTGTTTCTTGACCACCAGTGCTAGGGAAGCTTCCCTTTATAGACACAAGTCTAAATGTTTGTATTGTTATTGCAAATTATGGCAAAATTATATTGTAGAACACATGGTTGATCCTTCAAGATGGGTTGAATTTAATTGGATTTTCAGATTAATCTAAAAAAGAAATTTCTTTATTAAATATGTACAGAGAATAACCTTCCTGGTACACTTGACAAAATGTATAACAAATCATTTTTTACATATTGATTTCATTCACCTCATTTTACTTGTTCATGAAAAAAATTAATTAGTTAATAATATTGCTTAATCTTTATCACAGATCCATCCTTCGTTAGGTAATCCATACCATGTAACAGTGTCTGTTTTTTTTTTCTTTCTTTCTTTTTTCAATACAATGCTAACAACGATCTAGGATCGCTCCCGAAATCCACAGCCTGCATATTTGTTTTCATAGGTTCCTTTCATCATAAATATATAATGATATTTATAGTGTACTCTTATCTTTGCTCGTCTATCTGTTGCATTGTTGCACTTCTGTATTGGCCCAGTTTATACCTATATTTTTGCACTATTGCTCCGCCAATAATGGACTCACAATACACTTACAAACTTAAGAGAGTAAAGAGTCATAATGCAGCAAATGGTAGAAAGGCAGTGCCACAATGATTCTCGATACTCTGGCATTGATTCATTGGGTACTTTGATCTGCACTTCAACTCACAGGAGGTGGATGATTAGATGATTTATAGTTATGCTCCTCGGGGTCAAATTTCTCTAACTCTCACTGTATCGAGGCATGCGCCAGTGCATTCCCTGACACCTCGTCTGAACGATGTAAACAGCACAATCCCGCCATGAATTTTTCATAACGCCATGTTCGATACTAAATGCAATAAGTGTTTCTTGTAAGATGACTCTGCAGCACTTACGGCACTTGAGACGGAAGCGAGTTTCCACACCAAGGCAAGTTTGGCTGGTCATGTCAATGGTGGAGATGGGGAAACTGGTTAGATGAGACAAATCAGACTGGTAGACAATATGCTGGTGGCCAGATAACAGTGGAGGAACTAGACTTCCAGACTAAAGACATACTTCATCCTCATCCTTTTAAAGCTTTGTCAATTGTCAAGTCATATCAAAGTATGCCTAAGCCTTGGATCTGAGCTAAATAATAAAAAATCTGATATTTCAAAGCCTTTTTTTGTTGTTTAAACCAGGATTGGTCAGGATTGGCCTGACAGTTGCACCAGCTGCTGATTTTTCCCCCCTTTTCTTGCATCACTCTACTTAATGAACATACTGTATACACAAATCCCTGCAATGGACGACTGCCACCGCTTCCCAGTTCTTAAGCCGCAATGCTAAAAGTTTTGGAAGACGGATATTCACACGCAAATCACTGCCATTCAACCTCAATCTATTGAGTGTGCCCATTAAAGTTAATTTGCAGCAGGGAGTGGTTAATGGAAGTGCACTCTTCAAGAGTCAGTCAACCTGATTTAGGAGCGTTCGGCTCATAGATCCACTGACTGACATTGACAGCTTTAACAGGGGTCTGCTCATAACAGAATTCATGCTGATCCAAGATAAGGTTGTTTGAGCCACTTTATTAACCTTCCGAAAATTATAAAAGCTTTAGAAATGGCAAGGTTGAACTTCGGTCATCATAAAATGACATACCGGTTACCAGCAGCAAATTAACGAGCTTGTCTTTGATTCTTTAAGGGGAACAGTGACATGGGCAAAGATGTTGAGAAATACAAAGACAACAAAAGAAACTCATGAAATAAAAAAAATATTTTACCATTATGTCAGATGACAGGACAATACAGCCAAGTCCTGCAGATGCCATCTTCTCACAGGAGACCATGTGTGAATGTCTCCTCTGCAAAAAAAAAACTAAACGTTAACAGTAAATATAGACAGTTAATATTAGAAAATTAACACTCTTTTCTTTACCATGTAATGAGAAAGGGCTACGGCTTAAGCTTCACATATTCAAACAGACAAGGGTCACTATAATATTATGTACATTGTTCTGTATAGTAAGAGAAGGTCGCAGGTATCACAATTATTGATTTTTTTTTTTTTATGTAAATAAAATGCATGCCGACTCTCCATTGACTATAATGAGTGTAAAGAGCCCTTCAAGATTCGTAATAAGTATGCAAGCATGTAATAAAGAAACATATTTTTTTCTACGAAATGTAATTAAGCGCAGGTACTATTGGTTAGGTTCAATAGCACTCAACTAATTTACTTAAATAAATATTACATTGCAGTATTGCAGTACATGTATAGTTACAAAACACAACTACGCAAGAAGTTCTTATTTTGCATCCCTGAAGGCTATCATCTTTTTCATGTCTACTTCTCTTATGTCCTGCACCGACATAAAGGCATACAATTTCAGAGACAGGGCTGCAGTTTTAAATAACAACAGGGCAAAACACAGCAGTCCAGGAGTGCAGGGCTCGCCATCCTCCGTCCACTATATGAGTGTCGGAGAAAAGTAAAGTGTCAGGCCTTAATCAGGTTAGCCAGAGCCAGTGATGGATTAAGCTCCAGTCAGGGAGACGTTTCCCCAACATTAGGGTGTCTGAGATGTCAGCTGAAGACCGCTCCCATTAATAGCTCTCTCTCAGATTACTGCATTAAGTTTATTAGCAGCTCCAAGTCCACAAACACTTTGGACCCACACGGATGGGGGAGGTGTCTTCCTCCAGTCTCTCTCAATTTCTCTTCAGCACTTCATTAGAATCCACACTGAAGCACCGGTCATGGAACAGCACAGCACTATTGCAGAGCTTATTAAAAAAAATCTGCCTCAGATTTCAGCCTGAAATCTCAGCACTGATGACTTTTCTATTACTATACATTAAATCCTATCAAGTTTTATGTATCATGAACAGTTACAGCCTACATTCTAACAAAAAAGTTAAATAATTTCCGATGCTGTACTTGCTGATCTAATAGACCAAAAATGGTGAATAACATGACGTTCTTCTTGCAGAAATGTCACCATATGCTCATTTTTTTAATCAATTTATGTGACGCATTCATGAATGTAAGCTTTTCCTGTAGAATTGACAAAACAACATACTGGAATAAGCGCATAAACCTCCTGAGATCTAGACTCTCCTGTGGTGTACATTAATTAAAGTCTTTAAACAGAAAGATGCTCACTTACTAATCATCTATTCCGCTTTATTTGGTACGGGGTTGCAGGGAGGCCAGGAGGCTATACCAGAAGACTTAGGGCATGAGGTGGCATACACCCTGGATGTTGTGCCAATCCATTGCAGAAAACACACACACTAGGAGCAATTTGTAAAATCCAATTAACCTAACCTGCATGAGGGTGGGAGAAAAACAGAGTTCCCAGAGAAAACCCTTCAAGCACAAGGAGAACATGCAAACTCCAAGCACAATCCTGAGGCGGGAATCAAACCTGGACCCCAGAGGTAATAGGCAACAGAGTTAACCACTACTATATAGACATTGTAGCAGTGAGAAAATATATTAGTACATTCAAGTCTCAAGTGATTAATAGAGCTGGCATGAACTAATGTCAAATCTGCTTTTATAGAGAACTAATCAACGCCTACTCAATCAAAATAGACTATCAATGACTTGACAGTATTTCACATTTTCGTAGTGGAAGTAAAAGAGGAAAGAGTTACAGCTGTGCCGCATCAATAAAACCACCCGACCATACCTTCCGTGACTCTGCTGTTCATAGCTCGTGATTTGTCATCACAATAACATAATATGATTGTTCTAATGTGTGAAAATTGATTTTTGTGAACATGTGAACTGTGACCTAGATTTCGCAATCTTACCCCTTGAGTGTGTATGTGGGCGCATGTTGAGACTCTCCCCTTGATTTACACCTTATGTCAAGGCTGCAATTGATTTTGCTCTGTAATAAACCTCGGTGAATAGGACTGCATGTGTAGCGGGGCAAATCCGATAGACCTATGAGTCTGATTATAGCTTTCCTGGACGTGACATGGGCTGGAGTGGCAAGTGAGGTGGGAGTTTAGGAGGAGTGGAAATGAAGACATACGGCCTCTTAAAAGAAAAGATCGGACCAGCCCTTTTCAACATCCTCATCACTCATTCTCTACGAAGAGGAGGGAAATTGAGCTGCTTAATCAGTGTGCTTAGGTGCTTGTGATTGGCTTAAGTGCCCCTAGACTAGTTTCACTAGCTAAGCTGATGCTGATTTAGCTGCTTTCCTAGTTGTGAATTGCTGCCAGTTTCACAATTAGCTATAGAGAGCATTGAAATTTAACCTTCATTTTTCTATTTATAACTGCGGTTAGCTGCATTATGTGCATCTGTTGTTCTTCTCTATTTGCTGGCTACTTTCCCCAGGCAGGAAAAACAATGCTTTAGTATCAGTCGAATCATCAGCATTGAAAATAATCCTTAGAGAAGAGGTATTCAATAAAAAGTTGTATATCTGATATAAAATAGCAGTTTTCAATTGTCAATTTGTAATAGTTATGTTTGGTTTTGCACAGGTGCTTTATGTTAAAAAGAATGTTAAAATTATAGGTGGCTTAGTGGTTAGCACTGTCGCCTGGCACCTCCAGGGTTCCGGGTTCGATTCCCGCCGCAGCTCTGTGTGCTTGTGTGCATGTTCTCCCTGTGCTGGGTGAGTTTCCTCCAGGCACTCCGGTTTCCTTCCATAGTCCAAAAACATGCAAATGAGGCTAATTGGTGTTCCCAGATTGCTTGTAGTGTGTGAGAGTGTGTACAGTATGCGTGTCTTGCCCTGCGATGGATTGGCACCCCATCCAAGGTGTACCCCGCTTTGTGCCACAAGTTTTCTGGGATTGGTTCCAGGATCCTGCAACTCTGCATAAAAAAGCGGTATAGATGATGAGACGATGAAATTATTCAAAGCAATGCATGGATAAGTAACTACAGAGGATCTGCTGCAGAAGCCATGTAAGTTCATTTTCAGAAAATCAGAATGCACTGAACTTTTTAAGTTTCATATATCTACTATGATTTACCTGCAATTTCTGAACCATAGACCAGAAATAGTCAACTCCTGCCTTAAAGAGTGCTGTTCCAGATTTCTGATGAGCACCTGATAACACCTGATCTGAGCCGGCAATACAGCATCCTGCCACATTCCCTGACAAAGTCAGCCATAGAAACACAGAGTGGCTCTCTTCATCCGTTCACATGGAGCGCAGCCCAGTTCCGCTTCTATGAGAAAGTATTAGCTTTCCCCTAAGGGAGAGTTCTAATTAAGTAATTGACTGGTGCACAAAGCAGGTGCATGTATCCGTTACATTCGGTCTCGACCTGTTCATTATTAAACAGTGACCCTCTTTGGTTGCTGTGCCAAAGCCATGGGCGGCGGGAGAAAGTCTTCTTAAAGGGTTCTCCTTAAACACATTGGCTGGATCATAATTACGCTTCCTCCTGGTCATCTCTGCTTTCTCTTTGACCCCCAAGCAAGGTGAAATGTTCTCCTGTTCCCAAGTTGCATGTTTATCTCATAAACCGCAAGATCAAATCTCAACAGAGCGAAACAAAGATCCTCAAGATTATTGGGTCACATGTTGAGATGGATAAATATGCCATATTCTTTGACAAGGACTGTGATTTTCACATTTTTCATTTTAAAAAATCATTTATTACACCGAAACACTGGGAAATTGAAACGCTGCAACACAACAAAACATGTTCGTCTCCTGAGTGTAAAGGATAGAGGCAGCTCACATTCTGTTCAGCTCATGCGGAGATTATTCACCGGAGTAAGCAAGTGGCCAAGATATGGATTGATAGCTGAGAAGCAAATTGATTCACAGGCCTACGAGTGCAAGCTCCACGGAAACAGGAGATGACTCTGCCATTTTAATTCACAAGGCCACACATTTCATTTCATAGAGCTGGGCAGAGTTACAAGAGCAAGCCTGAGGCATCGATGTGCTAGCTATTACATCATGAGCTAAGGCCCAGTGGAACAGGATCTATACGGACTTGTATAAAATTGCACTGAATGCTCTGTAGATCTTCAGTTATTCTGACTGTATTAAATGCTGAAAACCTGATGTACTCTACTGGATGCTCTGTAGGTCAGGAAGTAAAGAACGGACAGGTGGTGACCCTGGCGTAACATCTGCGCTGAACAAGGGATTAAAATCAATCGGTGTTCTCCCACCTTCTCATCTTCATTTTACTTAACGTCTTACTGAAGGATTATAGCAAGGAGGCTGATGAGATAAGAAACAGTGTGATATTGAGGCCTTAGAGAGGAATAATCCCAGAATAAGTGTCTTAAGAATAAGAGGGATATCTTCAAAGGCTTATCGTATACATCCAAGGTTAAATCTGCTGTGTTAGAGTGAAGAGCTGGTTCAGAATACATAGAAAACATGATTTATTTCACTTTCCAATGATTCACTTATACACACAATGTAGAAAATATTATCCAGTACCAGTCATTGAAAATATAAGATGCTTATTATCATATCCAGGCAGCATGGAAGCTTAGTGGTTAGCACTGTGGCCTTGCACCTTCAAGGTCCGGGTTTGATTCCCACCTCTGGTCTGTGTGCAAGAAGTTTGCATGTTCCACCAACACCCCCCATCCCCCCCCCCCTCCACCCCACCCCCACCCCCCGTGTTTGGTGGGTTTCCTCGCACAGTCCAAAGACCTGTAGATTAGGTTCATTGCCATTCCTTAATTTCCCATAGTGTGAGTGTCCACCTATCCAATGTATACAGAAGCGGTATAGACAATGAGTATGACTTCCTTTAATGTGAAAACAATTTTTGACATTGTCAATATGTTCTGTTAAGATACGCAAAACAAATCAAGACCCTTTAAAAAAAAAAAAAAGGAATAAATTGGTAACAGTAACTCTAATTCCTCCGAAGCTATCATCATCTCTCTGGGTATCTTGAAGCAGCGCATTGAACAAACCTTTCCTAAAATAATTTAGGTGATTTACAAACAGCATCCCCACCCAGGAGCTTAACATCATGCATGTGGATTGATAACAACGTAACCCCACACTGCCTCTACAATTTCATCTCTTCAGATTAGCGGACATCAGAATATTACTCAGCCAGATGTAAGCTGTCTAATAGGACTGCTTTCCAGAAGCTTAAATAATCATAACCAACCTCTGAAACCAATAAGCAAAGAGATGGCTTTCAGCCTTGATTGGATTTATCTGATCGCTGATTGACTTACATTAAACAGACCCCTTTGTTTGTACAGTTGTCAAGAGGCTTAGTGCATCCGGCCAGGCGTAAGTAAAATCCATTCACACACAAACATACTGTAGCAGTACCTTTTAAATGATGCTTTAAAAAAAGTTTTGTATATGTATGTGTTCAGAATATATAGTAATACCACTATAGTAAATAGCCACCTCTTGTTTTATCAGATTATGCTTCTAAAGACCTAAAGACGTTATTGTATTTTTATGTACTCTTGAAGAATAGTTCTAGTTCTCCTTTAGTCTTACTAAAGGATGTTTTCGGCTCACATTTTCAGTTCAGTCCACGAACCTGACCAGTTTCAGACAAATGTGTTGGGTTTTTTAAAGTCATATACAGTAGTGAATCATTCAAGCATAAAAAGCATCTAAATTAAAGCATGAACCAGTGAGAAACAGGTGTAGATTATGACAGATGATCTGGCCGGTGACTAGTATACTGGTGATGCTGAATGCTGAGTGGTTGGAACAAACGAGAGGGGAAACAAGGTTGCTGCCGAGGTTTTAAAAAAATTATATTAGGCACTTTGAAATCTTACAGTATTCATTTATTCAATAACATTTATTCACTTATTTTAACTTTCACCTACATAAGTGAATTTAATTAAATATATCCATGCAGTTTGACACAATGTAAAATGTCTAAAAATAATTATTCCAATGTATGGTTCATCATTTATATCTCACAACCAAAAGAACCTATCAACCACTATAGTTAATCTTTATGAACCTTAAAGAAAAACCCATTCCATTTTTATTTCAATATTTTTTAATCAGTTATTCTAATCAGTTATTATAATATCTAATAGCATGCCTAATTAAATACTTCAATCCAAAAAGTATGTAAATACAAAAGAACACGAATAAGGTAACAAGAATTATTACCAATAATAGCCATCCAGTCTTTCCCCTCTAGCCTCTGCAGCTCCTCACCAGCTGACCCCACAGGTCCTGTATCATCTCCAGGTCATGTCCAATGAACACATTTTTTCCAGGTACTTCACACGCAAATAGGACTATAAAAAACTAAAAGTGCAAATAAAAATCACTTTTATGAGATGTAAAAAAAAAAAAAAAAAAAGGTGAGGGCCTCCTCCTTGGGCGCCTAGTCACGCTTGTGGTGACCCCAGTATTCTTACCCCCTCCTGTGCAAAGCTGAAATTTGGAGAAAGACAAAACCTAAAGACCTGGTTAAATATTGCATTACCTTTTGAAGGGATGAAGTTTTGATTACAAGAAGTAAAAAAGCATAAATTTTGATTTCTTTGTTTTTTATTGATTTATGTATTTTAATTTAAGGTTAAGATTTTTAAGAGGCTAAGATTCCATTTATCGTCAGCAGATTTCTGGATGTAACTATATAGGAATTTTAAACAATATATTAAATAATATACAAATATATTATCATATTGTATCATAATGTAATATAAGTAAAATAAAATAGTAAGTAAAATGAAATTTTTTTTAAAGGTTTAATGGGTTCTAAAACATTTATAAGGTAAAACACAACCCGGAAATGAACTGGTGTAGTGGGGTTGTGATGAAACGCAAGATGAAGTTCTTTATTCTCCAATAATAATGACATAGCATAGCATGACCCAAAGTGTTTTATTCCTCTCATATCACAGCAATATGCAAAATTACTTATTTAAGAACAACATATCATGTATTTTAAAGTTTAAAAAGTTAATGTTATCGTTTAAGTAATTCTCCACACCAGTTATCCATGGCATCAAGGATCATGGTGATGATTTCCACACACACACAAAAAACAAGCCATACTGTGTTTATGTGAACTTACAACTAAGATAATAATTTTAAAAAACATTAAGAAAGCATCACCTGAACATAGACACATAACACACTGACCTATTTTTCACTGTATGCAGCCCAGATCATCATAAACCCAGAGGTCAAACAGACAATTTGTGGTATATTGAAACTAATAAATCTGATTAGTTTCCCGTCTCCACTTTTACAAGGAGAGTGCAGTGTGTGTGTGCAAGCCTTCGTGAGCTTTTCATTCGTCTTCCCAGGTGCAGTCACCTCACATGAAACCTGATCGCAGTTAAAAGTGCCAGCCCTCAAGAGCAAAAATGCTTTTAGGGACTTTTAAAATGGTGTTTAACAGTATCTTTTTAGTGCATACTAAAAGCTCGTCTTTGCCGCATGGAGTGTAGGCTGCAGGAGACCGGGGAAGAGCAGGCTTTCTTTTATATTGATGGGGTATTTGACAACACCAGCTTTGATTCAAAGGCCTCTTTGCCCCTCTAACTACAACATTCAGTAAGTGAGTTACTCAAAGCATGTTTATTGCGTTTCAATGTCCTATTATAATAATGAAATCCTATTTTCCCTTTACTTTGTAAATATTTTATACTGTACGTGGAAAAATGTTTTTTTTTTTTTACTGTATGTATCTTTACTGTTGCTCACACTTGTTTTCAAATAGTAGTAATCACTACAGAAAGTTATATAATGTTCTTCAAATTAAAATAATTATTAACTAATTGTTAAACCTCATGATAAATGTTTGTATTAAGTTAATCATACTCAAATATTGTTACAATTAAACCGTCTGCAAAAATAATTATTATTATTATTATTATTATTATTATATTATTGTTATTATTTGTTGTTGTTGTTGTAGTTTACTTTATTTCTTATGTTTCACAGAAATTTGTTCATCTTCTGATGTTTTTAATGTATAAATACATCTAAAAATTAAAAAATAAAAAAGGCATTAAAACTGACACTGACAGATGAAGTAAATAACAGTGATTATCTCATGAAAAAGGTACCTATCAAGGGATAGGATACATTAGGCAGTAAGGAAACAACCAGTTCTTGAATTTGTGTTAGAAGCCGGGAAAATGGGCAAATGTAAGAATCTGAGTGACTCTAACAAGGCTCACGTTGTAATGGCTAGACAAGGGCTAAGCATCACCAAAATGGCAGGGATTGTGGGGTACTCCTGGTGTAAAGTCATTACCAAAAGTGGTATAAAAAAGGCCACTACTGAACTAGCAACAGGGTTCGTTAATGGTGGCATTGCACTTTGCTTTCTATGGTTTTGTGTAACAACAGACAAGTCGTAGTGCCCATGCCAACCCCAGCATGGGCATGTATATCAGAAAACTAATGTTCTGCTGAAAATCTTGTGTAATGCAATTCATGTGGCTGTTACTTTGGCATGTTACACCTACCTGAACATTGTTGCAAACATAATACACCCTGGGAATAATGCACACCTGGCAATGATAATCCTTTTAGCAGGATGAAGCAGCTTGCAAAAAATGTACAGGAATGGTATAAGGAACATGATATATTATAAAATAGCTGGTTGTAGTGTTATGGCTAATTGTCAAATGGGTAAAATCACACAAGAAACACTTTTAAAAAAAGTAATGTGATTATTATTATTATTATTATTACTATGATTATTATTATTATTATTATTATTATTATTATTATTGTTGTTGTTGTTGTTGTTGTTGTTGTTGCTGTTGTTGTTGTTATTGTTATTATTATAAAACTCACATGGACTACAGGTGTACAACAGAATGCTTTCAGAAACAGGTATCTTGTCTACAAATGCCATGTTTAATTCACACACATGTAAAGTATGTTATTATTCCCATATAAAATTCATGTGACTTTTAATTGTTTGATAAAAGTGAATGATAAGTGAATGATGAATAATAATTAATGCATCAATCTTTCTAGAAAGGTGAAAACGTCACCCCTTAGCCTCATGGACAGGGCAATGCTCAAACAGCAAGGCTTGACCCTTTCACTCCTCTGCTTGTAAAAACATCCACAGGGGGCACCAACAAGTGAAGAAATGGAAGCCATGTGACACAACCCAGCACCTATAAATATGCACAAGATCACAGGAGCACTTAATGCAAAGGAGGGCAGACTTCACTTTTACCATCACGACTACAACATCTTTAAAAGTGCTTGTCGTGTCATATGAAACCAATAAAACACAAATATTCCTCGTTTTTTTTTTTTTTTTTTTTAAAGAAGAACAAGAAGCCATCCCTAAAGTGCCACAATTTGCTGTCTAGCTTTCACCTCAGGTTTACGTCTCCCAGGATGGCCTAAAATCCCAGCAGACAGAATAAAAGTGTCTTCACTGTTAAAGCTACTCCTTGCTGATTTGTTGAGGATCAAGGAAATAGGCTATCAGGAGTGTTTGTCTTAAAGAACATCATGATCTCATAGGATATGTAAGGAGTTCAGGGTAGGGGCTTAGGTTTAAATGGGGATGATCACATCAGTGAATAATATCATAGGTTATATAAAAAGTATTTTTAAGGTAAACTAAGGTAAAAACATATACATTAATCTTAGCATATGATTAAACTTTGAATGAAACTTTGTTTAGTTTTAGGTATGCATAAAAATAATATATGCTGTATAAAGAGCCATGAAACGTCTACCCAGCTCATCATCATCAACACATCACAAGTAGATTTTTCCTTTAAACTTGGGCTACTCCAAAACAGTAGTTTCAGTTCTGCACATTTATACGTAATAGTATCTAATATTTGATTCAATGTTGAGTTTCTAATAAATAAAAAAATGTACATGCAGAATGGAAACATGGTTTGAATCGTTTGTTTTTCATAAGATTAATTTCACTTTGCTACTGCAATTGTGGACAGACAGCGTATTTCTGTTATAAACAACTGTGCTCAAGACTGATTACAGTGGATGAGATTAAGCAGCAGCATGAAACAGAAGAGATGACATCAAGCCCACAGCCAGATCCTCATTACCTCATAGGAAGGAAATAGAGGATCTGGGGGACGGGCTCTGTAAGGAGGCCTGGGTCTCTGTTCCACTGCCATTGGACAGAAACTCACAGACTTCACAGCAACCAGCTTGCCACTAACTATTTCCTCCAGCCAGGGACAGAAGCCCAAATTAATTGGATTGTTTATCTATTAGGATGTCTATTAGGGCATAGGGATATTTTAAATTGCATTTGATTATCCCTTTTTTTTTGACTGTCTTTTTTTTTGTATGAAGTGTATGTGATGAGTTCATACTGTACTGTATGTTGGTGTTAAAGAAAACAGACAAAGTTTTAAACTAAGAAATACTTTAAATTACTTCAATACTGCCATGAATGTATTTGCATAGGGTTTTTTTTTTGTTTGTTTGTTACTTTTTTGGGAGGAGGATGAGCCACTAGAGAGACAAGAGGCAAGCGGTAGAAGCAAAGCGCACTATACTATCCGAACAACAGAAGAACCAATGTACACATTTAATATTGGGTCATATGTGATTGGACAAAATTGTTTACTCAAGCTTGAACCAAACATTAAATTTAACTTATTGAAGAAAGGAACTGAGTGGGAACTTGAAAAGGTCTGGACATTTAGCAGTAGGACCAGTCTAAGGAATCATTCAAGAAAGTAAAGAACTGGATTTGTTGCTTTACCACATCATACCTAATTGAACATAGAACTAAAAATCTCAATTCAACAGTCACTTACTGTTGCTGAAATCATAGTTCCCTGTAATATGTAGAAAATTAATGGTCACCTGCTGCACTGTGAGTGCAGGGTCACTCTGAAGTCTGCAGTCTGGAGGATGCTGACACGAGATTAAATTAAATAGAAATGGATTGTTCTTATAATTTATGTGCTATTGTGTAAGAAAATGATATACTATGGTAAATATGCTAGTGTCGGTGATCCCCTTAATAACTTCCCAGAATATGCCCCAACAGCCAGTCCCTGCTCTTAATGCCCAGTTCTCTTTTGTCTTATGTTCATGCAAAGGAGCTTTGGCCTGTCTGGAGCCTGCCTCTGAGGCCGAAATGCTTTAATCAGGCCAGAATCCTTAATGAATGGAGGCCGAGAGTCTGCTGAAGAGAGGAGGAAGAAGGAAGGCAATTTCTGGAAATGATTACTGACTCATTTCCTTGTTTATCCTGCCTTTGAAAGAGAGAGACCCCCACACTCCTCCCACCCCACTGGCCCTTCACTCCACACCACCGCCCCATGAGCTTCTCCAAGACCTCTCTCTGCCACTACTCTATTTTAGTATGATTGTGGCCCCACTTCTGAACATTTGGCATACTAGATCAAGCCTGCCCCTGTTTCTTTTCATGTCTGGGGCCTAGCCTCCTCTGGCTCTTGTTCTCTTCAAGTGGGGGAGCCGGCTTAGTCTGAAGTTAATGGCTGGAAATCTCCAACTAACCTCCCCAACAGCTGTCTCTTCAGCCTCATTCTGTACCTCTCCTTTCTTAGCATTTCCCCCTTGTTGTTTTGTTTTCCTGTTCTCCTCTCTTTCTTGGACCAATGAAAAGAAGGATGAAGGCCATGGCCCTGCTTGTTGATAAAACAACCACTCCAAGTAAAATTTTCAAAAAAATTTGCTTTCTCCATAGACAAGTGGCAGGAGGCCGGAAAGGGGGAGGGTACTACAGGCTGGGCTCTTTTTTCCACCTAAGTCTTGTTGAAAAGTATAATAGACGAGCCCTTGCTATTGGACTTGCCTTTCATTTATTTGATGTCCATGCTCAAAAGGCATTGGGAGTTTTCAGTCCTCATTGGAGGATGCATTAATGATGTAGGAGGTGGGCCTGTTGAATTTTTGCCTTCACAAAGTCCCATTTAAGATACAGATTACCGATCATCTGAGTGAATAATCTAAAGTTTGTGGAAAGAGATTTACTGAAGTGTGAAGGAGAAATGGTTCTTTGATTGGATTGCAAATCACTCATTTCACTCATTTCAAATCACTTATTTCTGGAGGACATGTCTTCAATATAATAAAAAGACCTTGTTTGTTAACACATTGTGGCTTATCTTAGAATTAGATGTAATTAAGTGATTAATTAACATGATAAAATACGAAAATCTCAACTTTGGTTGCACAATGGCTACAATAACTGTGTAAAGTGCCCAAGTTTAAATACTGGTACACTACATTACCATGGGCTAGTTTGTTGAGTATTAATGTAAAAAACATACCTCAGCTGGTAAAATTCTCCATCTTGACACCCCCCTTACATCTCAACAATTGTGATGAACTCTAGTCACAATGCATGTGGCCTTGTGCATGTTCTCAGCCGCATAATGTGGCCTGGCAAGTAAACATTTAACCGAGCTGTGCATTAAGCAGACAGCAGTAGAATCAGGCCACCCCTCCCCTTGTCTTCCCAACCCTGAATGCAGTGATGAGCCTGGGTTGGACCCAAGCTGATGTACCACTGAAGGATGGATTAACAGCAGCTAATATAGGGGTATCTTCTGTCTGTTTTTTTTCCCCCCTAGTGTTTGGGAGATCAAATGTAGGTGTGTTAAAAACCCTGCAAACTCCATTGTTACAAAAAATAAAAATAAAATAAGCTAGACACTTGCTGAAAGCCTTGAGCAGTCCTTTCTGTCCCCCTGCACTGATGAGGGGGTTTTCTGCTTTATCAGACTTGTCAGCTTTTCACTTGCAATTAATATATGCCTGCCTCAAGCTTGACAGATGTCACAAGTTTAGCACCCAGTCATAGGAGCGGACAAATCAGGCTAAGGCACATTGACACTTCTGGTGTGAAAGAAGATTCTAATTCTGGATAATTAGCTGACGAGGGTAGGCACAATAAAGGAGGGAGGTGAGGAAAGAAGAAGATGGTGAAGTGGCAATGCATCGTAAGCATTTTGGTCAACCAGCGGACATTTCAGAAGTCCATGTTGGGTTGGCTGGCTTGATGTACTTTTAAAGGGAAATAATAGTTGGGGTATGGGCTGTGGGAGCCCAAATCCTTTAGTACCTATTTTTAGATAGCTAGGACTATGACTTGTGTTTGTGTGTGTGTGTGTGTGTGGGGGCGGGGGGGTTATATTTCCAAAATCAGAGTGTGGTGTAAATGTCTACAGCCCCATTCACACAGCCATTCGCCATTGGGAACGGATGTGGAATCAGGGCTTGTTCTTGAATCACCTGCTATCTTATTCAGAATAACTTCTGGCTAATTTAATTAGTTGAGATAAGTCTGATCAGCAGTGCTAGGCTTTTAATTTTGGGATTGCATTTAAAATATTTAAGTGTTTCAGAGTGCAATTGATATCATTGGGGTGACTGGTTCTAGATTTAAGAGGTACAGTACAATGTAAATAACCATTTTTTTCTGACAAATCCCATCATTATGATTGGTTACAAGAATTAGGCTTCATCTATGAACTATTTTGATCTGATTGCCAGGGCAGGACTCAAATGCAGCTCAGTTAGGCACCTGTTCAGTGAGAAATTCTAGTGAATTGTGGAGAAAGGGAGCTCAAAGCAGAGTTCTGTTGGTTAGAGATGTACATGTGCATGGATAGCACCTTAACACTTAGTCCATCTGTCTTTATTGTTTTGGATGCAATAGTATGAACAGTTTTTCTTATGCATTTTGTACAAGTCAGACTAGAAGCCTCCACGTTTGTGGTAGATTCCATGTCTCCTCTGATAGTGAAAAGTATTGCACTGCTTTGATGGAATCCAAAAAGGCAACGTAGTGCAAAATTTTGTGGTTCTGTGTAAGTTACTAAATGTAAGTAAAAGTGCAATATCGAGAGAGTCTTGTTATTGCCTTAATAGCATGATTTCTGAGTGAAAAGTTATAATGAAGTGGAGGGAGACCCCCATAATCATTTCAGATTTCCCCTTGATACACTCTCTATGTGCAATTTCCAAACTAGGCAGCAATACAGTTACTTAGTTGAGGCTGGTGAACACCAAGGAATTTTATGCTTTTGGTGATATCTTTGGCGGAGCTGTCAGTGATCAGTGAAGTGTTGTGGCTCTGTGACTTCCCAAAGTCAACATCCATCTTTTAAGTTTTGGTTGTTCAGGTTGTTGGCTACCATCCATTAACCGCTGCATCTCCTTTCTGTATGCTGATGCATCACTCGTGCTAATGAGACCCACCACAGTCATGTCATCAGCACAGATTGACTCGAGCTGTGCATTGCTGCTCAATTGTAGGTCAGCAGCAGGTTGAGTGTACAGTCTCTTGAGGCACCCAGCTCTTGATCCAGGCTGACTGAGGTCTTACAGACAGAAAGCCTAGGATCCAGCAGAAGGAGGCATGCTGGACCAACAGGCTAATATTTCCTATCAGGTGCTGAGGAAAAAAGTTTATAAATACAGAGCATTCAAACACACAAGTCCCTTTTATCCAGACTCCAGATTATGAGCAATGGAAGGAGATCGGCATGGCAACATCCTTTGAGCAATTGTAACAATACACAAACTGCAGGAGGTCCAGTGAGGGGGCAGCATGGTCTTGCCATGGCTCATGAAGAGAATCTTGAAGCCCTTAATGATGGTGGATATAAATGTGACAAGGAGCTAGTTATTGAGGCAAGACATTGGAGACTTCTCGCGTACTGGAAGATAGTGTTGACCTTGAAGCACATCAGCATGATGGTGCTGCTCAGGGAGATGTTGAAGATGTCAGGGAGAACATCTGCTGGCTGGTCTGCACATTCTCTAGGCACTCTCCCAGAAATATTGTCTGGTCCTGTAGTCACCTGTGGATTCACTGTAGTGTTTTCTTCACATCAGCTGTGGTAAGGTGGAGCACCTAGTTGTTGGAAGGAGGGATCACTGTCACAGGCAGGTGTTGCTGTCCTGTACACTTTACACTTTACAGTTTCATTGATTATATGTTTTTATTTAGTTATATATAGGTTTTCCTTTTTTCTTTTCTCTTTTTTAATACCAACTGTACAGCTGACAACCTCACAACATCTATTTCTATCCAGAGTTACATTAATGTTTTGGCAGAGATTTTGTATTGATGACAGGAGAGTAAAACCACTCCAAGTCTCTACAGCACACCTTAAGACTTTCAATGGGATTAAGGTCGGGGCTCTGTGGTGTCTAATTCAAGATTGAAAATGATCATAACACTGCTTCCAGAGTCTTGAACAGTGGGCACTATGCATGATTGGTGTATCACTTCATGCACATCCCTTCTTACCATGATGCCCCAATTACTCTGGTATAGAGTAAATTTGGACTCACCAGACCACATGACCTTTGCTCCATTGCTCCAATGTCAAATCCCTAGCAAATGAAAGCATTCTTTTCTAGTTAGTCTCACTAACAATTTGTTTTCTTATAGCCACACAACTATTTTACTATCAAAAATAGCTGAGATTTCTACTATACAATTCTTATGACGCAGCATCACTAAGTGATTGAGTGGGAGTGAAGTCGTCCAACCACATTTCTTTCTGTTAAGTTTAGCACATTCAGCAGGTTTTAACAATAAACTGGACAATTTTTAACCCAATTGCAGTAATTTTAGTTGTTTAGTATTCTTTGCTTGATACAAGACTCTCTCTCATTCACTCACTGTCTAGACCGCTTTATCCTGTATTCAGGGTCTCCTATCCCAAGAGGCTTAGGGCATAGGGTTAGGGTTAGCCTAACCTCAGGCAAGGTACACCCTGAACAGGGAGCCAATCCACCACAGGAAACACACACATAAACCCACTCATTCACACACTACAGGTAATTTGGGAACGCTAATTAGCATAATTTGCATGTCTTTGGACTGTGGGAGGAAACCCACCAAGCACGGGCATAATATGCAAACTTCATGCACACAGAGATGAGAATCGAACCCTTACCCTGGAGGTGCAAGGCGACGGTGCTAAACACTACACCATGGGACACAACTTCAGACATTCTTGTTTACTCTACTCACTGCATCAGATAGGGAAAACATTATTAATCACTATAGTTCTTAATTATGTGCTTATTTTTTAATTCAAGCAACACTTATGTAGCCAAATAGTGACAAAAAAAACTTATTAAACTGTAATAAAAAAAACTTTTAACTAATCAGATTCAAGAATTCAAAGGCATGATAATTAATTAGCTACGCATGTAAACAAATTGAAATAGAAAACCACATTTATTGCCATATATCTAATCCAAAGATTATCTATTATTATTTTGTGATAAAACAAAAAAAAAATGTAAGAAGAAGACTGCACATGAATTTGGTCTACACTTCAGTCCTATTAGAGTTCAGTCCTAATGGAGACCAAATATGTCAGAACAAAATATGTCTACAGGAATCTATTTGTATCAGCACTAAAGAAATAGAAAACAGGAACAGAAAGGATGGCCTGCCCAGTCCTTGAGTGAATAGATTGCTCATTCACTGCAAAATTACATTTCCATTTGAATGCCACTACCAAGGATGCCATTGCCTCATCTAACATTCCTCTCAAAGTAACATGATCCAACTGCCTCAAATACATGCAGCAATTAGTAACTTCCTTTAGCTAATTTGTTTATTTTGTATTTCTCATGTAAGTGATGGTTAAGTGATCATTATACTGCATAATGTAATCAGAGTTAAATGTTTAGCATTTATAATTATGCTATTGTCTTTATAAATCCAGCTGTATTCAACAAGTATTTAAGTACAGCGGAACATCGGCTTGCGAGTAACGCGGTTTGCGAGTGTTCCACAAGATTTTTAATAAATTTTGACTTGGAAAACAAACAAGTCTTGGTTTACAAATACCGAGTATCATGTATCATGCATGCGCTTCTTGTTTTGACGCCGAGCATCACGTTATCACAACTGAGCCAACGTTTTTTCTCTCTCTTGTGCTGCAGAATTGTGGGTAATTGTCTCCCCTACTGGGTCTTAGTGCTCGTCTCTCATTGATATAATCAACAACCGTGCACAGGTGTACTGTTTACTATAACACTGTGAACATGTGTGTGCATATAAAGGCTCTTTTATTTTGTATTTGTATGTGTGTGTGTGTGTAAAGCGTGCATGTACTGTTTATTATAACACACATGTGCGTGCGCGTGTAAAGCAAAAACAAGTCTCATTAGAGAGGTTGAAGATCCGTTTTCTCTCTCTGTATCAGCCTGCACTTTCTGTCTGTGTGCACACGCGTCATTGGACAGCGTGCCTCTTCACACACACACACACACACACACACACACACACACACACACACACACACACACACACGCACACACACACACACACACAGACCCCTCCTCCTTTCACACACACACTCTCTCTGCTCTACACAGAAACACTGCTCTGTCGCAATTCTTTTTAAAGGTAAAGTGCAGGCTAATTTGTTTTATTTTTACCTGACAGCACTGATTCCGTTAGTGTGTCACTCAATCAAGTGCCATTAGTGAGATTTCTTGTTTATTTTTTCCGATAAAACAGTGTTTCTGTTGTGTGCATGCATGTAGGAGGAAGTGGAGGAAGGGTAACTGTGTAAGACAAGAAGAGGAAGAGCGGAGGGGCTCCTTACTTCAGTTTCACACACACACACAAACACACACATACACACACACACACACACACACACACACACACACACACACAGCGCCTGTGTGCACAAACAGAAACACTTATCTGTCTGGATTTATTTTTACTTTTTTTTTTAAAGGTAAAGTGGAGGTTAATTTGCTTTATTTTTATTTTATATTTTGTATTAATTATTTTTATGTATTCATTTTTTTGGGCTGTGCAATGAATAATTTGAGTTTCCGTTATTTCTTATGGGAAAAATTAAATTGGTTTACAAGTGTTTTGAAATGCAAGCACGCTTCCGGAATGAATTATGTTCTTAATCCAAGTTCCACTGTATAGTCATGTATTTATACACATTCTTTAATAATAACAACAACAACAAAAGGTTCCGCAAGTGCTCTTGTAAATCACTCTGAATGTGTTGTAGGGTCCTACATAGGATTTCAAAAGTTTGGCTGGATTCACAGACCAATAGACACCTTTAATTTGAACAGATTATACAAATGTCTGCTGTTATTATTTTTAGACATTTACATAGGTCTCCAGGGTGCACGTAACAAAAAAACATGAGACAAAACTTTAAACCCAAACCTTACTTTTGTTTTTAAAATTAGATTTTCCCTCTATTGAACAGATTATACAAATGTCTGCTGTTATTATTTTTAGACATTTACATAGGTCTCCAGGGTGCACGTAACAAAAAAACATGAGACAAAACTTTAAACCCAAACCCAAACTTTTGTTTTTAAAATTAGATTTTCCCTCTATTGTGACCTCATATGAGAATGAATGTTGTTCAGATGCAAGCCAAGTGAGGACGGGAGTGGCTCAGCAGTCGCTCATTTACATAGACACTGAAGTGGCAAGTTTGGAAAAGGTAGGAGACAGATGGAGCTTAAGGTATTGAGGTATGCATTATCTGAGGATTACTTCAGCTGGAGCATTAGCAGGCAAACTTTCAGGGACCTCTGTGACCTGTGTTCGCTTGTTAGAGAAATAGTAAAATATGGGACCTTTAAGCTTCTAGGTTTAGCTTGTCAATGAGAAAATGTATAGAAATGTAGAACTCATAAAGCAGGTCTACAAAAAAAAAAGTCTAAAATAATTCATCATATGTATAATACATATGCATACTGTATGTAAAACTAACATTATATCAAACTTTATTGACAGATTAAAATTCTTTATTTGCTGGAAATTATTATTATTTTTTTAATGCAAAGTAATCATTTTAACACAACCAATTTCATTTGCCCAGAAATAAGAAAATAATCAGTGTAAATGTTGTTGCACTGTCTCTTGCCACTCAATGGGTATAAGAGGCAGCGTGCAAGTGCTGCCTGTTATACACAGCATTTTCATTGCTGTGTTTAATAAGACAAATCCAATAATTATTGTCATGGTTCACAGCTGGGGTCAAAGAACAGACAGACAAAATCACACATGCATGATCTATAGCTATCAACATAAACATATGGGTCAAAAACAGGAAATCACATGTGAAACAAAGGAACATTTGAACTTGAAAGAAGGAAGCCAAAAACTAGAAACATGAAACAAGGTACTGAAATGCACACAAACATGAAAAAAGACTTCACAATGATTCAAAGACGCAGAAGAAGTTAAATACACAAACTAATGGGGGAAAAATCAATACCAGAACGGGGACCAGCCGAGTACAACTGTGACGTAATTGGAAGATAAACCAATGACAAGACAGGGTGGAGGCAAGATGCAACAAGTCACACATAACAAATGTAAACAAGGAAGCACATAAATGCTAAAAACGAAAAAAGACTCGACTTTAACATAAACATGAAAACAGCAGTACACAGAACCATGACTGCATGCTGAGAGGGGAAATACGTGACAGCTGGTGCTGAAATCATGGCTCTGCGTCAGACACATACGTCGTAAATAAATGGTCATCGGCCACTCCCATAGTCATCATTCCATTAATCTCATCATAAAAATACAGCGAAGGTCAGATAACACATCAGGTCTTCTTACTTATCACGTTTATTGTATGATGAAACATTCTTATCCTGATCAGAGGGTCCTCTCCTATAACAGTTTGATAAAAATGAAAATAATGTCAACCTAATCTTAACTAATGGAAGATGTTATATGAGTGATATTGCTATATTAGAAAATCCTTTTCACCAGCAACCTAACTTTTTTTTTTTAAATAAATGGTGTTCATGCCTCTATTCCAGTTGCAGAGACTTGTAAAACCTATCAAGCATGATAAATCTGTTCTGGTTGCTCGTGTTGGCCCACATCTTATTCATCATTTAACTGGATACAAAAATGCTTCATAATTCCAGCTGACTGTGTCCATACATAAAACTTTATCAGCGATCAATTTGAATCAGTTCTTTCTGTTTGGGCTTGGGTGGGTACTTAGTCCACACCACCAAGGTGGACATTAAGCAATGAAAACCACACATCTTTGATGTCATATCCATTACTGTATGCAACAGGCCTCATAAACCACACACTTTGATGCTCTTGCAGACTGACAAGCCGAGCCAAGTGACACTGATCACTTTGGGCGCAAATCAGACTCAGTTTATTACACATCCCAGTTGCTAAGCAGTTTTTCCTGCTCTGGTACTCGTCTCCTGAAATCAGGGACTAAAGGACCAGAGACTAAGTACTATCACTCACTTGCTCTTTAATGGTACCCCAATCAGAGTCTTGCAAACTAAATATCTTTAAGACCATTACAAGTTTTCTTATTATGCACTTTTTTCATGATTTTTCACTATGATACCAAGAAGAGTAAAGATACAAAAAGAGATACAGATAGATGGATAAAGGCATACGGTTTATGAATAAGTAAACCCTTTTAATGTAAAGCATTTTGATATACAGGCAGTGCCTCTTATGCAATGTATAGTAGAGGTATACCTGTATATTCTAAATTCTCACTAACCAACTTAGTTCAATCATCTTTATTACCTTTATAAAATAGACTGGAATGGGAAATCCTATCGGTTCTGTCACCTTTATTTATAATTGATTTAGTCATTATAATGGCTCCACAGTGACATTGTCAGTTATATAGTTATGGAAAAAGGATAGCACACCCAAAAGACCTTTGGCAACCATGTAAATTTCATTGAAGTTTTAACAAAAATAGGGCACAAACACACATTCACACTACAGGGAATGGCAATTAGTTGAATCTTCATGTCTTAGGAGGACTGCGGGAGGAAACCAGAGTACCCAGAGGAAACCAATCAAGCACAGGGAGAGCATGCAAACTCTATGCACACAGTGGTTTCCAAGCAATCAGAACTCCAGCCAGAAGTTGGGCATCAGAATGGTTAATGCAGGTCTAGAGGTATACCTCTAGATACCAATACCATATACCAATTTCCCTCTAACCTCAACAAGACAGGTACACAGATAAAAGCCACAACATCAACCTCCTCACTCCACTCGGTGATGTCCCTCATCGCACGCCCCAACAAGTATACTGGCAAGCCAGAACAATAAGCAAGGGATTTTTATTTGTCCTGCCAATAGGGGGTTACCAAACAAACAAAGTTTTACATACAATTCCTCAATCTGCTTACCAGTAAAATGTCACCTCTGCAACAGCCATGTGGTTACAAGTTAAGGAGAATTTTAACTCCTATCAACAATTCATCTGGTGGCTTTGGTATTCTCCTAAAGGTCAGGAGATAAGTGAGAAACCCCTCAGTCTGAAACAAGCTGCCAAAGCATTACTGATTCCGTGTTGCACTTTTGCATGTTAGCCATAGCTGGAATGACCTGGCATGACCTGGCTGGCATAGCAGCACCACTTCAGTCCAACATGAATACCAAATAATGCCTTATGAGAGCTAGCAGTATTCCAGCGCTTCATAATTGATGTGCTTAACTACAGACATGCTAGTAGAATGACATCGCCTATGATATGCTGATTTACTCTCCAGACCTGTCTATGCACATCAGCCATGTATGAAGAGTTCTAGCAAGAAACAACTCAAATGTGTGATTCGCATCACATTTTCTGTTTCTGGGATATATCTTTGGGCCAGAGGGCTTACTTATGGAGACAGATAAAATGTTAGCTGTGACTAAATATTAATATTAACAATTAAGAAAGTGCAGTTATTTCTGGAGGTTTTATCAAAGATTTTGTATTATTGTTGCCCCCTTAACTGCCCTGCTTAAGAAGAGACTGAAATACCTCCAGTGGAAGCAAGCTGCCTTGAGTATATAAAGAACTCACGCCAGGGTAAATGTGCCCTATTTTTGCACATTTTTACTTTACGCTATTCTATCACCCAGGATCAAGGCAGACTTTCTTGTCCTGTATATACCCAGGATTTGAAGTGTCTGATGAATAATCACTCTACCACCAGAGTCATTATTTATGTGTCCAATATCCTGGGATCCAGACAACAAACACTCAACAGCTAGATAGCTAAACAGTGATCCAGGAGGAAGAAGGTTTGTACCACCCTACCTCTGAGATCGATTAAAAACCTGGGCCTGCTCTTCTCCTGGCTCTGGACAATTTTGGCACATGCTTATTCCAGCTCTTCAACACCCCTTGTCACACCTAGTAATCAACTTCATCACTGATCTTCCTCCCTCTCAAAACAATACCACCATTATACTAACATAGTTGACAGGTTTTCCAAATCACTGCATCTGATTCCACTACATAGTTTACTCATTGCTTTTCAAACACCAGAACTCATGTTCCAACATTTATTCCGATACTATGGCATTGCAGCGGACTTTGTGAGAGACTAGGGCCAATAATTTATGTCCAGTGTCTGGACAATTTTATGGAAATATTTGGAGTACTATAAAACTAACCTTAGAATATGGTAATGGCTAGGTCAAGAGAACCAATTAAGAATTGGGACGCTTCTCAAATTTGATGTGCTGGAACTACATTTTCCAGGATGCAATGCTGCCTACAGCTATAGGTGGCATGGACTCTAATTCCCAGCACATGCTTCAGTACACCTGATTACTAATCCCACACCTGGACTCAATTACACGCACAATATTTAAGGACTCTAAACACTCACGCTCATTGAAAAGTGTTAGCCCGATGTTGCTTATCTCCCAATCTACTCCAAGCCTTATATTATTTTTGGTTTTGATCCTGTTCTGGTTTTTCGATTCTGACATGCCCTGCCTAATGCTCTTTGTTTATTGTCTAACCCTTGGTTCTTGTTTCTGCTGTTGATTCATATATTTGTTTTGTATACCAGGATTAAAGTGTGCTTGACCTGCATCATCACATCACTGTATAATTTTCTAACGCATTTACACTCTTCATTCTTGCCGTTGGGGAAAAAAGTATGAAAAGGACCAAAAGAATTACACAGTAGGTGATTTGACACATGTAACTGGATAATCTGTAATAAAGAACCTGCTGCTAAAAAAAAGCAGTACTGTTCATGTTTAGAAACCTGCGGCCAGTATATTTCTTTAGCTGTTTTTTTTTTTCTATGATTGAATGCTCTGCTGGGGTTGTTCTTTCAGTCCACTAAAATACTTTGCTGGATCTGCATCTCTGCCCACCAGCTGCTAAACTCCTGGGATCACATTTATCAAAGTGTGCAGAAAGCAAGTGCTAAGTTTAAACTTAAGATCTGCCAGTATGCACAAGAAAATTTGTATTTATCACAAGTGCATACACACAGCTGTTCACGTGGCCATTGCTAAATCCCACACATTCAAAATTTATGGGCTTGGGCACGACCATGCACATTTTCATAAAGAAATGCCCTTGAATCACCAAATATGGTAAACAGCTTCCCTTTAAAAAAGACATGAGCCTGCTTGATGTGCTGGTTGTTATAAACAACATGGAATGATCTACAGAAGACTGGCTATAAGTGGCAAATAATGAATTTTTGTACTGATCAACTCTATCTTTACTCTAGTGTCAGAGAAGATAAACTTTACAATAATGATACTGTCGAACAAGTAGAGGAATGCAAAAAAAAATGTTTGTCTAATAAGTCAATACAGCTTAAATAATGTGAATGAGTATTCTGTATGTGTACATTCTATTTCTCCAATTACATTTAGAGACTTCCTGTCATTTCTGCTGCTGGTTAGAAGCTGGAAGAACAGATTAATTGCTATTGCATTAGGCATTCCTCCATATGCATGGTCAGGAGTGAGAGAAAAAATACACATCTCACACATAAGCATACACTAATCAGCCACATAATTAATTACAGACCAGTAAACTGGTTACATAATCATGGGCACCCATGCCTGCGGTAACCAAAAGCCAGCCTGTTCAGTCTAATTCCACAGAAAAGTGGAAGGTAAGTTAAGTACTGAAACACCCAGTGCACCAAAGCCTGACACATATGAGGCCCAGCAGGCAAGGAGACCAAGACTGCCAGCTCGGCCTACAGCACCCAAATGATCTGTTGCCAATGTCCTGGTGCCAGACACCACATCACACACCCGGAGGGCTTGTGTAGTCAGACCTCTAGGGGCTATATCTGCTGAGGAGGTATAAAGGGAACGTACACAATACTGGACTTAATTTCTTATGATTGGTGAATGACAGAGAATCTGCATTGTTTATGATGGATTGAATGATTTTAAAAAATAAATAATCTTGTGCATGGGGTGGGGGGTAATTTAATGTTTGTGATATCTTCATTTACTCAGGTGTATGAGCAAGTTTCATAGTGTATGAAAATCAACCACCAAAAATAGTTTTATTTATCAAAGTTAATCTCATTCAGTTCCTGCATGACAAATGGAGTTACACATGCACAGTAAATTGAAGATACTCCCAATTCCTTAGTGAGAATAATGTGAACACCTTTTGGCTGATGTAATTCATAGGCAGCTGCATTAATGGAAACATTTGTCAGAAATACTTTATACACAGTATAATGTTGCTTTGACCACTCATTCAGTTTTATCCCAAATAAAGTGTGATTACTTCCTCTCACAAACTAGTACATCTACCAGACAGTCTAGCATGTATCTAACAAGATTTCGCATTTTTACTGGGAAAGTTTTGATTCTGTGTCAATAAAGTTGCTAAATGTTAAAATTCTCCAAAAAGGGCTTAATTACAACACCTTCCACCACCAATGAAAGCAAAGCAATGATGGATTTTCAAGCACTTTGCCTGTTGCCATGTATCATGCGCTTTAGAAAAAGATCCAGTGCCCGGCAAATTGGGAAACTGGGACAAAGTGCTACAGTAAAAAGCTGCAGTTTTCCAAAAGCTGGCCACTTATGGAAGACATGTGGACAGAAGGTGGTTCAGAATGGCCTGTCTCACTCAAGCCGCCCACAGTCAGCGTTGCATGGCAGATCATAAAAGATAATTGCACAGCCTGGTTTTTTTAAGACCTTAAGAATGAGTGCTACAAGGGTGGTCAGAGAGTTTAGTGTGTGTGTATGTGTGTCTGTGTGTAAGAGTTTACCCTGGGCTCACCACAAGACCTACTTAAACTACTGGTGAAATGGTGTATTTCATCTTTCCTGCTTTCACCAAAGGTGGCCTGTATTATGTTCAGTGGTCATGAAAAAGAGTCATATATACGATATAGCATATTGGATGTGAAGCGTAGTGTCCAAAGTCTACTACATTTACCAGCCACTATGAAAATGAATGCAGAGCATTTGTCCAGATTCAGTCATTTTCACTTAACAAGGTGTTTCTGCAGGTAACAGTACTCAGCTCATAACAGCAAGACAGTCTCACACACATACACACAGCTTGAAGCTGGCCACACAAGAACAAGAAAGGAAACCTGGCTAACTTATCATACTAGTTATCACACCAGATCATAACACTCCATCTTCTATTACCATGAAAGCCTTACAAACAAACATACTAGGTGAAAGTAAATCTTACAATGAACTTTGAAAGTTCTTGAAAAGTTACATCTTTCTAGTTGTAATCATAATATGAGTCACCTACAGAATGTATGATCAGGAATATTAGATATTTACAGAATGTTGCTCTTTAATTACATATAGTACATATACACTAGTCCCTATAATTAGTATTATTAAAGATAATTTTGGACTATGGTTAGTTGGGATAGATATGAAACTAGAAATGTAATAACATAACTAACAATGTCACAGTGGTGAACCTATTAGGGTTGAGTAAAGCATTAAGTCTCATCATTGGAATAATTATAGTTAAAAAAATAGTTATTCAATTATTACAAACTCTTAATGGTAAAGGAAAGTCTTAAATAATGTAATTTCATTCAAATAATAAAAAATATATAACAGTAAACTTCTGAACAAAAACCTCTTTTGTCTGCCCTTTTTGTTTATCTGCTTGTAATTTCTCCTGCAAAGAGATTTTGAGGATTGAAAAAAAAAATGATAGAGTAAATAAATCATCTTGGTCACACTCATCACACCCATGACTGTATTTCTCATGCGCCTTCTCAATCACTGCTGGTGACATGTTAAAGATGTGGCAGTGAAGCAACCCAAATGGAGGTCAAGTCTAGGAGGCATTTCAGTCTTTGTAATCGCCTGACACGACTGTCACTAATAAGCTCCATGAATCTACAACCTGGGCTAGAGAGAAAGAGAAAGAGAAAGAAATCAGCCCCAGCTTTCCTACTTTATACTATTATGTGTACTCAAACTTATAACAAGTTAAAAGGGCTGTTGTGCTTGGGTATGCAGTAATCCAGTGTATAATTTGGTGTGGATGGCAAAAAAAAAAAAAAAAAAAACTTGTAATATAATTTTTTTTATCTCTGCATTTTATACCAGTCGTCTGAACTTTCATTATAATTCTGCTATAGTATGTAAAAACATTTTTTTTTAAATAAATAAATAATTCTACTTTCAAGCTCTACATGACATATTTTGAAATTTCTTCATTAATACAGTAGTTGCAACATATTCAAGGTTAACCATTTTTTACCTCTAGTAACAGAAGTGAAAATAGATCGAGTTCATTTGCTTAACTTTTATTCAGTCACTGCATATTATTCGGAGAGTGAGACTATGCAACAGATCCACGATAATGAACAGCCAGAAGGGCAAAGGAGGCTTTCATTACTGAGTCCCATCTGATATTTCTAGAGATAGATGTCTTGGACGTCCCCCAAGAACCAATAATTGTTGGGGCCCGGACACTGAGTAGGTTTACATGCACAGTTAAGTCGAGCTAGGGTTATATCTCAATGTGGCCATTTGATTGGACTACTGTCCTCGGCCCATTATACAAGTATGGCAAGGAAATTGATTTACTAACTAAAGTATGTCCAATTGTGCTACAATAGTTTGTTAGTATTGTATTCCTTAGTTAGTGTTGCTAGCGACCAGCAAACTGACTGCATGTTGATCAGTGAAAACATGAACAACATTCCAGGGCTGTACTGTACATTTTATACATGCCACATTCTTTACTTTTTGTATAAATAAGATGCACGCTATCCCTTATGGTTATGGTGTTATCCGAAGGCAAATAACACCGCTGTATTGTTAGCACCTTCTTCCGCTATTACACGTTCTGTTTGAATTCTGGGTCAAAGCTCCAGTGAAGCATGTGCAGAGAGATTTCTGTATCTGAATCAGGTCATGAAGAGTAAAAGTAGCACAACCCCAACCCACATTATCTGGGTATGTTAGTCCAAATTTGAGAAGTCCAATTTAGTATGATTTCAATTGAATTAATGTTTACATTTATTTAAAAAATTTGGATTAAAACAGCGTCATGGAAATGTAGCCTCATATGCATGGACAAGGACATATATGCCAAACTAGGTGACCTTGTAACATAGATCAGGATAAATATAAAGAAGGAGTTTGAGTTTAAGTTGTACTTTTTAATAATTTCATGAGAGGGGTAAGAGTAGCTTTGTGGTTAAGGTGGTGAACTGCTGACACGAAGGTCCCATGTTGCCACAGTTGGACCCTTGAGGAAGACCCTTAACCCACAACTCTGAGATAAAATGTAAGGTGCTCTGGTTAAGGGTTTTTCAAATGTAGGTGCATGGGTGCAGTTGAGCTCATTCACCACTGATACAGATTTTTATGCTTGTTATTTATTTTTTTGCTTTTGATGAAAAATAAAAACACTTTAACCAGAGAGTTAATAAAGTGATTGCGGACAACTTATGCTTATTAGACTTACATACAGGTATTTACAAAAAAAAAGAAAAGAAAGAAAAGAAAATGCACAATACATAATACATTCCTTGATTTTCTTTTAAAAGAGGAAGAATAAGGAAATAATATTTTTAATAAAGAAACATTAAGCAGTCATTTCTTGATAGGGCAAGGTGCACATGTTTTAGCCTTTGCACCAGCACAGGAAAAGCATCAGTTTGCTGAAAATGCACAATTGCACCCTTGTTTGTGGAATGTGTTTGTTGGAACTTACTAGAAGCATACCGCTAAAATACACAAAAAACTTTCAAAGCACGCACACACACACACACACACACACACACACACACACACACACACACACACACACACACACACACACACACACACATACGCACACATACACTCACAGATACAGATGGCTCCCAACAGCTGACTGACAGATACCAGTAGTCCACTGACATGACTCAGATAATTGACTGAGTGTCTTGCTTTAAACAACTTGTAAAGTGCCAACAAGGCTAACAATAAAGCGAAGAAAAAAAGCAGTATTTTATAGGAAAAAGTCAGTGATTGGGTAGACTATAGGCAAAAATATGCAGGATATAAAACAGCAAATTATTTAAATGTTTGTTTAAAGAGACCTGCCTTATACTATATACTGTAAAGAAAGTTATTTTCATTAGCAAATGTGTTTGTATACCAAAATATCAGTCTATAGGACTTCCATATAATTTTCTAAAGGATTTTCACATAATAATAATAATTATAATTTCACGGTTTAAAATTAATTTTATTAATTTTATTTTTTTTCACTGCAGATTATTCACAGGTATAATATTTTTTGCCATTTTATTATTATTATTATTGAACATTCTATCTGTTACAGAAATGCAAAATTATTTATTATTATTATTTTTTTTTTTTTTTGGGTACTATGTAGACTGACTGGTCACAGGATACCATCAAATTGCATGGCTGATATAGGTGATGTAGCAGTAAGAGCTAGTTAGATTTTTTTTTTCAACTGTGCTACAACAAAAAGAAAAAGACAAAGCTTCATTAATTCACAGGTCAGAGTTTATTTGAAATAGAAACTCACCAAAAGGAAAAAGTAATCATAATATAACCAAATGTGAATTTAATTTCCCATGTACTTTCCCCTTCAATGCATTGTTTTTAGGTGAACAAATTTTAATGGCCCAAACATGTGGAAATAGCTTGGAGTGAGGTCAGGACTGTACGGGGGATGTGGCAATAACTCCCAGCCGAGTTCCTGTAATGTGAAAGTGGTGAGGTGGGTAGTATGAGGTTGCACATTCATTTGTAAAACCAGATCACTTTTGCTAATCACACCAGTGCAGTTCTGTTATTCTGTGCAATCAAAAGTCAAGGTTTGACTTGACCAACCCTCATAAATGCCACAACTTACCCTAGAACTTAACATGAACTTAACATGATTAACATGTTATAGCTGTAGTATGCTGTAAACATTTGTTCAACAGTAATACCCTGATGTGCTTACCGTTCACCATATTTTCCTTTTCTACCCCCAAGCCAAACCAACCAAACCACCCCAGTGCTCTTTCAAATCAGCACTAAGTCAGTGTGATGCCATCTGCGGAGAAACGAATGACCCTCTTCCCCTAATGCTGAGGCATCCAGGAAGCTGAGGTCTGACAGTTTGTCTCAGACCATATGCCACATGGCAGTAAAGCCAGGGCAATTCGTGAAAGGTTGAGGCAGTGGCTAGAGGCACTGTGTACATAATCCTTCATGTATTTGTCTTCTCCAATTTTTCACAAATATGTGTGAAGTACTCTGAATCTAGCCCTAGTCACAAGGCCAGCTACATAGTCTATGCCTGCAGTGCTGCCGTGACTCCACTGATCTTTATTTGGCCAATATTTCAGACTGTACTCATAATAATCTGACGTTTGGGGATGATGGTACCATGCTGTAAAGAAAAGCTTGCCCTTTTGAGAAGAAAGGCCTTTGTATGCAGTAACTTGAGCAGATGGAGAAGCAAATGTGTATTTTGTTTAATGTGTATTTATTCCTTAAAGGGGTTAAATAATGAGTTTACAATGAAGCCAAATTAATTACAATTAATTAGAATTAGAACTGAAACTTTATATCCAATATTCTATATAAACACATTATATAAAATTATATAATATCTTGGGTGAGATGCAACTTTAGGATATTTATATATGCTACCATTCCATTTTGTTTCAGAATTTTCCTAATACTTTCCTAAAGTTTTCCTAATACAACCCAGATTGATTTTTTTTTCTATCTTATGGAATTTTGCGCTTGCTTCTGACTTTTGTCACATTTTTCACATGTGACTAGGTTTTACAAGAATTCCTAGACACATTCCACACATAATGTGGGAGAAGGACTGGAAAATTTCTCATTACTTGAACGTGATCATAGATTAGACAGTATTGCATAAAAAGCATTAGAAATATACTGTATATATATATATATATATATATATATATATATATATATATATATATATATTTTTTTTTTTTTTTTTTTTTTAACCAGAATTAGCAAATACACATATATGCTGTGTTCCTGATATGCATTAGCACATCTCATTCTAATCTATAATAAAAATGTAGGTTGCATTTTATCATGAATTGAAATATACATTGGACTTGTTATTTTATGAGTTTATGTTTATTTAGCAAATGTCTAATAGGTTCTGTCTGAGAAATGAAAAAAATGCATAGTTCATATAAGCATTGAGGCTAGAAAATGCCTAAACCTTTGCTCTGTCTAATTTGTAGCCACTTTTACTTTCAAACCTAACACAGTCACAGGGAGAACATAGATAAAGAGACTGTTTCAGATACACAGAAACTCTTATATAATAAAATTCCACATATAATAATAAAAGTATCTTAATATCAAACATTCTCTTCTGCACAAACATGCTTCACATACTTTGAATAACATAAGGGCAAGCATACAGTATGTCACTCAATCTGATATTCCACAGGCACTGAAGATCATCAGGGCTTGATAAAGGACAAGACAGGTGAGTGACAGTTGTCTGGGAGAATCAGGAATAGAAAGGAAATGAACTGCCACAGGTTAGGAGGTGCCAGGCTTGGACAGACAGCGGTGTTTGATGACACTGCCAGGCACATGTGTCACAGGTGAAAAAACATTTTTTTTTAATGCAAATGAAGTGATAGAGGGACTTCTATGCAGCATCCAAAGACATTTCAGATGAGGACATGAAATGTGAATCATTGAAAGAAGGAAGTGATCTATGTAGTACATAATACATTATATGGCCAAAATTATGTGGAGAATTCACCATCACACCTCTGAAGCATTACGAGGTGCAGGGACAAACCTCTCCCAGCAAAACAAGTGTCCTGTGCACAAAGTGAGCTATATGGAGACATGGTGGAAGAACTCAAGTGGCATGAACAGAGTCCTGACCTCAGCCTTAATTGAACACCTTTGGTATGAACCGGAATGCAGACTGCATGCCAGCCCTTCTTGCTCAGCATAAGTGCCTGAACCTATTCATGCTCTTGTAGATGAAGGAACACAACAATCCTGATAGCCATACTCAAAAATGTAGTGGAAAGTCTTCGCAGCAATGGGTGTAACAGCAAAGAGGACTAAGTCTGTCCTGGAATGTCCAGAATGCTGTATTGGTGTGGTAATTAGGTGTTTCCATTTCCATGTTACAATAGAACATTGTTATCTATATTCCATCCATCGAACCTCTGTAGTAGTGATGTGTCGTTCATGAATGATTTGTTCTCTTTGAACAAGTCTTTAACATGACTCAGAAGAACGAGTAGTCTCAGAGAGTGATTTGTTAATTTTCTATTGGGTGCACATATGCAAAGCATCGCAAAACCTGCATTGGTTATGTACAGAAAACAAAAATGAGTAGTTACCTTTGAGTACAGTCGTGGCCAAAAGTTTTGAGAATGACACAAATATTAGTTTTCACAAAGTTTGCTGCTAAACTACTTTTAGATTTTTGTTTCAGTTGTTTCTGTGATGTACTGAAATATAATTATAAGCACTTCATAAGTTTTAAAGGCTTTTAACGACAATTACATGACATTTAATGCAAAGAGTCAGTATTTGCAGTGTTGGCCCTTCTTTTTTAGGACCTCTGCAATTCGACTGGTCATGCTCTCAATCAACTTCTGGGCCAAATCCTGACTGATAGCAACCCATTCTTTCATAATCACTTCTTGGAGTTTGTCAGAATTAGTGGGTTTTTGTTTGTCCACCCGCCTCTTGAGGATTGACCACAAGTTCTCAATGGGATTAAGATCTGGCGAGTTTTCAGGTCATGGACCCAAAATTTCAACGTTTTGGTCCCGAGCCACTTAGTTATCACTTTTGCCTTATGGCACGGAGCTCCATCGTGCTGGAAAATGCATTGTTCTTCACCAAACTGTTGTTGGATTGTTGGAAGAAGTGGCTGTTGGAAGGTGTTTTGGTATCATTCTTTATTCATGACTGTGTTTTGGGGCAAAATTGTGAGTGAGCCCACTCCCTTGGATGAGAAGCAACCCCACACATGAATGGTCTCAGGATGCTTTACTGTTGGCATGACACAGGACTGATGGTAGCGCTCACCTTTTCTTCTCCAGACAAGCCTTTTTCAAGATGCCCCAAACAATCAGAAAGAGGTTTCATCCGAGAATATGACTTTGCCCCAGTCCTCAGCAGTCCATTCGCCATACTTTTTGCAGAAGATCAATCTGTTCCTGATGTTTTTTTTTTTTTTTGAGAGAAGTGGCTTATTTGCTGCCCTTCTTGATACCAGGCCATCTTCCAAAAGTCTTCGCCAAACTGTGCGTGCAGATGCACTCACACCTGCCTGCTGCCATTCCTGAGCAAGCTCTGCACTGGTGGCACTCCGATCCCACAGCTGAATCCTCTTTAGGAGATGATCCTGGCGCTTGCTGGACTTTCTTGGACACCCTGAAGCCTTCTTAACAAGAATTGAACCTCTTTCCTTGAAGTTCTTGATGATCCTATAAATTGTTGATTTAGGTGCAATCTTAGTAGCCACAATATCCTTGCCTGTGAAGCCATTTTTATGCAACGCAATGATGGCTGCACGTGTTTCTTTGCAGGTCACCATGGTTAACAATGAAAGAACAATGATTTCAAGCATCACCCTCCTTTTAACATGTCAAGTTTGCCATTCTAACCCAATCAGCCTGACATAATGATCTCCAGCCTTGTGCTCTTCAACATTCTCACCTGAGTTAACAAGACAATTACTGAAATGATCTCAGCAGGTCCTTTAATTACAGCAATGAAATACAGTGGAAAGTTTTTTTTCGGGATTAAGTTCATTTTCATGGCAAAGAAGGACTATGCAAGTCATCTGATCACTCTTCGTCTCGGGTTACTTGACTGTAACCCTGTTCCCTGATAAAGCGGGAACGAGATGCTGCGTGAAAACGCTATGGGAACATCTCTTTGTTGCCCGGTTGTGAAGCCTGTGCATGTCAAACCCGCCGAATACCTTCGGCTTATAACCTGTGCCAGGCATGACGTCACCGAATAAGGTGCACCTGCAGGTTATAAATAGGAGTGAACCGAAAACATCCTCAGATCAATTTTGTCTGAAGGACGTCCAGGCACGCCAGCAGTGCGGCATCGGAACGCAGCATCTCGTTCCCGCTTTATCAGGGAACAAGGTTACAGTCAAGTAACCCGAGACGTTCCCTTTCAAAAGCTACACTCAATGCTGCGTGAAAACGCTATGGGAACGAGAATACCAACGCCGCCGCACTGCAAGTGTCTGGACCCCCAGGTTGTGTAGCGTGTGTGCACAAGCCGAGGAGGTCTCAGCCCTAGCTCTGGGATGCTGACTCAAGGACCCGTGAACCCGGAGTAGCATTGACATCCAGACTATAAAATCTAACGAACGTGTGCGGAGAGGACCAGCCCGCCGCATCACACACCTGCTGCAGGGGAACGCCTCTTGCCAAGGCAATCGATGAGGCAATCCCCCTGGTTGAGTGAGCCCTGATTCCCAGAGGCAAAATATGACCACGCGCCTCATAGGCTAGGGCAATGGCATCTCTCACCCAGTGTGACAGGGTCTGTCTAGTTGCAGCCGCCCCCCGGTTGCGACCCCCATGGCAAATAAAGAGCTGCTCTGACTTACGCCACTGGCTAGTGTGGTGGACGTAGATCCTAAGAGCACGTACTGGACACAGTAAGTGAAGTCTTTCCTGCTCCGGAGCTGTGAAAGGCGGAGGACAGAAGGCTTCGAGAACAACTGGGTGCATGGTCGAGAATGGAACCTTGGGAAGATAGTTCGGGTGAGGATGCAGGATAGCTTTGATGGGGAGACTGACAGAGCCTGCAGATCCGCAATCCTCTTCAAAGAAGTAATAGCCATAAGAAAAACCATCTTAAGAGACAGAAGCCTGACAGGCGCTGACTCTAGTGGTTCGAAAGGGGTGTCGGCCAGGCCTTCGAGTACGATAGTTAAGTCCCATGAAGGGACCATCGCTCTAGTGGGCGGCCTCAACCGTTTAGCTCCACGAATAAAACGGGCAACTAAATGGTGCTTGCCCACAGAAACCCCGTCATTCAGAGCGTGACAAGCCGAAATAGCGGCTACGTACATTCTGAGTGTACTAGGGCATAAGCCCGAGGACAACTTTTCTTGCAGAAACTCCAGCACTGAAACAATCTGGCAGTGAACTGGGTCTATATGTCTTGCCATGCACCAATTTTCAAATACACTCCATTTGAGGGCATAAGTTCTTCTAGTGGAGGGAGCCCTGGCACTTAAAATGGTTTCAATTACGCTGGCTGAAAGTCCAGCATGTCTCAGTTGGTCCCGTTCAGGGGCCAAACGTGAAGGTTCCAGAGCTCGGGCCGGGGATGAAGTATTGTCCCCTGTGCCTGAGACAGAAGATCCCTCCTCACTGGAATCACCCAGGGTGAGCCGCACCACACTCTGGTCGGCCAATGGGGCGCTATCAATAAGAGGCGCAACCCTTGTTGACGGACCCTCGCCAGGACTCCCGGGAGCAGAACTATAGGTGGAAACGCATAAAGGCGTAACCTGGGCCACGTGTGGGCCATTGCATCCAGACCCAAGGGAGCTGGAGGAGTCAGAGAGTAGTAAAGGGGGCATTGTGCTGCTTCTTGTGAGGCAAAGAGGTCCACCTCTGCTACGTAAAATCTTTCCCAGATTTGACTGACTACTTCGGGGTGGAGCTTCCATTCCCCCTGTTCTACAGCTTGTCTGGATAGCAGGTCTGCTCCTACATTCATGCGCCCTGGAATGTAAATCGCCCTGAGGGAGAGGAACTTGTCTTGTGCCCAAAGCAGAACCTGGTGCGCTAGCTGTTTCAAGCGGCGCGAGCGCAGTCCACCCTGGTGATTTATGTACGAGACTACCGCAGTGCTGTCCACCCGCACTAGGACATGGTAGCCCCTCAACTGCTGGAGGAAGTGTTTCAGGGCCAGAAACAGAGCCATCATTTCGAGGCAATTGATGTGCCACACGACAAGATGACCTCTCCAGTTCCCTTGTGCTGGATGGCCATCCAAGACCGCACCCCAGCCCGTGAGGGAAGCGTCTGTCGTTAGCATCTTGCGACGACAAGACGGACCTAGAGTGGGACCCAAAGTCAGAAACCGGGGTCTGAACCACACAGAAAGGGCACGAAGGCCCCGGCGCGTAACCCTTATTAGCCTCTGGGGGTTGGCCCCTGAATGAAACCCCCTGGCTCTCAGCCACAGCTGAAACGCTCTCATGTGCAGAAGGCCCAAAGGTATCACCGTGGACGCAGCCGTCATGAGGCCTAAACATTTCTGAAAATGATGCACAGTGACCTTCTGGCCTAGCTTGATTTCCTTTAGGGTGTTGAGAATGGATTCGACACGAGCAGGAGACAACTGTGCCCGCATTGTGACCGAATCCCATGTGACACCCAAATATGTTATCCTCTGAACAGGAAGGAGAACGCTTTTTGTGGCGTTGAGTCTCAATCCTAAAGAATGAAGATGGGCTAGGACGACATCCCGATGTCGAAGCGCTAGCTCCTGAGACTGGCCAGAATCAGCCAGTCGTCTATATAATTCAAAATACGGATGCCCTGGAGTCGTAAAGGAGCCAGAGCTGCATCCATGCATTTTGTATATGTGCGGGGTGACAGAGCTAGGCCAAATGGAAGGACCTGATACTGGTAAGCTTCGCCCCCAAAGGCGAACCTCAGGAACTTCCTGTGCTGTGGCAATATTTCTATATGGAAATATGCGTCCTTGAGATCGATTGTCACAAACCAATCCTCTAGTTGAATTTGAGAAACAATCATTTTGACAGTCAACATTTTGAATCTGGATTTCCTGAGATAGCGGTTCAAGCCGCGAAGATCCAAGATTGGACGCAACCCCCCCCTCTTTTGGGCACCAAAAAGTACCGACTGTAGTAGCCCGACTCTCTGTCTGGAAGGGGAACATGTTCTATGGCCCCTTTGCCTAGCAGAGTCCTTAACTCCTGGGCCAGCAGATGTGCACAGTCCGGTTTCACGGAAGTGGAGACCACGCCGTTGAAACGCGGAGGACAATGTGCAAACTGAATCCTGTAGCCTCTGCCTACAGTCTTTTGTACCCAGGGAGATATGCCTGGCAGTAGTTTCCACACTGCCAGCTTCTCCGAAAGGGGCATGAGCTTTGACACTTCGGCTGGATGGGGGGGGTGTTAAGTGTCGGGTATCCTGAAGCATGGCAGGAGATACCCGAACACCCAACTCTTCTTTGGAGACTGGCACCAGTGGTGGCGGGGATTGAACACCGGCCTCCAGGGAGTGCCAGGGAGGGGGCCCTGTTTTGTGATGAAAATAGAGGCACCCCTCCCTGGAGGGGAACACCCCCACGGCCCCAGGCGCACGAATCTCAGGGCTTCTTCTTGGAAGAGAGGAAGCTCCTCAGATCCAGCCTTTTTGAGGCAAATTTCTGAGAAGGGCGGCGAGCCCCACCCCAGTCCTTACGAGGGGGTGTGCGGCTGGTCACGCTCTCCTTCTGGACCTCACGCCTGATAGGGGCCAGACCTGGCCGGGGCCGGGTGGCCGACGGTCCCGGTTCTTGAGCACGGCGGGGAAGGAACCTCCCAAAAGCCTGTTCATATAGCTTCGCCTCCCGAAACCTAGTGGCGACGGAATTAACGGCGTCACCAAAGAGGCCGGAAGGTGAGACTGGGGCATCAAGGAGGACAGCACGATCCTTATCCTTGATGCCTGAGAGGTTCAGCCACAGATGCCTCTCCGTGGATACCATGGCAGCTATGGAACGGCCCACAGCACGGGCCGTCTGCTTGGTTGCACGGAGAGACAGGTCTGTGGCTCGGCGCAGCTCTGCAAACGCATTGTCATCAATGACCCCGCCAGTGCTCAGGTCCTTCAGCAGGTCAGCCTGGTAAGCCTGCAAAACCGCCATGGTGTGCAGTGAAGCGCCAGCCTGTCCTGCTGCCTGAAAAGCTTTACCCACCAAAGCAGATGTCAGTATGCACGGTTTGGAGGGGAGAGTAGACTTTTTCAGGGAGGATGATGTCCCAGGAGAGAGATAGCCCGCAAGCGTCTCTTCTATCTGAGGCATCATCATATAACCGCGTGCTTTCGCATCAACGATATTCGAATAAATCGAAGTCGATGGTACAAACACACGCGATGAATATGGTCTGCTCCATGAAAGGGTTAACTCATCATGGAGGTCACCAAAGAAGGGGAGAGAGAGGCGTTGAGGCTCCTCCCCCCGGCCACCTGACAGAAACCTGTCGTCTAGTCTTGAACGCTTAGGGGAATCTCGCTTCTGCGGCCAGTCGATATGCAATTGCTCGACCGCACGCGTCACAACCTCTAATAATTCCTCATGAGCTCTGTGAGCACTGGAGGAGCGTTGTGAGGAGGCTACCTCCATGGAAGCGAGAGAGGAAGATTCTTCCGCTCCATCACAAGAAGCGCCGGAGCGCGCTTGCGAAGCGGAAGCTAAAACTTCCTGATCCGGAGAGAGCGAGAGAGAAATCGGAAATTCCGTCTCATGCGCGTCTGCCAGATCAGCACGCGAGCCCCAGGAATGCGCCGCGGCTCGCGGTTTCTCTTTAAAGAAAGCGAGCCGCGCGCGAAGCACCTTAATAGGGAGAAGATCACAATACTCACATTCTCCCTGAAGCCCGAGGCGAGCGTGTTCCTCCCCCAAGCAGTCAAGACAAAATTCGTGAAGATCGCCTTCCGAAAGAGATCTATCGCACGGAGGCACGCATCTCTTAAGCAACTCTGCCATATCGGTGAGTTAAAGCTGTTGTTTTTATTTTGCTTTCGCTACGGCTTGTACATGCACACGCAAACACAAAGCGGTCCTGAAGACAAAAAGATCTGAGGATGTTTCCGGTTCACTCCTATTTAAAACCTGCAGGTGTACCTTATTCGGTGACGTCATGCCTGGTACAGGTTATAAGCCGAAGGTATTCGGCGGGTTTGACATGCACAGGCTTCACAACCGGGCATGTTCCCATAGCGTTTTCACGCAGCATTGAGTGTAGCTTTTGAAAGGGAACTGTTACGGTTTCCTAAGCAGATGGTAGGTTAGCTCTAGGTGTCTAGGGGGGGATAGGAAACCGACATAAGAAAAAATAATAAAAAAAAAGAAATATAAATAACACCTTCACTAATTACAAAAAAAACGAGGCAGACTCAAGACTGGCAATGAGCTTCAATAAACTTAAGTGAATGAAGCATAAACACACACACCCAATTGCTCCGTAGTTACAGTGGAGACCAAAAGTACAAACAGACATAAATGATATTTACAATAACAGATGGAATGACAAATTCGACAGTGGGAGCCACGAGCAGAGCTTAAAGCAAAGAAATAAATAAAACAAAACACCTTCTAACTAAAGCGCGGCAGTCAGTCTTACCTAACAAACAAAACGAAAACAAAACTAGGGCGTAAAATGCCCGCTGACTACACTGGCTAACCAAAACATAAATACAACAAATAGCTCTCGCTCCTAACTAGTGTGCCTAAACAGCGCTATCTTCTACGTGCTGTTTATGTACACCCTAGGGCCTACTAACCTTGACTCCACACCGCGAATTGGAAATGCGTCCACGAACTCACGCTGGGCGTAGACAAACAAAAAAACACACACAGCTAGTGTTCTAGCGTAACAAATCGCCGCCACAACGTTTGAAATACCGGAAGTAATTATTCCAGAATCGCCGTAACAATAAGCATGAATGAAAGAAAGAAGCCGCCACTGGCTGCGTCACTTCCGGGTTCTTATACTCGACTGGCGCCGCCTCATTGGTTCCCACGGGATTCGCTGTCGCGCTGGGAACGGTGATTGGCAGGGACGATGTCCAATCCCAGGACCTGAAAAATACGGGAGCCAACAGACAAGACATCCCACAAAATACTACGGGACGTAACAGGAACATAACATTCTGGAGAATATGCAGATTGCTATTATAAAAAATTAAGCAGCAACTTTTCCAATATTTATGTAATTATCAAAACTTTTGGCCACGACTGTACTTTACTCCGAATCAATTGTTCTTTTATCACATGACACCCATATGCTGTGTAATAGTGTCATGGGTCTAGCTGGTTGTTTGGCTAGACCGGCTGATGCTGTTGCCGTGGGCATAAAGGTAGGCATGAAGGCAGAGGGGTGTGTGAACAGAAAGAGTCTTTTATTTTAAACACAATAAACAAACACAAAGGAACCAAAACAACAAACTCAAACTAAAACTAGGGCTCAGGAAAAACACATGAACAGGAGCTGAACAGAGGGAACCAGGAGCTGACACAGGGAACCGACTAGGGATGAGGAAACATGGAGCTGGAGCTAACTAGACACATAGGAGAACTAGAGACAAGACTGGACAGGACGTGGCTGGAACTAGAGATGGAGAGACAGGACTAGGGGCACAGAGACTGGAGAGACAGGACTAGGGGCACAGAGACTGGAGAGACAGGGCTAGACAGGAGACAGGGCTAGACAGGAACTACACTGGCTGGGTTAGTGAGGTTAGTAGCTACATGTTGTACTGGGGACACTGGAGGCTGACCTAACCGGGTTAGTGGCTAATGGTGTTAGTACTGACCTAGGGGACCGGAAGACAAAAGGCAGGGCACACATGGGGCTATACCAAACTAGCGGCTAACCTACTAGTGACCAGAACCACTAGCAGTCAATCCCACTAGAGGTTAGCCTACTGGAGGCTAACCCTACTAGGGGCTAACCCTACTAGCCATCAAGGCCTACTAGCGGCTAACCCTGCTAATGGCTAAGCCCTCGTGTGGCTACACATACAAGGGAAAGCTTTAAACACAGAACTAAACAAAGAAGACTGACACTGGGAAGACAGAACAGTACTTACACTGTACACAGGAGGAGACACAGCCTAGCTAAACACTGAACAAAGCAGCTCCATGAATCCATCAGAACAAGGAACATACAGAAAACAAACCTAGAGCCCCCTGAAAACAAAGGTTACAAAACATAAACTCAAAGTTACAAAAAGGAATGCCCACATGACGGTAATACAAACAAACATTCAACCAACCAACAAACAAACAAACAAACAAACAATCAATGCTCAACCCAGTTTCCCAGAACAAACTGCTATTTATAGGAGGTTTTAATGAGCCACCTCAGTTCAGGTGAGCCTCATCACCTGACTGAGGTGCCTTCTGGGAAACTGAGTCAACCAACAAGAACTACACAGAAAGACAGACAGACATGAACAGTGACCTCTAGTGGAGGTTCCTAATAAATAGATTCCAAAGAAAACAAATGACTCTGACTAGAAGATATGAGAGGTGAGCTACTCATTCTGTTTTTCATAGTATGACATTAGCTGCATTGTAATATTTTTATTACTAGAACTATAGACAAAATTTGTGTATGTAGATGTGTTGGGTGTCTGTTTATTGAAAATGTAACATTTTATTTTATTTCTGAACAAAAGAACAAAATGAACTAAATGACTCATAAAAAGATTTGTTCATTTTGATTAACGAAATTCAAAGAATCGAGTCACTAAAATGATTCAAACTTCCCGTCACTACTCTGTAGTCCAAGTAGGGACTGTGGGGTCCAATGATATTTATTCCCATGTTTATGACTGTGGTAGGATACTGATACTATGTATTACAATTAGTTTAATATATTTAGATCGATTTGTTGGTGGCGTTTACCTAATGCCTTAAGTGAGAACAGGTCCTGAAACCATGTCTGTTCATCACATTTCAGCTGTGATCTCACCTTTTTATTTTTCCTCCAATGAGCTACAGCTCAAATCTCCTCACAAGCTCTTGCAGAGAACAGCAGAAGTGAGCAAAGAAGCAAGGCTATCTTCTTGCACCTTGATCTAGGAAATCTAATTGCCTTTTTTTAATAGAAAACTGGTAGGAATGTAGCTTTTTTGCAGCTGATTGTGCTTAATGAACTGCCTGGTTTAACAGGTTAGGAGTAGTGCAAAGGAAAAACCTGGTAGACGAAATTTTCATTTTCCTCTCTCAAGACATCATGTGAAGTTTGTTCTGATTTCTAGTTAACAAAGAGACTTACTGTTGCTGATGTTGAACTGACCATGACCTTATTTAGCTAACATAATGTTGTTTGAATGTAGTTGTAATATTTCAGCAACAATGCAGTGAATAGTACTTTCTTTTCTTTTTTTGATGAAGCTTATTGAAAGTGGGTGCCATTTTGTCAAGTTTCTGTGCTTACTAGGACAGCTACAGTAGCTCATTTTCCTTTTAGTCTGCATTTTGACCTTGCACACTCGGTAGGCTTTTCACGATTGTACACTGACCTTCTTTTGTGGATTTTTTTTTTCTTCTCTTAAATAAATTGGTTGAATAAAAGAGTAATATTTTGTGCTGTTTTTCGTGCTTTGTAGAAGGTACTATTTACTTACACTAACTCCAGTTTTCTGCATTCTATTTTGCACCAGCTACATCTTTTTGAATTTGGACCACAGATGCATATACAGCACCCACTGCTACCATCCTCCTCGGCCTGTTCTGTGCAATTTGATTAAACTACTTTTAAACAAGATGTGACAAAGTATGTATAGTTATGGGAGCATTTATCATTATTTTTATTCATTATCTTTCTCTTCCCTCTCAGCTTAAGACACAGCCATTACTTATGGGGACTAATAGGAGCAGTTCAATGATACAGCTGCTCCCCATTCACACTCATTCAAATGGATATATCTTCAAAAGCCTTGGTGCTGCTAAGCTGCCAAGTTTTAGCTATAGGTAAAAATTTGCGCCAACAAATGATGTAGAGGCTTGTGAGCTTTGTTCTATGCCAAACAAAGCCTTATCCATAAAAGTCTTCATCACCACAATGGACTGAAAAGTAGGTCAATCAATGGCTAAGAAGGGGTCGAATTTAACTCTTGTTATGTTTCACAGACTCTGTAACTATAAAACAGTCAGTGAAATATGATAATGCTTTCATACAGCACAAAACTGGAATATGTCTTAAATCATGGGAATACAATGGATTGCATTGTATTTGAAAGTAGCAGTATGGCATACAATAAACAGTATACATTTATTCTAATCTAATGTGAAAATAAGCAGTTATATCATACAGTACATCCAGTATCATAGCTGCATCAAACACACAGAAGTGTGGCCTGATTTTTTTCTCAAAAACTTGCTTTAAAAAATGTAAAAAAATAAATAAATTAATAATAATAATAATAATAATAATAATAATAATAATAATAAAAAACTTAAATAAAACTAGCTAAATAAATATTGTTTTTCCCAAAGCAACTTAAAATTGAGATACAGCAAAGCGTTTGAGGGTTAAGTCACTCACTACTTGCTTTACTCCTAGCTCTGCAATAGCTAGCTAGATACTGCAGTTCCTACTTCCACAAAAAATTTAACTTGTTTTGCCTGCTGTTTGTATCTAAAGCAACTCAGTTAAGACAAGAAACATCAGTTACAGTTAAGCATCAGGTTTAGCTATTACTATTGATAGCTGCTTTTCACCTCAACTACTTTGTTTTGCTAGCATTTTAGCAGTTTAATGCTACAAGCAAATCCTCACCTTTAGCAAATGTTTTTCTTTTCCTTTTTTTTATTGATAAAAATGTGTCATCTCAAGTTACATATTCCACCTACAGTAAGAGTTTTTTTTTAGATTATTTCAGAATAATGTATTTTAAAAAATGCCCCCTCCCCCTCCCCGCTGCATTTTACCCAGTGGCCTCAAATTTTCCCTGAAGTTTTTTACAATTTTGGTTAAAAAAAAAAATTTGGTAACATTGTTTGAGTTTAGAAAATGATCAATGTTAGTTTTATATGAAATAAAAAATAAAAAAAAATTTAATAAATGGTACCACAACGGTAGAATAAACTGTTTAAAGACAGGCGTAGCTCAGTGGTTGAGGTTTTGAAATACTGATTGGAAGGTTCCAGGTTCAAACCCTAGCACCACGAAGTTGCCAGCAGCGACTTACGCGAGGCCCTTACCCCTTAACTGCTCATCTGTGCAATGATAATGTTAAGTACATTAACATTAAACATACATGTTATTTAGGATAAATGTAAGTTGCTCTGGATAAGCGTGTCTGCCAAATAATGTAAGATAATGCACTGGACTACTGATCCGAATCTCCCAGGTTCAAATGCTGTCACCCCCATGTTGCCACTGTTGAGCCCTTGAGCAAGGCCCTTAACTCTCAACTGCTCAGATGTATAATGAGATAAAAACAAAAGTCGCTCTGGGTGAGGGCGTCTGCCAAATGCTGTAGATGGAAATGTAGAATAACAGGAGCTGACATCAGGTAATTTCTGCCTACGCATGCCTGGAACCAGGGGCAGAGCCTGGCACTATATTGGTTGAGTCAAAATAAATCACTGATATCATCTGTTTTAAAGTTTTCATTTACAAACACTGAACAAACAATTTAAAATCAGTATGAATTTTAAAACTGTTATGGGACTAACATCTATGTTAGTAGTTTACATCTACGTCTATGTTGTTTAGTGCCTGTTATAATGTCAAGGGGAAAAACTGTGCAAACAGAAAATAGCTTTAAATTATAATACCTTAAGATTTCTTAGGAGAAAGTATAAGATCTGTTGACAGAGAAATAATTTATTGATCAGCAATGTTTTATTCAGTGCAATGAAGGGGTCAACAACAAGCCTTTATTCGTGAAGTTTCCACACTGTGTCATATTGTATGAGTCAATATGTTGAGAGGAGATCACAGTCATGAAAGTCTGCTTCTTGTTAATGTCACTCCACTGCTATTGTGACATTGTTAGCTTGCATATTCTTCCTGCCCCTCCTATTTAACATGGACACAAATGGAAACCCACCTCACAGACAAGTAGCAAAAGTTGTTTTTTTATGCACTCAGTGAAAAGCCTTTTAAGTTTTAGATTTGCCTTATGACACTTAAAATAGCTCATTGTGTAACCATGAAGTCACTTCACTAACCAGTGTGGTTTCAAGTGATTTTTCAGATGAGTCCTATTTCTCTGGGCGAGTTTCATTTATCTTTGGGCCATATCATCATTCCAGACAAAGCAGTCAATGATGACCCCTGGCCCTAAAAGCCAAGAAAGCTACAAAATACATAGTCTGGCCAAAGAAAAGCTGTTTCAGAAGGGTCAAATTATTGCCCTGCATCAGGCAAAGAAAATAACTATGGAGGTTGCTGAAATTACTGGAATTGGGTTTAGAGTTGTCCAACATATTATTCAAACCTGGTAAGGTTTTTCCTTAAGTAAGCAATGATACATCAACTTTGCAGAAGAAATGTGGTCAGAAAAAAGTCATGAATGGCTTCATTTGGTCAGGTCTTGACTCACCAATGTTATGTGGCAATAAAATGAAGTCAGCTGAAATTAATCTGACATTCTGAAGTGAAAGGCTTTGATTTCCTCTCAGCGGGCCTGACTTTGTATGCCAAGCACCAGGCAGGAGATGTTTGTGAGGGCAGCAGAACGAGGGCTCAGTCCCACAGGGCCACACTTGTGCTGTGTGTTGTCAGCTCAGCAGGTCAGAGATAACTCCTGGCAGGGGCCGTATTGCCTCATTCATCTCAATCAGCCTGGAGCCAGCCAACAGGACATGGGCATCACACTGAGATGAGCACATGCCTAGATGTCCATCAACACGTCTGATATCAGTCTCAGTGAACACTTGCCATGCTTAAAATAATTATGGGCTATCAAGAAAGCACTTTTGGTTGTTCTCATTTTTATGCTCAGACTTTGTGAGTCTATCCAAAAACAAGTAATCATTTGATAAATCACTGCTGCCAAGCCTGCTTGAAAGAAATCATCGCTGTGTAGTAATGATGAAGCTTGATGCAATGTAGAGGTTGTTCCTAAGGTGCAGAAAAGGACATGTCTCATTTAACAGTCTTTCCTGTTAAAACCTGGGTTGGGGTCATGATAGTGAACTTCACCTGTGTCAGTGTGAGCAACATTTTACGAGCAGGTTGTTTTCAGTGTCACATTCTGCTAGGGACACTTCCATGCTCTTAGAGACACCTTTTCTGACTCCTAAGATACATCATTTACTGGTCATGTCCTGTTCATAGACCGCATGGATTTACAAACCACCATGAGTGCTGTCTGTTACAGTCAGTCTGTTTGGCACCGAGCATCCAAATTTTATGCCGTGGCAGCTCGTAAATGAAGTATCCATCACACAATAACCATAGTGTTATAGAGGTAATAACGCAAGACAATATTATCATAATAAAACCAAATGTAAATTATAAAAGGACAGGAGCACCTTATCATCTTAATTTTGTTGAAATACACCTTTCAGCTAACTGTGTAGATATCACACTCTTTTTCTGTTCCTATCTGATGTGTTTGTAATAGTAGTGTCAGTGATTATTATATCTCCACTGAGACATCAATCCTAGAGTAGATAAATAAATTAAATCATTCTGGCAGTTATTTCCAGAGTATTTATTAAATTGAGCACTGAATATAAAGTTGCATAAGTTATTAAATGTTTGTCAGTTATTAGAAATTGTTGGATTAAGGGAAGATTTGCTACAGTGATTATTTGAGGGGTTAAAAAAATTGTTCCTTTGCATTTTATACCATAGCGCTGTTGAATTCTCTATATTTTATTGGATAGAAGGTTTTGATTAATTTACTGTATCAGAGAAGCTCTTAAACTAGTGATTAGCACTGTCGCCTTGCACCTTCAGGGTCCGCGTTCAATACCTGCCTCGGATCTCCATGAATGGAGTTTGCATGGTGGGCTCTAAGTCTCCGGGGATAGGCTCCAGGACCCCCATGACCCTTTATACAGAATAAAGCAGTATAGACAATGTGACTGAGCGAGTGAGTGAGTTAAGCTCTTAGAGTTGCACGAAGGCTTATAAGCTCACATTTTCATATTTTATATTCTGTGGTTATTTATGTGTTTAGCATCACAGGGTATTGTTTCTTTTGCAACAACTACACAGAGTAGCCATAACATTAACACTAATCTGTGTGACATGCAGATTAGGTTAATTGGTGTTCCCAAAATGCTCATAGTGTGTGAATAAGTGTGTGAGTGTGTGTATGTGTGTGCCCTGCAATGGATTGGCACCCTGTCCAGGGTGTCCCCTGCCTTTTCCCCTAAGTCTTCTGGGATAGGTTCCAGTCCCCCTGAATACAGGATACAGCGGTATAGACGATGAGTGCGTGAGTGATCATTGTTTATATACCAGTTTAATGGTGACAGGATTATATGCACCCAAGGCTCCTGTTGTGTGTGTATATATACAATAATTTACAATAGTAAAATAGTATATATACTAGATTTGTTATAGCTGCTAAAATAAAGGTTTCACAGCATTACATATTATTTAAACTGTATAAAAGTTTTTTTTTATATAATTAAAAACTATGTTGGCAAAAAGAGATTGCAAATTCCTGTCTTTATAAGGAATAAAAACATTTTGCATTGGACTGCATCATATTACAATGATGTTGATTATTTTCCTTTAACAGTGCATCCCAGTGTGTTATATTCCTTATGCAAGTGATTATACAGTAGTGGACCAATTGCTTCAGCTTTGAGGAATTATGTTGAGATGCAAATGACCCACTGAATGGCTCTTACTTTCAACTCCTACATACAGGGATGCTTCATAGCTCATGAAGTGTGGTCTTCACATAGAGTACAGCACAGTCGTAATCACTCCAGAATGGGCTGCAGTGAGAGATGCTGAGAGTGGGAGTTAAAGAGAGTGAAAGAGAATACAGTTGTAATCTGGGTTAAGAGGGACTGATTGATGCAAAACCTACGTAAGAGTAAGGAAACTATGAACCCAGGGCAGAGGAGCTGTCAAGTACTTCCTAGTCATTGAAGGGGTGTGAAGTGTGCCTGTATGCCTCTCCTCACTTTTAAATGAGTCATAGCAAGTAAAGGGAAATACATCATTCCTGCTTACTCTATGCCTGCTGTTCCCATGACACATCCTGGTCCCGGTTCTTATTATGAGGTGAGGTTGCCTGAACAATAGCTAGAAAGCGCCGGCCAGTGTATCCGTTCTCATTTTGCAAGACATGTGCATAGACTGACAGCATGTTGTGTGACAGTCCACTCCAACTTGTAAGGCTTACAGCTCCTGACATGTGTCTGAGTCATTGATGTTTCATGTTCTTGTCTGTCCATAACGACAGCGTTTCTTAGGTGCTATACTGTGTCCTGATGGCTAGTGTTCGTTCACATTAGCTTTCCAAGATTAGATCCACCAGACTAACTCCAAGGCTCTAGCTTTGTCCTCTGAAGTGAAGAACTGCTGGTCAGTACTTTTCTAACACTTAACAGTTCCAATATGTTGAGAGCACTAGGGGTCAATTTAAAGAAATCAAGAGCACCATCATTAGCATGGACACTGATTTGGTCCTGAATAAATGGTTATATCTACGCTTGCTTAATGCGTGTCTGTACTTTAAGTGGCCATGAGGCAGTTTGACAGAGGACCTGGGTTCAGAGTGCTCAGACAGGAGTGAGTTAATACCCCCCAACCCCCCACCACCCGCCCCCAGTTCACAGTGTCTTGTTGGTGATTTATATGATGGAAGGAATTCTGTGAAGAGCTAAGATCCCTACTGTAACCTTTTACCCCCACCAGATGTTCCCTCTGAAAACATGATAATGTTCATCTGTAAATCGCCGTGCAAACATATCAAGTGGCTGTTATGTGTTTGTGGCAAGACTGAGAAAAATGACAGAAGTGGCAGTGGCAATGGATTTTAAACAGAGCTGGAGTGGGGCAATCATATTTTTCCCATATGGTCTTATAAAGCTCAGAAATAACCCCTTTTTCCAAATACAACACATTCTACCCCAGCTGACGGCTAAAATAACAAAGATATCAAAGTGACTTTATCTGTTTTTATCTTAATGTATGTATGATTGGCCTTTGACAACCAATGATAAATAAATAATCCAATAAATAAAATACCACACCTCATAATGTCATATAATGTGATATAATTACATGATAAGTGCAGACTTATCATTCATTTTTTTGTATTCGGCACCTCTAAAGGGTTTCACAAGCCAGAAAAAATAAATAACTTACATGTGACAGATGAAAGGCTAAAAAATGAGGAGCTAAAATTTCCCTGGGTATGTTAGAGCTAATAAACAGCTTGGCCTCATCTTGACACCATTACCCAGAGTTCCACTTGGCTAGCTAATGGAGGGTAGGTTCCTGACTCACCAGAGAGATAGGTTTGACAGTCACAGCCAATATTTGTCCTTTTCAAAGTGCATGAATTCTTAATTTGATGTGCTTCAATTGATTCAACTCTGCTTGCCCCTAGCTGTCAATCAGATCTTTCATCCTAACACAGGCAAAGAGCTACCATTAAGTTCCACCAAGACGCCATGTTCCTGCCACAATTGATGCATTAAAGCTCTTTGTATTCCAAGATTTGTTATGGCCCAGGAAGAACCCATAAGATGGTCTGGTAGTGAGAGCTTTCCTGAGTCATTTTATCATGGGATTGCTTGTGGTTTCTTGCCTGTACATTTTCTTATACCAAAAGACCGAACGGTTCATCCTTTTTTCATGCATACTCTTAAAAATTTATAGTTACACTGAATGTCGTGAAAGGTCTAGAGACTCATTCCATGAATGTTAAACATCTCCTTGCAGAAAACTTTACCATATGATCATACACTGCATGTTAATTTTTATAGTACTATAATGAGTTCCGAACGAGCAATCTGATTGGACGAGGGGAATTCCACAACTGAGGCTGATGGATTTTTAACACCCCTGGGACGTTTAACTACTGTATGTAGAATTCCAAATGGCTCTCCAAACCCTGATTCAGAGCACTACTTGGTGTTACAATGCCACTATAGTCCACTAGCTTTCCATTTAACTATTCCGGAACCTGGACGTTAATGGAGCTGATCCTCTAAACTGGAATGAGTGGGAAAATAATGTAAATCAACTGTCCATCACCTCCATGTTTCCCTCCAACTCCTGGTAATTTCACTAACTGTCGGTCGCCAGCTCCGCCAATAACAGTTAGTTACGGTAGATCCACCAAGCACGAAAGGACATGTGCTGGTGGAGCAAAATAACTGTTAAAATAAACAAACAAATCATAATCTGTTGATAATAAATAGTGTTTGTGAAACTGTCATATGAAAGCAATATCAAACTCAAGCTTGTGGTATCAGCAAAGATGTGATGCCTTTTGTGTGATTGTGCTTATTTATTAATGATAGAATATGTGAAGTTCCATACAGGTTCATGTTACTCAATTATTGCTACATAATTCAAAATGTATTCAAACAAGCTCATTGATATAAACTTGTGATTTGTCTTTCAGTCAGAACCGTTGACAGACCAGGTACTGTACATTAGGAGATTTGTTAGTATTTTGATACTTTAAAATAAAAAGCACTCTGGTGTAAAAAAAAAATATATATATATATATATATATATATATATATATATATATATATATATATATATATATATATATATATATTTATTAATGTTCAGTACAATGTTCATGTGTAGTTTCTGTATTTCTTTCTTTGTCATTTCTGTACGTAACATTGGTTTATATCTACAATTATTTTTCTTTTTCTCCCATCATTTATGTATTTGTGCCACTGGATGAGTTAAATGAGCTAAAAAAGAAAAGTAGTTTTAGTGATAATACAAATAGACAAGAGGGTTTAGTTTAGTATAATGCACCTTTTTGCACAAATGAGAAGGGTTTATTTCTGTATATAGATTTCAAATTTGGTTTCGATAATACAGTGTACAATAACACTTCTTCCTGAATCAGTCTTTGAGGCTTAGTGCACTCAGAATCGTACTGGGAACAATCTTATTTTGCTCCAATTTTGTGGTCGTCAACCAAGGTTGGCAGCCATATTTTGTTCAGTGTCAGTGTGTTGCTGCTTTGTTCACGCCATTGCATGTCCCCTTTTGTTGGTAAGAATAAGGATAAAATTTATAATTTACCTTGGGGTGTCCTCTACAGCCTGAGACCCCTTCAGAAAATTGATTTTAGCATGAGGTAGTCCTTGAAATTATAATGTTGTGAAATAATTAACTAATTCAGTTGCGTGAACCCACTTTCCAACCAACGCTGTCTTTCGCGAAGCCTTGGGATAAGAATTGGAAAGATTTGGAGCTGTTTACCTCATATTTAAGGATTGTTTTTTTATTTTTTATCTAAATATGGTTAACCAAACTATATTTTCACGAGGGGCAGTGTGGGGATAACATACTGCTGGGATTTCATTTCAAATGCAATAAAGCCTAGAGGAAATGGGAGATTCCTATACATCAAAATAGCAGCAAACAAACCAAACATCAGTATGCAAAGAGGGGCCATTTCCCAGTCCATGCCAAAGAATTGTCCCTCTCTACTTCATGATTAACCACCTACTGGTCTGTAGATCATTTGGAACCTTAAATAGAATCATCAAGCTCCTCTCCCCTGTTTGGAGTACACTTTATTGCCTCATTCTGCTTTTGTGAGTGTATCTCACTTGAGGCGTGTGATGGCTTTAATCTTTGGACAGAGGTTTACAGTGTTATGATTAGCATGTTGAGAGAGAGAGGCAGCCACATTGAATGGATGAGCGAAATTATCTTGGCTAAGAATTTATATGCATACTCAATAGCTTTTAAAGTGTGTGCTACAGACATCTTGTGATCTCATTAAGTACTTCTTGAAAGAAGAAAAAAAAATGAAAAAGCCGTCTGAAATGAGACAGAGACAATAATCGGCACAGAAGTTGTTGGCCAGTTGGAATCCTACTAAGCGCATGTTCCAGCACTGGTCTTTTCCATCCCCTTCCCCTCATCTATTATGTGTGTGCTACATACATAATGTCAAATTGATTATGCTGATCATAAACTGCCTTTATTCTTGTTCTCCTGCCTGTCAGTCAAAGTGTCTGCTGGGATGTGCGTGAGTCACACTAAAAGCTGGCTTTTTAATGTTTTGGTGTTTCTCCAGCAGCTCTAAGGACAGTGCACTTCCCCTCAGATGTCTCATTTCCTCCACATTTTCATGAATTAATTGGTTTTTACTGTTTTTCCTTTTCACCCTAATGTACTAAGTATTTTCCTGTTTGGCCCAAAACCAGGTCCATAAAGGCCTGTTCTGAATAAACCATAACTGCACGGATGTACTGTATGACAGAGTGTGGTGACACTTCTCTAAGGAGTTTTACCTTTTTAAAGGTCCCCCTGGTCCCTCATGGACTTAAGATCATGTTAAACATTTATGTGAATGAATGCCTTATTTTATTTCTATGGAGTGCAAAATATATAAAGCGATTACTTTTTCATTGGACTCTTATATAATGACCCATCTGATTTGCTTACATGCAAAAAAAAAATCTAATTCAGAGTTCACATTCCAGGCATTAAAGGGGCCTGTATCACCCTGTCTACCTCCCTATTGTGATACACACATGCATGTCAACTTGCATCTTTAACCATGTCCTTTTCTGGCATCCAATTATACTCATAAAGATCTTGCTGATCTAGTGTTTTTGTTTCTCAGTGATAGAATATGATTTCCGAATATATGAAGTCCTCTGGAGTCAACCATTTGCAGGGCACAAGCATACACTTATACACACACTTACTCACACCATATGAGCGATTTGGAAATGCCAATCAGCCTACACCACATGTCTTTGAACTATGAGAGGATACCAAAGTACCCAGAGAAAACCGACCAAACACTGAAAGAAGATGCAAACCTCATGCACACAGACCGTTTGTGATATTAAATACCCCAACCCTGGAGGTGCGAGGTGACAGTGCTATCCACTAAACCACTATTTCATTGCAATTTTCATAATTTTTCTTCATATTTACATTTCCATCTCAGGGCCCCGTTGTTCAATCCTGAGTTTAGATTACTGGGTACATGGAGTTTCACAAGCTCTCATCTTGTATCTTGTTGTAGGTTTCCTTTGAGTGTTTTTCTGGATTCCCTTCGATCACCCAAAAGTATGGGAGTAGAGAACTTGACTAGCCTAAATGTCCTCCGAATGTTAACTAGTGTAGATATACAGTATGCATTCATGGTGTTTTTTGTTTTTTTTGCCTCATGCCACGTGTTATCAGATCCACCACGGCCCAAGTCTTTCGGGTTATGAATCCTTTCGGATTCTCCACATAGATGGATCCTTCAGCTGTTTGCACTTTTTTTTTTTAAGTTATTCAGGACAAAAGCATCTGCCACTGTATTACATGTGAAAGGAAGCCTTGTCTCTGAAACCTCGATCCTTTATTCTGGCACCTTATCTGATGTCTTCTTAAGAAAACAACTCATTCAACACATGTTTAGTATAAATCCCAATGCAGACCGATAATCCAATGAGAATCCCACTGATCTCAGACTACTGGACTGTGAGACAGCTCAAGTGATGGGGGTGAGACTTTGGGCTTGTGTTACAGGAGATCCAGCATCTGCCAACTGGCTGTATTCATCATCCTGTAAATATAGTGGTAGCCTAGAGTTTGTAAAAACACCTGAAGGAAATGGAGCCATTCTGCCAGAGAAAAATAAAATTATCGTGATGACTAAGTTCCTTGTTAAGCTCCACTGGGAATGAAACTGGCCATTTGTTTTCATTACTTCCTTTGCTGAAGACAAATCACTGAATTCACTTTTCTGCTTCAGATGGCAGCTAAATCCAATCACAGTAAAAGTTTAGTGGATGAATTTAAGTTTTAAACTCACCAGGACAATATTGCTTGTTGCTGTTGGTGCCAAATTTGTCAATGTCAAATATACAGTGCCCTAATTTTATGAAAATCAGTTGTAAAGAGGTCATATTTCATATGAATTTAAAAATATAGTTTCTAATCGGTTTTTACCTAGTAGATAATTACAATAGCTAGATAGAAAATATATAAATTATATATATATATATATATATATATATATATATATATATATATATATATATATATATATGATTGAAATTTTTCCTGGCTCTATATTGCCCAGTCGATAGATGAGCATTCCTGACACAATTAATATAAGAGGTTTACCAAAATATTGCTAATGAGAGATTGTATGAAAGACAATAAAGTTCTGCTGTAACACACACACACACACACACACACACACACACACACACACACACACACACACACACACACACACACACACAGAGATTGGTTCCAGCTTTTACCACAGTGCCTGTTTTGAGGTAAGTGAAGACATCTTGTAGCTCTTTAAAGGTGTGTAGCATTAACACCCTTGCCTCCAGAGTAAACCTGTGAGGTGACCCACAGCCAACTAACCCCTGTGGCTCTTTGTAATATAGCTGTAACCCAGACCTTTCAGCAAATGCCCTACATGAGCGAGTAGAGCTTTTAAGTCCAGGCTCTGATGGAAAGAGGAGCTAGAGTGAGTTCATATGGACAGTGTGTTGAACTGGAAGTGCACTGAAAAAAAAATGTTCTTCACCAACATCCATCTCTTTTGGGCTTATCTCATACCTAAACTTTTTTTTTCTCGCTCATGCTATTCCATGCACGTGGGGCTGCTGCTTTTGGAAAGTAAGAAAAATATCTCTGCTTCAAGGCTTGATCACTTATTTTTCGATACTTGAGGAAATGCACTGCATGATATCACACTTAAAGCTATATATATATATATATATATATATATATATATATATATATATATATATATATATATGTGTGTGTGTGTGTGTGTGTGTGTGTGTGTGTGTGTGTATATATATATAAAATATAGATAAAAATTAGAGAACAATTTATAAACAACTGAACAATTTTGAAATAATGTCATCTTGAGTTTTTGCCCTGTCTATACGTCTATACCATGCTACCAGAACACCTTTTCCACAAAATAACTAAGGCATTTCAATAAAAAACATTATTTTGCAGAAAACACACCGATCAAAATTAGAGAACAACAATGACTGTAGCATGGAAAAAGATTACAACAAAATTTTCAGAAGGTTACAACAGTCAGCAATTAGTAGGAAGTGTACAGGCCTCTGCTCTGAATGACTTCAGCACATCTGCGGCCACAGGACAGCACTAGTCTCTCACACTGCTCTGGTGTGATTTTGGTCCACTCTTCTTCCAGTCTCCTCCACAGTTCGGTGACTGTAGTGGGTTTCTTGAATATAACTTTGTCGCCAAGGATTTTCCAGAGGTTCTCTATTGGGTTAAAATCAGGACTCTGGGCAGGCCATGTCATTATTTCAATGTTTTCAGTTTCAAGGAACTGTTTTACCCATTTTGCTGTGTGACATGGAGCGTTGTCCTGCATGAACACTGCGGGCTGACTGGGTGATGAACGCAGGGAAGGAACCATATGTTGTTGAAGAAGTTTCTGATAAAACTTTGCATTCAATCTGCCATGTAGCTGTATAAGAGGCCCAACCCCTGCTGCAGAAAACATGCCCCAAACCATGACACTTCCTCCTCCACTTTTCACTGACTTCTTTACAAACTTTGGGTTCAGTCTTTCTCCAGTTTGTCACCGAACATAATGTTTCCCATCGGACCCAAGTAAATTAAACTTGCTTTCATCACTGAAGTGATCTTTAGACCAGTTCTCCTCAGCAACATGGACAACATGCTCCTCAGCAAAGCTTAGTCTAGCCTTTTGATTCTTTCTGCTAATGAGAGGGTTGGTCACTGCAGAGTGGGCTTTAAGTCCAAATGCTCTTAAACGTCGAGACACTGTATGACGAGACAGATCCTTACCCTGTTCAGCGCTGAATTGGTGAGCAATTCCAGCTTCAGTGTGGAAATGATTGCCCATTGAGATCCTCCGCAGTATCCTGTCCTCTCTTGTATTTGTCTTCCGTGGACGATCAGCCTTCTTGGGGGACTTGAATGAGTTTGTGATGATGTAAAGATTCAATATTTTTGAAATCACAGATTTGGAACGACCAACTTGTTTTGCTATGGCTGATATGGTCATCCCTTTGGCTTTCATCTGGACAACCTGCTGCCGGAGGCTTTCAGTCACTTTAAAACGGCCCACCATCTTGCAGAGTCAGTGAAACTGGAAGTTAGGCTGCCAGTTAAATAGGGGTTGACAGATAATCAAGGAAATTAGCACCAGGTTCCAGATCAACACCAATAACTGGGAGGTATCTGAAAGTGTTCTCTAATGTTGATCAGTGTGTTTTCTGCAAAATAATGTTTTTTGTTGAAATGCCTTAGTTATTTTGTGGAAAAGGTGTTCTGGTAGCATGGTATAGACAGGACAAAAACTCCTTCAACTTTTGAGCAGTGAAGATGACATTATTTCAGAATTGTTCAATTGTTTATAAATTGTTCTCTAATTTTGATCTCCAGTGTGTGTGTGTGTGTGTGCGCGCGTGTGTGTGTGTGTGTGTGTGTGTGTGTGTATATATATATATTTGAAGGCACCCTTGGGAGGAATAACCAAGGGGAAATCTTAAGACTGAGGTTACTGAAGGTGTGTTGGAGCAGCGGCCCGGATTTACAGCTGCCTGGGGTGAAGGCACCGTGCTTATTTCCCCAGCCAGTTAAAACAAATTGCATGCTCCAACCTATTTTTCCTGCAAGCTACTTAGTGCAATGTTGTTCTTCCGAACACTGTGTAATTTATTCCAAAATAAATACCATTACATGATGGATAAGCTCTAATATACCCTGCCTTACAATTATGAACAGCATTTTTTTTCTCTCATGTTCTATGGTAGCTTTAAATTTCTGTATATTGTCCTATAAAATATTATTTTAAAAATGTTTTTGCTTCTTTATTATTTTTATATCAGTCTAATTCATGGGTAATTTTTTTATTTTTTAGTGGTATCATCTATTAGTCAAATTTGCATTATTAGGATAGTTTCATATATTTTAAATTATAATAAAAATATTATATATATTATTCTATTTATTTCTTACTACAGTATACACTCTATAAAATAATTGTACAAGGTTTTTTAATGTAGCATTTTGTTGTTGTTGTTGTTGTTGTTTCAAAAATCAATACTAATGACAGACTAATTTATATAATCTTTTATAGCTGGTGTGACCAAATAGTTACTATTTACAATTGTTAATTCTTCATTTCCCATGCAATAATTTTATAGACGCATTTGCTTAACAAATTTGATTCATTGTTATTTATAGTTTAAAATAGTTTTTTCATATGAGGAGTGTGTTTTGTGAAATCTTTGCAATTATAGACAATGAGACAAATAAGATTTATTTGCCTCATTGTCTATAATTGCACATATTTCACAAAACACACTCCCACTGTACTCATACAATGACAATGTATTATCTCCCAGCTATTTTTGCATATAATCTCACATGACATTTTCAGACAGCTTTTAAATAACTGCTATAATTACTTCCATAATGTGACTAAACAAGTAGCAGTTTAGTATAAACAAATAGCAATAAGTTATACAAGATTAAACAATATTTTTGGTTTCAAATGGTTAAGAAGATTTTGGACATTCCTTACTGGCCAGTAAACTTTTAGGGATTTAGCAACATTCCAGAGACATGCTGCTACAGAACGTAAAAAGTTAAAGACATGCAAAAAGAAAAAAGGACTGGGGCTCTTTATACACATATATATTTATATAATTCTCATATAATTCTGCTTGTTACTGTCTTATTGAGAAATTTCTATTCCTGTGTAGTTTATATGATCGCCCCTTATAATGATAGCATAATCTAAAGTTATGAAGTCACCTTTTGGCTTCAGGATCAAAGACATACTCAAGAAAAGCATAAATATCATGAACATAAGTTACAGAAAGACTAAGCTTTATGCAGATCACAGCAGGGTTATGGATGTGTCATTGACTGGAACACTGGACTTCAGTTGTATTTATATAGCACTTTTAACAATGTTCTTTGTTCCAAAGCAGCTTTACGTAATTTAAAAATGAGTATAAAAGGGTGAGAAATTACTTATAAATCATAATTATCAGATTGCCCATGATGAGCAAGCCAGGGTAATGGTGACAAGGAAAAATCCCTAGGATGACAAATAGAAGAAACCTTAAGAGAAACCAGACTCAACAGGGAACCCGTCCTCATTTGGGCGATATTGGATAGCAGGGATTTATTTGCATTAGGAGGCTGGAAGTTTAGTATAACAAAAAAAGGGTTTTAGTTAATATATGGTCCACTTTTGTTATTGGAGGCACCGGTAAAAACTGTAGGAATTTCAGTGCTATTGAGCAACTTTAGTCACAAGTCTTTGGAGAACAACTGCCTGCATCACCTGAGTCAACTCCAGAGAGAGAGAGCAGTTAGGTATGCTAACAACTAAATAATATATAAGGTTAATGTATATTTTGTGCAGGGAGGGACTCTGACAGGACAAACTATGACAGCAACCAAAAAGGAGACCCAAAAGGAAACACAAACATGAGGGGTCCTTGGGAAGTAAAGCAACCAGTCACTTCACCGTCAACAAACCTTACCAATAAGAGTGGGGGAAAACTGCATCCAAACATATAAATTCACAATAATACTCCACCCCCATGACTCCGCCAGCTCTGCATCTTTACCTAATACAAATCTATTCACAAATAGACCTAAATAAATAGGTCTTCAGTCTAGACTTATACACTTAGATTGTGTGAGTCCCAAACATACATTGGATGGCTATTCCATAACTTTGGGAACTTTGGATCTCTGTAAGAAAAAGCTCATAGTTTTCATAATATGAGGTACCGACAAGCAGCCTGCATCCTTCGATCATAATAGGCATGGCCGAACATAAAACTTGCAGTTTGCTCTGGTACTGTGGTGAAAGACTATTTAGTGCTTATAGGTCATTAGTAGTATTTTAAAGTCCATGAAAAAATTTCATTAGGAGCTAATGTAGCGTGAATAAGATATGAGTGATGTGCTCATATCTTCTGGTTCTTGCATGCACTCTGGCTGCTGCAAGCTGGACTAATTATTAACTAGTTTTTCTGCATCATGCCAATTTATTCCTTATTTTGGCAATATTTCTGAGTTGGAAGAATGCTATCCTAGTAATAATATCTACATGAGCTTCAAATGAAAGACTGGAATCAATAATCACATCAAGGTCTTTTACTGCTGCACATGGTGAAACGAGAAGGAACGGCAGCTGTATCTAGCTGCATGTGTTCCTAGCAATAGTACCTATGTCTTTTCAGAATGATGCAGAATGAGATTATTAAGCATCCATTCTCTAATGTCCTTCACACATTCTTCAACTTTATTAAGCTGGTATCTCTCATCTGGCTTTGTTGAGACATATAACTGTGTGTCATCAGCATAACAGCGGGAACTAATATGATGCTTAAAAATTATGTTGAAGGAGTAAGAAGGAGCATGTAAATAGAAAATAGCAGTGGGCCAAAAACAGAACCCTGTGTGACTAATAATGTAAAGAAAACTGATAATGGTCAGTCAAATAAGACCTCAAAAGAGTGCATTTCATTTGACTCCTACAACGTTTTCTCATCTGTGAGAATAGTAGGAACAATGGTATCAAAAGTTGCACAAAGGTCAAGTAACACAAGAAAGAAAACCCTGACCAGAGGGCAGTAGTAGGTAATTTACCAATTTAATAAGAACTATCTTTTTGCTGCAATGAGGCCTAAATCCTGACAGACACATTTCATGAATGTTATTCCTATGTAAATATCAGCATAGATGCTGTGCTACAACCTTTTCTAGGATCTTGGAGATAAAGGGAAGGTTTTATATATATTTTTGAGATTTTGCTGTAGTTTTAAGTAAGCGTTTAAAAACAAAAAGATGTTTGAATTTTTATTTCCTTAAGTTTCCAGAGAATGTCACTTGAATGTCTTCTCTCTCTCTCTTTTTTCAAGTTTGCATTTAGAAATAGATTTGAGAAGATTAGAGCCCAGTGAGCATCATTATTCATATTATAAGATTATAAGATGTGTCCTACTTGTCTATATGCTTGATAAAGAGGTTTGTTTACTCATTGGCAATATACAAATATTAGTTTTTCTAGCTCCTATTTTTACTAATTTCTTTATTTTAGGAAAGCACAAATAATTCACTGATAGTGAATCCTTTCCAGTCTATGAATAAACTGGACTCTCTCAGGGACTATCTGACCATTTTGATTCATACACATTCACATTCCATATAAACGTAAATAATTCTTTTGATTGTGTAAATCTGCTTTGCGAAAATGACTTTTTAAAAGCGCTATAATTCAATTCAATTCAATAAGCAAGCATTTTTTAAATGTTACTAGTACTGCATAAAGATGACAGTGATTGGATACACAAGTTATAGCTATTAACTTTATTTAAGTTTTTAATGCTTCCTGCACAACTCAACATCCAGTCTGCAAAAACATGTACAGGAGAGCTTTTAACTAGCTGAGTGAACTAGTCTAGCACAGTCTGTGCCTTATGAATTATTTATGGTTTTAGTGTAAGTTAAGTTAATGTTCAGTAGCAACTATTGGGATAGATGATAGTTGATCCCATAGATGGGATAACTTGGTCATTCATTATAGTCAAGTGGTCAACTGACTTCATTTTATTGCCAAATAACATTGCTGAGTCTAGATCTGGCTAACTGCAGCAACCTCAGGTCATAACACTGCCTTCAGAGGGTGTACAGTGGGCACTATCCATGATGGTGCATCATTTCAACAGCTTTCCTTTTTACCCTGACACACACATTGATCTGGAATAGGGTCAAACTTCATGCATCAGACCCCATGACCAAAGCTTTATGCTCCCTAGCGAATTGAAGCCTTTTATTAGCCTCACTAAGATATGGTTTTCTTATCACCACGCAGCTGTTTTGCCCTAGTCTTGTGAGTTCTCATCACACTGTGTATGTGGAAATGCTCTTACTTTTACTATTAAACATAGCTGTGATCCACTACGTTTCCTTAACAAAATTGACAGTTCAGCCATATCCCTCCAGGTGTTAATAATATGTTGGACAGTTCTTACCCTCATTTTAAATTTTGTTAGTTATTTCCTTTGCTTAACGCAGGCCAACTTTTTTTGGCCAGGCATTTAATATCTGCTAATAACGCCTATAGATATCATTCAAGTTAATGTTTTATGCGTATATTTGCTGGACAGCAACACAAAATTTTCTGGACGCTTGACCATCACACCAATTTGTGGTTCTTTCCCAAAGTGTTGCCAAAAAGTGGAAAGCCACAACTGAGTAGAATGTATCTGTATCCTGTAAAATTCATTGGAGCTAAAAATACCCAACCTTGTTCCACAAATAACAGTGCCATTGTGCACAAAGTGAGGTTCGTAAAGTCATAGCTTGCCACATTGCAGAAACTCGGTTGGAAGTTACTGCCACATCCTCCATAGTCGTGACCTCGCTCCAGGACCTTTTCCACATGTTTAGGCTATTAAAGGAGTTCCTGGGAGTGAAAAAGAAAACTTTGGAAAAAGTATATGAGTATAACTCTATTGTATAGGATAACTCTATTCTGTTATTCTGCACAAAAAAAGTCCTGGTTTATATGATCAGTATCTATCAACTCAGGAGAGTAAAAGTGGTGTCATACCATCACTACAATGCTATCACTACAACTTCCACTCATTGCTTAAATCAGTTAGCTAAAATGGTCACAACTTGGTTCCAAAGATAATAAATGGCTCTTACTAGATAAAAGCTGTAATTCAGTAGCCCACTCCCTCTTCATCTGAGTGTCAGCCTGCAATTTATGACAAATTAGAGGACACTGTGAGCTTACTGGAGGGTGAAAGTAGAGTTCAGGCCTGCTAGGTATTGGGAGGTCAGAGACTTAACCTGCCTGTACCTTGACCCAGGGCATTCTGGAAATTGTACCCACATCTCTGCAGCCTGCCTGTGATAACTGGTGTTGACGATAATGTCGTGTTCAGGCATAGACTTTCAAATGAGCACTCCAAGGACAGGCTGTATCCAGCAGGCCAGAGCCAGATTGTTTGCAGCTTATTAGTAGTGACAGCTTTCACACTGGGGCGGTGGCAAAACTCACAGCTTGTGAATAACAACCAGACTTTTTTCTCCTGTTTACTGCCAAAGAGGTACTAAATAGGGTCATGTTCCGGCAACGCTTGATATTCCGTATGTTTTCGCCTTAAGGATCGGTTTTCGTCACATGGTTGGATTGAGTCATGAGAAGAAAAAAAAATCCTTGTTTGCATATAAACAAAGAATTTATGATATGATCAATTTTGCTATGTCAATAGAATGCATGCATAATGAATGAGTTTGTTATAGAGTTAGATAGTAGATACTGTAGTAAAATGCAAAGTCGAGAGGTCGACAGGAAATGCTAATATCAATATTATTTTTAGGAGGCTGGTAAAAAGAGGATCTGAGCTAAATGCTGAGTGAAATGCTCCAATCAATGGCCGATGATAGGATATGCCAGTTTTTTTTGTAAGGAGGAACAGGTTATGGCAAAACACTCCTCACAAGCTGCAGTGGTGGAAAATGTAAAGTGGCTTTGTAGTTGGCAGAAAAAGACCTGGGAGGATATGAGCTGTTAGAACTGTTGAGTTCAAAGTCATCATCTTGTGGCGGCATTTGAAGAATCTCTGTAAATTCTTGGAATGGTTACATGTTGAACAACACATGCAGCGATACACAAGTCTGAGTGATAAATTATGCTTAATGGACACTTTCCATAAACCTGCTTACTGTTCTTTGGACATTTTTGGAGACTTCATCACCATGTCAAGGAACATTTGCAGATGTCTGATGCTTCAAAGAAGGAGATCAGATAGAACATGATGACTTATATGCACTGATTTCTTTTCCACTGCCTAGTGCTTGAAAACTTTTTCAAAGCAGGGTTGTCACAGACATTAAGCATCCTGATTGTAACCTAAAACAAACGAAATCTCCTAAATGCTGGAATATTATAGAATGATTTAACTAAAATGCTTGTCGCTGATATTCTGTATCAGCGACAAGCATTCCTACAGTGCATTCCTTAAGTGCAAAAAAAAAAAAACTGTACAGTACAATAGTCTGAAATCTGTGATATGAAAGATGATAAGATGCCTAAAGGAAATGACTAGGTATTTTTCTTACTCAAAAATTATATTATTCTAAAAAATAATATTTAAAAAATAAATTATACTGGACTAAGATACCAGACGGAGAAAAAATATTTTCCCTAGCTATGAGTTGATAATGTTCAATAAGACACGTCTCTTTCTGTTAATTCTTGTATTATTTGTCAGATTTTCTCTGGTGTTTTTTTTTTTTAATAAAAAAAAGTTTTGCGCTCAATGGGCACTATGTAAGTTTCTTATCTTACAGAGGATGTGAATACATCAGATTTTTTATTCATACTTATTTTATTTTATTAATTTGACCCAAGCAATATAAGCTGACAAAGGTTAATGAACAGGTTGATGTTTCTTGCTTCATGCTCCCCTTTATAGGCAACACGTGTCATGTTAATTCTTTTTTTTTTTGTCATTATTTCTTCAGAATTAACCTTTATTCTAATTTATATCTATCATTAGCGATCAACCAGGCTGGGAATCATGAATCCATGATCTCTTGTTGTTGTTGTTGTTGTTGTTGTTGTTTTCCATCCCTTTGTTTTTGTTCCTCCATGTTACTTTTCAGCAATTGAAATAGGAGTAATGACTCTGAAAGGAAAAAAGAATGTTCTTTCAATAGATAATTAGGGAGATTGGTTTACCAGGTCCACTCAGGGTCCATTCAGAAGCCGGGACTGAGGTCGCCTGTTGTCTGAGGCAATGAAGAGGTCCCTGGAGACGCATTTCCTACTGTTTCATTTCTCAGAGCAGGTGCCTGGCAGGTAGTCAATGGCGACACTAGACCAAAAAATAAGAGGCTGGGGGAAAAGGTCAACATCAGAGGTTGAAGGTCAGGCTCACAAGGTCATTAGGTCAATGGACACCGCAATGGCAGATTAAATGGGGAGTGTCTCATACTCACACTGTATGACTGAGGCTGATCAGAGGACGTGATTCAAGCAGACATATTCATTGACCTCTTTCTTTGCTTTACAAATGAATGATGAAGGTCATTAATAGATATTTAGCTAAGCATATCAATCTACTACCATTAACTGGTTCCTAAATCTTTTTTCTCCCTTTGCATTCATCATGTCTCCGATGCCATGTAATGCAGTGCCACTATCTGTAAATATGTGCTCCAAACCTGATGTGGATGTCACCTCAACAGGAAGGATTTTTTACTATTAAGCATGACTATTACTATACCCCCCAGGCACATGGGAATACAGTGAATAAATTCCCAGAGCTAGAAATGCCAGCACTATCAATGAGCATATTGTGTGAATTCTAGCAGTTGCTCAACCTCAGTTACTTCACTGCCGTTCATAATTGTTGCCAACTTTTTCCTTCTGCAGTTTTTTTCCCAGTTTGGTCATCTGCCAATTCCCACCTGCTTGCCAGCTCTTCCTTATCATGTGACAGCTACCAACTTGAGAAGGGGGAAGGCTAACACAGGCTTTTCTTCCTAACACATAGAACCAGTCGAACACATTTTTTTTTTAACTTTTACTAGTGCTGTGCTCTATGTTCAGCATACATAAGCTCACAGATGTGCATAATTGACGGTTATCGCTCTGTTTGACAAAAAAGAGTAAGTAATAAAAAAAATTTAAATCTTTTTATTTATTTATTTTCACTTTTTTAAACATGGCCACGGATGGCTTTTGATGCCACGTTGGGCTCCCAAACATGCCATTAAAATGACCCTGTTTAATGTTGCTTGCGCAGTTATTATTATTTTATATATTATTATTGTTTGTGCCTACCCACCTTATAATTTAACAAACTTTATTGGTTCAATATTATAAATTCTGAATAAATTGGAAACATAATTCATACCATCGGAGTCCTGGTGATGATTGAACAAATTCTTTAAATAGATTGGACAGCATTAATGCTCATGTTAACAAATTTAACCTACAATTTTATGACTTTTCCTTCTATTGCTATCTGTATTTGTTTCAGTTAATAACTCATTATCTGTTCATTTATATAACGTAATTCTATTTGTACTTGGTATATACATACATATTAAACCTGTATACACTACTCATACAGCTTAAAAAATAAATAAATAAAACAGACTTTTTTCGTGTCAAAAGTATAAATTTTTATGTTTATCCTTGAACACACTTACGATTCTCACTGTGATTAGTACAGAACAACCTTCAGGGTCAACTGTACACTGGACTGGAGTATCTAATTAAATCTCAGCCAAGAAAAGTCTGTCATTACCCATAGGCATCCATTGAAAGGAGCCAAGAAGTAAGATCTGGTGCTATTCATCACCCACCACCCATAAGGCAATGTCCTGGCAGAGAGAAGAGCAGTGCCCTTGGGAAATGCTCTATAAATGTCAGTGTGCAGAATACACAGGATAAGAGATAGAAAAGACAGAACACAGAGGCAAATTTATAAGGATATTTTGCTCCAAGCATCACAGCATCTACCATCTTGCATGAGAAAAAAAAAATGTGGGTCCTTTCATAGTCTTGATGCAAACGGAACTGGAAATGTACAACTTTCAAAATTTCAAGACCTACAGATCAGTTGCAGAAGCATTAGAGTTTAGTATTGGAATGCATCTTGTGCTTAATACATTAAAACATCAGGGCTAATAATTATTGTTGCCATGGAAACCATAGGACTTTCATTTTGGTGCAAGGGTGCTAAAATAAAGATATTGGTAAAAGGACTTATCGGCAAACTCATAGTTATAAATTTCTCTTAACATATCGGACTAGTAAGCATATGTTAGTTATAGGAAACCCATGGAATATTGCTCAAAGAGGTCAAAGGCTATGAAGGTCAAAGGTTTCATCCTCCCCTCATCATAAAGTGCATTATCATCTCCATGGACTAACTATCCAGATGGCTAAGTTTGCCAAAGACAGCTGCTGCATACATCTTGGGATAAAATTGCTATGATTCTCCTTTAAGACATCATATTACAAAAAAAATCATTATAGTTACATTTTTTGGCAGTGCAATAATGAGCACATATTATATTACAATTCTTTGAGTAAAGGGTTTAAATGTGACTTCTGAAAAATTAAACAAAAAATAAATTATATTATAATAAATTTGCGTATATAATCTTTTTTTTTTTTTTTGCTTTGTGAAGAGCTGGAGGTAAAGCACATGATGATCTAACAATCCAAAAATTATGTTCTTGTTTAGTTCCATTTTCGAGAAAGTCAAATGTATTTTTTGGGCAACTGTTTGTTGGTAAAATTTTTCTGTGAGTAAGGTCAGTACCAAATATCATACACTAGCAAAATATGTCAAATATTTTAATTAATTTCAACTCTTAGAACACAAGCAGCACAGATCTGTGTTAGCAACACAGCAGATGTTAAAAAATTAAACTATACATGTTTTTTTTTTTTGCCTTTCATATAAATCAGATATGTAGAACAAAAGTTATCATTACTTTTAGAACATGTAAATTCTGCCAGTAGCGGAATATTGGAATGACATCGCAAAAATGTAAAACTCTTAAATGGAGCTTAGTATTATTATTATTTTGGCCATAGAAACGACCAAAAACAATGAGAAAAACACATGATCATGTGTTTGCTTTGCCTATGTGATGCATTGTTTACATTTTTTGATCAGTCATGTTTGTATAGTTGATTAAAATTAAATTAAATTCAGCTCATCATATTGCCTAGGTTTTGCGTAAACATTGCTTAATACCAGTTAATTATGGGAATCAGACTTATTTTCACTAGGAATACTAAAACTATCAAATACATTTTCAGACCTCTCAATACTGATTACTGAATTTCATGAACCAAATCCACCTAATCAATTATCGGGCTTGATGTTTAACTATGTGCAATAATATTTGCCAGTCATTTGGATTAGAGTCAGTTCGACATTATTTTTTAAGCCTACTTGTTTTGGAATTGTTGACATTTAAATTCAACCCATTTAATATACTGTATGTGAATTGTCAAACAGGCTGATAACTGTAACAGCGCAAAAATGAATGCATTGCTTTCCTAATAGTTGTTTATAATTCCCACCACTGTGTAATACAAAAAATTAAATACAAACCACGAGGCTATTCTTCATGGACGCCTGGAAGAAACTTGAACTTAAATGACATGGAACAACAAGGAGTAATTTAATATATTTGCATTCTCCTTTCTCCCCCAAACCCCCTAATGAAGCCTGTCTGGATGCTGTGTGTGTTTAGGTCAGGCCCCAAGCTGGGGGTCTCTCTCTGGAAACTCTGAGTAAACCTGCTGCGTTCAGTCAACACATTGTAAATCATCCCTTCTCTCCATGGCTTGCCACACTCCACACCAAGCAACTAAACAGAAATAAAATGAGTTGTAACATTATACACCAAACTAATCCTAGCTTGAACAATTGCTGGCATAGCTGAGTGCAAAGGTGATGATGCCATCCTGAATGTGGGCATGAAAAGGAACTGAGCTATGTGCTACTGTGACAGTGGTGAGGGTGAGAGACTTATAGGATAGACTTGGCTGTCCACTAACTCCCTGGATTACATACACTACTGTGACACTGTATTATAGTGTCTGTGCAGATTTGGAACATTGTAAAAAATAATAATTCATTTTGTACTTATTACTGGAAATTACACACTAAATCCTTCATTTATTCATTTATTCATTAATACATTATTTATGCAGCAAATTCTGCAGCCCATACAGAGCTGGGAATGCTGGGCATGAGGAGGAAATACACAGTGAATGGAATAACCATCTGTAAGAACCATGCACACACATCCACACCCAATTTAGAGGGCAATTTAAACTCGTCATTACATTTACCTGCATGTTTTTGGAAGGTGGGAGAACAGAGAACCCAGACAAAATCCATGAAGTCATGGGAAGAAAATGTACATAAGCATCTCACAGGCAATAACTCGAACGGTGTGAAGAAAAAAACATATAGTTCTGAAGTATCACAACAAAGACCATTTTTGTAACTTTTGATTGAACATGGGATTGAGAAAAAAAAAAGGATAAAATAAAGTGTGATGTTTTTTTTTAAGGGCGACATGCTGCAGTTTGTCTGTCCAAAACACATTTACGTATTAAATAGTATGTCAGAACAGAACAGAATGCTATATACACTTAATTTCAACCAATTATACAAACATGACTGAAAAAAAAATGGCATAGAAATAGGAAAGATATACATGATCATCTGTTTTATGATTGTTTTGGTCGTTTCTATGACCAAAATAATAATAATAATAATAATAATATGCTAATTTTGAGAGTTCTACATTTCTGTGACATCATTCCCATTTTCCGAGAGAGGTAAAATTTACACTACCTCATTATAAAAGTAATGATAACTTTAATTCTACCTGACATACCCGAAAACCAAGATGCACAGTTTGATGGCTGAAGCCGCTCCGTTAACACACGCAAGGCTTCCATATAACCACATATAGTATATATATTTTTAATGGTCCTTGACCTATTCTGTTGTGCCCACACAGGTCTGCGTGGCTTGGGTTTTAAGGGTTAATAAGTATGCCATTCTGAATGCAATTACTGCCCTTGTATTTGATTGATGTCAGAGTTGAAACAGAGGATACAAGCTCGGCTCAGATGAACCTTATTAAACCAAGCACTCGAAAAAAAGACAGGTATTAAAAATATAAAAATGATGTAAACTGTGATATTACTAATAATAAACAAAGCTTGGTGATGACTTGTACACAAAGTGTATACTGTACTTTGCAACGTGCAAGTGGAAATAGGGGTTTTTATTTACTGTGGTTGTGTTAGGCTGTGTAATTGAGTCAATTCGATTGAAATCAGTAATCAAATGAGTTTGTACGTGTGAGTCAGGTTTGTTCTGGGAAGTGTAGGCTGAGGCCGATTCTGGTGGTGGCGATTCAGGAAGCGTTCTTCATTCGGTAATCTTCAGAATGGTTAATGCATTTTTTTAATAAAGTACATTACAATTACTATAGTATCAACTTTTGCACATGCTTTTATAACACAATTTAAGGCTATTAATGAGCACATTTAAAAAATGTATTGGGATTTAACAAAGAAAATCACATAATCATTGAAATGTAACTTTTATTTACCATTTATGGAAGGAGTCTCCAGTGTCAGCTCTTGCCTAACAATTAATGTAATTATAAATGAATAACAATTATGTTCTTTTGCTTAGTAATAAATTAAAGATTTAGAATTTTTCTAAAATTGAAAGAAAAAAAAAACACTCTGCTGTTAATAGAAAGTAATCAGGACAGTAAATCAAAATCTTGTTGCATATTTTCCTATAATAGCATATCCTTTTGAGTTTTATTTCTTACATATTTACCACACCTAGTGAAAAAAAGTATTAAAAAAGACATCTTGTGAATATTATGTATTGTTTATATATTTTATGTCTTCAAATATATAATGTAATTTAGATGCATCAGTGCGCTTCCTGAATTTTATACCAGAGCAAATATCTACCTGGAAATCTGCACCACTCTCTCCTTGTAGCGATCAGAGCCTTAATTAGCCTAATATATCCTGAAACGCAAGACGCAGGCCTTCATTCCTGTCAATAGCCAGTAGGAGGAATGTCTCCGCATCTTTATCCTGGTCTTAGTGATAACATCAGCAACCAAGCAGAAAGAAGCCACGGGCCATGAGACAGACGTTTATAGACGTCTATCTGTGCGACTGATCAACTCAAAAGGCCTCGGAGACTGGCCAACCTGTTTATCCCCCCAGACCAGGAGACACAAGCTCTACAGTCCAACCTGTGTAAATCAAACCCTAGTATTGACACTTTGAACATTACCATGTCTGAGAGGTCTATCTGATACAGGCTGACCAATTGAGAGCTTAAGTGAGACCAAAAAAAAAAATAGTGCACGTTTTTATTCTAATCTGTACATTTTGTTGTAAAACAGAGAGAAAAACAATCAACTATTATTTATTTTAGACTGTATTATTATGTTTTTATTAGTGTTAGTTTTAGTGTCAAAAAGTATATTTAATTTTAGCACTAAGGGGGATAATTTAAACCCTAAAAAATAATGCAGTCTGACACACTTTTCTCTTTACTTTTTTTAAGCTTGTTTCATAATCATCCAGCAAGTTAACAACAAGAAAAAAAAAATCATGTTTCTTGTTCCTTTTTCCAAAATAAAACCCACCATACAGATAAACAGAGTGTGTTCAGCGACCACTCCTTTTTTCTGTCCATAGATCTCATATTCAAGCACTCTGAGCTCTGATGGACTGCTTTATTCTTTCCTAGCCTCAATGGTCCACTTTCACAACAACAACAACAACAACAAAAAAGAGAGAAATGTGTTCTCCCGGGAGTGAGGATAATGAAATCAGAGCATCCAAGGTAGCGTGAGCCTGAGCCATGCCAGTGCTCTCAGAGAATGAGCTCCCTTTGGCAGCCACTTGCAGTTTTAGCTGGGGCAGCAGATTTCTTTGAGGCGGAGGCACCTTTACAGAAGGGCCATGCATTAACAATACTGCAGCAGGAGTGCATTAGTGTGGGTGCCTTCAGATTGTACTCCTCTGTTAATATTGCCCTAACAGTGCTTTTGATTTTATTTTCATTTTTCTCTTCCCCGTCTGAGAATCAGATTAGGATCGATTGCTTGGGCTGGAGCGCACCGGCAACTGAATGGCACGCTGTTGAATTGTGCTGGCCTGCCTCTGCGAGTATTCAGGCGACTAAATAGAATGATTTGCCCTTATATGTCAAATTCCCTTCGAGACACAGATGTCAATACCAATTAGATTGTCTGCAGCCACCATGGTGACTCAAAGCCTGTACTTTTTTTCTCTATATATGTGTCTGCATCTGGCAAGGCTGAGTGGCAGCCGCTGCAAAAGAATTAATAAATAAATGAAACTTCCAAATCAGTTTAATCACAGCCCCCGACAAGACATTACACTAACTGCATTATAGAAACAAAACAAAAAGAAACACAAATAGAGAGAAAAGTAGGTAGAAAATGAACGATGAACATCTGTCTACAGTAAGATTTCTGCACAGGAACGATAATAGTATGATAAAAAGATGTGTCTCTTTTATAATGGACACCGACAAAGGTCCATTAAGAATGTACAGTACATACACCAAGTCCACATGGACGGTGTTGTACATAATGTGGGTGTTAATATTTAGGGTATATAATTCTACAGATGAATCTCAGACGTAATCATTTTTGTGTACTATTCATTATGTATTAAATAAATGTTTTAACATTAACTACTTGAAAACATGTCAATTAGATACTGTAAATATAATAATATAATATAAATAAACCATGGCATTGTGGCATAACCACTATATAAGTACTATTCCTTATGATTTAAAATAGGAAAAATAATGTTATATGATGTAGAAAAATATCCTATTAAAAATGTTCTATAACCTAATGGCCAGTAGCAATTTACCCAAAGTTACATTTTGTATTAATTAACCAACAACACATTCATTATTAATGATATACTTATTATCCATTTATAGTTACATTTAATGAAACAAGTTCCTCTTCTGGCATCATTGTGACCTCAGGGTCGAGGGTCCGAGTCCTAAGTTTGCATGTTCTCTCCATGTGGGGTAGTTTTCCTCTAGTTACTCTGATTTCCTACAACAGTCTAAAGACAAGCAAATTAATCTAACTGGTATTTCCAAATTGCCTGTAGCGTGTAAATAGGAATGTGCATGCATGCTTGTGCCCTGTGATACACTGGCAACCCATTCAGGGTGTATCCCACCTAGAACCCAGAGTCCCCAGGAATAGGCTCCAGGCCCTGGACAAGATAAGCGATATAGAGAATTAGTAAGTGAGAGTGAAGTTCCTGTTCCTACTTGTGTTAGACCATAAACCAACATTCTTTTACCAATCTTTCTTTTCCTCTCTTAAGCCTACTATGAAATAAATGTCTAGCTTGTTCTGTTAACATGAAGCTATAAACTATTATGTCCTGAATATTTCTCTTTTTTTTTCTTTTTTTTTTTTTAAATCAGTACGTCTTTAAGGAAAATCTTTACCTCTTACGGATCACTGGAAAATCTTTTGATTATTTTCCTCAAAAAAATTTAAATAATCATGTTCTCTCATCTATATAATAAACAGTACTATAGTGTAAGAATGGCTTAATCAGAAAGTATGGGATCAATTTACCATAAGCTTCTGATTCTACACTTTTAAAGAAGCAATCCTCATAACTATATCAAAAGATTTTTACTTACAGATATAATCTATATCAATTATAATCTATAATTCCCTCAATTTCTAGACATAGGCAAAGAAAGAACAGACACAATTTCTACATTAAAAAATGTCACAACTAAGCACCACATCTTTAGCAAAGACTACAAAGGCTCAATCGGACATGTGCTTGGGAGCAGCCAAGAACAACAGGTCTCATCACTATACAGTGGATAATTGTATTAGAAGGATCCTAATTTAGCAATTAGTTGCATTTCATCAGGAATATTATTACAGCTTAAAGTGGTTTACTTTCTCTGTACAGATCAAGGTTCATATTGGAGGCTGATCCTCAGTAAAGTGCTTCAATCATGGAAGATATAACTGTAGAAAGCTGGGAGGTCCGGTGCTGGGGCCACTGTTGAGTGCATTGTCTATTACCTTCTACTTAACAAACTAATTATGCACTCAATGATCTGTGAATATTATGGGTAACTTTGTGGCACAGAAAAAAAAAAACAGCACATCATTGTCCACTCTGCTTTAGTGTGCTGTAAAGCTGTTGTACCAGGGTGAATTACTGTAGACAGGCACATCTTTTTCTTTGATGTTGACACATTTATCTTGTTAGTACGCCGCCTGCTGAATCAGAGCGCTACATGACTCTTAAAAGTATTACATTTGGCCTGAAATTGAACACAGTAAGGCAATAAGGAAAGGGTTTTTTTGTTTGTAATGCTCCTCTACTAGGCATAACAACACAGTTTAATTTTCTAAGAGCTTTCTGGTTTGTTTGTAGTTGTTAATGTGTCATGCCTCTATTTGCTAGAAAAGTCTAAAGTTGTTGGCTGTAAAAAAAAAAGTAATATATATATATATTTTTTTTTTTTTTACTAAAAAAAGTAGATCGCGATAAGTAAATTAAATAATTTAATTTAATTAATACAAATAATTAAATTATTAAATTTATGTATTTTTGTAAATCAGGCCAAAGTTGAAGGATCTTGGATCCTAAGAAAGAGAAAACACTTTCAAAGTAGTTGTAAAAAATAAATAATTTTAAAAGTTTGAATATGTGTCTATGGTGTTTAGTACATTATATGCCCAATGAACTACTCAGGTCATGTTCTAGCTAGTTAGGTTATTCTAAAATGATCTTTCTAAAATCAAATGGTAATAGCGGGTAATAGCCAAAGTTAGCTGGTTAATAAGAATTTGGTTTCAGTAGAACAGAAGATGCATTTTATGTGCACTTACTTTATTAAGGATTAATATCTTGCTCTTTGATGCTTCTTTAATTGACTATCTATTTTTTTAAATAAATAAATACAAATGTTTATTTTTCCTTAAGCACTTTGCAAACAACTACCATTCAGTGTCTGCTTACATTGCATACTGTGAAACTTTTACATCTTACTGTAGATTTGATTTTTGAAAGTTTGAATACACATTTTATCTCATATAATGCATGTAATTTAAATATCTAAATCCAAATACATTTTATTTTAAATTACTTTCTTCAGCTTCCTCATAGTATACAAGCCAGCCTATTTGTTTCTTTATTGAGGCTATTAGTTAATATTTGATGCTTAAAAAATGTTAACATTTAATTTAGAAATTTAAAATATACAGAAACTGCCCAAATTTAATCTAGTTGCAAACGCTGTAGTTGACCAAGTTTATAAGAGCAGAAGGTGAGTAAAATAATGACCGCTGGATTTCTAGATTAGCTACACAAACATATACACAGATTTTTTTTTTTTTCAGGCAACCTGTATAGGTACAATAATACACCACATGGCCAGCTAAATGTATGTCTTGAATAGAATGGACCTCACTAAACTTAGCTTTAATGGAACTAGATAACAGTACATATATTTGATCAATTATTCAAAGAAGTCACCGCTGCACTCCAATTTAGCATTGTAAAAGATACACATTGAGTCTTTCAGAGGTATTCATTCCCTAATTGTGCTCTCCAAATGGGCCTGGACATTGTGTCTTCATAAGGAAGAGTAAGTAATTCTATAGCTACAATCTTCCATCGGAAATGGCAAGGTAATCAAACAGCATTTTTATCGAGAGATGGATAGCCTGCTCAGCTTGTACAATTAAAGCTCAGTGCTGTGTCTTCAAACAACCAAGAGGTTGCAATTAGCTTGTAAAAAATACTGATCCCTGCCATCATGCGTTTCAGTGATAGGGTTTCTAGATGGGCCTTTGCCAGGGAATTCTTTCATAGGTCATTAAAAGGCAATTCTGCCTACATGGACAGCTCCCAAGAATAATCTTTGGCATCTGAAATTATAGTTATAGAAAAACCTTTGTTGTGATGCAAGTATAACTTGCTGGATTTGCATGAGGAAATAGTGAGTGCACTTTCAAGGATAGTGTTGTAGAAAGTTGTTTGTTTGTTTTTGGTCGTTTTTTATGGCAACCAATAAAACAATAATTTTATCAAACAAATCCTTTTTATGCCTACTTGTATTCGGTTGATCTTTCAAATATGCCAAAGTAATTGAGAAAAATAATCCATTTTGCTTGTAATTGAAAAGAATTGGTATCTAAATTATGAAAGGAAGGTTTACGAACACAGCATGAACCAGGAATGAGTCAAACAAGTTCACATTTGTGTTGTTTATGTCTTAGAGCGGAGAACAGAAATAGAACTTTTATCTATGAAAGAAAAGCACATTGGAAGAAAAACAAACAGATTGGGGGAAAAAAAAACCCTAAGGTGGAATTGGAAGCAATGATGGGATAGAATGGAAATGAAAAGATTGTTCGGAATGCTCCAGCATGACCGCCACATGAACTTCTGAACCCCAATCTCCACCTGACAAAATCTGTTCTTTGCCTTGACATAATGCCATAAAGAACTTGTTGCAGAGCAGGCAGGAATGTAATCTAAAGATTAGAGTTACCTCTCCACGGACATTACGAATAAATATGTCTTCCTCTACGACCCCGGAACAGAAATATTGCATATCGGTTACAGCAGAATTTGTCTGTGGATTTCATACACGCAATTTTGCCCAGGGCTTAGGGGGACAGTGAAATGTCAGGTCATCCCAAGGTCATGTTTGGAAAAGAACAACTTCAACATGATGTGACATATGTTGTGACTCTTCATTACATACCTAATAATGTATTAGCTCCTCTTAGCTATTAGCCCCTGTTAGCATGTGGCTCTCATAAGGTGACATTTAACATTGCCATTTAGGATTTGATAGTTAAACTAAAAAAGTGTATGGTGACTCATTTACTATGCTGCAATGTGCCATATTTAATTTAGCAGGTGTATTCATGGTATATGTCTTTGAGAAAGAAAATGGCACTGAGTGGTAGGATTAAGTCTATAAGGTTTGTTTTGTGACACACTTCTGTGAAGGGCCAGCCAATCCCCTATAATCCACATTTTGACACATTCCATCCAGCAGGAGCACTGCTGCCTGTAGACCAGACCAAAGTGTTCATGTGGGAACACAATCTTGGCTCTAAAGGATGGGGGTTAGTTAATCCATCCTCTTTTCTGGGTGAGAGTAAATGGAGAGAAAAAAATGTCAACTTGAAAGCTCTTTTCCAGTGGGCTATATGGTAGAATATTATTCAAATACTATTTGTGTAATCCCGTGTGAAATTTGAATAGGCGTTCTACCTGAACTGTGCAGCGTCCCCTAAGTGCAAAAGAAACTGAAAAAAGCAAACCCAAAACCCAACAGTAAATTTAAAAAACAGAATGTGCACATGAAAAATGAACCATAAAATCACCAACTAAAAGACCAAATTAAAACACAATAGTAAAGCCAAGCCGTATCAACTAAATCAACTCACAACAGTTAAAACAAAAAAGCAAATTGTAACAAAAAAAATAATAATAAATAAAAATTTGCCTGCAAAATTAAAAACATAACAGTAAAACAAGAAACAGAACAACAAACTAAAAGCACTAAACGGAAGTCAGAAAAAATCATCAAAAAGAAACACATCAAATAAAAAAAATATGTCAAAACTAAACCACCATTGTAAAACTAACACAACAAATCAGAAAACACAATAGCAAATGTCTAAACACAACAGCAAAACTCAAAAATCATGACAGCAAAACTAAACATAATATCAAAACAGAAACACATATAAAATCCATACAAATTTAAAATACAAAATGCAGCAGCAAAAACTAAAAAAACACAAAATCAGCTAATTTTAGCAGATATTCAAAATAACAGATAACAGATTTCAAAAAACAAAACACATTTTGTTATACCAAAGTCCTTTACCAAGACAGAAATGCTTACGCAATGTTTACTCAAAAAGAAAAGTCTAAGTTTTTACTGAACATCACATGATCATTGCTGTTTGGCTACAGCAGACATTAGTCAGAGAAAGAATGGAAAATAAACGTTAGAGAATGTTTACTGTGATCTTAAATGAATAGTGATGCTTTTATTCATGCTTATTTTTATCAAGGGCTTTCACGTAATGTTATTCAGGATATGCTATCAAATTGCTCCCTAGTGACACAACATAAAAGCATTTGCTCTATCAACACAAGAATGTGACTTTGAATTCCAACAATGACACAGTCGTCCAAAGCCATGAGAGACAAACTGTCCATGCTCTCTGGATGGGAGAGGACATTAGGGGGCTTTACCAAATTTTCAAAGATTTTTGCCAGATCACACTTGATGAAAATTCCTGATGGTTCTTGATTCACTGCAATAGTGTTCACACAGGTCTTAATATCCTACTACAAGTTGGAACCACAAATTGGCTATTTACCTTGCCAAACTCTGCTGTACAACGCTGTACCATCACAAACTGCCTATTACCGTTATGTAAAGAGCTACCTAATTTTCTATTAATCATCAAAACTAATTAAGAAATGCTACAATTCCTTTCAAATCCCCTACATATTTCCAAGACTTGCTTTAATTTTAGTCATGGACCCTATAAAAGGCAACACATATGTAGAGTTTGTCATTCATGTCCTGTCAGCTCATCTGCTAACAATGATATGGATACTTCTTATAAACATCCTTTTTATTAAAATTGACATCCAGATCTCTATCTCATCTTTCTCTGCAAAGCCTGTGAAAAATAAGCACTTAGCAAACAATCTGGGGCTGACCCATGAAACACTTCCTTCCTAATTAAGAACACTACATAGCTAGTGGACATAAAGTATTCAACCCATCTGTGTAGTTTACTACATGCCAATTCGAAATGCAGTCACCTAGACAAGTGAGCTAAAGCGGTAGTGGTTGCTAATCACCCCATGTCACCCTGTGATCGTTCAGTGCATTTCACAGCATAGTGTCTTACCACGACAATTCTTAAATAAGTTGAAGCTGAAATTTTGTCATTTTGTAAACATTTGTAATTACTGTACATAATACCAAATTGTAGGAATTTTGGGACTCTGATCCATTGGAGATATTAATCCATTTAAGAATGCCTACAAATAACTTACTCTCTGCTATGATGTTTTTTTGTCAACAACTATATTTTAAAGTTTTGGGCATGTTCCAAAAATTTTTGGACTGCTACAATTTGTCTGCCCTTCTGTTTCCCTCTCCCCTGTCAACCAGAGTGCCACAAGCCAGCTGTGAGTTCTTGTATCTGGAAGGGGGCAAACACCACTTGAGGCTAATTTACCATAAAACTATCCTGGGGAGAGAAGGCTAGCCCATGTGATCCCATAAAACAGAAGGACTACTATGGCACAAACTGCCTCTACTGCTACTATTGTAGCATACCCAAAAAGCTACAGTATCAAAAACTGCAGTTCAGGGTGCCCATTCTGACCCATATCCACCTCCAAAAGTGCCTACAATGGGGATGTAAGCAACAGAACTCAACCATGGACCAATGGAAGAATATGTTTTGATTATGTTTTTTGTAGTGAGTACTGACAGCAACTCACTACAAAAAAAAAGTTGTAGCAGAATCTTTTTAATTACAAAGTTTGGCAAATATCATATGAAACATTAAAGTCAATACAAAACCTTTGAATTTTACAATGCATCATCAGTCTCTTTCCCCTATGATTTTCAGTTTCACCTCAACTTTTTGATAAGAGAAAAAGAAATGCACCTTACTATCATGGGAGCATATGCCACATAATGTCTAATCACTCATCAACCAACTGCATATACATATGTGTCCCATAAAGTTATTACAGAGCTTAGAAATCCTGAATGTAGGTCAGAGAGTATCAGATAGAACAAGGCATACCAATGCATCAGCTTCCAACACACAGTGCATTTATCTCTCGTCTCTTGTAAGCAAGTGGGCATGTGCATGAGTGTTGTGCAATTATCTCTTTGTTTAATTTTCTTTTTAAAATATTACCTTTATAAATATCGTAGTGCATGTGAAGGTTCACAAATGCAGCAAACCAGCACTAGTTATAACATTTAAAGCTTCTAAAGAAGAACGACATTCTATAGAAGAGACGTTCCCTGAAGACAATCATTTGTCAAAATGGTTGAAAATCCAAACATGGTGTTTATCTCAATTTGCTGTCACATTGTTCATATACTTCTTTTAGGAGCTTTGAAGTTCCACATTTCACGAAAACCACAACATCATGGAGCTATCAAATTTTATAGTAAAAGTTGACTTGTGTCATATGGGATAATTATAACTTTTTTTTTTATTTCATTCCTTTTTTCCCCCTCTTGCTCCTGCTGTCATTAGCCCTGGGATGGTGCAACTGGAAGGCATGATGCATAAGGTAATATTTTCAAACTAAAATTAAGCAGAGGAATAATGTTAAAACACTCCAAAAACATACAAACTTTCTGTGAATGAGACAAGAGATACACACATGCATTAAGGCTGTCATGCAGGCAGCTTTTGCGTTTGTTGTGTTTGGCTCTATTTGCTACTCTTCTTCTGTATAGGGTTTTTTAAACTCATTTAAACCTTGTTATAGCCTTAAGGGACCAATGATGCATATGCAGTCAAGCAATGTACAAACAGACCTTATACAGTGCATAGCTATACCCTTGATAAAGTTCTGCCATCAACTATGAAAGTGAAGCCAAAACTGAGAGGGGAAAGAGGTTGATTATTGAATATTGATTTTTTTTTATATTGATTGTTTTAATATAGTTTATGTTTATAAAGCACATTAAAAAGGTTTTGTGTGCAACAAAAAATAAACTATTTTCCCAATCTTTCATTCAATTTGTTCTCAATGACTCGCTACAAAACTACAATTTAAACATGAGTTTGCTTTAATTTTTATTATAACTCAGCATATTATTTATAAAAATTCATACTTAAAGTACCACAAACACAGCTACAGGTTGATTTATCCATTGTGACAAAACTGTAAGAGGGTGAGCATTTGGCAAAGCCACACACCATTTATATTGATATAATCACAGAAATTTGACATAATAATTTGCCAGTAGTTTGACTCCAGAAACAGAACAGAATAATCACTTTTTACTTCAAACTGCAAAACTGGAAATGCAGTAAGTAGCTTCTCAAATCTTAAACAAACCTGTCGAGAGAAAAATCCAATGGCCATGAAAAAATGTTACTTTGTTTAAAAGGGTGCCATTAACAAACAAACAACAAATTTGTCATGCTTAAAATGAAAGAATGTGCATAGGAAGGTAGCAACAAAGCAATTCTGAACTGTTGAGGCATGGACTCCACAAGATCACTAAAGTTACTTACTTGATTTGAAAGTTGTTGTGTGGTAGTTTGGTGTTTCATGAGCACATTGTAAGTGCTGACAGGGTTCAGCATTGGCACTCTGACTGGTCTGTGACTGTGCAGATGCAATGCAGTTTTCTGATGTCTTTTTATTAAAACCAGCATTAAGGCTGTCAACAATTTATGCCACAGTAGCTCTTAGATATAATCAGATCACACAGGCTAGCCTCCACTCCCCACATACGTAAGTGAGCCTTGGGCACCCATAACAATGATGCCAGTTCACCGTTTATCCATTGACTACTTTTGTAGGTATCAATCAGTGAATACCAGGAATAGCCCACAAAATCTGCCATTTTGTAGATTTTCTGAACTAGTCTAGCCTTCCCAATTTATCCCATGTCAAATTCTCTTCAACATATGAGCTTCAAGAACTGACTGTTCACTTGCTGCCTAATATATGGACAGGAGGCAAGTGTCAGTCAATGAAACTATGTTATTTGAAAGACTAATTACTCCTCACTACGAGAACAGACCCAAAATGAACATTATTCATAGTCAAATACCATGTCCAATCAGCAACAAGCATGTGATGTTAGGAATAAGGACCAACCCATTCTGTTTTGAGTGAATTTAAGTTTCCCAATTAACTGTTGTTTTAATGTTAACTGCTGTATTTTTAGATATGCTTTTGCATTTTTATAATTTTATATGCCGCTGTGTAAATGCCATCCCATGCAAACACCTTACTAGCTATCCACAATTCTGAAATTACGCAATAAATTATGAATAATCTTACCTACCCACTGATGATGCTTTATTAAAAGGCTCTGCTACAAAAGAGCAGTATTCACTGCTGTTTTGTATGGTGTTGCCAGCTGCTCTGGATGTTGCACCATCGGCTTCATCAAACAGTTGGGCCACAAAACAAATAGTATGCAAGGACCTGTGCATTATGGCAGTATGCTGAAGCCTGTTTCACTTCAGGGAAATAATCTTTATGAGGACATGGGAATATTATGACTAGGACAAAAAAGTCTAGGTGAAACTGAATTCTTCAAACATGCATCATGGCATTCTACCTTCTGCTTGTTTTTGAAAGGAAAAAAAAAAATACTGACAGCAATGCTAATGCGAATAATCTTATTCAAAGCAAGATACGAGTTTGATATATGATATTCTAAAACTAAATATATTTTAAACTGCGATCTAGGAAAGCTATAAAAAAAATTGGGAAATGGAAGCAGGGGCACTGCAGGAAGATGTCCTCTGCTGGGTTTTGGGGGGGGGCGGGGGGAGGTGTTGGGGGATGTTGGTAATGGTTAGTATCATGGTTGGTATAGACAACCAGAAAAGTGGTTGGGGGGTCTTGACACCAACCGCCAGATCACTTTTCACTGGACCTTGAATATTTCATGCAGCAAGTCATACAGCAGACACACAGATGGGCCCAACAAATGGCAAAGTTATATGTCTATAACTTGCACCCTTCCCCTCCCTTCATCCAATGGGACAGGCTCCAAAGAATGATGTCTGGCTCATGTTTCTGGGCACACAACCCATGTGGTTTATGTAACCTCCTGACATAGACATGGTCCTCTACAAAGAAGCAGTAAATTCGAAAGGGCTTGTTTGCTGCTGTGCTATGACTGTGATCATGAGAGGGATAAACCAAGTGTTTGGGGATGCATGGAGAAAGCATGGATTTTTACAGGATTAGGTTTGAAGATCTTACCTTATTTGGGTGTCAGTGGATCCCCTACTACTGGGAACTATTCCTGCTTTGAATAAAAAAGTATATCCCACATTGTAAGATAGAGCCATAATTACTATAAATAATTACTATAAAGACTATAAATGGGCAAATGATAGTCATGAAATAACATGTGAAGCAATCTATGAAATAATTGATTAATAAATCAAATAATCATCATCAGAATGGTAAATTTACAGATTGGCCACATGATGTTCCAATCACATAACAAGACCAGTAGGCTATATTATGTATATGTATAATGAAGTTAAAAATACAGAAAGGCTGAAGGGGAAATATCGAGCTATAATGTTACACACATGCACTAGTTACAACACGTCACGTACTGCTTTAACTATACTGCCATATGGTATATTGTCATATTGCCTTTTGTCAGATTTTTTAAAATATAAAACCTATGCAGATAGATCTTCTTATACTTATACTTGGGCAACAAAGCGAAATCAAATTACAACATCAGAATAAAAATTTAAATTGCAGATGAAATGAAGCACAAATAAAAATATAAAGATTCTTACAGAAAAGCACTAAAATTCATCAACGCATAAGCATTCTCCAGACCTTCCTGATAAGCTTGTATAGCGACAGGCCTCTTTTTTCGAGTATGATGGGGGAAAGGAAAAAAAACTTTTTTGTTCTCCAAAGTGTGCTCTTGTAATTCCGCAGTGGTCTCTCTAGGATGAAAAGAAAAAATCCTTTAAAATAAATGTCTTAGCTATGCAAACAACTACATACTACTATTACTACTACTACTACTACTACTACTACTACTACTAATAATAATAATATAAAATAATAATAATAATAATAATAATAATAATAATAAAATCGCTAGCTATAACGACAGGCACCTCCACTGAGTGAATGAGAGACAGATCGAATGATCATTGTTGCACTTACGCTATAAAACAAAACGTTACACTTAAGTACACATTGAATTGGCTACCCTAACCCTATTAAAGTGTGTATTTGCATAAAAATCGAACAATAAAGAAAGATCATTTAAAAAATTACAATATATTGTTAATCTTAACTACATGCGCATACACCGAGTGTTCGCATCGAAAAAAAAGAAAACCTGACAAACTGCAAGTGCCAATACTGATAGTAAGAAGTACACAGAACAAGTAACAAGTTCTACAGAAACTCGTTCTGATGCAGGATAATTCCTTAACATTGGTATCATTGCAGCATGATATAATTGCATTATAGCAAATTAAATGTTTCTTAGTGCACTGCGACGTTAAACCACCCTTGTTTGTTTAAGGTGTAGAATCCAATAAGCTTAAATAAACAATAAAAATAAGAGCGAAAAGGTAATGTAATGTCGAAAATAATGTCGACATGCTTATAGATTTTGTATTATAGTATACTATAGGAGTTAAGAATTAACCTAAATACCTGATACCTGTACTAATAATAATTCATTTGCCCTTGGTAGAAGGTTATTTTGCTGTAGTGGTGTCATTACTGAGAAGAAATCGCAGGATTATTATTATATTAATAATAATAATAATAATAATAAATAATAATAATAATAATAATAATAAAAAAATATTATTATTATATTATTTTGTTGTTGTTGTTGTTGTTGTTGTTGTAATATGTTGTTGTTTCTGCTGGTGTTGTATTTATTTTTAATTTTTTTGGGGGTGGTCAGTGTAAGAAGCGTTAGAGGATATGAGGCCCGACCCCCGTCTAACCTCAAAAGGACGACTCTCTCTCTCCCTCTGTCTGTGTACTCCCATACGATAGATAGATAGATAGATAGATAGATAGATAGATAGATAGATAGATAGATAGATAGATAGATAGATAGATAGATAGACACACATACATACATATAAAGGATTAGGCCAAATTATACTTGACAACCTTTGGTTTTCACGCTCAGCAATTTATTTATTCATTTGTTTTATTTATTCATTTTGCAATTTTGCAATATTAGAGAAAGCCTGAACAGTTTATTTACATTTATTCGCATTTAAAATGGTCTATTACCAAGAATAAATGCGCAAACGTGAATTTGAGGTTCTGTAGGCCTATATATGGAATGATTACAAATAAATTAAAATAGACTGCATAAAATATTAGATTCATATATAATTAATTCATTAATTACTATACATTTATATAAAGGTGTTAACTAAACATTATTAATATTTATATTTTATAATAGAATTCATTATGATAAACATTATTTTATATGAATTATCAGTAAACGTACCGGTGTCCACGAAATAATCAACGTCAAATTGTAAAACAACGCGAATTTCCCACCAATTATTTTGATGTCTTTAGGTAGCCTGGTATATTATAAATATTGCAATTAAACTATGATCATTAATCTTAAAAACTGAAGAACACATCAAAGAAAAAAATGTTAAATTTTGTAATCCTTGCATTAATTAAATAAATGTCTATTATTACAATTTAAGGGGTAAAGTTTAAGGAGTAAAGCGCAGCACGGGGGAAACCTATTTAGGCTTCTGTCACAGTAGAGCTTCCACTGAGCTGTAAAAAAAATAAATAAAGGGGGGGGGGGCATGGAGAGAAGTTGTGCTGTGTCAGCGCGGAGTTTCTCTTTGTGACCCGTGACAGTTCGGAGCTCCGCTCGTCTCGCCGCCGTGACAGTGAAAAATAAACGAAAAAACAGACAGAAAACATGCAGAGACAGAAAGCATTTTGGGAGCGCAGGGCGGGGACGCTCCTCATTCTGGACAGGAGAAGCGAGAGTTGCGCGTCAGAGTAACGGAGCGTGCCTGTGCACTTCTAAAGACTGTTGTTGTTTTTGTTGTTGTTGTTTGCCTCGAGCTTTATATCGCATAACTAGTCTATCGTTTGTTTTTTGTGCGTTTTACTCTCCATTTTATCGCGTTTTTAATCCGGATTTGGAAGTGGCTCACGGGTTCCAGACAACCTGGCTCCAGCGGTCTACTCTCATGGCCTGAGAGGTTGTCTGTTCGAGCAGAGACAAGTGTAAATCTCTTTGACAATCTTTTAGGATAGCTGTGTATGTGTGTGTGTGTGTGTGTGTGTGTGCGTGCGTGCGTGTTTGCGTGCATGTTTGCGTGGGTGCGTTTGTGTGTGCGTGAGTATTAGTGTGTACGCGTGTTTGTGTTAGTCTACTATTCAAATAAGAATGAAATGAAAACATTACCCTCGATATTGTAAAATATACTCGATAATAAAACACTTGTTTTTTGCAGAAAGGTATCAGTGTAGTCAAAATGTCAATATCTCAATCGGTAGCTTTTCCTCTTATATACATTGAATTGAATGTTGAAAATATTGAAATGTTTACACTTTAAAAGCATTATTTCTTAATTTTGTATTGAGCCGCAAATGAAATGCAATATTGTTAACCAGATTATTAGTTAAAGCAACAGGTGTTGTGTTGTATTGTTGTATTCTTTATATTTTTATATAATAATATAATAATAATAATAATAATAATAATAATAATAATAATAATAATTATTATTATTATTATTAGGTTTGAGTAATGGTTTCAAAACAATCATAAAGAATCATTTCAGTTTTTATGTTATTTGTTGTAGTTGTTGTTTTTGTTTATTGTAGCTGATCTGACCAATTAATTCCACAAACATGTTTTACCTGTGTCATATATGTTTAATTATGCACATGATGTTAAAAGCTGTACACATGGCATGCCTGGGAAATCTTCACACTTTTACGCCACGTTTGCCTCGGGCTTGCTCCCTTAAATAAAATGGCCAGAGAAATGAGATAATGAGGTCCTGGGGTCCTGCGATAACGCAGTTTTTTCCCTTCCATCCACCCGATCTGTTGCGAGTTTCCCAAAAGAAAACCCGACACTGTACCCAGTCACCGCGCTAGTCACTTCTCATTTGGCGCACACAAAAGTTGATCCAGCCCAAATCCCCACTAACAAACTGGGCGCCAGGGCGACACACAGTGCAATGCTCCAAACATATTCAGTTCGTGACTAATTAACTGGAATACCACCTTCTTTTAAAAGGGAATACAGTGGGCATTTAATTTACTGTGTATGTCAAAGGTTCCCCAATCAGTCGCTAAAAACAGTTGTGAAGCCTATGCGTCTGCAATGGATCTTATTAGGGGGATGACCTGGGCGCTGAAAAGGTTATGGGCTTTTCACTGCCTCGCTCTGAAACCAAGATATTTCCTAGTCGGATTTTAATTGGTTGTCTGCGCGCGTGTGTGTGTGTGTGTGTGTGTGTGTGTGTGTGTGTGTGTGTGTGTGTGTGTGTGTGTGTGTGTGTGTGAGAGAGAGAGAGAGAGAGAGAGAGAGAGAGAGAGAATGTTTGGGGCGGGTATAGCGTGAGTTTGTAATATGATTGCAGTACCTGCCAAACATAATTCAATTTCTTTCTTTTTTTAAGAAAACGTCCTAGTCGAATTTTAACTGGTTTGTTGTGCTTGGCCTTGTTTTCGTGTCTAGTTGACCAAACTAATTTGGTGGCCAAAACTAAATGGCCCCACAAGAATTAAATATTCTGAGGATTTAGATCTTTTAAGGACATGTGGCTGGTCCCTCCTATGCGCTTTTGATTGCTGAACCCGAGGTTGGAGTTAGTTTTAGATGTTGCATAGAACTTGCCAATAATAATTTAAGACTGGCTCTTTAACGATTTTAGCATGATTGTTTTTCTAATTTTTATATCACTCCTAAAAACAATAGATCAGAGCATCTCAGGCAAAACATTACAATGTTTGTTATTCGTGTTACAAACTTGACACTATCATTGTTACTTAGTGTATGATTAGCTAGCGTGAATAATAGATTTAGCCAACATGTGTTTATTAGATTTTTTCACTGTAAAACCACATAACACTATTGCCAGATAGGCTTGCATGTTAGTTGCTTTTGCAGGGAAACAATAACGGAGATATTGTTCAAAATAATTAACACTTCACAAGATGAACAAATGTTAGGAGGAAAAAACTGATCACAGTTTTAGCCAGGCAACTCTAGTGCCATGATTTTTTTTCTAAGGAAACTAGTTAGGCAAAGCAGAAAACAAATGAAACAGAACAGAAAATGACTGATTTACTCTTTCTTAGAATTCTTAGAACAAGTCGGATTTACACAAAGCATTCCGTGTTATTGGGTACCGATATATAAGGGAATAATATAATAACACCAAAATATGTAGAAATTTTAGGACTGCTTCGGTTAAAGGTCTGAGGAATATCAGTCTGCGTATCAATTTAGCTTATCATGGTAGAAAATATATATACGATATTTATATTATGATAAGTGGAATGGAAACATATGTTGTAGCACTTGAATGCACGTTAATGAGCTGTTTACAAAGTTTGGAAATTGATTAAATTAAAGTTGGAAAATCATGTTTTTTATAACAGGTTACTTATTTTGAACTTTGCAAAGCACATAAAATACTGAAGCAAATGTTGGATCAATTCGTTAAACGGATTATTCTATTATGTTAATCGTACTACAATGCTTGTACGGCAAAATATTATTGCAGAGAGCTCATGGTTCACTCATTCGTTGTTTCATTATGTAGTAACTGCTCAATGAAATTTTAGAACATGTGTTGTCTTGCACTGGAAAGCACAAATAAAGTACGGGCTATAAGTTTACCACATTGCTTAGAAGTTGTGCCAAAGTGTGTGAGGTTTTTGATTTCTTGGTACTTGCAAAACATGAAAATAGAAAATACAATATAGTTTTCTTCCAGTGTGATTATTCAAATAACTGTTCTACTGTATATGCATTAGACTCAAATTGATAATAATATAATTAGGTAAAAATATACAGCCTCGTTAAAATATGTACTAGGATAACCTGTTGAGGCAGAGAAAGGTTAGTGATCACATTTGGCTACCGATTGAAGTTAAGTTTTTCTACTTTGTAATTGCGTAAATTACTGTTGTAAATTGGGATAACTTGAGCATACACTATGGCTCATGTGCAACCTGTCTAGCATGACCTCTAGCTCCACTGCCGTCCCACTGTCAGGTCATACAGCCCTCATACAAGAAAACCTCATAAGGTCCAAAATATTCTCTTAAAATGAACAAAAGACCATTTGGCACCATTATAATTTTGCAGCATTAAGTAATTAGCTGGAATTGTGTAATAGTCTGTTGCTCTGTCACTTAAATGCAGAGAAAACTTAACGGCAGCATGATCTACTCAGTAAACAGAAATATCTGAATCCAGTCATCAACAGCACATGAAAGTATACAATTAGTAAACAAAATATAAAAACAAACATTTTTGCAGTTTATAATAATGCTTACCATGGTCTAAATATACAATGCTTAATGTTTTGTTTCTAGGTTCAATGGTGGTTCATTTGTTATCATTAGTATTTTGGTGGGAGTAAAAGGTTTGCACGTGAACCTGGAGGCAAATACAAAATATTGGTCAAACCACTGTTGTTAAGAAATTACACTTTACCATGGTCTAAATATAAAGTAATAAATTGCTTTTTAAACATGCCACAGAGCAGTGGTCTCCTTCATGGCCTCTTTCAAGTTTCAATTTCAAAGGTGTCTGTTGCCACATAAATACTAAACCACTGTAACTCAGATGACTCAGAAACAGTTAGCACCCTTCTATTGCTGGCAGGTTTTGCTGAGGTTCTGATAGGGAACATTCCTCAAATCAACATTCTCAAATCAGAATATTATGTATAATTGGTACAACCTACATTCTAGTTGTAGAGCTCTGAACATTTTCAAAAGATATCTGATATTGGACCAAATGTTATAAATTACCAATGCCATTTGATGCATAACTATTTGCAAGTACTACAAACATGTTTCAACAAGCACTGCATAGTGACAGCAAAGCATCATGGAGAGCTCCAAAGATAAAAAAATATTTGGAGGATATATGTATAGCACTTTGCTGTTTTTCATCAAGTTTAATGATAATTTAAGATAATCTGGGATAATTATATTTGAACTATCACTTAACTATAACTCAACTGTGTGAGCAAATTCCCACATTTATTTTTGAAGTCATGGTGTATATCCACTTTCTGATTAACCAAAGTCATTTATGTGCATTTGTGGGCTTTAACGCCCCCCCCCCCCTCCATTTGCTCATGTATATCTCTTAGACTACAATGAATCTCCTTGAAAAGAATTCAATGAACACATCCCCTAATTAACTAAAATAGTTTTCATCAATACTTGTTGCAAGTTATTGCACAACTTAATGAAAACACTGGTGGACAGGTCTAAATAATTGACAGGTAAAGTGACTCGGGTGTAGCATTAGCTACCATGGCCTTATTGCCATGTCCCTGTTTATGTGACCATTAATCAGCACCCAATTAATGATATACTTTAAGCAAGTTAAATGAACGTGGGTCAACCATGCACAAGGCATATATCATTACAATGTCTTACAGACAACAGAATGAAGTACTGTAGGTATTTGTCAATTATGGGGCGTATACGCAACTCAGGATGTATGCATTTGGGTTTACAGGTACCATAATTATTACTTTGTACCTTATTTATGTCTTCTGTGATGTTGATTCATTCAGCGTAGACTAAACCAATAGCTTTCTGTCACTTTTCGGTTTCATAAATAAGCACATGACAATTACATTACTTACCTTTGCTGAGAAATGGAGAAACAGATAAAAAAAATAAAAGTTATATATCCAAGTTCTATGTTAAATGATTTTGTCATATGTAAATATGTTAGATTAAATTACATGAGGAAGTGTGATTAATTAAACATATTAGATATTTCGTTCTTTTGGGTGCATTGAATGAAGTAAATGAAGAAATAAGACAACTAAAATATTAATTAAGTTATGAATAAATTAAGAGTTCGTTTGCAATAACAGATATCTCCAAAATCACAATTGATTATTGTAATCATTTTGAATAATAGCATTCATCTGTTTTTACAAACAAACCCTTGAAATCTTCCAAGTAGAATGAATTAGACTAATAATTGCAAAAAAAATAAAAAATCTTTTTATACACAGTAAAGGAGAGATATGACAAACATCATCAGAGATTCTTGTGTTACACTGTTATTTACCGTTCTCTGAGGGCTGCTTATTTAATTGGGCCTTGTGGACATGAAAGAGTGCTATGTTAACATTGCTTCCTATTTAGCGCGGGAGCTTGCCCTAATAGATAGATAGATAGATAGATAGATAGATAGATAGATAGATAGATAGATAGATAGATAGATACATACATACATACATACATACATACATACATACATACATACATACATACATACATACATACATACATACATGCATGATTGCATAAATTAGCAAGATTACCGTGACATACTAAAGGGAATTGTACACGAATTGTTTACATGCAAATGAATCGTGCAAAAGGTTGTCATTTGCATATTATATTCGGCTATGGTTTTGCGGTACTTGGATATCGTCAACTGTGCACCATTCAGATACATTATAGAAACCGTATGAAAGCTCTGTTTTTAATTAGAAATAAATAAAGGTACCAAGTTGTCGCTGGGTTGATACCAACAATGATGCGTTTACCTTAGGTACCTTTGGCTTGGAGCATATTATTTGAAAATGGGGAATATACATTTAAAAATTCAATATGTAAGATTTAATCGGATCGGATGATTGGTGTCCCTTAAAGTAACACCACATGCACAAGTAAAAGTTACATACTAAAGGTCAAAAGATTTACCCTTGAATACACCAGCCGAACGAAAGCACAAAGTACAACTTGGCAACTTGATTTTTGAAAAATAAATGTATATAGAAAAATAATTGTAAAAAAAAAATACGCAGACGAATATTTTAACCCAGAAAACATTAAACAATATCAATTAAATACTGAACAGTATGAATTACAAAACGAGTATGAATTACAAAAAGAATTAGTGTTATGTGAGAAAAAAAATCTGAATCTGATTAGACCTTATAATGTTGTATTTGTAGGAGGGTGGTACCTTGAAGGGTACATCTTTCATGGGTTTACTGTATATATTTTACTTAGGAAGTTTCGTGAGGTGTGCCTTTAATTAGATTTTAGAGTAGAGGTTCAATAAGATCTCTTTCAATGATGTTTAGAGGTGGTGGACAGTGGTAGCTCAGAAGGTTGAGGCTCTGGGTTATTGGTCCGGGGTACGAGCCAATGTCGGGCTGCACTTTTTCTGCAGGGCATCTTTAGTATCAGTGCCAATCCCAAGACTTAAGAAATGGGTGGGTTGCGGCAGGAAGGACACCCGGCGTAAAACTTATGGCAATAACTTGCGGATCGAATGATCCGATTTGGTGACTCAGGGGAAGGGAAAAGTCCAATAAGCAAATAAATATTATGAGGTACACTATATTCACAGTTTCAGGTGAAAGGTTCTAAATCAAACCTTAAATAAAAAATGAATGAACTAATTAAGAAAAACGTGAATGCAATCTGTCATGAAGTACAATATGTAAAATGTAATAATTAGAAAAATAAATAAATAATGTATGGGTTTTTTAATTTTTTATTAGAATTTTGTGACAGTGTAAATAAAGAAATAAAGGACGTTGGTTTAAATTAATGCTTCTTATTAATAACATTAACTGCGTTCATGTATTAAAGCAAATATAAAGGCGCAGGACAGGAGCTTAGCCGTGACGGTACAAGCATGAGGCAGTGATTTCTTACGGCTTTGCTTTGCTCTTCTTCGCTGAATGCCACAGATCGTTTGCTCTCGCCCACCCTGTGTCTTTCGACGTGATCCGCGTAAACAGCGAGCGAGGCAGCGCTGTCTCGCGGCGGCAATCGAGTTTTTCCAGACACCTCTTTATAAGTCCGAAGTCTTTCCCCTCCACCCGACCTGTTAAAACCACGCCTACAGAGCCACACAATTGGTCCTGAAAGCGTCAAAGAGCCAATCAACGGAGTCTGGCGTCTGGCAGCGCGCGTCACATCCACACGGCTCTGGAGCTCATGGCATTCAGAAGCACTGGTAAGATCTCGGTGCTGGGAACTCGCTACCTCCGCGCGGGCCAAACGGACTTTCTCCGACGTGTGTGTGTGTGTGTGTGTGTGTGTGTTCGCGCGCGCGCGCGCGTGTGTGTTTTAGTAAGAAATGCGTGTGTGCGTGAAGATGTAGGCTATGTAATAAACTAATGGACTCAGGAACATTTATTTGAGCCACCACTGCGTCTGTGTGGAAGAGTCTTTTTAACGCAAACACAGCGAACGCATTTGGAACAGAATGTAGTTTTTGACCACCAGCAACGTGAACGCATATTTACATATATATAAATAACAAAAATCACTGTGATTTGTCTTGTTTTTTGTTTTCTGTTCGTGTGTGTTTCTCGCTTCGGTTAAGCGAGCTGTACACATGTACGACAGCCTTTGAAGATAAACTGTACAACAACGTCGGCGAGGAGTTAATGGATAGGCTTGCCTTATTCTCTGTTGCAGTCACTTTGCTGGAATCCATCTAACGAAGGACACTTCGCGACTTGAACCTAGGCGGTGGATGCTGAGGGGTTTCATTTACAAAACTGGATTTTTGCGGATTTCTTAAACCTGGATAAAGGATCGGACTCATTTTTAATACTGTTGAAAAACCCAAAGCAAGGCACAACTTCTAGACTAGCAGATATTGCTATATGCAATATCTGGACTTTTGGATGACCTTCCTAATGAGAGATCCAGTTATCCAAGGCACGAGTATGGCATACCACCCGTTTTTACCGAACCGGGGTCCAGAGTTTGCCATGAGCGCCATGCTGGGCCACCAACCGCCTTTCTTCCCAGCTTTGGCATTGCCACCGAACGGCTCGCTTTCACTGCCAGGAGCGCTCGGCAAGCCCATAATGGAGCAGTTGATGGGCACCGCCGATTCGGGCCTGCATTTCTCCGCTCTGGGACATCAGGCCGCCGCTGCTCATCTTCGGCCTCTTAAAACACTCGAGCCGGAGGAGGAAGTGGAGGACGACCCAAAAGTTCACCTCGAAGCGAAGGAACTTTGGGAGCTCTTCCACAAATGCGGCACAGAAATGGTTATCACCAAATCAGGAAGGTAAATCAAGGCGATATTCGAATTTCCTGTTATCAGTGGGCAAGGAGATTCTCTATTACATGGATTTATTGATTTGGGTTTCCCACAAAATATATATTTAGCAATTAGCATATCTGAATATGAGACGCCTAGATAAACTTAGGAAGTGCTTTAGCATATACAGTGGCGCCTAACGTGGTAATATAATTTTACAGTGTTAAATGCTGCCCGACCTATGCTACTTTTATAGCATCACTTTAACTTAATCATATTTTATGACTGAAGCTAATATATTCTGACCTGTCATAACAATTTAAATGGAGTAAGCTTGATGCAAAGTGTTAAGGCTATTCTTAATTTAACACCTTAAAGAAATCAGTAGATTTTAATTACACCTATATTATTTTACGTAATCCGCAATTAAATAGAAAATAAGAAAATCAGAAAATAAGACAGATATCTTGTGAAAAGTTGTTATTATTATTATTAATTATTATTATTATTATTATTATTATTATTATTATTAATTCAAGTAGCCTCGTCGGATTAGGACTGAAATTAAATTTGAATAAGCTAGGTTGTGGGTAAATGTTAGGCCAAAATCAAGGCCAAAATAAATTCAACACAAAACTAATTTGCTGGTGTTTTCGTAGACTGACACCCGGATATGCTACTAGAGCAATAAGATTGTTAAATTGTAGTCATCCCAAAGTAAATAAGTTGGGACGACTACAAGATAGCAAAAATATCAGATTATTCAAACGCATTTATTTTCTATTTCTTACAGACGAATGTTTCCTCCGTTTAAAGTAAGATGCACTGGCCTGGACAAGAAAGCCAAATATATTCTGTTGATGGATATTGTAGCGGCTGATGACTGTAGGTATAAATTTCACAATTCGCGATGGATGGTGGCCGGTAAAGCTGACCCCGAAATGCCAAAACGGATGTACATTCATCCCGACAGCCCAGCCACTGGCGAGCAATGGATGTCCAAAGTCGTCAACTTTCACAAACTGAAACTCACCAACAATATCTCCGATAAGCATGGATTTGTAAGTAGACTTTACGTTATACCAATTATTAAGTAGCACCCAAATGTAGTAGTAGTAGTAGTAGTAGTAGTAGTAGTAGTGGTGGTGGTGGCAGTCATATAATAATTGTGATGGGTATTCATGTCTAGATGTTAATGCCTTTATTTTTTTTATAAATAAATAAAGAATTAATGAATTAAAAGTCACGTGTTTTATATAAGAAGAAAGTTGTTTTAACGGCATGCAGTAGAGGCCCCTACTTGTAAGACTTCTGAAATGGGTTTGTAGACTATTTCTTCTGTTGCTCACAGTTGTAAGCTATAGGCGTATTTAAAATGTTACCAGGCCTTGTTTTCATTTCAGACAATTCTGAACTCCATGCACAAATACCAGCCACGATTTCATATTGTTCGTGCCAACGACATTCTCAAGCTCCCCTACAGCACGTTCAGAACTTACGTTTTCCCCGAGACTGATTTCATTGCTGTTACTGCGTACCAAAACGACAAGGTAAGTTAAGATTTAGGCGCTACGCCGAATGTTGCCAATTTTCTATTTTTCTATTTTATATATTTTCAGCTTCGATTGTATAACCGCATCATGCATTTAAAAGTACCCAAAGTACTGTAGCATGTTTAATTTATCACTGAGACCATGCTCAAATGTAGAGGCCAAAATGTTTTTCATCAGAGTGTGGGCTGGACCTTTCAGGAATGTATGGTTTACAGGTTATCTTAATTATATTTAATCACACAGGGTCGAGAATTTGGCAAACTACCCAGAGAGTGTGTGCGCGCGCGCGCGTGTGTGTGTGTGTGTGTGAGAGAGAGAGAGAGAGAGAGAGAGAGAGAGTGAAAGAAGGAGATTATAGACGGTCATAATTAAATAAGTGTATTTGAGGGGGTGTTTGCACTGGCATGACACAATGCACAAGTTTTTTTTTCCTTTTTTTCACAAGGTTATATATTAGAGCTAAATAGTTATCTTAAAAAAAATTACCTGCATGCAAGGTAAAATTAACATGCTTAGTTGCATGTTGCAGTGTGTGTGTGTGCGTGCGTGCGTGCGTGCGTGCGTATGTGTGTGTGCGTGTGGAGAGAGAGAGCACTGCCAGGCTGTTAATGTAAACGCATTTTATGAGTGGAGGAAATCTCTTCAGACCACCAAGGCACCTAATTAAAAAAAAGTTATAACGCAAACCAGCAACAATTAAATGCCCCAAATAATAATACATTACGTATGGTAGATTTGTTTTTTTTATTGCTTGCCAATAACGCTGCATAATATAATTAGCAAAAGATCATTTTATCTTTGATATAGTAGATATAGTGGCCTGTTAAAATCAGCAACTAAATATGTATTTCAAATATTTCATATTTGAATACCGATGCTTATCTTTAATTTCAGATTACACAGCTGAAAATCGACCACAATCCGTTCGCTAAGGGGTTTCGAGATACTGGAAATGGAAGACGTGAAAAAAGGTGTGTAAATTATTCACTTTAATACAGTTTTTAAAATGGAAATGCTATACAGATTGTCCCAGTGTCTTCATACATAGTGGAAATTACCTTTTTTTAGCAAAATATCTTGATAAAAATATAATATAATATATGACTCCAGCGATGACTCCATATTTGTTTATAAAGATGCAATTATGTAGAAGATGTTTTGTAAATAATGTTCCATTTTTATATATAAACATGGCGGGTAGTGTTATTCTATGCATGGAGCATAATATATCATTAAAGTGCACATGGTTTAAATGATAAATAAACTACAAAATATATATCTAAACTATAGGATGAAAATTCATTAATGGGGTTGTTTTCGCTGCAGGAAACAGTTGGCCTTACAATCCTTACGATCCTACGAGGAGCCACTGAAAAAAGAGAACGGCACTTCTGACGATTCATCCGGGGAACAGACTTCGTTCAAATGTTTTGGTCAGGCGTCTTCTCCTGCCGTGGCAACTGTTGGTCGGCAGAGCTTAAAAGGTAAAAACAGTGCCTTTATTTAATACGAAGCAGAGAAGCACAGAAATCCTACAGGCCATCAATACACCGATTTTATCCAAATAAATTAAACTGATTTAACTGAAGACTATATTGCATTGCAAGGTCATTCCAAAGTATGCATATATGAATACATTTTTCTGTGGTTTATTTTTGACGAGCAGTAATTCATTAAAAATTAAATACCTGACATTGTATATAGATTTTTATTTACATAAAATAGTAAGTTAAAAAGTTTTTTTAACTGTTTGCCTTTTTTGAACAAAATTATTTGATAAAATTCATTAAATTTTATTTAGCACTATTGGATTTTTATTACACAACTTTTATTTATATTTCAAATATTTCAGGCTTGACCATATAGGCCTTTTAATTCATTTAGATTCAAATTAAATTCAAATTAACTGCATTTTCCAATACTTTCTGTAATTTAAGCTTCAATAGTTTATTGTCATTGTTATTAAAAAGAAGCTGCTGTTTTTAATAACGACAACCTCAGTGTAATAAACATATAGATTTACACCACATTAGGCATATTTTAATTGAAAAGCCTGGGAAAAAATATCATGTAACTTTCGACCTGACATTATCATTTTGGTGCAGATTTCTGCGACAGCGATGAAGACAGTGACGAGGACGAAAGGGACGCAAATCCCAAAGAAGGACCAGACTCAAGCAAAATCTCCACGACGACTGAAGACGCAAAGGAGCGCGAGGGTGCTTTGATCAAACTCAATTCGTTTGGAGAAGGCGACTCTCGATTGAGAGAGAGCAGGACTGAGAAAAGCCGTGCCGATTCGCGACAGAGCCCTGTAACGCTCATTTCCAGCACCACACGCTCGGGAGAAGAGCATAAAAGTCCCGCTGGAGAGCAGTCCAAACTGGACGAGTGCCGCTCCGCAAGCAAGGAGAGTTACACGACACCACTCACTGTTCAGACAGACGCCGGAGTGCATCTGAACCAGAGCCACTTGCACAGTTTCGGATTTCCGCCCGGTTTGGCTGGGCAGCAGTTTTTCAATCACCTGGGAAGCGCCCATCCTTTCCTCCTGCATCCCAGTCAGTTCAATATGGGAGGTGCGTTTTCCAATATGGCCGCCGGGATGGGGCCTTTATTGGCAGCCGTGTCCTCCGGAGGAGTGACCAGCATGGACACGGCCAGCATGGCGTCACCGTCACAAAGTCTGACTGGAGCTCCGGGAGTGCCTTTTCCTCTGCAGCAACACGTTCTGGCATCTCAGGTAAATAGTCTTAACCTGTAACCCTGACTACTCTTTTCAACTTTTTATTAGATTCCTTTGTGTGTAGTTTTATATACAGACAGCTAGGTTATGTGTTTTTTTATCGTCAACTTTGATAGCTTAAGGTGTGGCAGTACTTGTTGAACAGTATTTTCCACTTAAATCATAAATCACGAGAAACAGCGTACCATATTTGGGACTATAAAAACAGATACCATTTGAACTAGTTTTATTAAGGCTATGTTTAGTTTCTTTATAACTGGTTACATTTTTAGAATAACTTTATAAAAACAAGTGCAAAAGCCTGTACATTTCGGAAAGGGGGTGTTTGTTTTTTGTTACGAAAAAATATATTCTAATTAGCAATAACAAACTAAACAGTTAAAACAACAAAACTACAAAACAGTTCCAAACTAACAACGCCAGTTAAAGATCGGTTTGGACACAGACATTTCGTATAATATTAAATATTTTTTCGCAAACCTGATTTATTTAAATAAATCAGAGCATTTTTCGTTTGATAAAAGTAGAAGTAGCATATCAACGTTTTTTTTCACCCCGTGCAGCCTTTTATTTTTGATGGGGAAAAAAACTTCCTAGTTAAATTAGTTCAATACTTGAAACTATATTAGCGTTTCCTTTTGACCTGCTTGCCTCTTGTTGTTGTTTTTTTGTTTTGTTTTTTGTTTTTTACATATTTTTTATTGTTTTTATAGAGATTTTCTTTTTCTTGTTTATTTCTCTATGCAGGGATTGGCGATGTCTCACTTTGGAGGTCTTTTCCCCTATCCCTATACGTACATGGCAGCAGCAGCTGCTGCTTCTTCCGCAGCCACCTCCTCAGTCCATCGCCACCCGTTCCTGAACGCCGTACGCCCGCGTCTGCGGTACAGCCCTTACTCATTACCGACTGTCCCGGACAGCACTTTGCTCACAACCGCCATACCTCCCATCGACCTGAAGGGGGACATCATGGCTTCCAGTCCCGTCTCTGCAACGTTGGACTCCACGTCTGAGGTGACCAGCCGTTCCTCGACCATATCTTCTGGCTCGGTGTCTCTTTCGCCAAAAACGGGCTCTGAAAAAGATTCAAACAACGAGCTGCAGAGCATCCAGCGCCTTGTGAGCGGACTCGAATCAAAACAGGACAGAGCGCGAAGCGTTTCTCCATAATAATTATTATTCGTTATAGTAAGACATGATCTGCATTGGGAATCATTAAGGACATTGATGATATGGATCGTGTACGACGACGCCCTGTTAGCGAAAGCGGGTTTACATAGGCTACGGACCTATAGATTAAAAATGGTCGATTTTAAAATGCACTTTGGTGAAAAACTAAATAAAAAATAATTGTGTTCTTGTCTTGTTAAATTAAAACAATCTTTTTTTCTCTCCTGATATTTGAATAGATTACCGTAGAAGTATTGAAAATGAACAGCTTGACAAGGAAAATGTCACAGGTCGAATAAGCTGCTGCTGTTCTCACGACGTTTTATGTCAAGTTGGGGTGTCAACAGAAAGAAAATATGCACTCTTGATATGTTCTTAGTTTATTGGATATCTCTTTATCTAATAAAATACTGCTGTGTTTTTAAAAATTAGTTATTATATAGTGTATTGTTTGAAGCCTGTCTTTACTGCCAAATGGAAGCAGGCGTTCTGCATGTGGGTTTTTTTTTTTTTTTTGATTACCAGATACAGACAACTACATCCAACGTGAAAAATGACGACGAAGCATTGCGTGCAATATTACGTCACGGGTTTACTTTTATCCCAAGTGTAGACTCTTTTACCCTAAGTCAATGAGCAAACAGTAACCAAAAGTTCGGACCTTGCAATCGCATAAAATACATGGGTTATAGCCTCAATTAATCAACCTATCTGATATTGAAGGCCACCCGCGGTACACAAAAACAATCCATTGTTCACATGAATTGGGGAAATGGGAAAGCTTACCGACGGACTCGGTTCTAATGACTATAATGTAAATAATAACATATAATGTAGCTACAAAATATTTATGTAATTATTTCATATGAATATTGCGTGTAAATATAATGGAGTTGGTTTCTTCATAGGGGATCTGTTATTAATTTATTGTTGATATACTGTGTAAAAAATCGTTGTGAGGTATCCTCTTTGCTTATGACATTCACGATGACATCCCTCTAACTATGGATTGTATTGAGCCCCATAAAATATCTGCTTTGCTACGTTCCTAGCAGACCCATGTGCCATTGTTCCATACTGTTCTCTGTGTTCAAGTGTTTCTGTTCAAACGCATTAAAGGCGACAAAGCAGTGCGCCAGTGTCTTCATCCCGATTAAATCATCTTCTTTTTATGTCTAACACACAAAAAAGCAAAACAAAAAATCTTATATGTTCAGAAATACGTTTGTTGCCAGAAGTGTAAAGTTAAATTTTTTGTATATATTTGTGTTTTTTATTTAATTTTGAACAGTTTACATCAGCAGTGTTTTCTTGAAAGTGTCAATAAAAACCTTGAATTAATCAAGATTTAAAATTGGTTGAAAAAAGCGCAAAAGAAGGAGACGAATAATTTGAGAAATCTTGAAAATGTGATCATATTACAAAGAAATATTAAGTTATGAGTGCAGTAGAGGAGGGAGGCTAATATAATTCCACTGAAGATGTCAAATGCATCGTTTTTGCATGCATGTATAGTGTGGTCTACAAATCAGATATCCATCATGGGGTTTTACCGAATGCAGTTAAACTCAGAAATAAAGGTACTAAGCTGTACTTGTGATTGTCTCTGGCGTGGTATTATCAAAGATGGATGGTATGTACCTTTGCCTTTAATATATTAGAGGTATTCAATATGTAGCATAAATAGCTAAAAATGTTTACTGGTAACATTTGCACGCTACAGGTTGGTGATGGTTCTCAGGAAAATATAGTCTGGCACTTTGATTTCTGAGAGTGTATTATATAGTATGGTGGGTAAGGTAATGAAAATAGCGTTAAAGAAAAAAAAAACACTTCTCATTGTGCAAGTGATGTAAGCTGTAAGCTTTGCAAGAGGTCTGTGCTATCTCATAGGTTATTTTCTGTTGATCTATTTGTCTTTCACCAAATTTCTACTAAAATCTCTCCTGGAATCGGAAGTGAAAGCATCAGTACAGTTCGACCTGTCCTTGGCAGAATTCCTTCCCTTGACTTTAAGCTGTATGGAGCCACTGCGCTTTATGAGGGCCACCGTGGCACCAGCAACCTCAGTGTTTATTCCTAACCTGGAAGAATGTAAAATAACATGTTCGCCCCCTCGTTCGCGCCTGGAGTCACAGGTTTATCAAAGCACCTATCTTTATTTGTATATAGTGTGGTTAATAAGTAACGTCAGTGGCGCTGGAAAATAGAGGTGAACATAGGCGAACTATCTCAATTGCTCCTTCTATTGCTCACCTGGCGCCTTCGATATCTTAACCGATTTTATTACTCGACAGGCGACAGTGCGTCTGCCGGATAACGTTGGAACGATGTTCCCAGCTGAGGTCAGCTGCTTATCGCCACCCAGTGGTTACAGGGCAAAGTACATGTCAAAGTGCGAAGGGATTGCTCAGTCTAAACACTGTATAAGAATTGTTGGTTAATAGATAGTTTAGAAGTCTTTGTTTAGAGGTTATACAAACGTTGTTTAACATACAATTTTTACCGTCTCGCAAAGATAACATTTGTAGAATGTCAGTAGATTATCAGGATTCAGTGGGGGAGAAAAAATATTTCAGTGTATTTCATTAGCAACGAACAAAATCCACATAACCATTTAAATCCAATTCGATCCAATTTATAATTATATAGCGCCTTTAAAAATGGCCATTGCCGCAATGCAGAAAAGAAAGAAAATTAGGTAAATCAAAATGAAATGCGTGAGAAATTATGTATAAATCAGAATTGACAGATTTTCCCTGATGAGCAAGATGAGGGCGACGGTGAACATGAAAAGTAATTTTTTTTTATTATTATTATTCTGCTGATTCTGACTCTGACGAGAATTTTATTGAAGGCAATGTCACGACATCATTATAAAAATGCTGTTAAGGCGCAGTTAGATTAACTGTATAATAGTGTTAGAAACGTCACATCACCACCCAACATTTATAACGTCCAATTATTTTATGAGACTGTTAACTGCCATAAGTCATTGGTTAGCTATATAACTGTAACCGGTGATGGGGTCAAAGATTCTTTTAAAGTAGATGAAATCGATTGCAATTAACATAAGTGTATTAATTCAACAGCGGGGATTTTGCATTTATTTTCCCACAACCACACAAAAATCAGTCGACATGTTGAATGTCTACATGATATTCCCAATTTTATTCGAAATTAAATAACCCTACAATAATACTCAATCAAGTCATAATCCGAAAGTGGAATTCATTCATCTGAGAGTCAAGTAACTGAGAAGTTTGTATACGTTCACGTACGCAAACGCGGTAGATCTTTTTCATTTGGTTTGTGCGCCATCTAGAGTTTGTTTGTAAATTAGCTGGCTGAACTTTTTTTTTAACATGTAGTAGTAGTAGTAATAGTAGTAGTAATAACAATAATAATAATAATAATAATAATAATAATAATGATAATAATAATAATAATAATAATAATAATAATACATTTAATAACCTAAAGCATATAGAAAATATATAATGCATTGCTAATGTTTATGTATTTAATCACATAGATTTAAGTATAAAAGTTACTACTGTATTTTTGTTTTAGTCATTTAATTTTCGGATATTAGTTATTCGTGGACTATAATTGTCTTAAAGTGATCGTGTGTTTTTTTCTGTTTTATCTGGTCATGTCTATCAACAGTTAAGTGATTAAAGATCTCGAGATGGCGAAAGTTAGAGTACCTCCCTTGCCTCCAGCAAAACAACAAATGCTCCAACAGGCAACCTATATGATGGTGTCCTAACACCATTTTGTGTTTACACGACACTGTTCACCTCTTGGGGGAAAATGCCCCGTGATTTAAAATATATATATATATATATATATATATATATATATATATATATATATATATATATATATATATATATATATATATCATGTTTGTAGGTCGCCACATTAGGCAATGCATTTAGACATTTGCAGTCAGTTACAGTACATTATGTAAACTTTATGTATTTATCTATTTGTTTTTACACACCACTATTTCTAGTTCCTGGTGTGTACTCTAAAACACCAACTGTTTACGGTTACCCTCTTGCTTGTCAATCTTTAAATGACTGTTTATTTTTATTATTTTTTAAAACACAATTGTTTCCTCTATGTTCTGACAAACTGATTACATTTTAGTGAGCCATAATGATGACACCTTAAATACTAAGTTTATAATTGTTTCATTGTTCCATAAAGATAGAAATAACTAATTTAATATTTATTACATGATCTTGTTAAAGCTGACATGGCCCGGGTAAATATTTACCCCAATTCGTACTAACAACAAAGGTAAAACAGTTGCGCAAGCAGTAAAATTCGCTTGGTTGACTAATAGTGACCCCTACCGGCGGAATATTGCATCTGCAATTATTTAAGGTGGAAAGGCTCATTCAAATTGGAAACTTTGCAGCTAGTTGACAGGGAATATATATGGCCACGTGAAAAATAAGTTGTTTAAAGATTTTAGTTAAAGCTCGTTTCATTGCTTCTCTCCTGACCTTTGATAATTCTGCTTTGTATTCTATCTGTCGGAGCTGAAGAACTTACTTTGATGTTCCAGTAGACAATACCAGACCAGAGTTTTACTGCTAACTCAGGCTGTGCTACAACTTGTTCTGGTGTTAGCTGAACCAGCTATCTGGTCTCCCAGCCAGTTTTAGTTTGTTGGTCAGATTGCCTTGCAGTCTGAGCTGGCTGGTCAACAGAATTTAAATGGTTTCTTAGTCTAATCAACTGAGCTGGTGAACCTGATCTACTGGAATTGGCCTGAAAACCTACTGAAGAACCCACCTATAAATATACAAAATCCCTCTAAAACCATGAAACCTATTTAGAGCTATCTTGACCAGGTACCAAGTGACCAAATGCAGTCAGTCTGAAAAGTTAGAACTAGTCTGAAAATTAGTAGAAATCATTCTAAAGATGTCAAACTAGCCCAGATGATAGGGTGATGACCAAATTTCTTGTTAATGCTTTTTCCCCCATATTTGCATTAACATAGTATGAACCCACTGAAATGAACCAACTGCCAAACCCACTGAATGGTTTATGTAAACGACCCCAGATTTTAAAAGTAAGTAAAAAAAAATACTAATAATAAGACCTATGTTTGCCCTAAGGTCATTGATATCCCTGGTTTATTCAGTGTATCGACTGAACTGAATATCAACAGACATTGTCACAAGCAGCTTTAGAAAAATTCAGACATAGATTCAGATCCCTAATGAGCTAGCCAGAGGCAACCACGTAGAAAGGAAAACAACTCCATAAGATGAGGAGGAAACCTTGAAAGGAATCAGACTCAAAAGGGAACCCCACCCTCTTCTGGGTGACACCGGATAGTGGGATTATGTTCATTATACTACACAGACATATGATGAAAAGACAAAATGGCAAGGGTAACAAAAGAATGAGCTAACTTTTCTGCATCCTGCATTATATGTCTTGGCGCTGCAATAAACACTGTGTGTAAAGGAGGCATCAATGTAAATAACCTCCTAGTTATAACATGTTTAAAATTGCTAATACAAATAGGTAAGCACACTGATGTATTTAATGACATCGGAGACAAATCTCTGCACTCTGTCCTTAAATTACTGTTAAACCTTTATGCAATTTTATTTTGATTTAGAAGAAAATTAGAAAAATTAAATATAGCTTTAGATTTGGCCTATAACTGGGTCCTTAGGTCCATGAATGTCAACCCAGGAATCCATGATGTTTAGCCAGTCAGTCTATCATTTATTTGGTTACAGTCATGAAAATTAGAGCTCATTATTATCATAGTTATAGGTAGTAGAATATTTGGCCAGTTACTTGAATTGACTGCGCTCGATCCAAACCTCAATAAACAAAACTATGTAGGCCTCTAAATAATGTTAAAATAAATCTAATGACTTTTTAAATGTTAAAATGAAATAAGACTTTATAACTACAATAAAGTACAACAGTTATTTTAAAGATTATTTCTGTTTTGTTAGTTAGTTTGTTTGTTTGTTTGTTTGTTTGTAGTTTTTAACAAATACAGAGATTCCTGGCGGCAAACTGTTTGAGAAAGTTGCATTAATTTATGTTTCAATTTGAATAAGTATATTTAAACTGTGTTTTATAAATGTATTGTTCATTGTATGTTTTGTGTTTGAATAGTCTGTTCCAGGACCCAGGAAGTGAAGTCCACAACCTTATTTAAGAGTCTGCCAAAATAGATGTAATGCTATTTTTTTTTCTGTTAACTTTCTGTATCTGTTTTTCTGTGTGGTTAGTGAACACTTGAATGAACTGTTGATTGTGGGTTTTGTTTTGGGTTATTTTGGAACTGAGATTGCTTTCGTCTTTTTGGACACTATTAGCTTGATTTTCTTCAGTACTAATCAGAGTTGGTTGTTGCTATTTATGTTGGTGGTTGTGGTTTTGTCTATGTTTTTAGAATTAGTTAGGGAATTATTATTATTATTATTATTATTATTATTATTATTATTGTTATTATTATTATGGAAGTGATGGCTCAGGCAGCTAAGGCTCTAGGTTGTTGGTATAGGGATCTGAGTATCTGGGTTTGAGCCTTGCTGTCAGTGGGGTGCCATATCCCAATACTACTCAGCCACTGCATGCAGTGCCAGTCCTAGGCCTGGATAAAATGGATGGTTGTGCCAGGAAAAGTATCTAGGGTAAATCCTGTGTCAAAGTTGTGTGCAAATTGGATGGTCCACTGTGGCGACACCTTGATGGGAGCAGCCGAATGAAAGTTTATTATGATTGAGTGATTGTTTTTTATTTTGGTAATCTGCCTAAAGTTTTGTGTATTTTTGTTACCGGAGATCAAATCTGGATTATACTTAAGCAACATCAGATGAGAGGGAGTGCTTAACTGCATAGATGTGAGTTCATTGTAGGCACAAGGGAATAGTCTGAGTGCAGAGGGCCTCACAGCCATGCTATATCCAGCAGTACAGCATGACTTTGACTATATTGCTTTTATACAACAGTTTCACAAACACCATTTATTATCAACAGATTATGATTTGTTTATTTATTTAACCAATTATTTTGCTCAGCCAACACATATCCCTCCATCAGTGGTGTAATTAACTAATTGCAACTAATCGAGCGAGCCACTGACATTTGGTGAAGTTAACAGAGGTAAAAGTTGTTTTACATTTTAAACCATGTAGGTGATGGACAGTTCTGTAAATCTCATAAGTTTCTCTTTATATTACCTTTTATACCATTTTAGAATATCATCTCTGTTATCATCTCTGTTAACAACAACCGAGTTGAAACACAAATCAAGTCTTGCCCTTAATCAGGGGTTCGAGAGGGATTTGAATATCCAATATGTTGGGCTTTGTAGCCATAAATAAAAGAACACAGAGAGTTTAGATGCCATTCAAAACAACTCATAAGCAATTATTGAGCAGTCAAAGGGTTTTCTTTAAGTTAACTTAACAGATGTTTTTTTCTTGCTGAAGGTGTGTCAGGGATTACCCCTAGAGGGCGACAAAGCGCCCAGAGAGTTCCTTGTGTTTTTCATGTTTTCTTTGTGTTCTTTGTGTGAAGGACTCTAATCCCCAGAATGCACCTCAGTCAGGTGATGTGGCGCTCACCTGAACTGAGTTTGCTAATTAGTGTGATTATAAATGTTCCTGAGTTCTGTGTTGTCCTTGTCTTGCATCTGTTCGTCTAGGGTTACTGTTGGTCTGGTATGTCCTTTCTAGCTCTATGTTTTTCCTAGCTTTGTGTTCTCCTAGTTCTCTGTGTTCTCCTAGTTCTCTGTGTTCTTCCTGGCTCCATGTTCTCCTGGCTATCTCCTAGCCTGTCGGTCTCTGTCTATTGTAATATCTAGTTCGGTGTAGCTCCATGTTTAGTTTATCCTGGTTTAAGTTCATGTTCTGTTCTGTTTGTTCCCTGTTTTTATCATTAAAATCCTTTGATCACTTCCACCTCTGCTATCATGTCTCTCTTTCGTCCGGCAAGCAGTAACCGTGACAGAATGCAAGACCTAAAAAGTAATATAGCAGAGGAGCCTCCCTTGGGAAATTTTTGGGCGGGGGCTATGACAGTGACGCCAGGGCAAGCGACATTCGAGGGGAGTCGGCTTGCCCTCCGGCGGAACAACTGGGGGCGCGCCAGAGCGACTGCCGGTGGAGCACCTCAGCAAGAAGCTGGAGAGGGCGAACATGTGTCTGCTGGCGTTCAAAGGGCAGATCACGTAGAGCTTCAACAGCGGAGGCTGGGGCTCCACCAACTAGCCGGGTTGCTCATCCAGCAGTTAAACATTTGTCGCTCGACGGGAGATCGGGGGCAAATGCAAACCCTGCTGGAGCTGGGGACAGTGGTGCAGGAACAGCTGGCCGAGGCCAACCAAGAGGCAGCTGACGTCTCCAGCCCGCCTCAGTGGAGGCCCTGACCCTCCAGCCCGCCTCAGTGGAGGCCCTGACCCTCCAGCCCGCCTCAGTGGAGGCCCTGACCCTCCAGCCCGCCTCAGTGGAGGCCCTGACCCTCCAGCCCGCCTCAGTGGAGGCCCTGACCCTCCAGCCCGCCTCAGTGGAGGCCCTGACCCTCCAGCCCGCCTCAGTGGAGGCCCTGACCCTCCAGCCCGCCTCAGTGGAGGCCCTGACCCTCCAGCCCGCCTCAGTGGAGGCCCTGACCCTCCAGCCCGCCTCAGTGGAGGCCCTGACCCTCCAGCCCGCCTCAGTGGAGGCCCTGACCCTCCAGCCCGCCTCAGTGGAGGCCCTGACCCTCCAGCCCGCCTCAGTGGAGGCCCTGACCCTCCAGCCCGCCTCAGTGGAGGCCCTGACCCTCCAGCCCGCCTCAGTGGAGGCCCTGACCCTCCAGCCCGCCTCAGTGGAGGCCCTGACCCTCCAGCCCGCCTCAGTGGAGGCCCTGACCCTCCAGGGTTCCCCGAGATGGACAGCGAGCTGCCTCCGCCGCCGCCGTCATGCGCCGCCGAGGACGACGAGCCGCCTCTCCCTCCGCCGCCGTCATGCGCCGCTGCGGACGCCGTGCTCCTGCCTCCGCACGGGTTCCAGGACGCCGTGCTCTTGACTCCGTCGCCCCTCTTAAAGGATTCCGTGACCGCTCTGCCGTCCGACCTCGGCACCAAACTTGGAATAATCTCCTTTCTACTCCAAGGGGAGATCCCTTGCAGCCTCGCTGTAGGGAGGACGGTACTGGGACCTTGGGGAGGGTGTCCGGGTCCTCCTTTGGCGCCCCGGTGGTGCGCCTTTTGGGGGGGGGTAATGTCAGGGATTACCCCTAGAGGGCGACAAAGCGCCCAGAGAGTTCCTTGTGTTTTTCATGTTTTCTTTGTGTTCTTTGTGTGAAGGACTCTAATCCCCAGAATGCACCTCAGTCAGGTGATGTGGCGCTCACCTGAACTGAGTTTGCTAATTAGTGTGATTATAAATGTTCCTGAGTTCTGTGTTGTCCTTGTCTTGCATCTGTTCGTCTAGGGTTACTGTTTGTCTGGTATGTCCTTTCTAGCTCTATGTTTTTCCTTGCTCTGTGTTCTCCTTGTGCTCTGTGTTCTGTGTTCTTCCTGGCTCCATGTTCTCCTGGCTCTGTGTTGTCCTGGCCTTTGTCTATCTCCTAGCCTGTCGGTCTCTGTCTATTGTAATGTCTAGTTCGGTGTAGCTCCATGTTTAGTTTATCCTGGTTTAAGTTCATGTTCTGTTCTGTTTGTTCCCTGTTTTTGTTATCATTAAAATCCTTTGATCACTTCCACCTCTGCTATCATGTCTCTCTTTCGTCCGGCAAGCAGTAACCGTGACAAGGTGCTTCTGTGACCTTTTTTTGCAGGCAATTTTTCTCTCGCCAGTATAGCGGACCATACAGCCTACTTTCACCCATCCTGCATCCAGCAGTTGGTGTAATTAAGGATTTTAGAACACCTGGGAAATGGATCCATATAATTAAATGTCCCAGTAGAGTTACTGTCCATAATCACCACCTGTGGAAAGCCTCTAGTTCAATCAGGTATTATTGAACGAACTGTTGTGTAATAAATATTGTAGTGCAAATTCCTGTTGGTCCAATATACATCTTTTTTTATTTTGTTTTGCCTGTCTGTGTGTTGCTTCCTCTTCTTTGTAGCACATATTTATAATCCTACACCTTCTGGGATTCAGACTGAAGATAGTATAGTCAGACCGTATTCTACCTAAAGTGCTGTTCAATTTTTTCTCTAGAAATAATAGATATTTCTCATGTATAATAAAATGCCCAAAGATAACAATATATGTGGTTAGAATGCATGACTAAAAATATAGAGCTTGTCTGTAACTTGCCACTTGTAGCAAATAACTGGAATGTACAGTACAATCTGAAGTTATTGTAATATTCTGAATATCCACCAGATGGACACATTTGACCATTTTAAACTGGATTATGTTTCCTACTACTGCTTAGTCTTAAGGCTTTCTGCAACTGTTAACTTTCCAGCAGCCTCTGATCTTTTCGCAAATATTACCATTTGAATACACACACACATGCATGCGCACACTCACACACAGGGCCCAACACGAGCCTCCCATAGAGGTTCTACACATTGAGCTGTAGAAAATGGTGGCCTGTTCACATTTAGTCGTATGTGTGTGTGCGCGTGTGTGCATGTGTCACCTAACTGGGGAAGAGATTGGATGCACTATGAAAAAAGGCCAAGCTTGGGAAGACTGTTACCTCTGGGAAATTTTCTGCAAGGAATCCTTGGGTCCTGGTATTCATATGTATGCTGCTTTGCCTCACGTCCCCTAACTCGTTGCAGACCAAGTACACCCTTTTAGAGCAGTGATATTTCCTGATGGCAGTGGCATTTAGCAGGATAATGTCCTGCAAATTTGTTTAGAAATTGTTTTACAAACATGACAATGTGTTGAATTGGCTTCCAGTTTCCCCAGATCTTAATCTGATCCATAACCTGTGGGATGTGCTCAAAAGTCTTATCAGTGGAACCCCCACTTTTATCTGAAGACTTTCCATAGCTTAAGTTAGATTTTATATTGATGCATATATTGGTCCACTGTCATAACCTCTGCTGGAATAACAATTTCATTAGTATTATTGCTGTTAAAGTGCACAATGCAGACAAGTGGAATGAAGAAAACAATGAACTGTCTCAGTGTGGTTGTACTAAATATAAACTCTTTTGAAGCACACCAATCAAATTAGTGGAACAGAATTAAATGTTTTATAACTCAGCGAAAATCTACTCCCCTACTTTGCTGTTAATTGTTTTTATATCACTACACCAGTAGATGGCACAAGAGAACCTGTATGGCTGAGTGAGTCCCTCATTAATATAATTGTGGACTCAAATATCCAACTTTATTGAAAGACAGTTTAATGAACTAAATAATTTATTGACTCTGCTGTGGCTAAATGAATGTCAATACACCGTTACACCCATAGGTGGTTGTTTCCCAAACTGTTGCTGCAAAGTTGGAAGCATACTGTTGTCCAGAATGTCTTGTGAACTGTAACACTAGAATTTTCCTTTCCTGGAATTAAGAGCTCAAGAAAGCTATTTCAGCCTGACAGTGCCACTGTGCACAAAACACAAGCACATAAGCCATAACTTGCTCAATGTAGCACAGTTTTTAGTAACCTCAAAATAACTGAACACCTTTGAAAAGAATTGGAATGCTCACAGACACGACTAACTAACTCTTGTGTGGATCAGCGACCACAAATCCTTTCAGCTATGTTCAAAATCTATTGTAGAGCCTTCCCAGAAAAGTTGAGGCAACTATAGAAGCAAATACAGGCCAACTCTGGAACAGAATGTTCAACATACACATATACAGTAAGTGAAATGACGTGGTGAACACAAACAAATAAAACCTTCTTAAAAGTAAGCTATGCATATGTATGGGACAGTAGTTCTTTGGTTTGCCATATGTGTGTGTGTGTGTGTGCATGCGTGCGTGCGTGCGTGCGTGCGTGTGTGTGTGTGTGTGTGTGTGCGTGCGTGTGTGTGTGTAAAACTAATATCATTAGGCCTAATATTATTAGTATTATCTCCATAATGTTCATGCAAAAAAATCAAATGAATAGTGAAAACATTACTACATTACTGATTATGTGTGAATGGGCTTGTTTTTATTATTCAATCGAATGTTTGCTATTATAAAATATGACACAAATCATTATGAATTCTCTTAATACTCATTGTCATTCACTTTAGGTTTTTCTTCCCTTTAAAGTATTGGCTTGTTTTCATTCACTCATTTGGGTAAAAAAAATATCCTGAGTACAGGTTTGCAGGGAGCCTAGAGCATGGGAGAACATGCAAACTCCATGCACACAGACCAAAGGTGAGGATCAAACCCTTGATCTGGAAGTGCACAGTGTCCACAGTGCTAACCACTACGCCGCTGTGCCACCAGCTTCTTTCCACATATGATCAAAAAATATATCATACAGCTTAATCAATGAAATTAGATATTTAGTCCAGCTAGGCGTAACGCAGTGGAAAACTAAAGACTGTAAGCTACAAACAAGACAACACTAAGCTTGTAAGCATACAATACTTTATAAACACAATGGACAACCCAATGGGTTTAAACAGATCGCTCAGACAGAATTAGTAAGCAACAAGTAAACCTAATGTTCTTCCATGATAACTGAAAAAGATTAAAATATTTAACCAGAAGCCACAAATTACAATATACAGTAATGAACACACAACACAGAACATGAGCAATGGCATAACCTCAGGAGACAACACAGCACCCACTGTTGCTTTTTGACCCAGAAGAGAAAACTGGGAGGTGGAGCTTGAGTTGAGATGTGGGATCAAGGATAGACTCAGGGAAAGAAGTGAAGATTAGAAAGAACAGACAACACAGAAATAGTGAACTTGCAACAACAACAAAAAAGCCTGCACAGGCTAAGACAGACATAGGAATTAATACATACTATGATTTTGTCCAGACACAGAGGTTAACTTAGGAATAAAGGTCACATCCACAGAGCCGTCAACAACAATAAAGCAGGAATCCACAGAAAAGCTGAGGCTCAGGGACATGTTGACTGGCCCACACTGGGAGAACCATCAGGGTCACCTGGAGTTATGATTATATATGTAGACAGAGGATTCTGGAAAAGAAGCAAAGCTCACAGATCTTTCTTATGTCAGCAAGCAGAGAATCCAGATGGGCCAATAAGTTGCTGCAATGCAAGGGCACAAAGACAGAGTAATGTTCCATTGAGGTTGGTGAGCCTGATCTCATTTATTGGACTGTTAGTTAGGGTTTGACTGGTTGCAGGATGAGTCAAAAATTAAAAGGTATTTGGGCAGACCTGTATGCCAGTAGAACAGGGCTGTGGGTCATAGAAGTCACACATTGGCAATGCAGAGATTTCCCAACTGGTCAAGCAAGTTATTTTTTCATTATATTGGTTTACCAGAAGTATGATGCGTGTAGGCTTTCTACTGATTAAATTAACATGCTTTAAGCAATTCCAACAAAGGTATTTGTCCAAACCTGCAACAACATTGTGTCAAAACACATATCAACCAATATGGAGTTGTTCCCCCTTTTGCAGCTATAACAGCTTCCACCCTTCTTGAAAGGCTGTCCACAAGATTTTGGACTGTTTCTGTGGGAATTTGCGGCCATTCATTGTGTAGAGCATTTATGAGGTCAGTCACTAATGTTGGATAAGAAGTTCTGGCTCTTAATCTCCGTTCCAGTTAATCCTAAAGGTGCTTGATGTAGTTGAGGTCAAGGGCTCCATGTGGGCCAGTCAGGTTCTTCCACACCAAATTCATCAAACCATGTCTTTATAGTCCTTGCTTTGTGCACAGGGGCACAGTCATGTTGGAATAGAAAAGAGAATCCCCAAAACTGTTGCCACAAAGTTGGAAGCATAGCATTGTCCAAGATGTCTTGGTATAATACTGAAGCATTAAGATTGCTCTTCACTGGGGATAAGGGGTCTGATTGAAACACCTGAATTCAATAATTAACAGGTTTGGACATACGTGAAAATACTTTTGTCCTTATAGTGTATTTGTGTTTTATGAATTTAGAGAGGCTGTTTCTTAAAGTTAAATAAATAACGGATTTGATTATGGAATTGGGTACTGTAAATAGAAGCTTAAAATACAAGGCATATACAGTGTCCATACTTACTGATAAGGTGGTTACACTACTATTTTGTCTATTTTTATAAAGTAAAACCAAATACATTTTATGTGCAGGTACAAACAAACATAACTGCAAAACATGACAAAAAAACTCTCCCATCTTTAGTTGGGGCCATTACTTAGCTAGTAATGTAGCTAAGGTTGAGTACCTTGCAGTGGTGTTCCTGCCTTACATGGGTGAGCCTTTGAGTGACCACAACCCTAATCAAAACAGGTGAATGTACAATAAAATAAATAAATAAAAATTAACCGACAAATGAAGAAAAGTAGATATAATATAAACCACCACAGAACTGATAGTGTTGTTCCAAAGAGAGGCCATAAATATTGAGTAAAGGACATCTAGAGGAAGGCAGTACAGTTCAGTGTAGTCGGAACCCCCAGATTAGGTGAGACAGACAATGCACAGATCCTCCTCACTCTCATGGACCTCCCCTGACCAAAACCTCCAGCATATAATTAATTACCACTGTATGGCTCTTTTTACTTCTAAAATAACACTTTTACAATAATTATTATTGTTGTAGTTGTAGTTGACCATAGAATGCTTGATGCTGTTTTTATTAAATTTGGTCAAATTTTGGGAGACTACCTATGCAGCAATTTTGTTCACCTCTCAAGCGTTTTCAACTCTAGCACCACCATCAGGAGAAATTTGGACATACATCGAGGGGAATACTGCCACCATGCAAGGTTTACTCCAAAATCTTTATTTATTTATTTATTCTTTATTGGTCATGTTATGTCCACCATATTGTGTTTTCCATCATTTCAAGTGTGTTTCTCCATGTATACAAGTACAAATCTACAAAGTTACAGATCTACAAATGTCCATCATGACACAATTGAAATTGCATCAGTGTAAAACCAAATATATTATGGATCAAGACATATTTTTTAAATATATATTTTACTGTAAAATATATAAATTTGAGCAGCACAGTGACATAGTGGTTAGCACTGTAGCCTTTCACTTTCAGGGTTCAGGGATCAATTCCTACCTTGGGTCGGGTTTGTTATGTTCTCAGGGTGTACCCTGCCTCATGCCTAAAGTCTCAAAGTATATACTGTACATATACAGATACACACACGCACACACATATGTAGTCATATGTGGCCCATGCAACCTGCAACAAAGTTAGGGTTAATAATTAAACCTATTACAACTGATGTCCATTAGAGGGCACTACAGCATAACAGGACAGCTTTGGACTGTCTATCAACAATGATTTATATCATGATTGAGTTATTCCACTGAATAATTATTAGTATGAGAATTAACCTACTGTTATAACATATTTGGATGGTATTGCAAAGACACTAGCTATCACATCTAAATAGAAAATATATATTGCTCCAAAATGTGTCATAACATACTGAAGCTCTTTCAATACATAAAATTTTAAGCAGTTACTGCCTACATGACCCATGGACTTGTACATGTATGTGCACATGCCTACATGGAATATGTGTGTGTGAGGGTGTTGGGGAGGGAGTGTGTTGGTTTGATGAAGCCAATAGTGAGATGCTTGTGGAAATGAATAGGGGGAAAAAGCAGGGGACCAGGAAAGCGGAATGTTGGTCCGTGTGATGTGATTGTTAGCAGAAATGTGTCAGCCCAGGCCCACCAACCCCAGAGCCCTTGGCCCCAGACAGGCTGTGGAGTTGTGAGTGAGGCGTGAGGTATGGGGGACGACGCTGCTGAGCACTGTGCTGTAGTAAAGACCCCAGATACCTTATCAGCTGTGCCTTTAGTGGAACAAGCAAACAGGGGACATTTGGCTCTACTGGATGACCATGTGTGGCCATTTCAGGTTCTATTAAGAGCCAGACCGTTACTTCGGTAGCAAATGTGTTGCTCATTAGGAATTCTGATCAACATTTTGATTTGTGTGAAGCTGCTTTGTTGTATAGACTACAATACAGATAACTCTAAATCTATACCAGATATCAACAATGCACCAGAAATTATAGTTATATAATTCCACATAATGCTTAATGCTTAATTACATAAGGAGGGCAATATGATCCACAGAGTCTGCTAAATTTAAGAAAGAACAGCCTAATGACAAATGCTGCACATGTTCTAGTGCAATGTTCTCTTCAAACATTGCTTTAATCTGGATGCACTTTCATTCTCATACGCATGTCTGATCTATTTAGCCATGTTCATTAGGATAGAAAAAGCACAAACAATATCCAGATCAGCAATCATACTCTCAGATATGTGATACACATGAGTGCTGAGTGTTGATGTTGACTTAAAAGTCCAATCCCGTAGCTCTTTCCATTAGGGACATGTCTCTCATATATGGAAGATCTATTAGGTGTTGGGATTTCTTCCCATCTCTGATGATTCAAAACAAGTTTAAGCGTAGATTATTCTAGATTCTTAGTAGATTGCACAGACACACACAAGCATGTATACACATGCAGTGTACATATGTATGTGTGATTGAATGTTTCAACATTATGCACAAGAAACATAACAGGTTTCATGAAAACTGAACCAGTGGTGGGTCTCTTTGGCCTGTTTCTCATTTGCCTGCTTACACTGCTTACTTCCTCATGGAAGCCAATATGGGCAAGTTAATGTGTGCACCATCCAACTTGCAACCAGCTGCCACCTTAACCCTCTCTTATTACCCAAGCATGTGTGTACCCTCATTATGCCTATCAATATGATTAGACTTCACAAACTGGTCTTGTCAGCACGTCGGAAGTAGTAACTTTCATTCCACTATGCTTCCATGGGCATTTGCTAAAGTGACTCACTCGTTAAGCTTTTTTCTTTCTGTCTCCAAATAGCCTATTTGTATTTGCCTTAGTCGCTACCACAAGTGACTCAGAGCCAAGTTTACAGGGCTTACTCTCAGTGGTATTCCAGTTTAAGCAATATGCTCAGGGTGATTGGACTGGAAAATCGTATGGGTGAAATATATGACACAAAATGGCATCAATTATTTTATGAAAATGAATTTGCCATTATGAAAGTTTCATTCATATTCTACTAAGTGCTTTAAATAATAAATTATATAATAAATGCACACTTGCACACAAATACATACATACATACATACATACATACATACATACATACATACATACATACATACATACATACATACATACATTTGTTGCATCTGTGCTTGACACAGTGCAACATCAACCGGCTAAAATGCTAAAACAAATACATGCATGTTTCTTTAGTATACCTATTTTTACATTAATTATTTTAAGGAATATTATTTTAATTAACGTTATTCAAGACGTTACAGCAGTGCCATCAAATTCAAAGTTAATAAAAATAACTTTATTTCTGTTTAGTTTTAGGTAAAGTCGGACACCTTGTTACTAAAGGAATAAAAGGTTTTTTTTCTTTTCTAAAAAAAATATACGAATTCAAACTTGCTATCATTCAGATGTTTTTTATTTCATAAATGAGCAGCTTTTGTGACGAACTCTTAATTCCAATATAATGCGCTGGCTAAGCAACAGTAATTATGCTAATGTCCTGATTTGGGGCATGGATAACATTTCCTTCAAACCCTTTTAGTTTCCAACATCTTTAATCAATTCACACTAATTACTAAAATATATATTTCAGAGACTGATCTCTTATTTTTTCAGGGTGTATTCCCACATTGCTCACAGTTGTCCCGGGATAGACGGATTCACTGCGACCCAGAACAGGGTAAAGTGCTTATTGGGAATAAATTAATGAATGAATGAGTGAATGCATGAATTAATTAATTAATTAATTAAACAACCGGCTACATTACATTCATACTACAGAAAGTTGGCTGTTCTAATTTCTTTTAAACGCTGAAGAATACATAGGGGCAACTTTAGGGTATTGTGCCGTTTTTACTTATTTGATTTATTTATATCCGTGTGACTTTTAATTATTTTGCAGCTTGTTTTTTTTGTTTGTTTTTTTTCTCTAATATTTATCGAGGCAATCTATAACACATAACGAAATGCTTGATTCCTTAGGAGAATATATTTGGCCAGCATTCTGAGTTTAACATTTGGTTGTGGTTTTTTTCCGTTGAGCAGCGCAGTGGATTTGTTCATTATTAGTATTATTATTAGTAGTAGTAGTAGTAGTAGCATAGCCTATTTAGAATTTCTAATGGTTTTTAGTTAACTCGTTTAATTGGAAGTACGCATACATTTTCCTCGAATATTGAGGGACAGTTTATACAGGGTAATGACAAATTTTTCGCGTTTAATACACTCTTAATTATGCCTTATTATAGTAACGTATTCTGATCATATCTACAGCGACATCTTCATAAAGTTTGCCTATTTTATTTAGGATAAATTATTATTATTTAAAAAATTATTTAGGATAAATAAAATACTCATGGAGGTAAAAATGCGTTTTGTGAAGCAGATTTGAAAATCGGGCGAAAATCAAAGAAATCTAGCTAATGCACATATTCTAGAAGGAGTACACAAACTGTATATGTATTTGTAGAATGAGGTAACCTTTTTGCAAAGACATTTTACTTGCTTTCATATTACAAATAATATATATACACATATATATCTATCTGTCTGTGGGGGGTGGAGAGAGAGAGAGAGACAGAGAGAGAGAAAGTTTTTTCTCAAATAATGATTAAAAAGTTGCACACAATAAAAAGACGGATATTTAGTTATTCCTGTAAAAAGATTTGTGTACTGTAGCATAATTATTAAAAGTTGCTTTTGTTACACTTTACAGATTTTTGATTAGGTTTACATAAATTGTAGTTTTAATCAAGCATTAGCATTGAACAAATGAGGAGGTATAATCCGTTTTACCAAACAAAATGTATATCAAAATTCAGACATATTTTCAAGTGTTTTTCCTTAAGGTTTTTAAATTAACGGTAAACTATGTTTGACTGTGGTCCCATCCAGATATTGGACAAGAGTTTACCATTTTAACGAGTTACTGTTAATTTTTTTTTTTATTATTTATACATTCATTCATTTAAAACCATGCTAAAATAAACCAATAGTTTGCGCACGGATAACCACGGCAAATATGAATCTAACATCAAATCTAAGAGTTCACTAACGTTTGTGGTATGTTTCTTTTAAACTGTTTTGTGGCACCTGTTGACATTGACATGGTAATCTGTCCAGTAGGAATTTTATTGTCTGACAAAGACAAGGGTATAAAAATAAGACTCATAACAGAAATGTGTAAATAGCCCACTGCTGACTGACTGTAACGCAGGTCTAATCTTACCTCCTGTGGGCATAGTCTCTAGTCTCCTGTGTGCATAGTCTTAAATGTTCTATAAGAGCTCACTGGATAATCAAGTGTTCGTAGCTATTGAAAGAATTTGTACATGAAAGCATTTTCTGGTAGGGAAAACTAGCATACTGTTGGGCTCTGCCCATATTTAACTTTTTTTCCCCCTAGAATCCTTAAGGTTTCTAAATTTTCCAGTAGTCTATTCAAATGTAAGACAGTCTTAGCCGGATATTGGTGGAGATACACTTAGGCTATGGTTAGCGAAAATTGCCATGCACTAGTGCCACAAAATGACGCGTTAAAAAAAGCTACAACAAGAATTAGTTTGGTAAACATTTCTTTTAACATTTTGATAAAGCAGCGATGGATCTCATATGATTTTATGTTTGGTCATCAAAATAAGTCGGTTCAGGAAAATGTATAATGCTGATTTGAATAGTTTCTTCTCTAGATCTTGATATAATATTTATGTATTTGTGATGTATGTAATTTTACAGATTAGAGGCACTGAGTCTCGTGAAGAGAATGACTAATGCTAACGATTTAGCCAGCACAGTCAGATGTGGAAGACGTGTCAAAGTGTGTGTGTGTGTGTGTGTGTGTGTGCGTGCGTGCGTGCGGGCGTGCGTGCGCGCGCGCGTGTGTGTAAAGTTCACCGAAAGCATGCTCCAAGCTATAAAGTTTATTAGAAGAAGAATATATTAGCATGCATTTAGAAGGCTATGCATTTGGTGAGTTTAGAACAGCCCGAACAGTTTTTGCTAAAATATTTTATGTGAGCTCTAAATGTATTTGCTAGTATGCGAATAAAATAAAAGTGATTGTTGTTATTACTATTGTTGTTGTCGTGGTCGTCGTCGTCGTTGTTGTCGGTAGTAGTCGTGATAGTCGTAGAGTACTACTACTACTACTTTTTCAAACAGTGCCATCGGTATCTTTTGATTTTTTGAAGTAATATGTTTACCTCGTTACTTTTAAGTAATTTTGTTACTATGTTACTATTACTATGTTACACTGCATATAACAGCAATGTAGATAAGTCTAAAGTAAATTTAGATTAAATTAATCAACATTCAATCAAATTAATTAATTAATATTGCTTGAAAACATTTCTGACAGGGAAAACGAACGTATTGTTGACCTCCGCGTAGAATCATTTAAGTTTTCCTAGAATCCTTACGGTATCTAAATAAACAAATAAATAAATCGTTTCATACCCCACAACGTTATTTGAAGATCCGAAATTCAGTTTTTCAAATTTTTTGGACGCGTTCAACAAATACCTTTACTTAAACGAAGCATAAATTAGTCGCCATTTTTGAAGTAATGAATAAATAAATGTTAATGGAATTACATTATTATAAGGTAAACAATTAGCTGGATAATTAGCACAAGCAACAGTTGTAGTGATTGTTGTAAACCAGGAATAATAATCCATTGGTTTTATTTAAACTGTTACATTGACTCATCATGTTCTCGGCGTTTCCTGTTCTCATTTGTCACTGGCTAGTTTGTGGTGACTTGGATTTCATCGTGAATGCTCAAGTTGCAAGTGTCACTCACAAGTGTTACAGCGGTTTCGCGGCCTATTGTCTAAATTCCACCGTAAGCACTATGTCCTCAAACGCAGTGCTCTTTACACAGACGCAAACCTGTTCGCATTAGATTAATCATTGATGATCTCACTTGTGGGATGCAAGGAAGTTCACGCACCAGAAGAAGGCCACGGTCCTTGGTTTGATATGCATTATATAGGTAATAAAGTGTGAATACTGGAGGTCCTATCACGGTGGTACAAAATAGGAATAAATACAATGGTCACTATTGGCCTCCACGGCCCCTAGTTGGACTACAGTGATCCCTAGATGGATGGATGGAAATATGTTATAACTATATATGCACTTTATAATTTCTAATGAAATAACTTTTGTACAGATAGCCAGCCTGTATCCTTACTTGTTTGTGGTCATTGCACTTTGTTCTCAAGTTCTTAGTTCTCTATTTATTTGTCCCTATTTTAAAAAATGTTAAGTTAACTTCCTATACCGACAAACTCTGGATTTCACGTCCCACTGAACTGAGATCTTAAAGACAAAATGTGTCAGAAATTACATTTCCATTATATATAGGTCGAGCTGTTACAGTGTGCACGGCTATCAAGATCAGGACAAATCACTTGATAGCCTAATGGACCGTCAGTTGCGCGCCTTCTCGTCTGTCTTAGAGGAGAGAGAGAGAGAGGGAGAGAGAGAGAGTTTGTGTGCGTGTTCGTCTGTGTCTGTGTGTGTGTGTGTGTGAGAGAGAGAGAGAGAGAGAGAGGGTGGAGAATATGAGGACAGCGAAACCAGAAGCGAACCAATACCATTGCAGCACAGCATGTCCACGGCGCTTCCGTTTTCCACAACGTCTCACTCACCGACTAGTTGAGCAGCATCAGGCGGAGAGAAAGTGTGCAAGAGAGAGGAAGAGATCGAGAGAGAGAGAGAGAGAGAGAGAGAGAGAGAGGAAGGCGGTGACAGAAGTGGCCTCCTTGACGTGATGGTATTCCTTAGCCGATGGTATCTGCTAAACAGGGCTCGCGGAAAAACGGGTACAACGGTGTGAACGTCAGCGCGTGGTCTCCTCCATCATCACAATCTTTTGGAGCGAAGCGTAAACACTCAATCGTTGGAGATTGTGGAAATTAAGGAAAAGAATTCAATGGGTTCGCAGAGTAGTGGTGCGTGAGCTGGCGATAATTATCGCGTTAAAAACCAAAAACAAAACATCTAGCGTAACGGAAAATTACGGAATTTCGCACCCATCTGTGTAGAAGGTAACATGATTTCCAAAGCTGTTTTGCTGTTTCTAGTTCTCTTTATCTATTGTTGCAGTGAACCATAAACAAATCTAGGCCCTCGGTATCAGTATGTCTGAATGTAGGTTGTACCTCTGGTGAATCTGTTGGCTACTCATGTTGGACAAGATTTTAAAATTGTTTCAGTCAGACTGTCATTTATCAACTGAAATAGCCTATACAAAGCCTAAAGCTCTGCATGATCTTAATCAAATTCTTGTCTAATGTTAGTATAATTGACTAACTCATGTGTATTGTGTGTATTATTTATATGTGTTGTGAAGATTGTAATATTATTATTATTATTATTATTATTATTATTATTATTATTATTATTGTTGTTGTTGTTGTTATTATTATTATTAATAATAATAATAATAATAATAATAATAATAATAATGGTTCAACAGATTTAAAAAAATAAAGCTAAGTATAATTTTCTGAAATAACTTTTCTTTCTTTCTTTTATAAAGAAAACGTATTTATTCATTGAAAAGTATAGAACACTGGTCAACACATATAATATAGGCTTACTACAGAATTTTAAAAAACTTAAAAAGATTATATAGCTCGCTATTAGATTCGTTAAATGTCGTGTGTTCGTTTGATTTAAAGCAGGCCTGAAGGCGCATGTGTATTATTATTATTATTATTATCAGTAGTAGTAGTTAGTGCTATGAATGTACAAGACCATTTGGTTAAAAAGTATTTAATCTACCCTTCTCAGAAATGCGTCAGATAATATTCTATACTTTTTGGTTTTATAGTTTTATACTAATAAAAGCACAAACGAGTCTTCTAAAAAGGTCGGTATTTGATCTAACAGTTGATTCCATGTCTATTTGTTTTATTCTTTATTGTCATCTAGACTTGAGGGTAGACAGCAGTGGCGGAATAGGCCTTCTGACATGGCTGACAACGAAGAAGGTTCTGGGCTGCAAAAATCTCCAAATGATCCAGATTCAAAGAATTTAAATGAGAGTAAAGCGGATAAACAAAATGGAAGTTCCAGTAAATCTCCATCATCCCAAACAACTTATATTCAACAGGTTGGGATTGTTTATCTGCTCTCTCTGTGTGTGTGTGTGTGTGTGTGTGTGTGTGTGTGTGTGTGTGTGTGTGTGTGTGTGTGTGTGTGTGTGTGTGTGTGCGCGCACAGGCTTAAGAAATATCAAGAATCATATAAGTCTTCTTTATCTCTTTTATTTTTTGCATGGAAAACGAGTGTTGAAATAATACATACAATTAATTTCTTTTACAGAGTTTAATTATTCCTAGATGGCGTCAATATTGGATTTTTCTTCATTTAGTTCCAAACTACAGTTCCGATATCGAATATAACAGAATGCTCAGAATTACTTTATAAGTAATAGCTAGCATAGTCGATAGTATTGGTCAAACCTGACATTTAGAATGTACAAACACTTTGAAATCATGTTGCAGAAAAACATGAAAACGTGTAATAAGCGCAAACACAATCATATTTTTTGTTTGTTGCATGTTTATATCGTCAAAAATGTGACATTGCTCTAATGTTTTTAAACGTATTCTCTTTTTATATAAAAACACTATACACAACTCTACACATTACATCTAAGCTAAATAGTATGTTCTTATACCTCGCATAATATTATTCTAACATTCTAAAATTTATTTTATTGTAGGAAACTGAGTTTTCATCGTAATAATTTTTTTTCTTGCGCAACTCCAGTCCTTTGTTATGCCCAGCATGTGGTGATCAGAGGGTCCAGCAGATGATGATGATGATGTTTTATTTGTTCATGCTCCATTCTGAACTGTGTGTACTCTTGTAGGGAATGGAAGGAATAAAAGTTTACTTACACGAACGTGAGCTGTGGATGAAATTCCATGAAGTAGGAACGGAAATGATCATTACCAAAGCAGGGAGGTAGGTCGCCTTATGTTCCACAATAACTAACATTTTGTCCATAACTAAACGGAGAATTTAGGCCTATATACCTTTTGAAAAATATATACAACAAAATGCATAATGCAGCGTTTTTCACCATCGTGTCATTGGTCGCTACGAGTCGTGTTTCTGAATAAAGGAAAATCTAATTCTGACTTAATTCAATTATAATTAATATAGAATTAATTTCTGTTTTTAACTATCCTTCATACGACCACTTTTTGGTCTCTAGTGGATTTTAAGTGTTTGTTCTATCTCCGAGTGCTTTCTGTATGTTATTGTATATAGTATTACTCTATGGTTTACATTACCCTAATCCCAGTTTCTCCCCTTATATGCTCACATCATCATTTAGCTGGCCAAAGATATTATAGGATTATTGTATGAGGCTTTGAAGTGCACTTTTTCAAGTTAAAGTTCCTGTTTTTTGCAACGGCATTTTTGTTGTAATATTTAACGTTTGTGTTTGCAGCGAAATCAACTAACTGCAAATTTTGAACTGCTAAACTTGCAGTTAGCTGATGTAGCGTTGAAAGCGTTAGAAAACTAGAATTGTCTGAATTTGTTTCGTCTATACATTCCAGTTGGAGTGAGGCTTTACGCATAAATGTATAACACGAGATAAAGGAGCAGTTTATAGGACATTATATGAACCTATGTATTTATTATTTAATACGGCAAGAGCCTCAGAAAACTTCTCAGAGAGAGAGAGAGAGAGAGAGAGAGAGAGAGAGAGATGCAAAAAGCGGCCCCCACTTTTTTAACGTGTTTGCCATCACTCCCACATCATTGAGACAGCTCCCGAAGGCTTGTAGTTTTTAGGCCTCCGGTTCTGCCTTGCAGCTACATAAACTGGTTCAGGCTTGGTGTATGGCCTTTTCTGCATGCATTCGCCTCATTCGCATGCTAATAAGGAGGAAAGTATAAACTTAGTTGCACATTTCATTAATCCCACAACTTCCAAAACAAGTTCTGGAACAAATTTGCTGATTATTAGCGGACTTTAGCGACAATGCACCATCAAAACAAAATATACAAACGTCTAATTCTTTAATGGCGAGTATGTATTGTCATAATTTTTGAGTGTTTTACGTTACACAATGTCTGAATCATAAACGAGTAACAAATTGATGCGTGGGCTACAGTGACTAAGCTGGTATAAGATGAATGTTTCATTAAATGCTATATGAAATAACAATACTCAAAAACAACAACAGCAACATTATTATTATTATTATTATTATTATTATTATTATTATTATTATTATTATTATTATTATTATTAATGTTGTTGTTGTTATTTAGATTTTTTGCATGCTGTTACATTATTCTTGCTGTATTTGAGTTATTAGTTCATTTACATCAAACGGATGTCTATAGTTGATTATAGGTTTCAGGAATAAAAATATAAATATCTTGAACTCCCACTTTTAACCATTGTTTTTAATCATTCAAATCCTGTTTTTTTTCAGTGCCATAATGTTCCCATTTTCGTCTACAGGCGAATGTTCCCGAGCTTCAAAGTGAAGGTCACTGGACTGAACCCCAAAACGAAATACATTCTTCTGATGGATGTCGTGCCAGCGGACGACCACCGCTATAAATTCGCCGATAATAAATGGTTCGTAGTACACCTCTAAACATTTTTAATGCGCGATAGAGTTAAGTGCATGACTGCTGTATATTTAAAAAAGATTGTGCTCGCTCTTTAGAGCAGGCTAGCAGAATATTTTTGGAAGTTTCGGGAAGCCGGAGCCACATTCAAGCCAAGAACTGAAAGTTTTCGGGCTTGCCAATTTTGTCCTCGACTAATGCTTAGTATTCAGCGGCTGCCTTCTTCGTAACAGGGGAAAATGCAGACATTTCTCGTTTCTCTTGTTTCAACCACATTTAGTTTCTCCATGAAACACCCCGTTAACCTCTTGCAGCCTCACATTTTAGACCACAATAGACTCCTTGCACGACATATACAGAATGCTGACAAAAGTTTACATCACAAATGTGGATGTAGTTCTTGCAGTGTTTTATATTACGTTTTATATGTATTATATTATATATTGCTTTTGGATTGAGCATTTATGAATATCAATAAATACAATTAACAGAGAAACAACTCACTATTAATAGCGCTATGATAGCACTGATAAGATATCTGTGCCGAAAGTGGTTTTCCGAAGAACCTGGAAGAGCTAGAGTTTTTAAGTCATTTTGGCAAGCCTAGTTGGGCTCAAATCTTGAGTATAGGCTACGATGTTGTGGCAAGAGACGTGACTGGTAAAGAAATGTGACTTTTTTATAGAAAATGGGCAAATGTTATGAAAAGAATTATTTGAATATTTCACGTGTACCTCTGTATATCTCTGTATATTGTTTTAATTATAAGGTTATTCGTTGAGTATGACCACATGCCAATATTGTTGATAATTATCCCTTCTGTGCAAACGCTGGAACTAATAGCGCTCGCAACCAGCTACTGTTTTAGCTCTTTACTCAAAAATGTTTCTTTACAATCAACATAAGGGAGAAATTTGCGTCTGAAAGCCATTGCACAGTCTAATGAGTCATGCAAGATTGTCAAGTAATTACATTTTGGAAATAAATCCTAAACCTTTTTGAAACTGAACCTCCAATACACCTGCTAACCTTTTTAATGGATTCTTCTTCTTCTGCTTCTTCTTCTTCTCATTCTTCTTCCTCGTCTCATTATTATTATTATTATTATTATTATTATTATTATTATTATTATTAAAACCTGCCTTGTTAATAAAAAAATACTGATTAAATTTATTACGATTCAAACATAATAAATAGAGATATTTTATTTTTATGTATGTATTTATTTATTTATTTATTTATTTATATTATTAAACCTTTCCCCACCCTTCGAGAACTACAGAATAAGTCTACTCTAGCACGAATTGTAGATATAAATGAAAATGTTATGACTACTATACGGTTCAAATGATTGATTATGTTATGATATTTTTGGCGTGTGTTCTAGGTCAGTGACAGGAAAGGCAGAACCCGCAATGCCCGGCAGGCTCTACGTGCATCCCGACTCTCCAGCCACAGGCGCGCATTGGATGCGACAACTCGTCTCATTCCAGAAACTTAAACTCACCAACAACCATCTCGATCCATTTGGACATGTACGTAAACACCTATTTGTATTTTTTGTTTGCTTTTCTACATTATGTCTGAACTAGCTAGTTGAGGTTTAAAAACGTCTCACATTGCGTTACGCATATTTTAATATTAAACAGACCAGACCCGGAGGTGGACTTTTAAGTGTATGCATAAAATTCGCATTGTGGAAGTGTTAAGACCATTTTTAAAATGAGCTCAATTAGGTAGCCTTGCTTTTTGAGCAAATTGCAAGCATCGGAACTCGAGGAGAAGGTGAATACGACTCGTAGCAGGCGTCGTTGACAAATGCCAGAGCATAGACTATAACAATCATAATTAAAAGAACCCCTCATCCAGGCAAAGGACTGTTAATGTACTAGAAACACAGCAATATAAATTTTGCCTGTTCTTGGCTTTTGCATAACGTAGCGTGGGCTTTTGTATTGTGCCAGACGCGTGATCCATCCTGAATATACTGTCAGTAAGATATTTGACCTGATTTAAGTTTTGAGTTTCTACGTCAGAAAATTATACAGAACGTGATCTACCATAGATCACTGAAGAGCTCTATTGTAAAACCTTTAACAGGGTGCCATAGAAATGACTTTGTAACCCTTTATGTTAATGGTTATATTAAGGTTAGTTGTGCCTTTTTTACCAGCCTTATAATTGTATCGTGTCCCAAATTATATGTATTAGTTTTAATAACTGACATTATACATACATTAAGAAAAATATGTTTAAAATCTAATATTCGTCAACAAAAAAATTACTTAATCGCAAACTTGCTTAAACTCTTAAGCCGTTTTCAAATTTGTGCAGCTTGATTAAAAAAAAAAAAAAACATTTACACTGAATATGAGATATCGTCCCATGTCACTATTTAGTGCTGATCACAAGTTTTCCATTGCATTTAAGTTAATCATGGTTGCTTTATTGCCAAACCTCAGCTGGCAAAATGAAATTGGACTCCAGATGGAATGTGAGTAGTGTTGTAATTTTTTTTTTTTTTTTTTTACCAGAATGCATTTTTGATTAGTTGCAGTGATTCTTGGCATTTTCCTCCTTTTTATCCTGAAAGAGCAACTTGGGATTTATAAAAGAACAAAATAATAATGTATCTATTTGTTGTTCCAGGTGTAATTTACAAATAATTTTAAACCTATGAATAATTACTGAACTTATCGATGTCATCTGAATATGCAGCGAAACGGGCTGTTAAGGAAACGCCTTAGATTGGCTTATGTTGTTGGTAATTGGTTTTAATTATGCTCACAAATAATAATAATTTACATCAAGACGTTATTGAAAACAACAATTATGCATGAATGGTCACATCAGTGATAGGTGATTGTTCCAGGGAGAGGATACTTGCTGTGAGTATTTCAAGTTAAAACTGTCTGGTTTTGTCTTCCCTAATCCACTTTGATCATTTTTAGTACCAAACACTATTCCACATTCTTTCTCGAAAAGATTTGAGTCACAGGGTGGAGTTTGGATATCAGTGTTGCAAACTGTTTATATTACAATGATAGAGCAAGATGAGTTATGGACAAAGGTATACAAAACTTGTTAATCTGTACTTTTTCAAAATCCCTGTGATGTTCAGAACATGAAAGCATGGGGCAAGCAATAAGAGACCTCTGTGATCCCTTGCTATTAATAAAAACTACCAAGGCAAATGAAGATACTGAGCAACAGGGCACCAAACTCGCACTAATGTTGAACTCCTTGTGGGTGGTCCAGCCACAGGCATGCCAGAAAAACTTATTCTGCTGATCTGCCTGATCACAATTTTTTTTCAAATGCTTGGCGTGATGTAGTTCTGGGGTAAAGCTTTGCAGGATGTAGTCTCTTACATCGCAAGAGCTATGTGTGTTTTCTTGGTCAGCCATTTTTGTAAATTTTTCTATCATATCTGAAGACCAGTATATTTTATCTAGCACTCTAACCATGAATGGGGGGACTAGTTGTCTGATGGTGAGTGCGGTATTTAAATAGTAGATCTTCTTCAGCTTTATAACCATTTGCTGTTCCTGTCAATCAGTGAGCCAAGAGCAGATAGAAGAAAGATTATGCATATCAAACAGGATATTTTTTCCCTGTAATTTAGCTAGCATTTAGATTAGAAAATGAATGACATGACAGTAAATGTTTCCAAGTGTAATATTTGCCAAACTTATTTGCAGTTAAGGACTTCTTTAGTTGATTCTGGACCCCCTCAGCCCACCACAATGTTTTCATGATATATTAAAATATTAGACAAGTTTTTCAAATAGTGCTATTATATTCTTGTTATATTCTTATTTTTGGAGATTTTTATTCATGAAGCAGTCCAAATGAAATTGACATAATTTATAATTCTTAATTTTAACTTATTGTGCTTTGAATTAAGCCCATTCAAGTGACCAGTTAAAGTAGGTTAAAAAACTACAAACCCATTAATAAATAAATCTAATCAAAAATATTATTTTTATGACGGTAACAAAATTCTTCTTCTTCTTATTATTATTATTATTATTATTGTTGTTGTTGTTGTTGTTGTGACGATGATGATGGTGATTATTATTATTATTATTATTATTATTATTATTATTATTATTGCAAAATTATTGCAGAAGGTTGGCTACAGTTCACAGTCTTTATTATCTTAAATTAGTTAAATATGGGTTAACTTCACAGATAAAATCTACTTTAACGTGTTTTTCTAACTTTTATTCCAATTTTAGAAATTAAGCTTAGAAATAAAGTTTTATATGCACAAGCAGATCTTTCTAGGCAATATATAGAACTCCTTCTTTTGTTTGTTTGCTTGCTTGTTTTTCTTTTTTTTTCTATCTTTTCAAGAATGCATTATTTATTTATTTTGCTATCTTTATGTAAAAGTGGCCATTAGAAATGCATTAGAAAGCATTATTAGATTGTTCACGGGTGATGCCCATGACTCCTGAGCGTGTCAGTACAATTAGGCTTAGCTCTATGAATAACAGGGACTTCAGTTTCGAGTCGAGGGCTCAAGTTCAACTGAGTGAGCAGCGTCTCGGTGTCGCCAGGCCATGCCACAAAACAGCGCCGAGTGCTTTACTCTCAACAGGTCAGGGGAGGTCAAAAAAATGCAAGCTTAGGTGTTCGGATATCTCAATGAGGGAAAAAAAAACTTTCACCTTGATTTTAGATCACGTTCGAGTCTTGTGCATTAATATGTTATAAGTGCAAACTTGTGCCAAACGGCTTGTTTGTGTTTAAAATCAAATAGTGGCACACAATCTGTCCCACCTTTCAACTATAACACGTTTTATCAATTTCCTTACTTTTAGATAATTTTGAACTCCATGCATAAATACCAACCGAGGATCCACATTGTAAAGGCGGATGAAAACAACGGATTCGGCTCCAAAAACACCGCCTTCTGCACTCATGTTTTCCCCGAAACATCGTTCATTGCGGTCACGTCTTACCAGAACCACAAGGTACGTGGAGGAGATGATGTGTGCGTATGCATTTTGAGAAATAACATTTAGCATATTCTTCGCTATTTTGCCATTGGTTGGCTTGGATTAGACGATGCACTAAGAAAACCAGTAAAACAAAAGTTCGTGAAGGGCTAGGTCATATTTCAGGACTGGAGATTGTGCAAAACATGATTTGGTTAAATATTTGTCAAGTCAGAGATCATTAGGCAAAACCGAGACTTCCATGGTGCTATTTTTTTCATGCAATAAATACTTAGGATAAAATATATTAAGAGACTGTTAAGCGATTTTTGTATCAAACCATTTCATGCACTGTTAATTAAGTATTTTTTTTCCTGTTCATGTAATATATACATTAACAGACTTTTGTCATTTCATTTTCCCCACACCAATAATAGTAATCGAGGTTATGCTCAAAACATTTGTTAATTTAGACCAGCAAGTATTGAAATAGGTTGTACTTAAAAATTCAATATGTTGTACTTGATGGTTCCCTATACAACTTCTCCTAAGAGTTATTCTCATTTTTAAGAAACGCTCCGCTTTCCCGTATAATAATGCCCCCGTTTGTCTGTAGCAACACAGCCATATAAGTGCCTGATATCATGTCATGTCGAAGCTTCATTAAAAAAATATGCATACTGTAATTGTCCAAACTTCCCTATATTTAACGATAATACTAGCTGAAATACTAAACAATTAGTGCACAATGAAAATATACGGAATAAAGCAGTTTAGCCAACTTGTAATTTAATCGGGTAAATTTGACAAAATCTGGAACAATTTTCTCTCTTTTTCTTTCTTTTTTTAAATTACTTTTTATACTTTTAGTCTGATTTTATTTGTTTTTATTAACCCAAAAGAAATTAATTAACTTCTGACTTCTGCTAAAACAGTTTCATGGACATACAGTCCGAAAAAGTCAGCCAGTGAGTCACTGAGTGAGGCGTTGACCCGCGCCGGAGTAGGATTACTATTTTTACGTATGTCGTTTTTTTAAGCATTCTTCCACTCGTTTAACTTTCAGAAGAAGTTAAAGTTTAAAATATTTTTAAAAAGCAAGAGGTTTCTATTTCTACACAGATATGGCAATACTTAGTCAACTTGTTCAACATAGTTATTTGTAACAATAATAATAATAATAATTAAAAATAATAATAATAATAATAATAATAATAAGCAATCTTGTACCATAAAATTCCTTAACTGTAATTTGAACTACCAGGCATTTTGTGCGTGTGCATTTTAGCATCATGGAAAAACAGGATGTTACGACATAATATTTTGTTTGTTTATTTGTTTGTTTGTTGTTGCTTTAGCTTTTTTATCATACGGTGAATTAATTCAGTTTAAATGAAACTGCATTTACTCAAAGATATTAAAAAGTTACAAGGTGCACGCTACATTCAGTGTTCAATGTTTTTGTTTGTTTGTTTGTTTGTTTTCACCCTCATAATTAATCATTTCTAGGGTTTTTTTCTGAAAATTATCCTGATCTTTTGTGTCTAACCGACTTATTTTACCACATGGTCTCTACCAAAATGATGCAAATTTAATTGGTACTACGTAAAGTAGTATGTACACCGAATTACCAGTGGGCCATACGAGAACAGCCTAGTTTGAAATCGGACTTGTTTGTAATCATTTAAAATAGTTTATAATCAATTAAGTCAAGCTACCGTCTGTATAGTTATCTGAACATTTGTAATCAACTAAACTGTCCCTCACAATTTATAATAAAAAAAACAGTCTAAAATATATTTGACATTCTGCAAGAAATGTGGTGATTGTAATGTTTTTGCTGTTGAGTAGTTTTTTTTTATTTTTATTATTATTAATATAATGTAACAAGGGCCTACTGCTGTAGGCATGCAGATAAGTAGATTATTGTGATCCATGAGTGTAGATAAAAAGCACTTAATAAGATCTGTGCAATAGTGCTTAATTTTCCACTTGTTACATGTGTTGTTTGGCCTGGTTATAAGTATATTTAAGTACATTACAATTAAACCCCTAACACTAACCCTCTCCGATATGTTTCCAGTCTTCATTTAGTCGATATTTAAATAAACATATCTAACGTATCTCTTCCTCATCGTGGTTGTAAGGACCTTTAGTGTCAGATGTTAGTGTGCACTGTGAGGAATATGACAGTGAGAGGCGACGACTGGCAATGATCTATGAGCCAATCAAAACTCCTCAATGATTATATTTAACTTTTTAACTGGAGACTATGAGAGAAAGGTAGGTTATAATAAACAGGATGCCCAAATTTACATTCGAGTCCTAAATTATGAATTTATTCACTTATTAATTCATATGTATATATGTGTACATGTTATATATGTAAATTGCAAGAATATCCATCCAAAGAGTAATGGAAGTTACAAGTTGCTAGAATTATAAAGAGCATCAAAGCATGCAGAGAATATACATGTTCTTGCTTTGTTGCTGGGCTGGTACCGTTATAATATAATATAATATAATATAATATAATATATATAATATAATATAAATAAATAATATAATAATATAATATAATATAATATCGTTATATTATTAATGAGGTCATAAAATATGTCATTCAATTGAAAATGTGGATATAGTGTACCATTGAAAGGTACATTTAGTTAGTTTGTACAGAATTAAAGGTACCTGTCTAGGTATACTAAAGTTAGAAATGGTCGAAGAGTTCCATCTCAGCGACAAGGAAAACGGACAGTTTAATGTTAATAATAATTATTTAACAAGAAATAACAGTATACTAAATAAGAGTATAACAATACCAATTAAATGTTACATAGTCCTTCCTTCGCGATTCAGTTGTTATTATTATTATTATTATTATTATATTATTATTATTATTATTATTATTATTATTATTATTATTGTTCTTCTTCTTCTTATTATTATTATTATTATTATTATTATTATTATTATTATTTACCTCGTTTAAAATCTCGCATTTTGCGCAAAATTCCCTGCGTTAACCCTGCGTTAACTGAATTCTTTGTGCAATTTAAGCATGGCATACACAAAATGACATACTTAAAGAAGTTGTCTGTCTGCCAAGTTTGAAGTGTGTTTACGAGAGCTTGAAAATAAGTCCCAACTCCCAACATGAAGATCTTTTACGGGGTCTCAAGTGAGAGCCAACACGCAGTCAAACTTCCCGTCTTGTTGGGAAACACACCACACCGCCGACAACAAACCTGCCAAGGAAAGCCATGGATTATTGCGTGGGAGATACGCGAAACCCCTGAGCTGGACAGCTTGCACTCCCCAAACGCCTCGTTCTCCAAATCTTGTCATTCAAATCAAGTTTAATGCATTTTGCAGTGTTAGATTTTAAAAGTATTACAATTAAACTATAGGCATAATGGTTATTCTATATAATAATGATAACTTCAAAAACCATTTTCCTCGACACAATTATTATAATAATAATAATTATTATTGTTGTTGTTGTTGTTGTTGTTGTTGCTTTTGTTGTTGCTGTTATCATAGGCAAATGATAATCATGTAGCATTGCACCTGGTTTTACTTACAGTGTAGGGTCAGCTTACTGGTGAACACCAATAGCACATAGCCCCAAAAATGTATTGCTCTTTTGATAAAGGCGACTTTTCTTTATTTTTCCCCCTCATTCCTAATTTCCTATATCCCCCTTTCAGACAACTGAAAAACTTTAACTTTTATAAGTGACTGATGAAAATCTGGTCTGCTCATTGTTTTGTAGATTACTCAGCTAAAGATTGAGAACAATCCTTTTGCAAAGGGCTTTCGTGGCAGTGATGATATGGAACTACACCGCATGTCGAGAATGCAGAGGTAGGTAAAGATAAGGTTCTCTCAAGTAAAGGATCTGTAAAATGTACAATGTAGAGTGTAAATGTATTTTTTAGGCAGACTGTTGCTTTAACTTGTCTAAGCCCTAGCAATTCATGTGCGTGGTGCTGAACTAATGTGTAAATAATCTGATTTAAAGTGTCGCATTGTATTCAGCAAACAAACAGTTACTAAAACATTGCCTGATAGTTAGCTGTACTTTGATTCTGTTTAAATGTTTTCACAGTGCAAACCATTAACTGCATTTCAGTACTCTACTGATAGATATAACTCCCATAAATGCACATTTGTATTTACCAGTCATCCCTGACAAGAGGCTTGATTGACATTACGAGATAAGCAGGACCTCAACAGAACAGTCAACAATCTCACAAGCTCCATAATTATCACCAAGGCGAGCTGTGCTAATCAATGCACATGCCCATCCAAGAGAAACAGCCTCTTAGATACAAGCCAGAAGTGCTCATTTGCAGAAAAGTAGTTTCCCTATCCCTTATCCCCAATGAGGAAGTTCTGTGTAGTTCTTGAAGGAGAACCAGCCTTTCGCCTGATGGCTTTCGAGGCTGATTTATCTTGGCCTTGAAACCACAGCAATATCACAGCTTCATGCAAAGGCTCTACGTTTCATGCATATTCTGAACAATTGTCTGTGGTGGTGCTGCAGTTGTTCCTTTGGAAGCTAAGCCCACATGGCTTTTCCTCTTATTCACTCCAGATGACTGATGTATAACATGCGTCCATACAGTGTGGAAAAACACGTTTTCAAAGGAGAAAATCTGGTCTATGAATTGTGGCGGCCAACAAAGGGGTGTCCAGTCTAAAATGAAATTTTGAGATACATGAGGAAAAAATATGACTGGTCATTTCTCAATGAAGTTAGCATTATTTGTCATTATATTTTTGGCTGAGCAAAAACATACTTGTTAAGCATTTTTATAGGCTCATGCATGGGATATTATTCAGAGATTTTACATATATTTAAGATTTTAACCAATAACCTAATACTATTCAGCATTCATAGAATAGTTCCTCTTTACTGTCCTATAATTAGCATACAAGAGCATGGAGCTATCACTATATCACAAGTGTGAGACATTCTTATAATGCCACAGAGTAAAGTAAATTGTGAACCAAATTTAAAGCTACAAAAGATTTTCATAATCATCTATAAGAAATGGATTATTAACAAACATTAAGCAAATTTTATATGCCTCATTACCGAAATAGCAGATGTGAAATGGATACCATGTTTGTCTTTTATCATCATGTATTGGTCAAAGGTCTTATTGCCCTTTCTGTCCTCAAGCACTTCCTTATCTGAAACTAAGCAGATCTTTTCAGACTTGGGCCATGCAAAAAATGTTCATGCATCTTTGGGGAATAGAAATATATTTGTGATGCAACAAATGTTTCAAGCATGTTTCCCGAGCTCTAAAGAATAAACATCTGAGTTATCTGAGTACAGGACTGTTGCGCACTGAATTTTTTTTCTTTTTGCATCATTTTGTGTTAACTCAACAGCATATAATAGGTTAAAACAGCAGGGACAATCAGAAGTTTTTGTAGTTTCTGCAGTATGTAGACCAATCCATCAGGCACTAGCAACATCTTTTAATGTTTTGGATTTAAAATATTTCCTCATGCTAGATTTGTATATTTATCCAAGCGCTAAATCTGTGTATGCTGGAAAATGATTGGCTGTTTGGGTAATTGACTGAATGAGCATGTATACAGGGATTCCTATTAAAGAATGGGTGTATTTAGGATGGTACACCAGCAAGTTTTCCTATCAAGAAATGGGTTTAGGAAGCAAAAACTGAACCCTTATGGAACCCCTTTTCTTCCTCAAAGCTACTAAAATACAATAAAAGATACAACATGGCAAATGGATTATTATTTTTCAACCAGTAGCTCACAACCTCAAGTTTCTCAAGGTGGTGCATATATAGTTTCATTGTTGTGGAATAAATGTAAAATAAGACATAAAAGTGTTACAAGCATGATTAATGCTAATGGTTTAAGAAATCCTTGTCTCCTCCAACAGCACTAAGGAGTATCCAGTGGTTCCTCGAAGTACAGTACGTCAACGAGTGGGTGCCAGTCAAAGTCCTTTTAGCGGCGACATTCAGGGGATTCCTACACCCAGCAGCATGAGCTCTCAGTACGCTTGTGAGAATGGAGTTACCAGCACATCCCAGGATCTCCTGCCTCAGTCCAGCTCCTACCCATTACCACATGAGCATAGCCAAGACTATCACTGCATCAAGAGAAAGGGTGGGTGAACTGATGTTTACACTTCTTTTAATATTCTGGCTTTGTGTCTATTTCAGTTGTACCAATCAATCTATTCATTGGTGCACTTCCACAAAATTTGAAAAAAAACACAGTTAGTGATTTTCTGAGTGATTTTCTAAATTTTTGAAATGTTTTTCTGTGTAATGCAATATGCAATTTTTGTTTTATGAGCAAGCCCACAATAAATATTCAGGGAAACCATTGCCAGTGCTAATGATGATGCAAAACAAGTATGGTGAATTTTGGTTAAATTGAGTAAATGATTATTTTAGGTAAGCAAGCTAAATTTTAGATAATATTTGCCCAGTGAAGGATGCCACTAATTGGTGAGTCATAATTCCATACATTTCGGTTAGACATCTAATTCAACCCAATTTTATGCCACAGTAATTCATAGTTGGGAGCCAAGAGAGCTGAACTGGTCTGGGTGAAAGGAGTGGTATTACTCTGTCTCCTTCCAACAACAGTGATACTAGCCAATGTGTGAGCTCATGTATGCAGAATTGGGTAGATAGAACTTTTGTCCGAATTTATTAGACTGCCCTGTGATGCAGCATAAACAGCAGTTTGAAAATATGTTTCCCTGGCTTCATTTGTCTTAGAGTAAATGTGTAATCCACCACAACTGTTAGCTGGCTGGCATGAGGGAACTGGCAGGTGATCTAATTTTGTTCTAAATTTAATCTTACCAGTTTAAAAATTGTAGAAGTTTTATTATTGTTAGTTATAATGGTTGCATATTTTTATTATAAAACTACACTATTTCAGAAGTACATGAGAAATGATAGATGTTATTTTATTTTATACCCTATAATGACACATTAACTTATAACTTTTCCTCTTACTTCCACTGTATTTAGTTGAGGATGAGTGTCACACAGATCACTCCTACAAGAAGGCCTATATGGAGAGCTCATCTAGCGAAGATGACCATTACTACCGGCCCGTCAGCTATTCCCAAACGCTGGGTCTTTCCACTGCTGCTTATCGAACCGAGTCTGGACAGCGGCAGGCGTGCATGTATGCCAGTGCTTCACAAGCCAGTGAGGCTGTTCCGAGCCTGGAAGACATCAGTTGCAACACATGGGCTGGCGTCTCTCCTTATAGCAGTTGTTCCATGCAACCTATGGAGCGGTTGCCCTACCAGCACTTCTCTGCCCACTTCACCTCCAGCCCTCTAGTGTCCAGGTTGAGTGGAGTGGCCAGCCATGCCTCACCGCAACTGGGTGACGCCCACGCTATGTACCAGGGCTCTATGCCCCACCAGACTCTCGGCCGTCAGTGTAGCCCTGGAGCAGGAATTCAGTCACCTGGTGCTAGCCTGCAGGGGAATGAGTACTTGTACACTCATGGTATTCCTCGTACCCTATCGCCCCATCAGTATCACGCTGTCCACAGTGTAAGCATCATGCCCGAATGGAATGAGGGCAGCTAACTGGATTCTCTTGAACTACATAAAATGTTGGAGTTGCACACACAATGGCATAGGTGTATATTTATATAGCAAAGCTCTTCACCATACCGGCAGTCATGGGATTTTGTCATCGATGTTGTAACCGACTGGTTGGATAGATGATGAATTGGTTCAAATAGCAATGAATGTCTCAGTAGTCCAGTGTGAATGTTGTAGTAAAAGGCAGGAAAACATTTTTTTTTTTTTGCATAATATAGGATTTTTTTTAACCATGTTTTGTAAATTGTATATTATATTCTGTAAATCAGAGCTGAATATATGCCAAGTAAGTACGGTTCATTTTTAATCAGAGGACGCACTTGGGGCTAACCCTATTTTATATACTTTTTAAAAACGATGTTTGTATTATGCTTTGTTTTTGTATTCGGAAATCCTAGAGCATTCCTGAAAATGTACTGTAGTGTTTGGTCCACATTCCTCCAGGTCCACCATTTCAAAAAGCATTTGAGACTTTTGACATTTCACATTTATGTAAAATTTACAAATTCTGTTTGGACTACAGATATTTATTGGGTGCGGATAAATGTATTAAGTATTTTTTTACACATTCCGGGTTAAGGTACAAATTTAAAGTATGTATAAATCAACTGCTATGTTCAAACTGAGGCTGCAAAAAAAAAAAAAAAAAATTAACAGCGAAGGCACATCTTCTAGGCACAGAGATATGTCATGTACCACACACCATACCCTGTGATCTCCATTTAATGGATTAGTTAATTACTTTTTGATAGCACTATTATAGCTGATGCTAGTGGTCATAGACAAATTTTCTTCTTTTTTTAATAAAGTTGTAACCTAGGTTACATAAGAGTGCAGAAATCATTTTGGAGAAGTATAAAGGCACAAATCCTTTTCAAATGCTCTACTGTTTAATAATTAGATCTATATGCATCCAAAAGCAAAAAATTATCCAATTGTCAAAATTATTTTTTTTAAATATAAAGATTCACATTATTGAATAAAAAATGAAGAATGAACTCAACTCTTAGTTATAAGTAAATGTCCATTGGAAATAATGGTGTACAGTCATTACATTTGTTCCTGTTAATAGTATTTATTTTTCCTCATTAATAAGCCTATCAGTGTTTTATCTGCAATATTTGTTTGTCTTTTCTAGTATGTAAGTTTAACTTAGATTTTTCTCTTTTTGTTAGGAAAACAAACAAACTGGTTTCGAAATTCTGACACCTGTTCATAGGTGCAAAGGACAATTTTAAGACACAGTATAAAAAATGAATTTGTAAATAAAAATACAAATGTAAATAGACAACAGAATGGAAATAAATATAAATGGTGTACTTTTTTGTCAAAGTTTGCAGTTTGAATTGTACAACCTAATCAAAGATATCTCTTATCTGTGCTGTGAACTGTAAGTATAACAATTAATTCTAATAATTTTAATATCTATGAAAATGATATCTCTTAAGGCAGCACGGTGGTGTAGTGGTTAGCACTGTTGCCTTGCACCTCCAGGGTCCGGGTTTGATCCCCGGCCAGGCTCAATTCCCATCTCTATCTGCATGAAGTTTGCATGTTCTCCCCGTGCTTGGTGGGTTTCCTCCCACATTCCATTAGGTTAATTGGCGTTCCCAAATTTCCCATAGTGTGTGTATGTCTGTGTGCCCTGTGATGGATTGGCACCCTGTCCAGGGTGTATCCTGCCTCGTGCCCTAAGTCTCCTGGGATAGGCTCCAGGCTCCCCACGACCCTGAATACAGGATTAAGCGGTAATGATGAGTGAGTGATATATAGATAAACATATTACCTTAGTTTACAATAAATTAGTTTACAAGAAAACATTAGTGAATCAAAGTACTGCAACACTACAAATGCACTTTAATGTCACATGCTCTCATTATTAAAATACACTATATAGACAAAAATATTTGCCCACACCTGAAATGACATTGCATCCAAATACATTTACTTCAGTGCTTGCATTGTGGACATCTAATAACTTCTTCGATTTGAGTACTGAATGATGTACTTCAACTACATCTAGTTTGGATTTATATTTAAAATGCCTTTGAATTACTTTGAAAAATGGTGAATAAAGAAACCCTAATTTATTGAACTTATTAAAGCAATAAAACCCCGTGACACTACAGCTGCCCACAACAGCTCATTTCTCACAGGAACACAAAAATACAGCACCAACTAACAAATAAGAACCAGAATCCCGAAGCACATTTTATGTGTTTCAGGGTGGATATTTCCTTTGAAGTCTGTATTGGCAGGGTCGGTAATTGAAAAGAGTGGAAGGATTACTAGTGGGCTGCCATTGGTTCTTGGTGGATGAAAGAGTCAGAAAACCCAATAATCGTGGAAATGGATTGTCAGTTTTTGCTTTCAATTTCTCACAATCATCCACGCTGCTACTGACATCCCAGAATGGTCCAATTTCTGATCCAATAATCTCTTTTTAAAAACGCTAACATAATAAATTTAAGCAATTTTGTTGAAAGTATAACAGCATATCATTAATCATATTAATAAACTGTGCTCCACTACAAATACTGTGAATGAGCATCAGAAAAAGTACATGTCAATTTCCAAATGTCTCCCAACCTTAGCATAATCTAAATAATTCTGACTGATATAATTTAAGAACCAATGGCCAAAAAACAGACAGGTCGCACACAATCACTCTTTCAATGTTTGAGGTCTGGAACATGCCTGTGCCTTCAAAAAATGCCATCAGGTCATCATCAGCTGACTTAATTTTTTGCCACATAACATTGCTGAGACTAGACCTGACCGACTGAATCAATCCCCAATCATAACACTGCCTCCAGAGGCTTTTACAGTAAGCACTATGCAAGGCGGGTACATCGCTTGATGTGCTTCTCCTCTTACCCTGTCAGACCCATTGCTCTGGAATAGGGTCAATCTATTGCAAAATCCAGCCCTTTTTCTGATTAGTCTCACTAACAAGAGGTTTTCTTATGTCCACACAGCTGTTTAGTCCCAATGACTTCACATCACTTACATTCACAGTTAAAATTGACAGTTCTGCACTATCCTCAGGTTTTGGTTATATGTTGGTGGGTTCTTAACCCAGTTCCAATTTTCAAATCTCAAATAGTTGTTTTCAGCCCAATAATTTGATTGTTGACAATCAAATTGAGATTGTTGACATTTGATCATGACAAGTGACTTTTTCAGATGACCACCATATAACCACTCTATAATGTGAATGGTAAAAGATGGTCCTTTATTATATGTGTATGCAGTGTGCTGGGTATTTATGACACATTTCTAAGACACTAGATGCCAATGCCGTTGTATTACACATCATGACACTTCTATCTCCAAAACACAGGGTTTGGGTTACTGTGGGACTGTTATACTGGAACGAATAGTTCGGGTTGAATTACCAAGGCAAGTGAAGGTAGCATGTTGAGGGGCTGCATCTCTGTGTTTTTACCGCATAGTCTCTGTGTAAACGTAATGTAACACTATTAATACCACAACCTATTCCTCAACTACTAAGACCATAATCTACACAACCTATTAAGATTAATATTAATAACCTACAAAAACTATTAATACCACAACCATTGACGGTACTAACACCACCACCACCACCACCACCACGACCAATACACTTACTACTATTATTACTACCACTGTCACCACCACAACTACTCCTGCTACTATAGCATGTGTTGGTCTGGCATTCCAGTCAGGCAGCCTATTGTTCATAGTGTAAGCTTTTCACTGGTTATTAGGCCTTTGCAACATCAGAAAAATAACTAATGGTTGTTCAATTGTCATTATCAAAATATCCAGGACTGTTTGTTCCCCATTATGGATCCTGGATGCAATGAGCTGGTCTGATGCATGAATCTCCCAGGTTGTCTGTTTGGTCAGGCTAAAAATATAGTTCATACCTTTCCTTAATATACACAGGCAAACATATTTGTTATTTACAATAATAGTAGAAATATGATATTATATGAAACTATTCGTGAAATACAAGACAAAGCACCCTTGAGGATTTCACAAAGACTGCAGGCTTCATTTTATCTGGGCTTAAACAAAGTGAAGAATGACAGCAGTGAAAGGAGAACTGCAGATAGACCATTTTCCCTTTTTGCTGTTTATTCCCCCTCCTTTTTTTTCTTTTTCTCCTTCTCTGGGCAGGTCTTCGGCCAAATGTGATGACCTTCCCTACATATGCCTTTGATCTGATAGATGGAGCCTCTCCGGACTACCTGCTCCTACGCGGCCGTCCTTATCCATCGCTAAAATCCTTGACGTCGTCCCCCCACAGGCCAGAGAAATTCATTAACCCTGTAGCCTGAGCCCTGCTGCTTAATGTCTGATTTATCGCTATGTCCACCCCACACATCATTCAATCAGCCCAACATTTGTGCGAAAGACAAGACAGATTACAGCAAAGATTTAAAAAGAAAGAAAAGAAAAGAAAAAAGATGCTTTAAGACAGGGTCAATTTTCAAAGCAAATTTTTAAATAGATGGGTTCAACTGCCTGGTTCAACTGTCATGTCATTGTACATGACCTGAATACAGTAGTTAAATATGACAACATACACTGAGATCACAATAACATTTAATTTATTCATATTTTTTTTTACTCTACAAAATTACTATGCTTTAAATATTTATAATTGTAATGTATAATAACAATAATAAGTTATTCAATTAATTAACAAATAAAAAAGTCTCAAAAAACGAATTAACTTGCTTTTTTTTCACTAAGCTAATAGACATTAGAATTAAAATTTCAATTCAAGTGCAGTCTTTAATATCATGTTCGGATTTACTCTTTAAACTGTTTGGATTTTTTTTATTATTCTGGTTATGATTTAAGCAACACCATTACACACACAATATCATACATGGAACAAGTCATACATTCTGTAGAGACATCCAGAGTAAGGTTGGAGTAATGATAAGCCGTGGCCCTTCTCAACCTAGAATTTGAAAAGAAAACAAATCATTGCTGGGGTGCCCTGAATGAGTAAAGAGAAACAGAAAGAACAAGAGCATTCCAAAGGGGAGGGAAAAAATGAGAGAGAGGAGGATTACTTTATTAAGATGCACTGAAATGCAGCCAGTCAGTGATGGATGACTAGTTCAAAAAGGAAGAGTCTGGAGGAAACAAATCTATCTGCCATAGGAGTCGTGCTGCTTCTTTGAAAATGTGCTTGGACCCAAATGGAGCAGCCAGAACCTCATTACTTGACATGCAGCATGTTTCTAATTTTTTTATTATTATTATTCCTTCAGCAAATATACCAGATATGTATAAGTGGCTTCTTAATTTGCACTTTTGCTCTCGCATTATTATTTAAATAATAACTTTCATTTTAACTTTCAAAATCTTTCATTTTCAATTAAATGTATTTGAATATACTGTAGATGTAATATTTGTCTATTTTGTAATACAATAATTAAATCTCACCACTGTTCACTTATCTGACCGTGTATCTGAGGGAACATGGTGCATTGAATTAAGCCAAACCTCCAGCAGACAGCACATTTTCTGGTTCATGTAAAGATGTCCAGCATATCAACAGAGGCATACATCATGTGGATGACATGCAGCATCTGTGTCAAGCACCAGGCTTTTTTGGTACTTAGATGGGAACAGAGGCCCTCCGCTGATTCTCACATTCAGTCTTTCAGCACTCAGTACGGGCCTGGAGCTGGAGGAATCAAGGTACTGAGAGAGTGAGAAACAGACTTGCTGATCCGGTGGAGGCCTACAAAAGCTGTCAGAGAGAACTGATATAATGGAAAGATCTTTCCACTTGATAGGGATATTTAGGCACAAGTTCAAGTCTAGATGCAAAAAATAGAAGCATTTCTTTCTACAATGCAACGTGAATGATTCATAACCCCGAACAAATTATTACAAAACCCTGATAACCCATACAGAAGGAACGATGAAGATTTATTCCATTTGCTGATCAGCTTTTATCATCATCTTAGCCATTGCAATGCACCAACATACACCGTTAATCACAAACTCATTTCATTATGAAGTTTCTCGCATTATGACTCATGAGGTCAGAGCAGCGACGGTGAAAAATAACAGCACTGATGTAAAATGCGGTCATATCAGATTTTAATGTGTATCAGAGCGTCTGCATTCATCCTTGTCTTGAGAGGGCTGGATGGGCCAGTAAAGGTTGCAAAGCTTAATCTAGCCATGGGCCTGGAAAATGGCTTCCAGCTGTCTAATCATTAGAGCTGATAAGGCACCCCATTCCTTCCACCTTTAGGCAGCCTTTGGGAAAAGGTAAGCACCCTTTTGGGTGCTCTGGTACACCCAGATAGCTCTTTCACCTGCATTTGGGCTCCATATGGAAAACATTTATGTTCTTGCCTTACTTTTGATGGGAACTGGGTATTACATAGAGAGTCTGTGTCATTTCAGACTTTCTCATTATTTGCTGACAGCATCACTCTCACTTGCTATTCTCTCGTCACACATTATTATACTTTTCGGAGTGATATACTACATATAAAGAGATCATGGTGCTGCCTCTTAAGTTATTCAGCTATAGGAAACATGAATCAACTATAAGGAATCTGTACAATATTTATTACAAAAAAAATGACAAACGATTTTTAAAACTGTTATTTGCATTAGAATTGATATTCATTCTGAAAAAGTCTGAGCCAGTGACATTTAAGGAAAAATCACATTCATTTTGTCTATAAATATGCAAAAAAAAGGGGGAGGGGGGGTTATTTCGACTTGATTTATTTAAAAAAATATTTTAAAATCATGCAATGAAAGAAGCATAAAGGATAGCATAAAGAAAATGAATGATGAGTAAAATCATGTATGATACATGCAAAAATTTAAGTAAAAAATCCCAGTGAAATATCTTAAATTGACATGCTTAATGCAACATGCTTTTTTTTTTTTACATTTCAAGACAATGCAGCACATTTGACTGAAACATTAAATCACCCTGCAACTTTACAGCATGTAACCCAATGTTTAAAAAAATAGCACTGTCTAACTTTCTTACAAAGAGTACTCCTTTTCACATCAGAAAATATTTGGAAAGAAATTTTGACCATTGTATGTTCCTAAACGTGCACTGAATTTTGTGATCCAATTTTTCATTCATAGACTATGCAGAACAAACTGGACCAGTATTATGAGGGACAGAGCTGTTGACGATCGGTGGTTGTTAGAGATGTACTGCGGTAGTAATGTGGTCACAAAACCACACGTTTGTGAGAGGTTGAAAGCAGCTGTTAACTGGAAGATATAACAGAAACCAGTATGCAGCCTATAAGATCAATATACTACTGATGACCTAGAGAGTCCTCAGAGAGCATGAACCATCAACAAAGCAGGTCAATGACTCTAGCCTTATCACCATGGGGTAACACTCTGAACCAAGAATAACACATGAATAACCCATTCCTATTCTCTGTGTAATTTTACAATTTGCATTCCGGTTTTTACATCATGTTTAGTGCTTTTTGCAGCAATAGGTACCATAATATAAACACTTAATGTGTGTGTATGTACAGAAGTCTTCCCAAAACTGATTGCTTTTCAATAAGCACATGTCCTGAAAAGTTTTATTCCTCTCACACCTTAGCAGGATTATTAAATAATGCCACATAGTGATACATTTACAGTAATGTTTTTGAAAATTCATGAGTCCCTGTAGTTCATGTTATCATTTACATTCTCATCATCATCATCATCATCATCATCATCATCATCATCATCATCAAATTGAGGAACCTCTGTAGTCCAACTAGGGATTGTGGGAGCCAGTGTTGGTTAGCATTGTATTTTTAGGACCTCCAGGCAACATTTACACACGCATTCACACACTATGGGCAATTTGGGAACGCCAATTTGCCTTGTCTTTGCATGTCAGAAGGAAACCCAACAAGGACCCCGGGAGTCCAAGGTGACAGTGCTAACCACTAAGCAACTATGTCGTCCATTTACATGCTAACCATTATTCTTTCACTTATCAGCTTATCATGTGCCAGATACCTGGAAAGCACACATTTTCCAGGTATACAAAACATTAATACAACAGACTCCTTCTCCAAATTTTAAGAACACACTCTATCAATTATGTTTTTTTTTAACCTGTTAGCCCCTACTATGGTAATGAGACTTTAGCACAAATGCATTAAAATAAATTTATCAGAGAAGGAAAACGTAGCAAGGTTAACCTGGCCATTGAGTACATGCAGGTGTACATCAGCTGACTTCATATTATTGCCACATAACGTTGTTGAGCCTAGACCTGACCAACAGAAGCAACCCCAGATCATAACACTCTTTCCAGAATAATGTGCAGCCAACACTTCATGCCAGTCCCTTGGAATAATCTAAACTCATCAGAACACATGACCTTTTTTCATTCCTCAGTCCAATCTTAATGCTAAGTTTTTTTTTCTGATTAGTCTCACTAACAAGTCTTTTTCTTATTATGTAAGTTCCCATCACATTGCGTGAGGTAGGAAATGCTCTTACTTTCACTATGGAACATAATGGATCTCTGTTCATGATTTTTTTTCTGCCCACGTTTCTTCCACAAAGTTCAGCACAGTCCTTACAGATTTTAATAATGTTCTTAAAGCATCATTGCCAACTACAATAGCAATAGTTCTCAAACAAAAGGCAAGCCCTACAGTGTATAAAGAAAGCTCCAAGCCTGCCAACTCAATCTCCTCGCTTTATGAATACCAATCCGAGATCGATACAAGCATGTCCCTTGACATTGTTCATGCTGGTTTTGTTTAGAGCTATCGATTTCCCCAAATGCAGGGGGTCTGACAAGGTCTGTCTCTGGGATGTCTGAATGCCTCGGCACTCCACAGGAAAACAGCGAGGAGCTTCCAAAGTAACCAGTGTGTGATTTGGTGCTCTCAATAAAATTTCTTTTCACTACAGACTACATCCATGACCCTGGCTTGGTGGATGGAGAAGGGTCGGTGACTCAACTCACCAGAAAACAGCACTCCAACACTCAATATCACTCTTATCTGACTGCAATGATCTGTAACTTAACATCTCTGTTCATTTCTGTGCCTGAGCTGTGTTGTCTGGGCTAAAGGAGTGCAAGTTGGCATTTAGACAGAATGGCATGTTCAGAGTGTGTGTGTGTGTGTGTGTGTGTGTGTGTGTGTGTGTGTGTGTGTGTGTGCGTGCGTGCGTGCGTGCGTGTGTGTGTGCGTGCGTGTGTGCGCGTGTGCGCGCGCGCGCGTGTGTGTGTGTGTGTGTGTGTGTGTGTGTGTGTGTGTGTGTGTGTGTGTGTGTGTGTGTGCGTGTGTGTGCGAGTGTGTGTGTGAAGTGTTAAATGGAATAGCTAAAACACAGAAGTTGTACATTTTGGATGAAGAACAGAAAGTTTCCATTTAAAAAGGCACAAATAACTATTAACCCCTCAAACCTCTGGCTTTTTATTCAGTCATTTACCTTAAAGCATTTTTATTAATATTTATTAATGACATATTTATTAAGTATTTATTCGAACTAAAAAAATGATGCATTTATGCATTATGCATTTATGAGTGAAGAATGTAATTCTGGGTCCAGGCTGTTTGAGGATGTGTTTTGATGCAAATTAGTATTTTTTATTCATATCTTATACTTATAAAATTTGCAATAATATACAGAAATACAGCAGCACGATGGCTCAGTGGTTATCATTAATGCTCCACTCTCCCCTCCAGTCTTTGTGCATGGAGTTTGCATGTTCTCCATATTCTTGGTGGGTTCCTTCTGGGTACTCTGGTTTCCTTCAACAGCCCCAAATCATACCGCGCAGGCTGACTGGCATTTCTAAATTGACGTCATGAATGACTGGGTGTGTAAGTGTTTGCTTGTGCCCTACAGTGAGTTGGCACCCTATCCAAGGTGTACTGCACTTGGGCATATGTGATGATTCCATGATTTGTTTTGCTATCAGTGTCGCTCTGATATAAACTTTGCAAATATTTATGTAAAAGTAAAAGAAGTTTTGAACACAAATAAAGTGCTTAACAAACTCTCTTTCTCAAAATTATTTGATTGTTTGATCAGCGGTTACTAAGAATACATTTTAGTTCATCAAACAATCATGCTATTTAATAATCTATTTGCACTTTTTTTCTAATATATTTGTAAATATAAATCACATCTTTATCAGGAAGTTGCATCGTCTGAATTTCTTGAATACCACAAAAAGAAGAAAAGGAAGTTCTTTTATTGTTTTTCTCTTTATTTTTAGTGATATTTTGATCACTGAAAAGTCAATTATATAATTAGGACATAAGTGTGTTTAATAATTATATATTATCATATAAATTCGCATTTGGTGCAACACTTGTTTACACTTCTTTATACTTAAAACCCCTTAATGGGATTGTTTTTTTTTTTTTGTTGTTTTTTTGTCAAGATTAAGTCTAACATCTAAATTAAAATAAAATATTACCATACATATTGATCTTTATAAATTTTCCTAATCTGCGCAAATTTACAACCCTTGTTCCAGGCAAAAATGCATTCTTGCATGCACATTTCAACTGAGACTCATATGAAGCTTCTACTCGGCTAAAAGGAGTTGGAATGGTTTAAAGTTGCTGTGTATTTATTTTAAAAATATTTATTTATTTAGTTATTAAAAACTCCATGATCAGTGTGAAGAGCAGGAAAATTTATATCCTGTTGTAATATACTCAAATGCACCTCAATTCTGATTTAAGACATAAAAAATCCCCAAACATCAATAAAATTCTGATATTTAAAAAAAACTTAGCATTTAATACCAAATGCACCTGAAATCAGTAACAAACCTTGTTAAAAATTATTTTATGAGGGGCAACTGGCACCATAATTGTGTATTTGCTAATAAGACATGGGAAACTAAAATTCTTTAAATTAATAAGAAAGTTTTACATTTAGGTGTTTGGCAAACACCCTTATCCAAAGTAACTTACATTTTTATCTCATTATACATCTAAGTAGTTAAAGGTCTTGCTAAGCATTTCACTGCATATAGTACTGCGTATGTGACAAATAACATTTGAATTTTCTCAAGGGCCCAACTTAGCAGTCATGTGATTTGAACCTGGGACCTCTTGAACCATAATCTAATGCCTTAATCACTGAGCTACCCCTGACCACAGTTTGCATACCCTTGGATATACACTGATATAATGACTCTCAATGCATACACATTTTATGTGTATGTGCGCGTGTGTGAGTGTAGAAGCAAGATTATTCTCCACGTGCTGGTGGTCCGGCACCAACTTCACTTTACAAACAAACTTGCCACTCCATGGCTCCAGCCTCATTTCAATGTTAAATAAATATACCTGAACTATCGAAAGATCTCTCAGGATGAGCGTATAATCTCTCACCCGACTTGTCAACCTCTCACCAGTTAGATAGATTTGTGTTTTCTGTTTGCGTTTCCAATTAAGTGCAGCAGATGGGTTGGCAGAGAGGCCCACTCACATGTCGTGCTGACAGAGTATTTGTCTCGCTGCTCTGATGCACATTTGTGAACAGTACACACTATCAGTCATAGTGAAAGACACTGACAGCTTAGTCTGCCATAGCGGAGCATGTTAACGTTGCAGATCATAAAGCAGAGTTGAAGTCTACCATGTGAGAAGTGAAAGATCTTTAACTATTACGCAAATCCAGTAACTTTGGCATAATTTTGTTTAGGTTTTATTTATCTTAATAATTGATAAATTATGATAAAAATGTGTGTATTAAACTATGTATTGTCCCTAAGAATCCCTGAGAATTTATTTTTGTAGAGCATATATTATGACTTTGTTTATTATAATTATATGTTATAATGAACTATTATAATTATCTATTATATCTGCATAATATTTTAATCCATCATAGAGAGTGCAGTTTTATGCTTCAACATTTGCAAAAATGTCAGTTACATGTAGCAACAATTGTCCATATAAATGTTTCTCTAGTTTACAAGAGGTGTTGTGATGAAATTTTGCGTAAATGAGCGCCATAAAAATAAAAAATAAATGACTGACATTTACTGAAGACTTCAATGGTTGAAAGAATGAATGACGATGCCGGCCAAAGTGGCTCAGAGCCCACTGCAGATGTTCCTGTGAACATTCAGCGGGAGTAGACCGCCTGATCCTTAAAAATCTATATCTATCTTTCAGGAATACGAATTGCACATTACAGGAACTCAGTTGGGAGTTATTGCCACATGACCTTGCTCCAAACCATATCTACATATTTTGGGAATTAAAGGTGAAGCAGGCGGTCCAATCACTTCTCCGGTGTACTGAGAAAACTTTCTACCTTGATGTTGTCCAAGCACTAGTGAAACACTGGAATAAGTGCATTTGTGTAGCAGGGGATTATATAGAGAAATAAAAGGAGTTTCTACTGTGTTTTGTTATTTTAGGTTATTAGTTCATGCTTGATTATTTGAACAACAAAGTTAATGAAATAAGTGTTTATTGTCTATTATCATGATTTATAATGCAGTTATTGGTTATAAATCATTTACATACATACGATAATGGCGATATGTGGCTTAGTGTTTATAATTTTTCGTCTTTTACCTCCAGGGTCCAGGTCCATGTGTGTGGAGTTTGCATGTTCTCACCGTGCTTGGTGGGTTTCCTCTGGGTACTCCTGTTTCCTCCCACAGTTCAAAGACTAAATTGCAAAGATGCAAACTCCTAAATTGCAAACTCCTAAATTGCAAAGATGTCTTATCACAGTTATTAGCATTGGCCTCCATGGCCCCTAATTAGATTACAGAGGTTCCTAGCTGGATGGATGAATACATAGGATATGTATTAATAACGATCTTAAAGACTTATGAACATTTTTTTATGAATCTGTAATTTGATCTTTGCTATACAAATAACATTAAAACATTAATTAAATGTGTTACCAATTTAGTGTAGCGGGCAGCAAAGTGGATGTACAAACTTTAGCCCTCAATTGTAACTATGGAAGTAGTTGGACTGTAACTATGGCAACTACAGTATGGACTGTAACTTTTTAATAAGTTTTAAAACTTTTAACCTTCACATTATGAGTTTTCCAAGGTCATTAGTTAATTTTTTTAAGAAAAAGATTTTAATTCAACAGTCCGATTCTAAATCTGTCACGTCTGCTTGACATAAACAAGACTGCAGTTTGGGTGACAATACAAACAGAGAAGAGGACTCAGCGTCTGAGCTCTTCATACCAGAATCCCTATCATGATGGATCGCCGGTGGAGGCCGGTCTCATGCTGATTGTGCGACACTGCTGAAGGTCTACAGGGCTACGCACCGATACACTGACCTGCCAATCATGTCTTCACTATCCACAGGCACAGGACATGATCGGTTAACAGGACTGCTGCTACAATTCAGATGATAAGACTTATTCCACAATCTGGATTGGTCTGCGTTACAAAGACAAAATAGAGCATGTGATATACACATCAGATTTCTTATCAGATTTGATGCAATAAGAATTCTGTGCAAATATTTGTAGTATAAACCAACAGTAGGAGAGTTTTAGGAGATAAATTAATGATGATATTCAATTGTTATCTGACGTTCGTCTTGTTCTGTTCTGTGAAAATATGATTTAAGTCATGACAGGTGAAGCAAAGTATAAAATAAGCAAAGAAAAAAAATTGACGAATCTTTTGCAATTGGTTGAAAGTATTTTTGAATGGGAACTTTCATTACATTTTTGCATTGATTTATACAAATTAAGCTTAATTGAATTAAATATCCAGAAACTTATTTCATTTATAAAATCATTTATTTATGTTCATTTATATCATGTTGTTTAATATTTCATCGTTAAAAAGATGGCATTTTTTCTTATAAAATTTAACATGATTTTAACAATAAACATCTCTGTGATCTTCTTATTTCAAGAACTTGAAATTTCAAGATACCTTCTGTGGAATACAGTTTTAAAAAAAAATTTTTTATGTATTTTTATTGGCTCTTTTTCCATTCTAGTTTATGCGATTTTGGGTTTATATATATATTTTTTTTTAACTGTCATGCACTTGACACAATTTTGATGTACAGTCTAAAAAAATCTCCAGTAAGCAGCGGTTTTGCACATGAAAGCACCTTTTGATCAGAGAGGTCATATGAGAATGGCCAAAGTGATCAGAAAATCTGGAACCTTTGGAATCAGGCGTATACACTGATCAGATATTACATTAAAACAGTTGAAATGTAAAATGAATAACATTCACGTCCCACCTTGCTACAGTGGCACCTGACAATTGGTTGAAATGACATTAGGCAGCATGTAAACAGTCAGTTCAGTGAAAGCAGAGAAAAATGGGCATGTATGAGAATCTGAGTGACTCTGACAAGAGCCAAATTGTAAATGGCTAGATGACCGGGTCAGAGCATCTCCAACACAACAGGTCGGGTGGGGTGTTCCAAGGAAGGACAACCAGTGAATTGGTGACGGGGTCGTGGATGTCCAAGATTCACTGATGTACATGGGGAGTGAAAGCTAGTACATCTGGTCTGATTCCACAAAAACCTACTGTAACAACAAATTGTTGAAGAAGTTAATGCTGGCTATAACAGAAAAGTGTCCAAACTCACAATGCATTGCAGCTCGCTGTGTATGAGTGCCATGACAATCAAGATACCTCCATCCACATGTTGCTTCATGGAGCATTTGGATTGAACCATGAAGCAACATAAGAAGGTGACCTGATTGTGAGTTTACGACGCTACAAAAATAAGTGATGTTAGATTTCAGATAATGCATTGGTTACAGATGCACAAAAATTTACGTTTTCAGGTATTTTGATCATTTCTACAGCTTATAAGAAAATATGTAGTAGTTGATCCAAAATTGTTGTTTCTAGCTGAAAGGTCTTTCCATACTGTAGATAATGCATTTAAAGAGAAGCACAAACTCAAATGTCATTTAAAAACGATTACACAGTTGAAACACAGTTGAAACGTGATTATCCTCTCACTCTCTGGCCCGGTTAATAGACGCAAAACCAAACACACATTTGATGTGGGTTAGAAGCAGGGTACTGAAGACTTTTTAACCGTAAAATAGTTCAAGGACTCGAGATATATAACATATCAAGAGTGTGTATACAAACAGGTCGGCTGGCCTCAAAGTGCTACGCCGTAGAAAGGAAACTTGGCCTCAGCTACAGAGAAGATGGATGAGAGTGTGACAGCTTTCTCTTCTCTCTTCCATCTCTATGGGAGGCTCGTGTTGGGCCCTGTGTGTGTGTGTGTGTGTGTGTGTGTGTGTGTGTGTGTGTGTGTGTGTGTGTGTGTGTGTGTGTGTGTGTGTGTGTGTGTGTGTGTGTGTGTCTGTAGCCGTGAGAGAAAGAGAGAGAGAGAGAGAGAGAGAGAGTGAAAGAGGGGGGAAAAGAGAGAGATGGGAAGATAGCTAGTCTGTGTGTGTGTCTATGCTAGCACTATGTAAACTCACGGCGAGAGATCCCAGGCTTGGGGAAGATAAAGACTTCTCACTAGAATGTAAACACTCTGTGAAGTGGCGAGGGGGGCAGCTGCAGTCACACACAGACACTTTGAAAAGAGCCTGCCGTGGGTCAAGGTTAAGCGGCACACACTTTGGGGGCTGCTTTCCCTCTTAACCCCCCTGAGTGGTGGAGCAGCCATGTAACAATGAGAATGCAAAAGATAAACATCTTGTAAAGGTCCGACCAAGGCTGGGTGATGGTGATGATGTCGTACAAGCAGCCTCGATGGCCATTCATAGTCACACGTTCCTTGGTGCTATATAAAATGTCCAACCAGTGTAGAGTCTCAGGCCAAATTTGTAATTTCAGTCACAATTTTTCTGCAAATCTGAAACCAACCCTTATTCATTGCAATTTGTGGTCAGAGATTACAGCTTATCCTGGGTAGGGTTGACTGGGCTCTTCGTTAATGTAAGCATTCACTGGCTCAAGCGTGACCCGAGACACAGACGGGACTCGCTTGTGAAGTAAATGATTCATTAAGTCAAGGAGGGCAGTAGATGCTTAGACACACGCGCTTGCAAAAAATGTTAATTTATTCATTCATCTTCAGTGATAGCTTTATCCTCATCAGGGTTGAGGTGAATCCAGGGCCTATCCGAGTGAAGCAGAAAAATCGCGTAATTAATGAATCTCCAAAATGTCCAAACAAAGTAGCTTAGCGGATAGATAAACCCTCGTGAACTGATGGTAAAATATGTGTAGTGGTATTTCTGGGGGTCTAGTCTGTATAGTGTGCATCGCGGTGATGGAGTTGGTTCTTTGGGTGTTTATGGCTCCTAGTTTCCTAAAATGGAAGTCTTTCACCTTAAAGAGGTTCCCCTAGACGGATAAATTGTCTCTGTACCGCTTTTAACTGTCCAATTCCATTAATGGAAACCAATAAAGGGAACCATTTACTGTATAAGGGAAGCCCATTGGTACACACTGCTCATTGCAGTATGCAGGTGGCCAAATTTTGAATAGTCTACCAAAAACAAAAACAAACAATCAGTATGCTGCATGAAAAGAGGTGTCGAGGCCGAGCATGGGTGGTTCAAACATTGCAATTGACTGATGGATTTATAAAAAAAATAAATTAAAAAAATGGTCAAGCTGCAGTCCAGTCCTCTGACTCAGATTCAGCCGTGGAATGCAGATGAATGACAAGTCAAAACACTATCATGAGAAGACAAATAAGATCAATTACTTTAGTAAGGGAAAGTTTGGAGAGGGGAAAAAAAAATGTTAGAAGGCCAGTATCAGTGAAGCTTTTTGTCGCCTTTCTACAAAGGCTCAGGTCTTATCTGGGTGCATGTATACAGTTTCAGACTTATCTCTCATTCATTTGACTACAGTGGAGATTAATGAAAGTGCAGGTGGTTGGTCAGCACTTATGTTGAAAAATCCTCTTTGTTCGTTTAGTCTGCCTTTGAGGATCAACCCGCCTGCGCATGTTTAGAAAGGAATTCTTTATGTTGAAGGGCTGCACCAAGAGGAATAGGAGAAAATAATGCTATACGCTTAGTACGTCTGAAGCCTAGCGCATTCTTTGAAGATGACAATGTGTTATAGCATAATTTTTTTCACATCTGTTTAAAATAGTAATTACAGTGTGCTTTGTGTCTGGATATATCACACCACCCCATCACTGATTCTTTTTCAATATCAGCATTTCTATTTTATAGGTTAATAAGATAATAATGTTGCTTGTTGTATTACTCAGAACCCACCAAGCCCTCCATCCTGAACAGCTGCACAGATAAAAAAAAAAATGATGTAGAGCATACACCACGCGAGTTGTTGTTTTTTTTTTCCTTCACTTTCCCACCAGTCAGCGTTCCTGTATTATATGATGCCAACATGGGAGGGGAAGTAAATGGCAAGAGGCTTCCTCTCAACCACTTTTCAACCTTTTCAAATCGCTGATTATCCTGCATCCCAGGGCAGCGTAACACAGTCAGACGAAAGCAGTATCTGCCAATTTTCATACAGGACATGAGCTCAGAGATGTCCTCGTTTGGCTAGAGTCACTAACACTGACAAGTGAGAGAGAGCGTATGCCGCCCCCGTCCCCCCATGTCCACCCCAACAAACCTCCACCCCCACTCCAACCAGAGAGCACGGCCAAATTTGTTTCCTGACCGCAGATGGTTTTGGTGTTTTCTCAATTCAAACTCGCTATTTTGCAAGTTACCTTTGTTACTACGGAAACAACAGCACACGAGGATAATAGATCGAGCATGTTAAAATATAGTGGCCACCAAAAGTATTAAGACAACATATGCCATGTATTACAGTTCTCTATGTGCACAAAACAGGTGATGTCACTAATTAGTTCGAGCCTATCCGTGTGTTAAATAGAATCAGCTGGCTTAGTTAATGAACATAATAAATATATGGCAGGATTTTTACTTTCTGAAGGCAACTCTGCACAAAAATACCTAAGACTCTGAGGAATTCTCAAGGAAACTGATCTTGATACCAGAGTATTGTAAATGTCTTTGACTCTATGCACAGCCGGGTTAAAAAATAAATAATTAAATAATTAAATAATAATTAATAATAATAATAATAATATATTATTAATATAATTATTATTATTAATGTAATTAAAAATTTTAACATTTATTTATTTATTTATTGCTACTTTTATTTCATTTTTTTTTCTTTCAAAACTGGCTGGGTTTATATATTTATGTTTATTTCCAAAAATGTTTGGATTTTCAAAATTTAAGAATGTCATTAAAACATTGAATTTCACTTTTGTCTCAATATTTTTGCCTACTACTGTACGTTATGCATCCAGAACTGCTGTTAACGATACCAACAATCAATACTTTCAGACCATCAGAAATTCCTTTATCATCACCTGGTTATGATTAAGTAAACGTTGCTTTCTAGTAAATATCTAATAATGTTTTTATTTTCAATTCGACTGCTTATTTTTTAAGACATGTTCTTTTGCATAAGTACAGATCACTTGTTCCAATACACCTGATACAGCGATGTACATGGTAATAATAACTTTGGTTGTCATTGTAATATATACAAGACTTCTGCTGTTAATGTACACTGTACAAGACTGTACAAGACTGTTAATATACACTGATCAAAGTGCCTGAAGTGGCACATAATGTTACCCACTCGCCTTTGACATTCTCTCTCGCGTGCGCACTCTCTCTCTTTCTCTTCCTTTAACCTCACCAGGGTAATGTTTGCATGCATCCTACAAAATAACTCTCTTGACAAGTACTTAACAAAGGAACTTCTCCTGTGGGGTATGCATGCTGGAATATGATGGGGTTGTCATAGCCATGGGCTAAACCTTTCTCTCAGACCTTCTTTATTATCTGTCTCAATGGACAGTAAGTGGACAGTAAGTGCTCGGGTTATAAATAACACCGTCTGCACTTTGTCATTCTTATCAGCTGCTTCAGAATTTGATTTGGTGAATCCTCTAAACCCGATCAGGGCTATTTTTAAAGGTTTCTGGTAGCAGCACACATCTTGTGGACTGATAACAAAAATACTTTTTAAGTGTACTGTATAGCACTGTAGTTTTCAGACTGCCCATCTATAATAATGAGGTCCTCAGGTAGGTTGGTTGAAGCAACCTAATTCTTCTGATTGATAAAAATTTTAAAACTCAATCCTGACACTAGTCACATTGTCATGTGGGCAATAGATAGTAATTCATGGTGCAAAGATATGGACAAATATTACTTGGTTTTTGGTCTAACATGGAGAAAAATGGAAGCTCACAGCCAATAATGGTAGTAAGTTCCACTCTAGTAAACTATTGATTTTCTCACCAGTTGACTCAAAGACAGACAATCGGCAAGGGATATGATTGCACTCTTCCTCAAGCCTGTTGACAATCAATAAGATTTCTAAGTTGTGACAAGATTGTCATGGGAACTGTTGACAGAAGACACTGGATGTAGTTAAACTGAGACAATGGCTGCCCTGGACATCCCAGGACAACTCTCACTTTCTCCATGAACACACAAAGAGCTGAGGTTCTGCTTGACTTGACTTGTTCCCTAGGCTTAAAAAGTCTTTCAGTTATTGCTGAAATAAACAAGGTGATGGTGATGACAGGTGCAATCAAGCAGTAGCTGTGATGATTTTTGCCAAATACCTGATATGATCAAGTCTACTAAACTACACTATTTTATATGGGATTACTTTCATAGACTGTGCAGCATAATAGCAATTGGTGAGCCTAAAAAATAAAGATATTAAAATATATTACACTTTTTGTTCAAACCTTGTAAGTAGTGGTGTATTGATATCACATGCACATACCATGGCCAAAAGTTTTGAGAATGACTCAAATATTAATTTTCACAAAGTCTGCTGTTTCTGTGTTTTTAGATCTTTTTGTCAGATGTTACTATGGTGACCCTTCTTGACACATCTTTTTCAAGATCTCTGCAATTCTGTCAATCAACTTCTGGGCTCAAATCAATGCTTGGATTTTGTCAGAATTTTGGGGATTTTGTTTGTCCACCCGTCTTTAACAGAAGTTCTCATTGTGATTAAGGTCTGGGGAGTTTCCTGGCCATGAAGCCCTAATTTTGTTTTGGTCCCCCAGAGCCACTTGGATGGTTGGGAAGTTGGAGGATGTTTTTGTATTTCAGAAATTCCTGAATGCCTGGTATTTTTTCATCTTTGGAGCTTACACAGAATGGTTCACAAAAAAAACTAATCCAGGGGAAGTTCTGCAAGGGGGAAACAATTGTCTAGAAAATAATGACTATTCAGGTTTGAGCTGACTGCAAGGCTATAGTGACTCGAATAAAAACTGTTTACAACAGTGTTGAGCAGAAATGTATCTCAAAATTCTCATCGCATCAAACCGTGAAGTGGATACGCTACAACAGCAGGAGACCACATCGAGTCCACTTCTGCCATCCAAGAAGAGGAATCTGAAGCTACGACATGAGTGTGCAGACAAAATCTGCAGCAATTAATATTAACACGGACCAGAATTTTAAAGGTTTTGAAATTTCCCAACACCTGGTGGTATCTATGCCACGCAGAACTGAGGCTGTTCTGAGCGTGAGTGGGCTCCTACCCAGTATTAGTATGATGTTTCTCATAAATCTGCTCATTATACTCAGTATTTTTCAGTACTGAGCATTTTACTGAATTCTGATTTCTAATTTGCTTTCGAAATAAACTGATCCATGCCAAAAGTAATTACTATAATAATTTCTTACTCATTATAGATATTGTAATAATTTGTCTATTCACAGAAATTCTGCCATTATACTCTCCTGGCATGAAAGTTTTATATATAAAAAATAAAGCAATGTTAAGTTCTTGAATTTACAAGACAAACTTAAAATAATGCAGAGGAATGCTTAAACAAGGTGCCTAAGGACCACCGAAACATTTTATGACTCAAAAGCTTGGAGGTTTATTAACCTTATTCAATTTTTTATATATTATAAATAGTCAATACAGTACACATGGAGATGTAAGAAAGGACTGTAATGCCAACAATGTCCCAACCCAAAACCTTTTCTACCATTTCTATGCAAATTGCATACATTTAATAGGAGTTGAATTAAAGCTTATAAGGAGTGCAGCAGATGGAACCTCTCTCTTCCTTTCTCTCTAATTGTGCTCTCTACTTCACACAAACAAAACCTTTCAAATGCCACTGCTTTGTTATTCCACCCTGGTCAAATGTTCACATGCTAACTAGGTACCTAGACCTGGCAGGATGGCCAAATTTGTCCTCGTCATGGAAAGAGCTTAGGAGGTCACGGCATCAAAATAGAAGTCTTTTGGCAGGTCAGAAAAGAGAGCAGCATAAGGGCAAAGGTCAAACTAACTTCAAGATACATAGTCACATAGCAGGTCATATGGTGGGCCACAAGGAGACAGCTGCACCACAGACAGCGTCATTAGTACACCTCAATATCAACTCTGTGGGCATTCAGAGCAGTGGATCTAATATAATCACAGTTTATTAGTTAAATGTATTGGTTGTTTTGAATATTCTATAAACATTAGCAAAAAGCTCATTTTTACTTTAGCTTTTACGTCTAAAGGACTCTGCAAAAGATGTTGAGCCACTCCTCATTTCTTCATATTAAATTAAATTTCATTATGTAGAACAACTAAAAAAAATGGAAACACATTTTTTAGCTGTAAAAGCTAAAAAATGTGTGTGTTGCCTGCAATGGATTGACACCCAGTCCAGGGTGTACCCCGAGTACCCCGCATTGGATAGGCTCCAGGCCCCCTACGCGACCCTGTAAACAGGATAAAGCGGTATAGAATATGAGTGAGTGGAAAACAAAATATGAAGACATGGCTCAAGATTCTTGCACAGTACTGTATATTATGAGATTTTTTTTTTTATTAAAAAAAATCAAATCTGTATCTAATTTTATTACAGTTTGTTCATGAGGAATCTGTCTTTCATGGAACAGATTAGTAAACACTACCAGTTAGTATTAGCATGATACTGTAGCTTACAAGCTGACTTATACAGTAAGAGGGGATGACACATGTTAATTTTTAGTTGTGGCTAAAATTGAAACTATAATTCAGTTCAGTAGACACAGCATCCTCATTCTCATGACTATAGTCACTGGGCTGCAACATGGGTTAAAAGATATTTGCCAAAAAAGAAGTTGCCAAGTGCTGCGTCTACTTCAAATTTATAATTTGTCTGGAAAATAAATCTTACTGTTCTCTGGGCTCATTATTATTATGCTTATGAGTCATTGCTGGATGTGGCTTTTGCAACTGTTTAGGTTTAGGTTTAGGCAAACTGTTTAGGTTTACATAGTTTTTTAAATAATTAATAATATCTCATACCGTCAAAAGCAAAAAAAAAAAAAAAGGTAAAGCTTGGTGCATAACTGAGACCTTAATTTAATTAAAATGCAAAACATGACTATTATATTTTGCATTTTAATTAAATCAAGGTCTCAGTCATGCTAACACTATATAATATTTAATAGTGAAAATGTAACGATTATGCCAATTAAGCAATTAAGTCAAACCATATTTGCACACATACACAATCTAATTCACATAAAGAGCAAACAGTCTGCATGGCACCAGGCAGCAGTGAACAGAGGATGGGATTGGCGAGAGCCCTTTGCTGCAAAGATGAGGGAGGAAACAAAACCTTGCTAATGGAGACATGACATGCTCACCAGGGCATAAACTCAAACAAACGATTAATGGGCCATAGACCCTACAATACCACATCCCACTCTTGCTTTTCCCTCCCTCTTTCACTCCCATTCTCCAATTTCTCTCTCTCTCTCTCTCTCTCTCTCTCTCTCTTTCCACACGCCACACACTGCTGTTATTTGGTTGGTCTTCTTTCCACCCCCGTTCACTATAATCATCATCCCTGCCGAAGTTGCCCAAAAGCAAAAACGTGGCAGATATGGAACCTTGCATAAAACTTTGTGGAAAATAACACAGCATTACAGGACATGACAATCTGTGGATATGTTAAGGAATGTTTCTCTCACATGTCAGAAACAAACATGTGAAATTTGACTAGCCAATCACTCTACTGTAAATATGTGATCATTGAGGCAGCAAAAACTGGTGAGCATCTATGTGAGGATGGTGCTCAGCATAAAAGGAAGAGCCGGTCTGCAAAGGAGACACCAAGCTTTGCAAATCTCATCCATAAGCAGAATGTTGCTTTTCTACTATTGGATAGAGCATGTGACCTAATGAGGCAGGAGCAGCACAGCCCAAATGAGATTAGAGTGGGGTTATGAGGCCAGAGCTTAGCCCCCCCCCCCCCCCCCCCCCCCCCCCCCCACCCCTCTAAGCCCACATCAAGATGGCGGTCCCACTATAACTGATTCACCACCAAAGCAGGTAAACTCAGTTTTGTTCTCAGTAAGATTTGGATAACGGATGGAGAGACTGCACAAGGATGATAACTTAAAGATGGGTCAAACAAATTGCAAAGCGTAAATCGAAGTATCTTGGATCATAATGCAACTTTATCATAAAATAGAGTACCACAAAGTTTGTCCACTTTTTTTTTCCATCACCTAAGCCAAATCATTGAGAAATAAAAATGTCAGTTCAGTGCATAATTCCAATAAATCCCATTCTCCTACTATGCATGTATTCTTAATAGTCCATAGATCCTGGTTGTTTTCATTTTTCCCTTTGGCTAGGTTGATGTTTGAGATAATCACTAAAACCATAAAACGTATTATCAAACTGTCTTTCAGGGTCATTTAAAAGAAGAACACTATGTATTTTGCTAATTACATGAAAGATATGGCAGCAAACATGTTACATGATACAAAGTTCATATCCAAGTGTCGAAATGTACATGTTTTTAAGCTAGGTTTTTTTTTTCAATGTTGTGGTTTATGTGAGAAAGATTTGGCATATGTATCTCCATTATTATTGAGGCAGGTTGTCTGATCCTTTAGCTGCCCCCACCTGCTCTGCCGTCAAAGCATCACAAAAAGAGGGAGAGCCTCGAGCTCATGTGTTTTGATTAGCAGGTAATGATCTTTGATCTAATGCACCGACTGGGAAAGTGCGGCTCTGATTGAATTCCGCCGGATGCTCGGGCCAACCTGGAGCCAGTGTCACGTCTCATTAGGGCTGCCAGCCCTGTGACCTCCCATCCGCCCAGCCGGAGTCACTGCGCTTGGCTGGAGAGGCTGGCGTAATGATATCAGTAGCAGCAGGGGTGCAATGAATACAAATCTGTGTGCATAAGTTTGGCCAAGAATCCAACCCCAGAGCCCTCACACTAATCAGTGCACATGCATAATGGGCATGCAGTCAATCAGTGGACTAAGATGAGCAGTATTTACCAAACTCCCCCAAGTGGTGGCCCAGTCAAAAGCAAGTGTGCTGCATGACTTTCTCAAGCAGGGCTTTCAAGGCTTGAATAGAAATGGAATGAAAAGTCCACACGATTTGCATTTGAGTGCCAGCCAATAACCCAACCACAGCTCTTCCAAATAAAATGTGCTAATATCCTTTCTTTAAAAAGCACAGCTAAATCTGGGACGAATTTACTGTACCTGTCATCGCCGGACACACTATTCAGAGAAAAAGCCAGTTGAAATCTCTGGCATTAATATAGCTGGTTTGAAAACTTACCAAAGATCTGGAATCTGACCTCTACTTAAATAGTGATGACAATGAGCGTGTGCATATTAAGCACAGAAAATGCCATACAACATGTAGCAAATACAACGTTTAAATCACAACAGCCACAATCTATGATAACTTATAGACAATTCTTGTTCAATGTTGTACTTGGGGGAAAATGTTTGAGCTACAAATGTAATATAAAGTGACATCATTTTAACAGTGAACTGCACAGTGGTGAAGAAAAGTATTAAACCAGCATATACCATGTATATCTCCTGTGCACAAAACAGATGATTTCACTAGTTAGTTCTAATTAACTGACCTAATTAACTAGTGAATAACTGGCTATGTGACAATGGTATTCCGTTTCTCAAGACATGGCCTGAGGCATCTCCAGACCTAAACTTAAATAGTTAGACAATGTTGAAAAAGACAGGAGCAGTCAAGAAACTGTCTTCTGTCCAGGATCTTCAGGAAACAATCAAGCAGGCATGGATTGAGCGCGTGACACCAGAGTACCGCAGATGTTCTCTTGACTTTATGCCGGATCCAGCAAGATCTAGAAAGTTTTTTTTAATTATTTCAAAATGTCATTAAAACATAAAATTTCACATTTGACACAATACTTTTGGTCACCAATGAGCACATTTAATACTGTACATGGTTTTTCACTACCAATTGTAGACATCTTGTTTTAATGGATCACATGTCAACATTACCAATTTGTAGTTTCCAAAGTTGACCGTAGTGTGTATATGTCCTGCACTTGATTGGCACCCTGTCCAGGGTGTACCACACCTTGTCCCAGAGATAGGCTCCAGGACTCCGTGACCCTGTATGCAGGATAAAGCTTCTAGACGATGAAAATTATATTAATTATATTAATTAAATTACAATTTTTTGGAGTTTGGATCTTTTTGGAGCTTGAATGTTCTCCCCGTGCTTGGTGGGTTTCCTCCGGGTACTCCGGTTTCCTCCAACAGTCCAAAGACATGTAGGTTAGATTAATTGACATTTCCAAATTGGTTGTAGTGTGTGAATGAGTGAGTGAGTGTGTGTGTGTGTGTGTGTGTGTGTGTGTGTGTGTGTGTGTGTGTGTGTGTGTGTGTGTGTGTGTGTGTGTGTGTGCCCTGCGATGGATTGGCACTCTGTCCAGGGTGTACCCTACCTTGTGCCCTAAGTCTCCTGGGATAGGCACCAGGCCCAGGAGACTTAGGACACATCCTGGACAAAATAAAATGAGCTAAATAAACACTCACTTAGAAGACTTAGGGCTTGAGGCAGGGTACACCCTGGATGGGGTGCCAATCCATCACAGGACACACACACACATTCAAACAGTCATTCACACAACTTGCATAATTTGGGAATGCCAGTTAGCCTAACCTGCATGTTTTTATACTGTTGGAAGAAACCGGAGTACCCGGAGGAAACCCACCAAGCACGGGGAGAACATGCAAACTCCAAAAAGATCCAAACAATCAAAATTTTTTATTTCACTCACTCACTCATCGTATATACTGCCTCAACCCCTAAGTCTTCTAAGTGAGTGTTTATTTAGCTCATATTATTTTGTTTATTTTGCACAAAATTCCCATTAAAGGAAGTTAAAGGCTACCTATGCTTTACTCTAAATTCTCAGACAATTGTACAGTATCTTTCCAAACTGCTGCACATGGCAGCATGACACACACAAAAGAAAAAGTCATCTGTCCTCTTCTGCAAAGACGAGCTTGACAGATTCCTATAACCGGCTAGTAAGAGTGTGCAATACAAAGAATAGATTATGTTAAAAATTAAAAATCGCTACACTTGAAGTGTAAATTCTGTTATACACTACATGAATCTGTTATATGTATTAACGTTTGTTTATTGTAATTGTCATTTTCACGTTACTGAATAGAAAAATCTAGTGAAAATGACAGTTAAAGCCTAATAATGCCATATAACAACACTGTCTTCCCCCTGCAATATATTTCGGCAGCTTTTTCTTCTTATTTGTGTTTTTGGAAGTGTTGCTTGTATAATAAAAGGGTTTCTGTTTCTGAGAAATAGAATTCAGGCTTGAAAAGGTTACAAGTATTTATTCTAATTCAACTCATATGCATGCTGGTAAAAGAAAATCTAAAAAGAATGTTTGAATGTCAAAATAAATTTTTGTCTCAAGAAAGAGAACTCTGAAGAAGTGCCGTTGTTACACTGCAAGTCTTCTAGGGTGAGTATCGCACACTTATATGTCATATATAATTACAAATATATTGCAAGGCAAACAAAAAAACACATCACCACCTGGATTTAACTAAGCAAACTGTTAAGCGCCTTCTACTGGATAATCACTGCAGTGATTAATATTGTTAAACTGACGACAAGTTATTTAACCCTAACTGATTCAGTGAGTAGCTTCTTCCTTAAACAACTTTCTGACCCTGTGTATTGTTACTGTTTCAGAAGAGTCAAATGTACTAAGCAAAGAAAACAACTAAGGACATTTACATAAGGAGCAACTTACATTTTTATCTCATTATACATCTGAGCAGTTGAGGGCCTTGATCGGCCCAATAGTGACAATTTGGCGGTCATGGGATTTGAACCTGGAACCTTCCAAACCGCAGCCCAATGCCTTATCTATTGAGCTTCCCCTCACCATGAAACCACTCAACTTGGGTTAAGAACTGTAAAAAGCATTATTTAAACCCACATTAGAGGAAGAATTTGGGGACGAGTGTGATGAGAGCTCATTTAAACATTTGGCAAAATCAAATCATAAAAACACAACAGTAGAACACAGCTATGTTTAAGAGCACTTCCACAAGCACAATGCAATGAGAAAACTACTTACTGTATCAATGAGACTAATCAGAAAAAAATGGATGAGTTTTCTAGGGAGCATAAAGAATGAACTGTGGACCACTGTGAGCATCTGACAGGCGCATGAGGGTAAGAAGAGAGGCAGATGTATTGATGCACCCATTATGCCATACGATGCGTTATGATCTGGGGCTGCTTCTGTTGGTCAGGATATATAAGATCAGCTGGCTACCTGAATGTACTGAATGACCAGGTTTTTCCATCAATGGATTTTTTTCTTCCTTGATGGCAGATGACAATGCCTAGATTTATCAGGTTCAAATTGTCAAAGAGTGCTTCAGGGAGCATGAAACATAATTTACACATATGAATTGGCCACTATAGCGTCCAGATCTTAAACCCATTGGGAATCTTTGGAATGTGCTGAAAAAGACTTCACACTGTGGTCAGTCAGGCTCTCCCATCATTTATACAAGATTATGGAGAGAACTGTATGCTCTCTGGACAGAAATAAATGTTGTGACATTGCTCAAAACAATTCCATGGCCACACTCAATGTAAAAGGCGATCCAATGAAATATTAAAGTGCGCAACTTTCATTTTGGGCCGGGTAATGTATGTTGTATGCCATCATGAAAGAAGATCATTTAGTATCAGGGCCTGTCTCGGATTTCACTTTGCGATTTGCACAACATATACCTTATCACTAAAAAGGTATTTCTTAACTGTAACGTGTTACGTTGTTGTGTTGTCATGTACTGTAGCTCTTCGTTTGCACATTTGCACGTGCACTTTGTTGTCTGCTGTCTTTGTTGTCTCTTTTTGTATAGTTAACTTAAAAATGTAAAAATCTGCGTTGTAAAATTTATGTTGTGTTGTTAATTTATGTCGTTGCATGTATGTAGCACCTTGGTCCTAGAGGAACGCTGTTTTGCTTCACTGTGTACTGAACTGTATATGGTTGAAATGACAATAAAAGCCTACTGTACTTGACTTACTTGACTTGACTTGTATTTGGCCAAAGATCATATACCTGGTTTTGTTCTTTTTTTTTATTGCGTTTAATCTCAAATCACAAATACAAATAAATTTCAAATTATTATTGCATGCAAAGTCAGCTATCTAACTAGTTACACTTCTCTCAAGAGATTCTGAAAATGCTAAACAGCCTAATCTGCATGTTTTTCGACTGTGGGAAGAAACCGGAGAACATGGAGGAAACCCACATGAAAACTCCATTCACACAGACCCAAGAGGTGGGAATCAAACTTGGAGCCTGTATTGTCTCATACGATACAATGATGAATGCAGTCATCACTATATGCTCAGTATTGTTTGGAATAGAAAAGCTTTCTCAGCTCATTAATACTGAGAGAAAGTACCTACCATGAGCCATAACACTGGGAAGCCTGAATAATCTGAATAATGACACTCTCATTGGCCAGACTATAGTGAGGAAAAGAGCCCTATAAATATTTTCAGAACAAAAGTTAGAAAAGGAGGAAAATGACTGGAAAGTGTCTGAGTTTACAAGAAGGAATAAAGCAAAACAAGGTGGTGAATATAAAGGGCATAGTAAGCAGAATTTTAGAATTACCTCAGAAAAAGTTAGATGGCTAATAAATATATACTCCTATTCAGTTACATTCAATAAATACATGTAATTATGTTAATAGCTGGTGATTAGGTTATAAAAGATTGCATCCTGACGTTCTCCAAGCAACATTTGTATAATCGTAATACTATATCCAGGGATAGTATCATGCTGAAATATGGATCATGAGGGTGCAAAGTAGGTTGCATCTGGTCCTGGAAAACTGCCTCATATTTGTCTTGCACTTCTACAACCTACAACCTTCGGACCTGCTTTTAATGAAATGGTGGCCCATTTCATTATGGATCCATCACCATCCTTGATAGATGGCATCAGATATTGTGCACTAAAGGCATTATTTGGTTGGTTCTTACAGTATGTACTGATATGCATTTTTGCACTTACAAATTGTTTCATGGTCGTTGTACAGGATTCATAAATTTGGTAAGTGTACTTTTATCCTATTAAGCAAGTTTCTATAACGTATATTTATTCATCCAAGTCAGTCAGCTTTTACTTTCAGGCACTCGACTATTTGGCCTGGGGAACCCTGTTAGATGCCTGATGTTACTTTGAAATCTGACCTTTCAATGCATTAATTTGCATGTCTTTTACATGTTGTTTATTGGCAATCAACCTACCAAGTCACAAAGCTGCCTTTGTAATTGCGATTTAGAGACCTCAAAGCCAAGGCAATTTGAAAAATATTCTAGTTAAATAGCTAGGCATGGTGGCATAGTGTTTAGCACTGTAGCAGCACACCTCCAAGATGAAGAGTTCGATTCTTGTCTTGGGTCTGTGTGTGAAGAGGTTGCATGGTCTCTCCGTGCTTGGTGGGTTTCATCTGGGTTTTTTTTTTTTTCAGTTTCTTCGCACAGTCCCATAATGTGTGTTTGTTTGTGCCCTGCAATGGAAAACTGCTTAGCAAAAAAGCGATTCTTAATACTGAAACACCAAAGTAGATAGAACATGGTGTGTTCCGACATGAGTGTGAATTCAGGGCTTCCAGATATGATCTACTGCAAAGATACAACATCGTAACCAATTAAAAGCCTAGATTGAATGGTGTAGTTATATATTATATAGTTTATGCATTGGCTTACTTAAACTGGCAGCAATTGGACTATCCAGCAATCAATTCAATTATATTTTATCTGCATAGCACTTTCAACAATAGACATTGTCGCAAAAAAATTACAGAAATAAAAATGTTGAATATAAATTGAAAAATGAAGGACATATAGCTCTCTATTAAACAATAACTTCCTAAAACGACACAAGGAAGGAACATTGATGGGAACTATATGTGCTATATGGTCAAAAGTATAACAGTGTAACAGGAAATTCATTTTGTTCATGTTACAAACCATTGATTGAAGAAACTTGGATACAAAACTCATCACTCACTCATCATCTATACCGCTTAATCCTGTATTCAGGGTCACGGGGTGCCTGGAGCCTATCCCAGGAGACTTAGAGCACATAGCAGGGTACACCCTGGACAGGGTGCCAGTCCATCGCAGGGCACATACACACACACACATACACTCACTCATTCACACACTATGGGCAATTTGGGAATGTCAATTAACCTAACCTACATGTCTTTGGGCTGTGGGAGGAAACGGGAGTACCCGGAGGAAACCCACCAAGCACGGGGAGAACATGCAAACTCCATGCACACAGAGACGGGAATCGAGCCTGGCGGATACAAAACTGTTTGTGACAATTTCAATCCTAAAATTATTAAAGCATATGCAGTTATAAGCTGCAATAATAAAACTGTTTGTATCAAATGCAGTGCAAAGCATCTTCATTCTTTTTAAGCAGAAGCGTCCTCAGTACTCACATGTATCTTTAGGCACACCATATGGAGCCATCTTCAGCAGCAGTGATTGATCTTCATGTGATGAGAACTCCAACCAGCAGTAGGTCATCAGAAAGGACCAGGCAGGTCTGGAGAGTAAGAGTTAAGGGTGACTGCAAAACTATTAGCACTATACAAAACTTTGTATATACAGTATGCAGAGGTTTAATGTAGTGGCCCAATGTGAATTTTGGTGAAGCTAGGGTTAGAGATAAAATTTGAAGAAGAAAAAAATCAATATACCCTGTGCATTCTCTCAAAATGATGGCAAATTTATGATAATATTGTGGCTTTCAGAAGACTCACTATGCTTATACTATTCTAGATAATGAAATGTGATCAGTACCCAAGGAGAAGTTCAGCTCTATAACCACCTGAAGATTCATCTCATTGAAAGCTTTCTTGCCTTCTAAGTCAACAATCATAATGATAAATATAAGAAACTTCCATAACTCTACATAACATATCAAAATATTGATGTCATTTAGTGGCATGGGCATAAGTATCAATCAACAAAACCACCACCCCTCATTCTTTTTTTCACACACTTTAAATATGTTGCAAGCATCTGCAGACAGAACACCAACCACCAAGCCCAGAGATGGGATTTCCACTTATGCATGCATGTTGCCATTTTAAAAGGCCTGTTTGACATGTACATGGGTGCCAGGGGTCCATCTCTGTGATCCTTACACTAAGCTACCAAAATAATGTTTCATTCGAGTACAGCCCAAGTGCATTAAAATCCTGAAAATGGCATAATGTCATGTGCCCTAAAACATAGCACACTGGACTGAAAGTCCCTTCTGCCAAATTTGACTTTCAAAGCAGAATCGCTGAAATATCTGAGTTGACATTTTATGTACTTATAAATTTATTAGCATTGCATTTTTTCTGAGCAAAAAGGTGAGAACATTCGGGCGCATTTTAAAAAAGCAAGTCCGACACTCATAAATATTTATCATTATTATCATTGTTTAATGAGATACTTAACATCATAAATGTTTCATATCGCTTATATGTGGGAAAAAAAAGCATGATATTGTACAGTATCTAAGGTCATTTGGGGTCACTGTACCACCTAAAGGATTTAAATGATCAAATTTCAAATGATATATTGGTAAATACATAGTTTGACAGGTTTATTGTCAAAATCAGGATCGCATGATGCCAATGACACACGCTTCAACTTAGGCGTTTACCACAAAGAGAAACCACAAAAATGCTGTATAACACCGTTATCAGTGATCCATTAGTGTCTTTGAAGTGGCTGGGGCCGGAGATCCCATCCATTACATTACAGGCCAGGGTTTCGGTCCTGTCAGTGCAGTGGGCCGTCTGCCGCGGATGCCTGTTCTTTGTCTCCCATCATGCCGCTCTTGGGCTTCACCACACTTCTAAGTCTCTCCCTGGACTCTTACTAACACAAGCCATAGAATCTGTGGAGTAACTCGCTGCAGATTTTCAGCTCTTGTTTTCTACGGTTTTATCACTCCTTTGGGTTCATACTTTTCAATAGACTGGCCTGTTCTTTGCTCACTTTGATTGCCAGGTTTGGAGCGCACACACGCACACACGCACGCACACGCACGCGCACACACACGCGCACACACACGCGCACACAAAAAAAAACCTGAAAGGGCTGTTGCAGTGCCTCGAGAGTAAACGTAGAAATATTACAATGAAAATACAATTTGTGGTCAACCATGAGTGTGAATAATCAGTGGCTTAGATACATTGTATGCTATTGATTTCTCTGCTGTACCTCTAAAAATGCATGCAGATACAGGAGCTTCAAATGGTTGTTGATGTCTATGCCTGACTGATTTGTTGTCCAGTGAATAGGATGAAACATCTTGTTGATGAGAGAGGTTAGATGAATAAAGCCAGACTGGTTCGAGCTGGCAGGAAAGATATAGTAAATCAAATACCCACTCTTTGCAAGTGTGCTGAGCAGATATACAATATATACACACGTGGACAAAATTGTTGGCACCCTTCGGTCAATGAAAGAAAAACTCACAATGGTCACAGAAACAACTTTAATCTGACAAAAGTAATAATAAATAAGAATTCTATGAATGTTAACCAATGAAAGTCAGACATTGCTTTTCAACCATGCTTCAACAGAATTATTTGAAAAAATGAACTCATGGAACAGGCCTGGACAAAAATGATGGTACCCCTAACTTAATAGTTTGTTGCACAACCTTTTGAGTCAATCACTGCAATTAAACGATTCCTGTAACTGTCAATGAGACTTCTGCACCTCTCTGCAGGTATTTTGGCCCACTCCTCATGAGCAAGCTGCTCCAGTTGTTTCCGGTTTGAAGGGTGCCTTTTCCAGACAGCATGTTTCAGCTCCTTCCAAAGATGCTCAATAGGATTGAGGTCAGGGCTCATAGAAGGCCACTTTAGAATAGTCCAATGTTTTCCTCTTAGCCATTCTTGGGTGTTTTTAGCTGTGTTTTGGGTCATTGTCCTGTTGCAAGACCCATGACCTGCAACTGAGACCCAGCTTTATGACACTGGCCAGCACATTTCTCTCTAGAATCCCTTGATAGTCTTGAGATTTCATTGTACCCTGCACAGATTCAAGACACCCTGTGCCAGATGCAGCAAAGCAGCCCCAGAACATAAAAGAGCCTCCTAAATGTTTCACAGTAGGGACAGTGTTCTTTTCTTGATATGCTTCATTTTTCCGTCTATGAACACAGAGCAGATGTGCCTTGGCAAAAAGTTCCATGTTTGTCTCATCTGTCCATAGAACATTCTCCCAGAAGCTTTGTGGCTTGTCAACATGTAGTTTGGCATATTCCAGTCTGGCTTTTATGATTTGTTTTCAACAATGGTGTTCTCCTTGGTCGTCTCCCATGTAGTCCACTTTGGCTCAAACAACGACGGATGGTGCGATCTGACACTGATGTTCCTTGAGCATGAAGTTCACCTTGGATCTCTTTAGAAGTCTTTGGCTCTTTTGTTACCATTCGGATTATCCGTCTCTTTGATTTGTCATGAATTTTCCTCGTGCGGCCACGTCCAGGGAGGTTGGCTACAGTCCCATGTATCTTAAGTTTCTGAATAATTTGTGCAACTGTAGTCACAGGAACATCTAGCTGCTTGGAAATGGTCTTATAGCCTTTACCTTTAACATGCTTGTCTATAATTTTCTTTCGAATTTCCTGAGACAACTCTTTTCTTCGCTTCCTCTGGTCCATGCTGAGTGTGGTACATACCATGTCACCAAACAACACAGTGACTACCTGGAGCCCTATATATAGGCCCACTGACTCATTACAAGATTGTAGACACCTGTGATGCTAATTAGCGGACACACATTGAATTAACATGTCCCTTTGGTCACATTATTGTCAGTATTTTCTAGGGGTACCATCATTTTTGTCCAGGCCTGTTCCATGAGTTTATTTTTTAAAATAATTTTGTTGAAGCATGGCTGAAAAGCAATGTCTGACTTTTATTGGTTAACATTCATAGAATTTTTTTTAATTATTACTTTTGTCAGATTAAAGTTATTTATGTGACCATTGTGAGTTTTTCTTTCATTGACCGAAGGGTACCAACAATTTTGTCCACGTGTGTATGTCCAAACATTGAGGCAGATGGGCTGCAACATCAGAAGAGTTCGTCAGGTTCCTGTTCTTTCAGGCAGTGGGTACAGGCTCTCAGAAGGTATACAGATGTTCCTATTAAAATGGTGAGTGAGTGTGTTTTTCTGATCATGATCTCTGAAGATGAAAACAGTCAAACCACACACACATTGAGTGGCAGCGGTCAATTCTTCAGATCTAGTCCATCCAGCGCCATACCTACACCAGTGAGTAGAAAAGCTGGTGACTGCTAGTCATTCTGCCACGTCCTTACGAGTGTAGGTAGAAACATCACTGGTAACACAAGGGACGTGAAGCTACACGCTTTATCCACACTCACTGCCTCATTAAAAAATGATAGTGGATTAACTGTAAAAAGACAAGCAAGCAGCAGGATGAAACTTTAACAACAGCAAGAGCCTCTAAAGTGGCAGTGGATAAGGTGAGCAAGATGTGACACATAAGGGAAGAAAATATTTAGCACTTCTTTACTGCATATTTTAACTATTGTATAAGATGAAAAAAAAGAATGTTTTTTTTTTTTGGCCTGACCTTCATATTAAGGTAATATTCAATATGGAACAGCAGAGAGGTTTAGTGATTAGCACTGTCACCTTGCATGTCCAGGTCCTAGGTTTGATTTCCACGTTGGGTTTGTGTTCATGGAGTTGGCATGTTCCCCCTGTACTTGGTGGGTTTCCTCCAGGTATTCGAGTTTCCTCCCACAGTCCAAAGACATGCAGATTAGGCTAATTGGTGCCCATCCTAGTGCCCATCCTACCATGGTTGTACAAAATAAGAATAAATACAGCAGTCACCATTGGACTACAGGGGTTCCTAGAAGGGTGGATGGAATATTTCATATAGATGACAAACCACTCACTCACTATACCGCCTTATCCTGTATACATGGTCAATGGGGGGGCTGGAGTCTATCCCAGGAGACTTAGGGCACAAGGCAGGGTACCACCCTGGACGGGGTGCCAATTCATAGCAGGGCACACAAACATACACACTACAGGCAATTTGGGAACACCAATTAGCCTAACTGCATGTCTTTGGACTGTGGGAGGAAACAGGAGGACCCAGAGGGAACCAACCAAGCACAGGGAGGACATGCAAACCCCTTGCACACAGACTCAGGGTGGGAATCAAACCCAAACCCAGGAGGCGCACGATAAACTATGATGGTATGAAAATTATTGTCTGTGCTGATTAAATGCTAAAATGTGCAGTGTGGTGAAATCTTTTGATTTGATTTCATGGTTTATGAAACCTAGCTGAAAAAATGGACAGTATTTCTAGAATGTAACCTTGATTTGTACTTAAATATGAGACAATCTTTTTGAGATACACCATGGCAAAGTATACTGTAGCTGCTACCAAATCAAGTCTCAATTTCTTTATCTTTGAATTCTGCACATTTTTTATTTGGTTGTTAGATACACTCAGAAAAATTCAGTAGTCCACGAGCATAGTAGAAATCTGAATCTTAAACCCCAGACCAATCAAGATGACAGAACAAGGTCCAGATGGATGCTCGCTTGCTTCCATCAGCCCGCTGAGGTATCTGAGGTATCACTTCATTCCATGAGACCACTGACAGCAGTGTTAATTAGCACCTAGATGCTGTTTCCCAAGCCAAGAGTTCCCACTGCTAGCCATTCTGCACACACTCCTAAATTCACTGGGCACCGAGCCATGTGTGCATTCTTTAATCTTTTGATGACTTGATGTACTTCTGTATGTGTGTTTTCCAAGCCAGCCAAAACACTCCAGCGGGGATAAAGATTTGGTTTACGGACTGACAGGCTATGAACACAAAGGTTAACCAAAAGTTAACACTAGCCTGAAACTATGACAGATCACAGAATGATCACTCATCAAGGCCACTCCATAAATACGCAGATGATTAAAAGTTAGGAAGGAAGTAGGAATAGGTCCATCATAATGTGACATTGAATATAAATGGTAAAATTTTCATATTAATAAATTTTTTTTATAAAAGCAGAAAATATATAAAGTATAAAACCATAGAATATATGAAATTTACTTCTAATATAAGAAATTATCTTTCTTTAGGGAATGATTTACTGTTTTTATTGGAGCCTCCTGTAGATAAATTGAAAGAAAAAAAGTTTGTTCATTTTTGTCATTCATTCATCTATCATTCCGCTTATCCTATCTACAGTGTCACAGGGAGCCTGGATCTTACCCCCAACAGACTTAGGGCACAAGTCGGGGTAAACCCTGGACAGGGAGCCAATCCATTGCAGGACACACACACTACGATCAACTTTGGGAACTAGAAATTAGGCTAATTTGCATGTTTTTGGTCTGTGGAAGGAAACCGGAAAACCCAGAAGAAACCCACCAAGCATACGAACTTCGTGCACACAGACCCAATGTGGGAATCGAACCTGCACCCTGGAGGTGCAAGGCAACAGTGCTATCCACATATTTGCAGTTTCTTTTTTTTAAATAATTAGTTAGGATTATTATTTATGGTTGGATATTTTCATCAATTTCGCTTTTTTGACACATAATTTATGAATATGTGATGTATGGGTGCCAAAGAAAAAGGAAAAACAGTGGGTGTGTTTATGTTTATGTCCACTTTTCAGCTTAGAGTGAAGTTCACTTCTCTTCAGTAGAAAGATTTTCTGACTCATCGCTGTTATAGGATAATGAAACATTTCTCTCTTGATCGGCGTGGTCTCTCCAAAGTGACTCTGCCCCAATTCAGCAGGATACAAAGGCTCCAAATTATCACGGAATGAACATTCAGACAACACATACACAAGCCTAAAAGGAATTATAATGGATATTAAGCAAGAAAATGAGTTTTCCATGGATGAGAGCAAGGCAGATGGAATTAACTAATTTGCCATCTGTTTCCTGAAACAAAATGGCTCCATTTGGCACATGTGCTTTGAAAGAAGGGAAAGCAGAATAGATGCATCTGATCTTTCTTTTTTTTTTGCTTTGTGGAGGAATTTAATTCATGACCTGTTGGCTATTTGTCCGGTGCCCTACCCAACCCGACTGGTGTGCTATTCTGTGGCCATACAAATGACCTTGCCTCTTTGATCTCTTTGGCCTTGATGCTAGAGTAATGAACCTCTACTGATGAATTAGAGCAGCATCAAATGGCACTCCAATGATAGAGATGCAAAATGAATAAATAAGGAGTTTTGCGAATTACTCCACTTTTTTGTTGTCATTTTATAAATGTGCGTTTAATGACTACAGCCTTGCATATAAATGGCATGCTATTACTAGGAGAAGTGAAACGGCAGACTTCTCAACTGCTAAGAAACTACCAAAAACACCTTAACAAACAGTGATCCCCAAACAATTAACAAATCATTATTTCAGTGAGGGTCAATACCATCTTAGCATGAACCGTCACAGGATTGCAGGAAGTTTCACATCCCTCTCAAGAAACTACAGAGAAGCACACAGGCATATATATTAATAATAAAAGTCAAAGTTGCCCACTAATCCTCCCAGCTCTTTTGAGGTTTTGACCACTAGCTTCTGCCCCTGCTTGATGAATGGATCCTCCTCCAAGCGGGCACAGTACTTCCTCTCCCGGGTCATGTCCTGTCTGCCCCTTGTCCACTACACACTTCCACAATATGTAAAGGGCCTTAGACTCAACCCCCTCTTGGCCTCACTGGGCGCCAACTCAGCACCGACGATCACCCACCCTCCCATGGCGTGCTCTACTGGACGGAGCAAAGTCATTTGGTCTACGTATCTTCAAAGCTACTGATTCATCATGCACAGCATAGAAAACACATACTGACACACTGTCCTTCCAACTGGTGATGACCAACTGATGACATTATGTTTCTGTCATAATATGCCTTAAGCATAGAAACTGTTTATGCTGCATTAGGATGGCTATAACTAAGAGCATATGTTCATTTCGTCCTCAGTGTACAGTGGTTGACAATGTAAGGAAACATTCCACATTAAAACAAATGGTTAATAAAAGGTGAACTGGTGGGCAATACCAGAGCACCAGCACTGCCCTCTAGTGGTTACTAAACTTACCACCACTGACTCAGTTTGGGCCAATACCATGTTTCCAACCAATGGAATACACACTGCCCTGCAAGTTTTAGTGTTTTAAACATTTCAACACTGAAACGGCTGGTAATTAGCTGGCTCTGTGACTCTGAGAAGGGAAAACTTTAAAATGGCACTGATAGTGGAACTAGGGGTTGGAACCAATTCTATAATAATTTTAACACCATTAATTAATGTTTAGAAACATTGAATGTTGGTGCGCCATCTTATTCGACTTATTCAGATCATCTACCAGCCGCCAAAACAAAGAACAAACTAGTTAAATGGTAGACCCTATTTGACTGGGTAAAAAAACAAGTTTGATTACCAGCTCAAGGGTCAGGTCAGGGGTAGCTCAGTGGTTAAGGCACTGGACTACAGTTTGGAAGGTCCCAGGTTCAAGTCCCACTACCACCAAGTTGTCCCTGTTGGGCCCTTGAGCAAGGCCCTTAACCCCAACTGCTCAGATGTATAATGAGATAAAAATCTAAGTCACTCTGGATAAGGGTGTCTGCCAAATCCCTAGATGTAGATTACCAATGCTACATTTAACTTTAAGTTCACTGTCTACAACTTGTAAACACTGCTTTAACTTGAAATTTCAACTCTTCTATCTGGGGTGTCTAATTTCTTTGTTTAACGAGTGACGTCAACGCAACATGTATGTGCACACTGTGAACGATGTGAAATTCCCCCTGTTCCCCTTATTGCTAAGCTTGTTACTAACATACTTACTATTGTCCATTGAACATTACGTTAAGTTAACTAAAGGGCAGTAAATGTAACTCAGGGCAGTAAATGTAACAGAACAATTAAAATAGACTTTTACAATTTTTTTTTACTTACAAACATCCTTACATGAGAAAAGAAGTTATTTTAAAAAATATTTTACAAATTACCACTTACAATGCAGCGTGTGCAAAAAAATAGTGCTACAATAATGCTACATATTAGAGATTAAAGAGAGAGAGAGAGAGAGAGAGAGAGAGAGAGAGAGAGAGAGAGAGAACATTTATCAATCAATTTAGGCGGGTAAAAAAGTAACCTGGATGGAATTTTATTATTACCAGCTTTCAAAGATTATCTACAAGCTTTATAAGCTAGGCCTGTTTTAACAGCTGGTAACTGGCCAGACCAAGCTGGATTTTTCAGCAGGGACAGTAAATTCATGTCATCTGGGGCTTATGTTTTAATTCATTCCTTTCATTTTAAGTCCTAAGGTTAGAAAATAGAGAATCAGCTATACAGGTGCACCTTTGTAAGGTTTGGTAAAAGTCTTAAAGGCAATTAAGATGCCAAATTTAAATGTGATTTAAACATGCAGTGAGTGCTGATAGTAACAACTTAGGTTTATTCTATCTGAAAATTTTATTCTATCTGAACTATAACTATTTATAATAAGATTTGTGACCGAGAAACAGCTTTTACCGGCAAATATTTCGTTTCTGTCTACCTCCTCTAGGCCCCTCCCCCACTGTGGAGTTAGGACAGGTTGATGAACAAAGTGTCCATTGTCCCTCACTTCATTTGCTTGGGAAATGCACTACGTAACTCAGGTCTTTCACTGCACTACATTTGTTTGTATTTAGCACTGTGTCCACACTAGACAGTTTTATATATTCAAACATCGACTAGGGTAATACATAAGTAAGTGACTTGATCCACAGCTGTTATCAAAGCCATATGACATTATGGATGTGACGTCATAAAGGGGTGGAGTCAAACAGGAGGTTTCTCAGAGAGAGAATAATGTCATTCGTAACTTTAGCAGAACTCTCTACAAATGAAATAGTAAAGTATACACATTTAATACATATAAAAGTTTTAACACTGTTACTTTAAAAAAATTCCATATTCTTAATATATAAAATATAGTAGGGGAAAATTGGCATTTTATATTCTTAAGCTTTAGACTCTTAACACAGGGAAATTATGATTTTACACATACAATTATACAAGATTTACAAAATGCAAGATTTATACAAAATTTATAATTGATTATGTAATAGTTTTCTACACAATACATATTTAAAATATGGATCAACAAAACATTTTATATGATTTAGACGAATATATTTATCATCATTTGTTATTAATGATTAAACTAAAAGATTGCAGTAGTTTAGCTTCTTTGAGACCTCTATAAAGTACACTATCTATCTGTTATACAGACATAATTATACAGATTTTATTATAATTTTTTTTTATTTCATAATTTGAAGGCTATCAAACTATGTAAAACTGTAAGAAGTCCTGTCCTAGTCAGTCATGATTTTCTTTTATATAATATTTACATGTATACATATATGTATATACCTATAATATTTACATGCTTTCCTGTTAGCCAGATTAGTCAACATAGTGAAGATGACTTGAGAACATTAAAGTATGTGTATACGTGATCATGAAAGTATACTGTATATGAAACCCAGGTTCCGAATCCCAAAGCTGTAAATTGTATAAGATGTAAAACTGTAACTGATGTGACAGAAAAAAGCATCGTAGTGTGATTCTAAATTTTTACAAAACGAGCGCATTAGCCACTAATGTCACAAAGGAGTCCTGATGGTTTGAGTTTCAGTATGGTGTAGCAGTGTAACTCATACAATCTAAATGATTTCACAAAGATTGAAAGATTGTAAAAAAAAAATTGAAAAAAACATGGATGCCTTTATATGAAAAAGCAACCAGATATATATATATATATATATATATATATATATATATATATATATATATATATATATATGTAAAATTATTATTATTTTCTTTTTTAATTAGAAATTAAATTTGACATTCAATGTTGTACTTTGTAGGTTAATTTTTTATCTGTCTATTGTATTAGTTTTGTACAATAAATGAACAGACCGGACATAACTTAAATATAAATTCAATAAACATTAGATATAAATTAAAAACATGTGATCAGAGTTCAGGAAAACAGACACTAGCAAGTTGATTTATTTTCTTATTTTTATTTTTATCTATAATTTCATTTAAGAAGTTATCTGTTGAATGTTCTGATTCAGATCAGGACCAGGACAAGAAAATAACAAAAAAAGAAATCTATCTGCCTCAGATTTGCCTCTCATGACTGTACGAGTGCAACCCAAGAAGCCTTGTTATCTTGAGGCCGGCTTTTTTCCCCCTGCTAGAGACTTTGTGCAATGATTATTTTGATTTTCACCGCCTCCTCTGATCCTTCCAGTGACGAATGAGGTGTCTAACCGCGGAGGGGCAGGGCACATCAGAGCGGTTACGGGGAGACTCTGAGTACACACGGCTACATCAGACATCCAACAGGAGAAAGAAATGGGGGCGCAGAAATGGAGTAAAGAGAAAGCCAAGGCACTAGGCCAAACACAAGCTTGCTTGTAACATTACCTTAGTACACAAAGAGCTCTCACTCACGAATTCAAAGAAGAGCGATTGTTGGTTTGTTGTTTGGAAAATCATGGAAAGGAGGGGGTTTGTGACCTGTGCTTTTTAAACCGTTCCAGTTCATTCGGTTCATGACTAAGAGGTTTGAGGGTGAGTGAAGAAAATGCTGTCAAGCTTGGTGTCTCAAGATTATATTACTAAATAAGACACACGGCCAGAAAAAAAATCTAATTGCTATAAATACACAAAGTACAGAATGAGAGGGGGAAATGTAATACCTCTTTTTAGTTTTCTTTATAGGTTTACCTCAATCTTCAACCAGAATACAACAAGAAATGAAACTACAATTTGGAAGCAAACGGTAGCATTAATGCGATGCAGTTTTAATAAATAGACTGAACCGTATACTAGCATCAAAGTAAACCAGAACTTAACATACAATTATCGTTAAAAAAGAAAAATTATGATAAATAAATAAATAAATAAATAAAAGAAGAGCTTGGAAAACACTAAAAAGCCATTAAAAGCGTAAGCGCTCGACATTGGCATGGCCAAACCAGAGGCCCATCATCTCTTATGAATAATACAAGCCACATGGAGACGAAAGAGGGGACTTGTTTTCCAGGCTTGGATGCGTGAGGAGAACCCGACAAAGCCAGAGGTTGCTTTAGGAAGCCAGGAGCAGCAAGCGGTAGTTGGAAGGTGTTGTCTAAATGCGAATGAGTCGATGTCACAAGGCAGCAGAGTGTAATGATAACCCACTTTTTCCTCTGCCACTCAGTAGGGCGTCTTTATAAGGATGTTCCGATCAACACCAGTGACCTGCGGACTCTCAAAATAACCCTGCATTTATAATATCTTGAGCATACAATACGCAGTATATTACTTCTAGCAATTTACTAATCAGTCCAGTTTTCTGTTGTGTTAATGTGCTGCATAAATCTGCATTCTTTTTATTTGAGATCGTGCACGTGTACAATCTCTGCATAGTCTGCATATCCTGCAAATAGTATAACTATCCTGCAAGTTATACCATAGCACTGTGGGAATTGTCAGATCTCATTTGTCGAACAGTGTTCCTAATTATAATAGTAGAATTATAATCTAATTATAATAGTAATTCTAATTACTAAAACGGCAGCTTCAATTGAAGTTCCTACTGTTAATCGGATCAAAGGTTTATACTAATGCACAAGATCTAATAATTTTTTTTCTATATAACACATTTATAGGAACGTGCATGGCAAACACTTTAATATAGTCTAATTCTGATAATAAACAGATTTTTGTAAAATTACAAAAATAAGAAAAATGCATAGTAATTAGTATGTTGTTATTATCATCAGCAATTGACTAATTATTTTATTTGTCTATTTATTTATTTAACATGTATGGAAGGAGTCCCCAGTGTCAGCACTTTGTAACAATCACTAGTTTCAATGTCAAATTTTTTTCAGTAGCAGGACAAAGGAAGGACTCTAAAGCTGATAAATTGTACATCATAGAATATACTAGATTTAAAAAAACAAATTGAGTCATTTATTAATGAATTAATACATTTAAAATGTCTTTGTTGACAAATTGTTATGGTACAACAAGAATAAAGCACTCTGACATTCTGTCATAGGAAAATGATTACATTGGACCACATCACACCACCGCAGTATTGATGATTTTCCTGTAACAGCAAATCTTATTTTATTGTGTTTTATTCCCTCCAAAAGCATTTCCTCCAAGCTTCAGCGTTTAATCCAAATGATTACCCACATTTTTCATTTCAGAAAAATTAATAGTAGACTCTAATTCAATAACAAAAAATCTGAACTGAAAAACAAAGCAACAAAAAGAAGATAATTTTATATTTTTATTTTTTATTATTATTATTACTGTGGGGGGGGAGCGGAGAGGAGTTAAAAAACCCTTGCGTGCTGAGAGCGCTCCAGCAAGCAGACTGAGCACATTCTCTCTCCATGTGCTGTAACCAAACGCTCACGCTTCAAGTTCACATAGCTGTCTGAATAGGGTGCATAAGGATTTATCGCAGTGGGACGAAAGATTTTAGCAGACCATCCTGCAGCCTACCTTACACTGGGCTTAATTCGTATTTCATATGTCAGTGACAGGTGGTAGCAGAAAGCAGAGAAAAGGTTTTATTTCTCTCTGCTTTATTAGAATTAATGGGATTTCAGTGTGTTCGGTATGCCATAAGCACATCATCAAACTGTGAGGATGAAAACAAATTATAAGGCTGAAAGAAGGCATCAAAGAACCACTAAAAATAAATCTGATTAAAAAAAAAAAAAAGTTTAATAGGACAAAAAGGAATCTTTTCTGGAATTTAAACATGGAGTCATTCCCAAAATTATTTACATACTACTACATACAAGAAACATGTGAGTCTAACCCCGGTCCAGAATTTGAGTTATTAAGCGATTTTTATTTGGGTTGCCTCAAACAATGGACCACAGATCAAGATGAAAAAAACTGGCATTAAAAGCCACAAAGCTGATGTGAACCTACATTCCAAAGATCAATGCACACTTGCCTTTGGCTCTACTAAGCTCTCAACACTCTGCAGTCTTTACTCCATATAGCGGATGACGGTTCTTTACAGATGTGCACTTTCCCATATTGGGGTCCAAAGTTGACCGGGAGGACTTGAAAACTTCTGGAGCACAAAAGAAAAGAAGCCTGATTTTGGAATCGATTATGCTTGGGCTTGTTAAAGATTGTACAAAGATTTGGGTGGAGGTTTGCCAACACAAGGTGTGAAGAACCAACAGTACAATGAGATGGAGTTCACGTTTAGGACTTCCCAGCTGAGGACATCAGATCCAGATGCCGGCAGTCTGAGAAGTGCTTTTGAAATGAAAATTGACAAAACAAATTAACAAGACATTAACATGCAACACGATGGTGTAACATATATCTGCATTCATTTGTGCATTCCTCAAAATATTCACCAAGAATATGCACCATAACATGAGAGCATCGTGCATCACTACATAGGGTGGTCCAAAGGTCTGAATTAACATTTGTGAAATTTGATAGTTTTACACTCAAGATTGCTTTCGAAACCAAACAGACCTAAGAGAATTTGACTTTCGAGTCATTGTTGCACTGAAAGAAGACATCATCTCTGTATGAAACTCGTGCTTTCATTATGAAATGAATGCAGTCTATTTGAGCATGGGCTGTGATTTATACTTTTTTTTTTTGCCTATGCATCCAGACTTAGGGATGTAGGGGCCACCCTGTATGACTACACACACCTACATGAAAGTTAATGCCTTATGCTCACACAACTTTCCTGCTGTGTATTGATTTAAATAACACTCTGTGAGCTTTCCTGACAATCTTTTTTATCCGGACCCGGCTGTAATTGTGTGCATTACATTTTCTCCTGACTGACGCTGTAAGAAACCAGATAACTATAAAATAATGTGTCTTAATGTATTCGAACAAAAACAAATTTGGGTAAATATATACAAATATTAAGGCTGTCAATATTAATGCATGTGATTAATCTAGATAAAGTTAACAAATTACTATTTTCAAATACATAATATAATAATAAAGTAATGCAAATTAATCGTGTGACCAATTTTGACCCCAATGGCTCTCCATTGTGGCAGGACGGTTACTAGACCTGTATGCTAATAGCATGTTTAGCACGGATTATAAAATGACTGAAGATATATGAGGTTTTATTATAAAAAGCTTCTAAAACAAAAAACAAAGTTGTGTACTCGAGATGCCTTCAAGAGGTACTATTTTTACAAGAATACATTAAACCTAAGATGTGGGCGGTTAACGGCTTTAGGTTGGTGATTTTCAGATCGGATGATCCGACTTGGTTTTGCCCCGCCCCCATACTAACCGGCCATTGCATGCAGTGCTGGTGCCGCTTTTAAACACCTTTAAACAGTGTGTAAACCTTTAAACAATTTGTTAAATGTTAAATGACTGTGATTAACTAGAATAACATTTTTAATCTATTGACAGCACTAGTAAATATATTCAACTGTCCATATATGACTATTGCACAGGGATCATATATAATGTAGTTGGACATATGGGTCTCAAAAATTAAAAAAATAATCATCATCATCATAATTGAAAGTGCACATCGTATTCATATTCGCATCTGTAGCTCTAATAAAACAATACGGTTTCTAAAATTATACCCAAATACTATACTGTATTTAAATTAATTTTTGCTCTTTAAACATAAAATATTGCATATTAAAAGAAGGTTCGATTCATAAATGTATATTTGACCAGTGTTGGGGGACGTTACTTTTTAAAGTAACTAATTGCATTACAGAATTACTGTCATTAAAAAGTAATCAGTTGCATTACAGCGTTACGTTCTGATAAAAGTAACTAGTTCGAGGGCTTTTCCATTGCAGAAAATGAAAACTCCTTTGTGATTCCTCATGGATGTTGTTTTAATCATTGAAATTATTCTACCATCATCACTCGGTGAAGTTTGTCCTATAATCTGATAACTACTAATACCCCTATCTCACCTACGCGGTTTCGCACAGTGGTCGTGAGTACGGTTCGTCAAGATTCACCGCAAGTTTTGGCACTGTGATTACGTTTCCAGCTTTCCGCGTGTTGGTCCTCGCAGAAGCTCGTGGACCTTGCAGAACTTCGCGGAATGTCGGGCGGTCACTCGCGGCGGCTCACGGGCCCTAACACTGCAAGTCAAACCACAAAGGTAAGATAGATATTAACAGCACGAATAACAGAGGAGGCAGGTTATCAGGGGCGGGGCTTGTAGGACGACTTTCACACACATTAACGGAATGACTGCTGTCTGGCTCACGGATTACATTTTTGAAAATATAACTAAATAACTCAAAGTACTTAAACGCGTTAGATTACTCGTTAAAAATTACAAAAGTAATTTATGTACTCTACACCAAACACTGTATTTGACCAATCCTAGAAAGTATACATTTGCACAGCTTCCTTTAACTTCTTAACTTCACATTTTTCTGAAACTGTCAACAATCAATTAAGTTGTCTTTATCAAGTCTCCAAGGCAAGTGCGTCCCAAGCAACTTTCAACAGTTTGCTGAAACCAGAACACCTTTAAACACGCCCCATGAGGTAACACACATAAAAGCTTGTCCTTCCCAAGACGTTCATTGTTGAGATGCCATGTCAACAACTCTGCACCCTGGATGCTCAACAACAAAGGTCACTCCAGCATGTATTTCTGGCTTTAAATGTTGTGTTATTTTATAGTCTTAGAAATTGGCACACAGCTCCAGAATCGTCATTTCCAGTCCTGCGCTCAGGTTGGAAAGTCTGTGCGGCATTTTGTATCATCCTTGGGGTTTGGATCGAATAAGGTTCTGCCTGGCTACTTTAAAAGTGAGTTAAAAAAAAGAGTGTGTGAATGGTAAAGAGTGTATTTCCACAGACTTCACATGCATAACTCTGACCGGGAAAAAGCCATTACCGAAGATAAATGAATGGACGAACAAAAAAGGAATTGACACCTTTGCATATTGCACAATGGTTTTGGTTCTTCTATATATTTAATGTTGGTAAAAAGCTGACTTGATTCAGTAAGGCAGTTCACACGGCCCTGTCGCCCAAAAATCGACTGCTGACTTTCAGTTGTCTCACCAGTTTGGAACAGCAGTGTCTCAGTCCTATCTCAAGTGGACGCTGTGTCAGCCATGGGAAAGATGATAAGGCCTCTTCAACTTTAGAATAGGGCTGGGGTTCGGAAAAAAAACCCCATCTGATAAGACAACTTCGAGAGCACTCTCATCTGTCTCAGAGACCGAGTCCTATCTCTGAGGTTTTAATAGCTCACATACAGGAGCCCCCTTTAAGGACAGGCATTTGTCCAGAGGATCAATACTGAGGTCTACCATGAGATTGACGCATACTTCTATACATTTCCTGAAGCATGATTAGAGGGATGATGAACCTATGGATTCTGTTCAACTAGAGCATATATATCAGTATATACACTCATCGTTTTCTTGCCACCAGAAATATGACGTGTGTTCTGACACCTTTCTTTCTGAAAAAGAATTTACCTTATCCTCAATCTGAGCTCTTCTATTGGATTGGAATACATGGCCCAGCCGTCGCTCACCATTTGTGAGCCACAGTCGCCGGTTTACCTTCCTTGGATCACCTTTGGTATGTCCTGACCAGGGATATCAGACAAGAGCTGCAGTTTTGGTGTTGCTCTGACCCAGTCGTCCAGCCATTACAACTCGGCTCTTATCACAGTAGCTACAGTTACAATATCTCGTTAAAACAGCATCTGAAAGTTAATGGGATACATCAGGCAGCAAGAGAACATTTTGTCCCTGAAGCTGATGTAACAATGAGCAAATGCAAGGACTTGAGCAAACTTGAGGTTCATAGTGAACACATCACATGACCTTAAGTTTTTTTTTTTTTAAATTGAAATTCAGATATCTATTTACCAAAAAGAAAACTGTATATTCATTTAACCGTATTGAAGGAGTCTATAGCGTCAGTACTTTTATATACCAATCATGGGAAAGCATGCACTAGAGCTTGTGCTGTCGAAATAACTTCGTATAGCGTGTATATTGTGGTTATTGCATGTTTAGATCATTTTGTATTCTTTCATGGATGTTCCACAACTACAGTATGTATATCTATGCAGAAAAAGGATTTTTGAAAAGTATGTCATCTTTCTTAAATTACTACACATTTCTGCGGTCAAAGAGGAACGAATATGGTGAAAACAGGGACTTAGGGTCACGGGAACCATCTTCAGTATGGCTCCATACTGTTTTATTCCTTACTTAACATTCATTAATTTGAACAACTCAAAAAAAGAAAAGAAATCTCACAAAATCCCATTGGACACTTCCTTCTTGTCACTGAAGACGACTGGGATTAATTATCCGCACAGCTTGTTCTCTCTATTTCAGATTTAGATTTACAAGCAGACAAGATCTCTAACAGTACGGCCAAGTGATTACGATCACCACGACCTTCCACCGTGACATGGGCCAAGCCGCTTCTTCACTCACCAGTAGTCTCTACCAGTGCTGCTGTAGGTCAGAGTTGGAGAGGCCTTCACTAATCATTAATGGGTTAAATCGGACATATGCATAACTCAGATATGGCACAGATAACCTAGCGATAACAAGAATGAATTAAACTAACCGCGTCCATATGGACCACAGCTTTCAACATGTGTCCTGCAACTGGATGCAAACTTCTGCAGTGGAAATAACAGTCTCATCTTCCACTAGAGGAATGTTTAATGCTTTATCCTACCACCTCCCCCCCCCCCAACGCGTCCTTCAACACTCACATAGGCTTTTTTTGATCTTTGTTATGAAAACATGATTATTTACTGTTTGTCAGAAATGCGAGCCAAAATAGAAAGATTTTAAAAGGATTGTTTTTTTTTTGGCGCAGAAGATGGAAAACGTGGTGTGTCGCTTGGACCCGAGGAAAAAACATATTCGCTGGGAGTGCTGCCATCTTGTGGATGAACTCTGCAGACCTGACCACGGCCAAGATTTGTATTTGGATCCAACAGCTGGAATTTCTCTCCATTTAAAAAAAAAAAACATACTAGAAGTTAATTGTCGTCATTTTATACCTGTATTGGAAACAGATTTCAAAATACATATGTATATAACAAAAAAAATTAACATTGTTATGATACAGTTCACCAAGATTCCTTGAGAAGTCTTCCCACTTTCCAAACTTTGCTTGCTTACCTTTCTATGTTTACAGATTTTTTTTCTTTTCTTTTTTTTTTTTTTAATAGAGGTCTCAGTTTCAAGACATAGACAAGTTATACCTCCATCAAGCCATCCTTTTACCATTTTCCTCCAAAAAAGAGGGAATTATTGAGAGAGTCAGGCCACTGAGACGGATTTGAAGCATTTCATCCCTTGTTGAATATGGTGGCAGGTTGAACTCTACGGTAGGCTGGGTATCTTGTTTAGGTTTCAAGCACTTTCAACAGCTCTCACAGTCTCTTCCTCATCTTGCCTTTCTTGAAGCTCCCGCGGCCGAAGCCGGACTTCATGACGTCGTTTAATCGCTGCTTGTTTCGGCCACGTAGCTTCTTCAGGCCGCCGCTTTGCAGGAACTGCTGCTTGGAGCGTTGTTTGCGCTGTTTCAGGATCTGTTCGCTGCTCTTCAGCTCCGAACGGACCCGTGAGCCGTCCTTGTTCCTGGGCTGAGGGCCCGCTTTGTGTCTGCCCCGATGACCTTAAATGACAGACATGCACATTTATACATCAATCAATCAATAAAAACATACATATATACACAACCAGTTCAAATATTGATTACTGCCCCCAAGTGGCGCAGAGGTAAAGTGCTAGTCTTATCATCCGAGGTCGATTCGCAGGTGAAGTTGTAACTGCAGCCAGGGGCCTAGAAAGCTGATTGGCCGTGATCTCTTGGCAGGGAGATAATTTGGGAACATCAATTAACTTAACCTGCATGTCTTCGTGATGTTGGAAGATACGGAAAAAAATGCACACGGACCCGAGGAATCAAGGCGACAATGCTAATCACTAAGCCACCGTGCCGCCATATACACTGATCAGCCATAACATCATGACCACCTGCTTAATATTGAGTAGGTCTCCCCTTTTTTTTTTGCCACCCAAACAGTAATGGCCAGTGTGTTCTGAAACCTTTCTACTGGACCCAGCATTAACTTTCTCCTCAGTCCGAGCAACAGTAACTTTTCTATTAGGTCAGACTACACGGGTCAGCCTTCACTCCCCATGTGCACCAGTGAGTCTTGGCCACCCATCAGGACCACCGGTGGCGACAAGGTTTTCCTTCCTTGGATCAATTTTGTAACTGGGGAAGGTTCCACTTTTCCACGAAGACAGGCCTGATGCCAACAGCTGTTCTCGGAGGACTCGTGACTGCAGTCGCTCGATAGTTCAGGACTGGAGTTTTCTACAGTATACCTGAGCCTCCAATACCACACACTATGACACGAACACAGTATGATGCACATCAATCCCTGTTATCTATTATCATCCAAATGAGGATGGGTTCCATTGTTGAGTCTGGTTCCTCTCAAGGTTTCTTCCTATTGCCATCTCAGGGAGTTTTTCCTTGCCACCGTCGCCTTGCTCATCCGGGACAATCTGATCATTTTCATTCGTATACATTCACACTTCATACAAACTTCCATAATTCTTATGATTGTGTAAGGCTGCTTCGCCTTCGACGATTGTTAAAAGTGCTATACAAGTAAAAGTGAACTGAATTGAATTTGAATAAAACTGGCCAAATTGCGATGGTTAGAGGACTGGGTCAACACAACAGCTCTTATGGGATGATCCACAGTCTGCAGTGGTGAACCGGCGACAAGGTCCGGGTCGGCCAAGACTAATTAACGCACAAGGAGATCGAACGCTTGCACAAGCAGTCTGATCCAATAGAAGAGCTACTGCAGCTCAAAATGATGGAAAGGCTAATGCTGATTGTGATAGAAAGGTATCAGAAAACACAGTGCATAACTATTATGGTGGTAAAATGGAGGCTTACTAAATATTAGGCAGGGGGTCAAGTGACCAGCTCTACTTCTTTTTATTGCAGTTTTTAAATTACTGATAAAACGATTCCAGTAAGATGCGTTCATACCTCCAAATTTCGGCCCCCTTCCTCCTCCTCCACCACCCTCTCCACCTGAATCATCTGCATCGTCCACCTTGTACTTCTTCTTCCATTCCTCATAACTAGGCTAGAGTATAAGGAATAAATTCTGCATCCCCACCGTTTTCATCGTTTCATTCTAAATTCATACACAACCCGTATACAGTAACTACAACCAGAACGTCAGATAAAAAGGATACAAGCTCTTCTTCGACTTCTTGGCGCTGACCACTTGGCCGCTCTCCGTTTTGATCTTGTTCTTTTTGTCTTCTTTTCCCGTATCCCGGACAAAGCGTTTCCTCTTGCGATCCCTGGTGAGATACAATGAGACAGAATGTATTGCTCATCTATAAAAATACGTTGGATTCAGGATCGATTGAACATGCACGTTCACAAGGGAGTCTCTCCGCTTACCATCTCATCATCTTCTGGTGCTGGTCCATGGTGGTGCTCTCATCACCCATCAGATCCAGAACAGCAGAGGAGGCCTGTTGTTCAAACGAGCTGCCTTCAGCTGCCAGACTGAGTCTACAGACCAAAAAAATAAATAAATAAAAAATAACTGCTTAAAATCCGAACCTGACTCAGTATAGTGTGAAATCGTAAAAGAGAAAGGAAATTCTGAAACTGTATATTAGGGGCTCTTTGGTTTGTTGAAAAGAAAACCTTTATGAATCTATATGTAACCTTAAAAATAATGGTGCATACTGGTACTGTAATTATTGAAAGAAGCATTAAGAGTAATGTGAAACGAATGAAAACAAAACAAAACACGGAAAGAATGGTATGCAAAAGGAATGAATATCTAAACCTTTTAGAATAGTATTAGTTAGTTACGGTTCCAGCTTGATTTGGTTATTACTGTAGGTTAGTGGTTAAAGCATTGGGCTACAGTTCCAGGTTCAAATCTCATGACCACCAAATTGCCACTGGTGGGCCCTCGAGCGAGGCCCTTAACCCTCAACTGCTCGGATGTATAATGAGATAAAAATCTAAGTCGCTCTGGATAAGGTTGTCTACCAAATGCTGTAATTTAATGTAAATTAATGTTATTAAGGATTAATATAAAACATCCCACCGTACCCTCTTTCTGATTCAAAGTCTTTGGGTCTGTAGGGGATGTAAAACTCCTCGTCCCGACCCGACTTCCTGTTCTTTTTCTTCTTAGGTCTGTCCCCGTCCACGTTCTCATCTGATTTCCGTTTCTTTCCTCCAACCACTTTCGAAAACACACCCTGAATAATACGAAAGAGTAAGATTAGTAAGATTCCGTCGTCATCCTTTTGTATGATATTCTTCGACGTTAGGGCTGAAACTGATAATCACCACCAATATCTTCACTTACTCTGTCTAATTCAAACTACATTTTATTGATTAGATTAGAATCATTTCACCAGTTAAAAAAATAAATAAATAAAAAGAAATCTTTACAAGTTCTGTAATGTAGTATAGACTTAACATATATACATAACATCCCATTAGAAAAAAAAACATTGCTTCGTAACCGTGTCACACCCCCTCCTTCACATTCCCCCACTGGCTAGCTTTAACACTATTCATATCGTACCGTACTCCTCTACACACTCCGATACAGTAGGTGGCAGTATGCACCTAGATGGTTTGTGAGCCACAAATAAAGCACTCAGACAAGCAATTATAAACTCACCTGAATGTTTTCATTATCATCACCCTCCTCCACTTCCTCCCCGCGATGCTGCTGTGTTTTAGCTGAGGTCCGTATAGCCGGACGGTTCCGCTGAGTCTCGGCCTGCATCTCTTCTTTCGTCCTCTGGAATTTGTCGACCAGACGGCCGTCCCGAGAACGCTTCGTCCTCATTATCTCACTGGCACTGGTTTTGTTGTTGGAGTTAATCTCGAATATCGTCTGAAAAATTCGGAAATGGTACACATATGGTTACGCATCATAAATCTACAGCAAGTCCCCAACATACGAACGAGGATCATTCCGAGAGCTCATTCGTAAGTACGATTTGTTCGTAACTCCAACAAACATTAAGCTTATTTACTCACAGACTTTGCCTTGTAAGCCTTGATACAGTCGACTATCTGCAGTCTCTCCAACTCCATCTTCTCAAGTCCTGACCCTGGAAACATGTCGAACAACGCAAGATTAGACAGCTCATCAGGACAACCAGACTTAAAAAAAACAAACAATAATAAATAATCACAAACCTAACAGCGGGTGAATGGCTATTAAGGAGAGATCTGTGTTTTTCACCCGCTTTATCGATTCTGGTGAGGGGTTGGGTCGAGACTTCAGGTACTGCATGTAAGCGTTCTCGGAGACCCGTTTGAGATTCTCGAGCTCTAGAGAGTTCTCGTGAGCCGCAAGGACGTGCGAGTCTTCGTCGTCCAGGATGCTCTGTGGGACACGACCGAGCACTCCATCAGCATCTAGACAAAGATGACAAATCAAAGAGTCACTTGCTGAAAGTTTCTGTCAGTTATAAACTTAATGCATAACAAAAGCTACAATCATCAGGGTCTGAGCACCAATGAGAAAAGAGCTGACACTGAAAACAACAATGTTTAAGCCTAACTATTCCTAGGGTAGTATTCCCCTTCTGATCGGAAGGTTGGGGGTTACAACAAGTTGCCACTGCGGTAATGAAGGTGACATACCCTCAGAGTGATCGATGGTTGCATGGTGCAAAGGTCGTCCAAGAAAGAGGTGAAGGTCATAAACAAAGGCCACTTCGTCCAGGCACACGAGACTGAAGGCTTTACCACTCCTACCAGCACGGGCTACACGACCTGCACATCAACAAGAGAGCATGCTCATACACAACATTTAACAGTGCTAATTAAATGTTAGTTAGCTACCAGGCCAGTGTATTATTAATGGGACGCAAGTTGGTTAGTAAAAAAAGAAACATTTAAAACAAACTCGAACCCTTGATCCTGAAGGTGCAAGGCAACAGTGCTAACCAATTAGCCCAATATGCATGTCTTTGGACTGTGGGAGGAAACCCACCAAGCACAGAGAAAACACGCAAACTCCATGCACACAGACCCAAGGTGGGAATCGAACCGGGAAGCCGGAGGTGCACAGTCAGGTGATGGTGCTAACCATAGCCCACCGTGCTGCCACCCAATAATGCACTACAGGCGACTATCAGTCAACGCCGCATGTCTCGGGACCATGGGGGAAGAAAAAAAAAGGAAACCCACCAAGGAGAACATGCGAACACGAACTGGAACCCCATCCATGGAGGTGCGAGGTGACCCCTAACCGTAAGCCACCTCCAAACATAGACAAATAAACGGAATTGCTGATTTATCTGTGCACTGAACATACCGACTCTGTGGAGAAAGAGCTTGCCCTTGGAGGGGAAGTTGTAATTGATGACGTTGTCCAGGAGCGGGATGTCGATACCGCGAGCTGCCACGTCCGTCACCAGCAGCACCATCGCTTTGCGGTGGACAAAGCGGCCGATGTTGATCTTCCTGGCGGTTTGGTCCAGAGCGCTGTATATATACGCGCACTCGATGCCTTGAGAGGTCAGTAGCTAGTCATGAAACATAACACAACGGCACATTACGTATTCCGTGGGCACTCTTGCTATACATTCTCATCCTTTATAAAGCATTACGCATAAAACAAACACTGTCCTTAAGTCTCATGGTCCGTTACCTGGTTGAGATACTCCACGTGGTGTTTGGTGGCGACAAATACGACCGTCTGCTCCTGAGGCTTCACGACGTTCCGCAGAAGATACAGCAACAGCGCGGGCTTGTCGTCCAGGCGCAGGTGAAAAAACGACAGCTAATGGGGAGGAACAAAAAGTGATGTGGCGCACGGTGAGATATTATGATATCCTTCAGCTGTCGAAATGTGTTCATTTGTAAAAATTTACGGTACCTTTAACTGATCACTGAGCTTACTGTCGACATCAAGACGGACCAAGACCGGATCCGTTAAACCTGCGGAAGAGAGGACAGAGATGCGTTCAAGTCAAACCGGGACTTTTGATTGTGCAGAATGACAGAAAATATTGAAAATGCTTTATAACTGTATATAATCCCCTGTTACTCTAGTGCTCTTATCCCAGAGTTTCGCTAGAGGTGCTTGGATACCATCAAGGTAGAAAGTTCTCTCAGTACGCCAGAGCAAGGATCACGTCTAAAACGCTAGCCTCCCGGGAACTCCTTTAATGGCCCAAACATGTGGAAATGTCTTGACGCATGGTCAGGACGTGGCAATATGTTCCAGCCGAGCTCCAGTAGATGATTGGGGACTGGGATAGGTCAGTGGTTAAGCCCTTGGACTACGGTTCAGAAGGTCCCAGGTTCAAATCTCACGACTGCCAAGTTGTCCCAGTTGGGCCCTTGAGCAAGGCCCTTAACCCTCAACTGCTCATATGTATAACGAAATACAAAAATGTAAGTCGTTCTGGATAAGGCGTCTGCCAAATGCCTTGATGTAGATTGTATGTACAGTTCCCACAGACACATTTTCAAGAAATAATGTTGTCGGGAACGTGAGCCACCTCGGCCAGGACGGTCATCATCCACAGACGTACAGCACTGTTTAAAACGTTTGCTCTAAACAAAGTCTCATTACCGGACCGTTCTTGAAGTCGTCCATTAATTCCGATCGGTTTTACACCTTCATGTACAGTAAATATCATCAAGTCCCTGATTTGACTTGAACGCCCCTTATTACTGTGACTACTTTACTCTAAACATAAAATCATCAGATTTTTTTTTTTTTGCTAACTCGAAGTAAAAAAAAAAAGGCAGTCCTGACCAGCTCTGGCGAATTCCACGAGCAGTTTGGGCAGCGTGGCGGAGAACAGCAGGGTCTGCCGGGTTTCGGGGAGACGTCTGATGATCTCCTGCAGTTGCTCAGTGAAACCCATTTCAAACAGTCTGTAAGAGAAGAACCACAGCACGAACGTTATTACGTAAAGTATAAAACTTGACAAGGGAGCAAAGTGCTTCGACACGAGAGAAATAAAACACTTCAAGATGTGCGGTTATGGGAAAAAGGTCGCCTTTGTACTCCTAACAGCACGTCCACTTTATCACTCTAAAGCTGAAGATTTTCAATAACAGTAAACCCTGATGTTTTGATTCCCTTCATACCACAGCAATCTGGCCAGTGAAGAAATGATTAAAAGCACGACATGATCATGTAACGTCACGCAAAACAGGTTTACAATATAACACTGATAAAGAGATGCTCCCGTTTAGAAAACTCTTAGAAATGATTCGCCAGATCAACGATGACGGGCTATTTATTTTTCTATTTAAAATACAAAAGATAAGTCAAAAATGATCTGCACTCCGCTTATATTAAAACGTCTGTTGGTCAAAAGTCGACCATCAGCATGAAAATTCAACAACGCTTACAATTTTCAGGGATTCCCAGGGGCCAGAAGTATTGGAACATCATCAGGAAAAAAGGTTTAACGATCAACAGTGCTCGTTACAGTGAGACGCCGCACTATGCGTTATAAAACACTATAAAGCAAGCCACTCAAAGGACCCGGGGGCTTACCGATCGGCTTCGTCAAACACCACGTACTCCACGCTATGCAGTTTGAGGTTCATTTCCATGACGACGTGCATCAGACGGCCAGGAGTACCGATGATGCTGGGGAAATGCATGGATGATTATTTTATAGCTTAACATTTTACACTAAAATATTACATGACACATCATCATCATCACTCTCTCAGTGTGGTTTATTATTTACTGTAAAATTAACTAGGTTTTTATTATAGTGTTGCGAGAATAAAGAAAAGACTTCATTAACATAATTGTTAACAGACTTACATGTCCGGGTTTTCATGCAGAGCAGCAAACTGATCGTCCATGCTGAAGAAAAAGAATGAATGAATGAATAAATAAATAAATAAATGACTGCTTAAAAGCTAGAGCTGCACAATTATTTGAGGGAAAAAATGGAAATGGCAAAAGGATGATGGATTTTTTTTTTTTACAGATAATATACAAACTATCTGGAATTTATGTAGAGTTAATGATTTAATAAGATCATTTCTGCCATTATTTGTGTTTTTCAATGGAAAAAGGTTAATTTAATAGTTCATATAAATTGCAATCGCAACATATCAAAATAATATCAATATATATTTTTGTGTCTCTATTATTAAGCCATCACCAAAATGAAGCCATCACCTTTTTTAATAAAAAAAGTTACCTGTCTCCACCGAGGATCAGTGCCGTTTTAAGCCCGGTAAACCTTCCTAGCTGGAAAACAAGCGACAAACGCTGAGCAACGAGAAATCAACATGAACTAAAACGCACTGGCAGTGTGTGGCTTCCACTTCACCTCTTTGGTGAACTTCATGGTCTGCAGAGCCAGCTCTCTCGTGGGTGTGAGGATCAGAGCTCTGGCGCCCGTCTGAGCCTGAGGTCCCTTCAACCTCTCGAACATGGGCAACAGGAATGCGGCCGTCTTTCCGCTCCCTGTCCTCGCCATGGCGACGATATCTTTACCGTCCAGGATGACGGGGATAGTCTATCCGAACAGACGCGGACGTCATGAAAAAGGTCATCGGATTCAAATTGATATCAGACTGGTAAGTGATAACTGACCTTTCTTTGGATGGGGGTGGGAACATTGTAGCCTTTCTTCATGACGCCTTTATAGACGGGGTAGCTGAGACCTGTGCGATGGGAAAGATGGATTGAGCAAGACGAAGATCGATATGAAAAATCAGTCATATGTTGGTTTGATTGTTTTAATAAATGGACGTACCCATGGACTGAAAGCCTCCAGACTTTTTCTTTTTCTTGTTCTGGGCGCGCACCATCTCTCTCGTGTCCGGTTCTACATCGGACAAGCAATCGGACGTAGTGGGGAAGCGAGGCAGCTTTTTACCAAACTGTGAAGATTCAGACAGTCCGACATTTCAATAATTTCAACTGAGAACTTACCCAATGCGCCACTTGGAGGCTATTAATGAGATTTTTAGCTTTTTTTTGTAATATTTTATAATTCATATGTTTGCATTTAAGGTAGTAAAATGCAGCAGTTCATCTAGCATCATAAACTACTTTCTAATTGTGTTCCTCGCCGTAGACAGAGTCATCAGTCTTTGAAGAGATAAATGATGTCATGTCTTTCAAATTGCTCCTATGGAGTGGTCGCCATGGTGACGCACCCGCTCGGCACAACCTGGCACAGGTTTTTATGTCGGATGTCCTTCCTGACACAACCCTCCCAATTTATCCAGGCTTGGGACCGGCTCTGGATCTGCTGGCTGTGGTTCGAGCACTGGGTGGAAACTGAACCTGGGCCTTCCACGTGGAAAACAGGAAACCTATACCACAGAGACACTCGTCTGCTTTTCTCATGTCCCTGGATACCCAAATGCGCAGGGACACACAGGAAAGAGACATTTCTATTCCTGAGTTAGCTAATAAGATTTCATGTACCACTTCCTGGAGGCTTCTGGCTATACCCGTCCTGATAATTGCACGTGCTGCTGCTGAGACTGTCTCTCACACCAGAAAGTTTCTTATGTGACGTCATTAACACAAACAGTGTCACTTTAACTTTTCAACATACTTATTGCAGAAAGTCAGTTTTGACAGTTAATAAGTCCATGTGTATTGTTTACGTTGTGTGTGTGTGTGTGTGTGTGTGTGTACTATGTCGTAGATTTAAATAAATAAAAACATGAACTCTTTGATGATCAGTGTTTTTCATAGCAAGGAAGAATATAAGATGAGACCGGCTGTGTGTATTTAAGTCACTCACTATAACGTCGTCTTTAATTTCAGCCGCTAACTCGAAATCTTCTCGATCCGAGTCCATGTCTGGCTCTCTGTGCGCGCCGTGCTTCTTCTTCTTCCACAATTTCTTCTTCCTCTGCGCCATCGTGTCTCGTGTAATATCTCTAAGTAGATATACTGTATAGCTCTCTTCCGAATAAGTCAAAAGAAAAAAAAAACTATTTAAAAAAATAAATAAATACTTCGCACAAATTACTACATCGCCAAAACAGAAGAGCAGGACATTTTGGAACACGTGTGGTCCGGTTCTTCTTCTTCTTCTACTTAGAGTTGAAGCGCTTTACAAGCACGTTGTTGCCCTCTGCAGGACGGCTGCTAAATTACACCGTGCGTAGGTATTCTGTATCTATTTTGTTTGATTAAGTACTATTGCATAAAAACGTGTGATTTATGCATTCAGTCAGTCATGTACTGTAGGATCAATGTGATGCAAAAAAATATATAGAGTATATGGGGTGGTGGTTCAGTGTGTTCAGCCTCTGAGTTATTGGAAGGTCGACGGTTCGAGGTTAGACCCTTGAGCAAGACGCGTCTGTTCCATGGGTGCCATATAATGACTGACCTGAATGGTGCTCTGACACCTACTAACAAAAAAAGCTGGGATGTGCGAATAATAAAGACTTTCACTGTGATTAATTAAGGATGAATATACTTTAACAAAAGCAGGCAGATACAGGTTCCGGTAAGGTTCACGTTAATGCTCGTTTGAGTAATAACTAAAATCACTCATTACACCCATCGTGAACAGAAAAGCATCTCTTTTGTACAGCATGTACATTACATGTATTACAAGCATGTACAGCATGTACATTATAGAACCTTGAGGTGGAAGCGCTGCAATGGCAGAAGAACAGTCAGTCATGTACTAATCCTGTACTAATCAGGTTCTAATCCTGTCAGACAAGAACTGGAGTCTGAAGCTATTATAAGAACAGACTCACTCAAAACCGTTTTTGCACCAGTCTGTGAAACTGTTGTGTGAGTAATCCCCAAAGAGCTTTTTGTTTGTTATAGACACACACACAGTACCAGTCAAAAATATGGATGCACTTTCTATGTCGATGTTTTTTGCTTCTTCATTTATTTCCTTCGTTCTGGAACAGTACTGGAGATTTCAAAACTAATATTGCATTAGGTAATTAATTAATGAACAACAACATGTATATGCTGCATGGTGGGTTAGTGTTCAGCACTGTCACATTGCACCTCCAGGGTCTGGGTTCGATTCCTGCCTTCAGGTCTGTGTGTATGGAATTTGCATGTTCTCCCCGTGCTTGGTGGGTTTCCTCCAGGTTCCCCGGTTTCCTCCCACAGTCCAAAGACATGCAGATTAGATTAATTGGCATTGTGTGTATGTGTATGCACCTCATGCTCTAAGTCTCCTGGGATTAGCTCCAGACTCCTCGCAACCCTGTATACAGGATAACGCTGTATAGATGATGAGTGAGTGAGTAAATGAATGCTGATCTATCTGTCTTATCATTTCAACATAAATGGTTTTTCTAGTTTCTGCCAAATAGTGCAACAGTCAAGATACTGTATTTGGATTTAGTGAATAGACATTCATATTTCAATGATGAATGATGCAGCAGTGCAGTGAATGTCCACAGGGTGGTGGCACAAGCAGAAATAACATCATGAAGAACAAACAGCTTCACTCACTCATGGTCTATACCGCTTTATCTTTGTATACAAGACTTAGGGTATGAGGCAAGGGATGGGGTGCCAATCCATTGCAATGCACACACACTACAGGCGATTTGGGAACACCAGTTAGACTAATCTAAATGTCTTTGGGCCGTGGGAGGAAACCTGGAGGAAACCCACCAAGTAGAGGGAGAACATGCAAACTTCATCCGGGTAATCTGGTTTCCTCCCACAGTCCAAAGACATGCAGATTAGGTTAATTGGCATTCCCAAATTGGCCGTAGTGTGTGAATACGTGTGTGAGTGAGTGTATGTGTGTGTACCCTGCGAAGGATTGGCACCCTGTCCAGGGTGTACCCTGCCTCATGGCCAAAGTCTCCTGGGATAGGCCCCAGGTCCTCTGTGACCCAGAATACAGGATAAAGCGGTATAGACGATGAGATGACGACATATACACACCTCTCATCTCACATGATGGTGAAAAAATATACCATCAAGATAGAAAGTTCACTATAGTGGCCACTATGGCTATGGTTGCATCATTTCATGTGCTTCCCTTCTTATCCTGACACACCCATTACTCTGGAATAGGGTCAAACTGAACTCATCAGGCCACCTGATGCATAAAACTCCAGGAAGTTGAACATAGCAGGTTTTAGTAAAGTGCTGGACAGTTCTTAACCCAATAATAGTTATTTCAATACTCCTTCCTTGTTTTTGGTTCTTGATGCACTGACCAATAATTTGACCCTTCCAACGTGGCGACTTTGTTTTTGACCAGTGAGTAATTGTGCAAAACGCTTAGACATGGAGCTGTTTAAACATTCCATATTTTATTTTTGCACACAGTATATATTTTTCCATGCATCCAGCTACCCTCCGAAAATCCCATTACTTGCAGCTTCATCAAGAATTCTGGACTCTGCACTGTACAGCCTTATCCTATAACTGCCACTCCTCTGTGAAGGGATTTAAAAATGGGCTTTTCCAAAGAGTCTGTGCGACATTAGATAAGGAGAAAGCCTTCAAAAAGCTTCAGAAGCTGTGCTCGGACTTAAGCATATAAATTCTTCTTCGCTTGAAAGAAAGGCCACACAAGTCTTGAGACATCTTCCAGGTACAGTAAACATACAGTACAGTTTTGTTGTGTACGTGAATCCTGATGCTACCACCACTTTGCAATCGACACCGTACTGTATATGAATATGGTAAACTGTATGGTACGGTATGTTACTCAAATGACAGGTGCATCCAACTGACAGTGTAATGGTTTGTGCGGTGGATAAAATGCCATTTTCACACAGCTTAGCTCTGAGTTGAATATTAATAAGGATTTCAAAAGCCTTCAGCTCAGCTCCTACTGTTCCTCACCACTTCACACTCGCAATCTCCCTTTAGAGCCAAGAACGAGGACGCGGGAATCCACAGGAAGGTTTTCCGTTGTTACTTAACCGTGGCCTAAAAAGAAATAAAGTCATCCCGAGTGGAATATATCATTATCCTTGTAAACATATCTCTCATTACGAGGGAGAATCATGGGCAATCATGCACCATATGTTGCTCCAGGGCTGAGAGAGAGAGAGTGGGAGCTTATCGCAAAGCTTGACTTATCCGCAGCATTATGTACTCTAAGAAAGGATTTAGTCTTTAATTCTTGATTAGATAGAATGTCTCTACTGACATAAAAATCTGGGGATATGATGAAGAGATGCAACCTGTTCGGAAGGAGGGGGGGAAAAAACGCAAGGACATCAATGTCAGATGAAATCGGATGAAACAGGGTGATATACAGTAGGTGGCAACAAGAAATGCAATCTATATGTATTAATCATATTAATGATTTTGTACAATACAATCAAATAAACCTCAAGGTTACACAGTAATGTCATTATATGTCCAGTGATCTTGCACCAAGGCGTGCATTGTCACCTTGCACCTACAGGGTCTGGGTTCGATTCCCGGCCGGGTTCAATTCCCACTTCAGTGTGCATGGAGTTTTGATGTTCTTTCCCTATCATTGGTGGGAATCATCCGGGTATTCAAGTTTCCTCCCACATAAAAGGTTAATTGCCTTTCCCAAATTGCCATGAGGGTGTGTTTGTGCGTGTATCCTGTGATGGATTGGCACCATGTCCAGGGTGTACCGCGGATATTGGACAACGACGGAGTGAGTGACGGTGATCTTGTGCCAAGGAACAAGTCCTAAATTCTGCAAAAATGTCATAACTAAAATCAATTTTTAGATATTATTAAGTGATGTCACTCTGTTTTTTGCCACTTGTCCTGTACATACCCGAGTACACCACAGATCATTGCTAGGCACTGATATCATGGTTTATTAATACAAAATCAATTCCATTCAATACAGTTATAATCCCAGAAATATATCAAGCTTATATTTTTCTTGTACTTCTTGTGATATATATTTTTTTACTATTTTGCTCTTCTGTGAAAGAAAAGTTAAAGAAAGGAGAATTAAACCAGTGCGTTTCAGCGGTATGGCCATATATGCGCACAGGGTGGCACACAATGCTCCCCTTATAATAAAACAGACTCAGAAAACGATTCATCCTATCATCAGAAAGTGTGAATTCCAATGATGCCAATTTATGGGTAGGGATGGCATGCTGTCTCTCTCTCGCTCCCCTAGCAATATTAGCCATTTACAGACATCTGTGAGCTCATATATTCAAAAGAGTGCAGATAGTCCTTTATTTTGTATGCGTGCTACACTACCATGTGACTCACCATGAGCAGCAGTTTGAAAAGATCAGTCGAATGGATGGAGTCTGTGTCCCAGAAGACGACAAGGTGTCCCACAAGGCTTAGTACTCGGCTTCTGTTCTTTCTTTATACCTGATCTCTTGGTCATATCCTCTCCTAGCTTTTCATACCATTGTTATACAGATGACATTATTGCTATATGAATTAGTCTAACCTGCATGTCTTTGGACAGTGGGAGGAAACCGGAGTACCTGAAGGAAACCCACCAAAAACGGGAAGAACATGCAATGACCCTGGAGGTGCAAGGTGACAGTGCTTATGTAAAAGTCACTCTAAATAGGAGCATCTGCCAAATGCCTAACTGTAAATGTAAACCTCCCAGGATGGTCATTGTTATATTGCATGACAAAAGAGGTTGCGGATTGGCTCGTGAGCAAATGGGGATAATAGAGATCCATCTGGGTCGATCTGATGTGGAGAATAGAGGTCCCTTGTCTGAGACGTCTAACCAGACACCTGGAAGGGTTGTTGCTCATAAAGTCTGCATAAAGTCTATGTAGATTTTTTTAGCCGTTTTGACCTTCAGCTTTAACAAATACTACAAATGCATTACTGTAATTGAAATAAACACTGTTTATTGGAACACTCTTCATATTTCATGGGACACTGTGGCTGGTTTAATGAAACACTTGTGGATGCCTTGCATCTTGTTTTTCACTCCCGTTCTCTTTCTCGTTTTTATTTGAACAAAAATCCCAGCATGTTTAATGTTATGGTTGAAGTGCTTCTCGCCCCCACCTCACTGTTTAACCGTGTGCTCCGCTCTGCTGTGCTCTGCTGTGCTCAGCTCAGCCTGCACTCACAGCTCGGAGGAGGCTCGGTGTATTTCATGGAATAGTTCTGACAGGCAGTCTAGTCTAAACTCGCTGGTTTGGTTGAGGTAGACTTCCGGTCCAGAAGGGGGAAAAAACATTGCAGAGTTGCATCCATGCATTTGCACACTTGGCTGCATTACGGGGTTGGATTTATTTTGTCATCTGCACTCTTCACTGCACAGGGTGAGTGAGGAATATATTCACAACAATATGGAAAACAAATATGTTTAAATTCTATTTTTTTTAAAAGACTCATAACTTGATTAAATTGGTATCAAATTGTTGTTGTCTTTTTTTTAACCTTATCAATACCATGCAATGCATGTTTTCCTAGAAAGCAGAGGGAGGTACTCCAGTAGGGATGTACTGATTTGATATTACTGATATCTGGTCAATGTTTATTTCTGCTTTGAAATCAGAGCCCTGAATTCATTCATTAATTAATTCATTTATTAATTCATCAATTTCCAATAACTACTTTATCCTAAATGCGGCACCAATCCATCACAGGGGCAACTTTTGGTCGGCTCTAACATTTACCCTGTGTCTGCTGAGTTTATGTAAGCTATACAGTGTGCAATCACTTCTACAACCTGTGTTTGTGTTACTGTCTCTATCTATCTATCTATCTATCTATCTATCTATCTATCTATCTATCTATCTATCTATCTATCTATCTATCTATTTATCTATCTATCTATCTATCTATCTATCTATCTAAAGGTAATATGTCTAATAGATAGAAGGAAATCGGGTAACCTGGACTATTATACGCAAACCTGAGCAACTAAAGAACTATAAAATACAACATAAAATACAACATACAACATAGTGGATATAAACATGTCCATGGCTGAACACAGTTCAGAATGGTGGGAGGGGAATGTATTCTGAAGTACATTCAGTTCACCAAATTCACCAAAATATTAGGACAGTGGCAAAATTTTCTCTTTTTTTCCCTCCCTACATTACGACACTCCCTCCCTTATCGTCTATACCACTTTATCCTGTATACAGGGTCGCAGGGGGCTGTCACAGGAACCTTCAGGCATGAGACTACCCCATGGAAGGGTTGCCAATCCATTTCAGGGCACTTACTCACACTCACACTATGAACGCCAATTTTCCTTAAAAAGGAAAAAAGGTCTGCCATTTGATTCCAGTTGTTGAATTAGCTGGGAACTGTCAACATGCAGTCCAAAGAGGTACCAGTGCCTCACAAGTCAATGAAGCCATCATTAGGCTAAAAATATGACCTATGAGACAGAACAGAAACCCTGGGAGTGACCAAATTTTGGACAGCTTTGTACGTAAGAGAGGGAATTAACTGGTGATCTTGGCAACACAAAAATATAACGAAGGCCACAAGAGAGAAATAAAGTGGATGACTGCATAACAGCTACCAGTGAAAACCCCCTTCACAACGTCTAGCCAAATCCAGAAAACTGTAAAGTTTTTCTTAAAATTTGCCTGCCTAATTTTAATATAAGACCAACTTGAGCTAAAATGATGTGAAAAAAGAATGTGGAGAAGGAAAGGAAGGGCTCATGATGCCAACCTGTTATGGCAGTGTTATGGCATGGGCATGCATGGCTGCCAATGGAACTGGGTCTGTGGTGTTGATAATGTGACTCCTGATAGAAGCAGCAGGATGAATTCTGAAGTGTATAAAGCGTTACTTTCTGCTCAGATTCAGTTAAATACTGTAAAACCGATGGGACAGCGCTCCACAGTACAGATGGATAGTGATGAAAAACAAACCGTGAGAGCAACCTAAGGAGTCGGACCCACAAACAAGCAGCAACTGAACACAGCTGCAGTAAATTCTTGGCAAATCATCTCAAAAAAGGAAATTCAGTGTCTGGTGAGGGTCATGGTTTTCACACCATTCATCCAAGTACAGTAATCCTGATATTTCTTATTATTTTAGTTTGTTCAATTACTGTTGAGCGTTTGAGAACAGAATTAAAGCTGAAAATCTATATACAGTCAAATCCTGATTGCTTCATTCCAAATTAATTGCGCTGGTGTCCAAAAATCGTGTCGCTGTCCAAATACTTTTGGACCTCGCTGAACATAAAAGGCTAAAGAATTGTATAATATGATTTTAACATGGGTGTTTGCTTTAAGTAAGCATGTTTCCTTGAGCTGCTTCATGCTACATTGAGATTTTACATCGCCTTGGCGATTTTATTCACCCAAGAGCATTTAATAAAGATTAATGGGCTTTGGGAATCTGTCTGAAAGCTTATGGGGTGATGATTTAATGGAGTGGTAAAGGGATTTGCGAGGATGAAGTGTATAATTCTGACTGGTATAGAATAATAATAACGTAAGGTTTTGTCTAGAGGTCATGTGCAGGTGTGAAAGAGGAGCGAACTACAAAGACTATCCCTTTAGAGCATGAGGAATATTGCTGATTGCTTTCCAACCCCTCAGTATGGTAAAATTCTTAGCTCTTTAGTTATATGCTATATAGGTTTTTTGGTACATCATCCATTCAAGGGGTCCAGTATAACTAATTAATAATAACATAAAGAAAACAAAATACTTTGGGTCATGATCATCATTAATGGCATGGAAAGCTTTTTGTGATGTGGTCATACTTTTAATATGCACATTTAATGATAATTAAATGTTAATTAATTAATTATAATTGTATGTTGGATACACATATCTGATTTAAAGGATTTAACGAGGACAACACCTAAGCTGTGTCCTGAGTAAAGACATTCACCCCATTTCACACATCCAAAGATGTCATTAAATTGTATGAAGGTTATTAGGTTGGTTTGGATCCCAAGAACTTCCTCATAACTTTCATTTAGTCCCTGGTTTGGAATGATGGAAAATATTAATAGTTTGAAAATTGTGAGAATTTGTATTAATCAATCATTTGCTCTCTCCAATGATATATAAAAAGTAATGCATGTTGATGAGCAAATGTTTTTGTTGATGAGCAAATAACATTAAAAAGTGCATTTTCTCTTCTGTTCTTTTATAGTCCATGGACTGCAGTGCTACGGCTGTAACGTCATCCACGGGCAGAAGTATGTAGATGTTGGTTGTTCCAAGCCTGAGATAATCACCTGTACGCATTCTCACAACGGTTTTAAGCACCGATTCTGCATCAAAACAGAGAGCAGTGAGTACACTCTGCAGTTTATAATCACTTTTTCTCATTTCAAATTGTCGGAAATGTGCAACAGCCTGGGAAAATAGGCAGAGTGACAACTGCAGAAAACGACCAAGAAGATTTTAAATGACAGGAATTGGGTTCAACACATTATCAAAACCTGGAAGGATAGTGCTGAACCGTCAACGTTGTGGAAGAAATGTGATGTTAGAAAAAAAATCATGAATGTGGATCACTTAAACACTACGTTTTGTAGCAAAGTTGCATGGTAAAAAATCAACAGTAAAAACCATGGCTATGTTTAATAGTGAAGGAAATAGCATTTCCAAATGCACACACAATGTGATGAGAACTAAAAACTAAACAGCTATCTGGCCTAGTGTTCATCCCAGAGACATATCTTATTTATATAAATACAATCAATGATCACTATCAGTATGAGGTGGAGATAGATCTAGACAATGACATGACAGATTATATCAACTATGCTCGCCTGTTGATTTATGTAGACATGACCTCCGTTTTTATTGATGACTGCAAATGTTAAATGAACCTTAAATTGTCCTGATTCAGTGTATTCCTCCTACATCACTACTCTCTTTTGTACTGCCAATGTGACATCAAAGAAGTCAATAACAAACCTCATGCTAATGTCCACCTAAGACAAGGTGTCAATCTTGCAAACGTTTGTAGAGCTCTGTATGTTTGGTCAAGGGCTGAGGTAGCACTGTTTTCACCGGCTCAGGAAAATAACAGGGTCAGAGAGTGCTGTTGACGGGCTGTCAGTAATTGTACAGACTGCTGTATGAGACGAGGCTGCTTTAAAGCAGACGCAAGGAGCCTTTGAGTCTCATGGGTTTGATCTGGTCCTGAACAGTGTCTTAATCTAAGCAAAGGACGCTTCAATCCCACTGGAGTAGTTATGTAACAGGCTTCATAACCTCTGTTTGCTCAACATTGCGCATTAAAGTAAAGTGTTAAATGTATGTCGGAAAAGATTTGATGTTTATGGTGAGGCGATTTCACCACTAAACAGAATGTTTAACCATAAATATGCCAACAAAAAAAGAAAACATTATATGTATAATGCATAATGGATAAGATGAAAGCAAGTTATCTTGGCATGCACATTCACAATTCAAACTCAAATACCCTTACATTAAAGTTGTAACATTAAAATGTTGTAGATCTATCTATCTATCTATCTATCTATCTATCTATCTATCTATCTATCTATCTATCTATAGATAGATAGATAGATAGATAGATAGAGATGGTCTGTATTAGATAGATGGTATAAACATGTAGTATAAACATGCGGTACATATACAAAAAAAAAAAAAGTACACTAACATCACCACCAGGTGAAGTGATTTAAACTAGTGACAGGATCATGGGCCCATCCATGCCTGTGTGGCCGAATCCCACAGAAAAGCCAATGCACCACAAGCCTCTAGAAAAAGCACCAAAATCCACAATCAGTAATTTTCCAGCCACAAAAATTCTTCATTACAAAACACTTAACGTATTTAATGTCATAATAAGCTGCATTCTTGCCTTACAGTATATACTTATAAGAAGAATATAGAAAAAAATGTACAAGAAATAGAAAGAAATTGAGATTGAAGGAACGTCTGTTTTCCTGCTTCCTGTTAGACATTTAACTATAAACATATATAAACAATATAATTATGATCATAACCATATACCGAAGAAATATGACAAAGCATGCCATTAAACTATAACAATATCATAATTTAAATTTTTGTAAGTCATTTTGTAAGTTAACATGTCTGCCATTTGGTACTGTCAGATTCTTTGTTGTCCAGTGAATTCTTCATGCTCAGGATTATATAACTGTTATAAATTTGTTTAGCCTTTAAATGTACTTGACCTTCACTATTGAAGAAGGTGATGTCTTTTTTCAATTATTTATGGATTAAAACCCAGCAGTCTTCCCTCAGGGATTTATTGTCATCTTCAAAAGGATTCATTTTCATGCATTTAACATCCTCTAATTCACAAAGAATAATTTCAGACGCAAGTGGGATCCAAACCTCGCCATTAATCCAAAGTTAATGAATGCGAGATGCAGATGTAGATTTGTCACTTCCTCTTAGAACAAAACGAAGAAGGCAAATGAAATTTAATTAGCACCTAACGACAGTGAATAAGATTCACAGGTGGTCCTTCATTATAACAGGCAACAAAAATGTTAGCGTCTGTTTAGATATTGATAGCGGGGACAAACAAAATGCTATTTTTATTTTATTACTCAGTCATACACTGTGTTATTGAAATCAGGTCAATGGCAAGAAGTGGAAACCTGGTGTACCATTAGATTTTGTAAAAAAAAATGGATATACTGTATTTTCCATTTTAGAATAACTGAACTTAAGAGAGGCGGCACAGTGGCACAGTGGTTAGCACTGTCGCCTTGCACCACCAAGGTCTGGTGTTCGCCTTGCACCACCACCTTGCACCCAACCTGGGTTTGAGTCCCACCTCGGGGTCTGTATGCATGGAGTTTGCATGTTCTTCCCGTGTTCGGCGGGTTTTCTCCAGATACTCCACCCACATTTCAAAGACATGCAGATTAGGCCCCTCATAACCCTGCAGACAGGATAAAGCGGTATAGACAATGAGTCATCTAAGAGACTTTTTGTACCTAACTGTACACTGTATAACTGTATAAATGTGGCTAGTTTTGTAACATATTGAAAATCTTTCAGTGCACTAAAAAATAAGTAAGAGTTTACTACAGGGTGATATATGGATAATCACTAGTCTGAACATCTGTGTGTTGTCTCTGGCTCCACAGTGGCACTGGGTATCCTTCTGACCAGCGGCTGCGCCACGTCCCGCCACTGTCAGCAGCATGAGCTTCCAGGAGTGAACATCCACTGTTGTGATACAGACTTGTGTAACAGCGCTACCTGCTGGCACCCAGGAACACTGCATTACATCTGCATGCTGGTTAGCCTGATGGTGATGCATCTGTGACGAAAGAGAACCTCCGAGGATTGGTGTCTATGGAAATGGTTAAAACAATGTTTTGTTTTTCTTTAGTTTTTTTCTAAGCATTTTGTATTATATGCGACCTATAACATTCCTACTGGATGGCCAAAAGGGCCTGTGATGAATACCCTGTCATCAAAAAAAGTAGATGTTGTAAAGAGGTTACGAATGTAAAAAAGCTCATACACTGTAAATAATGAGATTCTGCAGTATTTCAAGATAATACATTATTTGAATTGAATTTTCTGTCATTGTATGCTTGTTTCTCCTAAATTAAATATTCTACATAATCAGTTGATTTTGTTTTGGACTGTATGAAGTTGTCTGTATTAGAATCACAATATTAACAACAGATAGTGATAACAGTAAAACTACTGTAGTCAGCTTTAAAAAGTTACTGCTTGACTATAGATTGTGCTTGAAGTCTGCTTCAGCTGTAAATCTTTTTCTCTTCCAAATGAATTGAAACTAAAAGCAGAACAAAAATGGTAAGTCATTTGGTAAACTATATTTAAACCAATCACCTCAATCTTCAAAATCAGTGGTGCAATAAGTTTAATGCTCACATTAAACCACAGAAATCACTAAAATGTGCTGCACTTCTGCTTTTCGCAGTAGAACTGGGTACAGATCCTTCTACAGATCTGTATACTTCTGCTGAAAATACAGTTAAAACTCTGCCTCAAATAATAGCCACTTTAGTTCCCACTAACAATACAGATTCCCTACTGGTCTTTTCATTTTCTTCTGTAATCTTCAAGTCCGTCTCTTCCTGCAATTTAACCACAGTTTTACGCTAAAGAAAAGTAGAGCAAAAGGGTTCCTTAGAGGATAGATGATGATTGCAAGACATGGGTTGCATTTGGTCAAAGAAATGCTGAAAGAATTGACCTTTTTTTTTTTTTTCAATTTTAACATCTCAGTGAGTCTTAGAAAGCATGCATATACCTATTGAGACAAACAATATTTAAATTCTTTGCTAATACTGGGTGCATTTTACTCTTAAATCAGGAATCAGTAATCAGGGGAAATAGCTTTAGCTATTAAGACAAAGCTTAGTATATTTGTAATATACCCACTCATCCTCTATACCGCTTATAATATACAGGATTACGGGAGGCCTGGACCGTATCCCAGAAAACCGGGGACACAAAGTGTGGTACACCCTGGACTGGGTGCCAATCCATCACTGGGCACAAGCACTCAACCTCACACACTACAAGCAATGTGTATGTCTTTTAAACTGTGCCCTTAATTAAAAAAACAGAATTCCCAAAGGAAACCCGATGTGCGAGGGCACAGTGCTAACCACTACACTATGTGAGTGTATCTTTGGGATGTGCTCAATCAGCCACAACAGCATTAATGAGGTCATGCAGTGATGTCAGATGAAAAGGTCTGTCTCCGGTTCACCCTAATTTTTTTTTTCACTGGGGTTGAGGTCAGAGCATGGGCCATTCAAAATTTTTCTTTCCAACCCTCTCAAAGCATGGCCTCATTCATAGATGTCATGTTGTGTACAATGTTTTAATGAGGAACAGCTGTGAAACATAAAAGTTGACATAATGACATAAAAGTTGTTGATGAAGCTGGAAAATGTTACTTTTGGTGAGGAATGAATGTGACATGCTCACAGTATGAGATTGAAGTTGTTGATGATGCTGATAACAGTTCCATTAGAAATAAACTTGCCTTGCCTTGCTTAGCGAGGAATGCCTGTTCTGCCTGAAAAAAGTGGATGTTGTGAAGAGGTTATAAATATATAAATAAAAAAAAGGTCACACATTGTTACTAATGAGGTTTTGTGGTAGTTCAGGATTATTTGAACATAATCAGATGATTTTGTTTTGGACTTTATACAAAGTTGTCTGTATTACATTATAATCACAATTTCAAAGGAATATCTTCTGTTTCCCACCAACACATAGTGACCACACAGTTCCAGTAAATAAATATTCAAATACTATAGCCTACAAAGACATTGTATTTGTATCTACAGCCTACATAGATGGGTATTTGCAACTTTTGGGATTGGGCATATACTGTAGGTACAGTATGTGAATGTGGGATAGAATTTTAGTCATAGTGTATCTGATTGGCGATTTTAAAAACAGTTAGAATACCTAGGTCAATTAGAACCTATTTAAAAGTAAGGTTTTAATGTGAGGTTATTAGTTTAATTGATTAAGAATAATGAGTGATGTGTTCATTCTTGTTAGCTTGATAGTTTTACGTCGCTCCTGTTGGTGCAAGCTAATAAATAAATATGAAACTATTTGAAAGTAAGGTTTTAACGTGCGGTTATTAGTTTAATTGTTTAAAGATATTGAGTGATGTAAACATTTTTGTTAGCTTGCTAGTTTAATTTCACTCCTGTTAGTGCAAGCTAATAAATAAGCAAATATATCAATGAGAAACTGTTTGAAAGTAAAATTTTAATGAAAGGTTATCAGTTTAATTGATTAAGAATATTGAGTGATGTAAACATTCTTGTTAGCTTGCAAGTTTCATTTTACTCCTGTTGCTGCAAGCTAATAAATGAGCTAATAAATCTAATTAATGTACAGTATTAAGAAAATTGAGTGATGTAAACATTCTTGTTAGCTTAATAGTTTCATTTCACTCCTGTTGGAGCAAGGTAATAAATAAACTAATAAATTAATGAATTAGAAACTATTTGAAAGTAACGTTTTAATGTGAGGTTGTTAGTTTAATTGGTTAAGAATATTGAGTGATGTGCACATTCTTGTTAGATTGCTAGTTTCATTTCACTCCAGTTGCTGCAAGCTAATCAATATAATTAAATGTATTATATTATTTTATTAAGTGTTTTATTTAACTAATAAGAAACACGGGTAAGTTATTAATTCTGACACATTGTAGTAATATCAGCCGCCCTTTGTGTACACTAGAGGAAACCCTGTGTGCTGTGCGCCGCCATCTTGGACAGGCGGCAGTCTCCCTCCTCCAGCCCAGAGGAAGCTGCAGATCCGCTCGGAGTCAAATCAACACCATACCCCCTGGTAAGGATTTTATCTGCGTCTAATCATGGCAGTCATTTTATCCGACACGGCCTTTATATTATTATGACGAACAAGAATCCAACAGTTTCTAAGGGACACAATATTTGAGGAAACACTTCTGGGAAAACCGGTTAGCCTGCTAGCTAATTTCACTCAGGTAGGCAGCCTAGCTAGCATTCTACTTAGCAATGTAGCAGGAAGCTTATTGGTGTCTCAGGGAAAACAGGAAGCAGAGTACTGCTGGACTACACCCACATTTTATTATATTGTATGTTTTATTGAATGTATATATCCCAAGTGTTATTAATGTTAATATAGATGTTACATTATTGTCTAATTGTTTTAGCTTAGATTTAGCATCTGTGGTGTGTGTAGAATAGGGATGTTGGTGTGTTCTACTTGCTAGTCAATATGACTAGTTTTACTTTATTAAAATTAAACAATTCACTTAATGTTGAAAATAAATAAAGTAAACAAATAGACAGTAACGTGCCATTATTTTTATTAATGTGAAAGACATGTTCCAGTCTTTTTAATGTCTTAAATAACTTGTGTTAGCTGTATACAAGTGTATTTATGTTATTAATCATTGACTAGCTCAGTTATTAATGCCTCTGAGGTTTAATTCTCCAACTCCAAACATTTCCTCAGAAAGTCCAGGGTTGTAACTGTACACTCTGGTCCAGGGGTTCACAAACTTAACATTCAAAGGTCCGGATCTGATTTCTATTCAAGGTCAAAGGTCCAGAACGACTAGTGATAAGCAAATGACTTATATTAGAAAATAGTGCCACTGTTTGCCTGTAATCTGATGCTTAAACCAAAGCAACTCTTAGCTTTAAAGCAACTTACAATCAAATGTCAGAAAAATTCAAAATATGTCCAAGTTAGTGTAACAGAAATTGCCTTCAAATTGCTCGAACTTTCAATATTTAGAAGTTTATATGTGTTCTTGAAAAAAGAAATAATAACCACAGGAGAAAAATTGTGTATTTTTTAAATTCCTGAATAAATTATTAAACCAACTAACCTTAAAAACAATACAGACAGAACATGAAAGTCTGTTTGTCGCTAATTTTCAGTTGAACTCTTTGATGGTATTAAACACCATGCACTTGCCTTCTGTTCACGTCGTCATGCCAACTATGTCAAACATGTGACATTGTTAAACTATAGCGTTTGGCCTTCATCTCAGGACATATATTATAATATTTTAATACAGTATCAAACTAACAGTTTATTAATAAGTATAACACTTTTTTCATGGTAGGGAAGATATACTTTATTATATTGTATTATTGCATCGCTAATTTGAGGTGTGGTCTGTGTCCAGATCTGGGTCGGCTCGATTTGATTCACGATACTGACTTCATGAGTCAGTGGAACTTGATTTCAGATATTGGCTTCATGAGTTGGTTTGATTTTATTCATGATGCTGACTTAACAAGTCGCTGTTCTTTTATAATTTCCGCTTTTCGGGTTCATGATACCGGTTTCATAAGTCGATTCAATTCGATTCACAATACTGGCTTCATGTTCAAGTTTAATTTGATTCATAATAGACTCCTGATATTGACATTTATGATGTGTGTGGGAATAACAAATTTACTCAACACATCTATTCACAATTTCTAAAGTTTTTGATTAGTTTTCTATGGCAGCTTTGTCAGTAGTTCTTGCCTGATTTCATAGGCTTAAATTTAACGGATTGTTCTTGTATAAAAAAATTAAGATAATACTATAAATTAATATTTCTGCACAAGCAGCCTTCACACGTGCCAGACTATACAAAAAAAACAAATGTAACCAAGTGGATATCTAAATCTGTGTATCTATATCTCAATATCCATAAAACTGCTTTAGAATAGAGACCGTTGTTAAATGTGCCATATAAATAATGAATTAATAAGCAATAACATTGCACAAGCGTCTCAAACATTCCCAGGAGTAAGTTTTAATATTTAAATTAAAGTAAGTAAATTGCAATGATGTTTATTAGGCAGTGAAATATTGTAGTAATTGACAAATGGCTGTGCCGTATGGTTGTGTTTATTTTATTTTTTTTAGGTACTGTGTTTTTGTTCCCATTGTCCATTGCTGAATGAAAATAACGGACCTGAAAACTGTTTTGAGAATGTAAACCTTGCAATGAAAAATATTTTCTAGAGCACAGTTTAATTTACGCTTGAATGTGTAGCGGTGTGGATGGTTCACATCCTTTTAAGACTTGATCAAGAGTTATGGAAGGAGACTTAAGTGCTGTGTAACAGCCCTGATGCGTCACCACAGCAAAGTGTCAGGACCAACAAGCTTACTTGAGATTTGTACTGAAGTGCGTCATGATCAGGGTCATGTAGTAAACCTCTTTTTAGTTTAGAAGATTTCCACCGCAACCTTAAAGATAAAAAATCACTCTTTTGTTCACTTTGCTGTCTCTCACTGCGACTGCAGTTAAGAACTCATTTCGCTTGTTGTGTTGATCAGCGTGTGTGTTGTTCTGCAGTAAATAAGAAACACTTGTGAGACATTTCTGCTTTCTGAATCAGGGAAGTGCTGAGACGGCAGTCTGGTCACATGGTCTCCTCCTCCTCCGTTTCGCCTTAATGCAGGCCTGCAGGCCGACGTGAGAAAGCTTTTCAGTTTACAACTACGCTGCAGGTATAGAAAGGTAGAGTTCTGTGTGGTGAGATCAGATATGTGATCTCGGCTCACCTTGCAAGCATGTGTGTTATTCTCCTGCTAATGAAGGTGTAGTCTAATGAAAGTGTCACATGAGATGAGCTGGGAAAGCTGGGTTGTGCTGGACGCGTACAACGAGTTTCTGGAGGGAAGAAAAAAGATATATAAATCGTGCTGTATTTAATTAAAAATCACAAAACTGATAGCAATCAGACAAAACTGGTGTGACGACTTCTTTAACAGTCTTTGCTACAAAAGCATTCAAATTAGTATGTTAAGTCCAGAACTGTTGTCATTTTGTAGTTATTTATCAGTGAGTGTAGTAGTGGTGTGTGTCTGTGGATTAACTTATTCAGAGAAGGGCTCTGAATGCCTTTTAGCCCACAAATCAAGGTAATGTAATTAAGTCATATTTCAGAGGCCTGGCCAGGTTTTAATGCATAACACGATAATATCCTCTGGCTTATGTCTCGTCTTATTACCGTCTGAACGTGCTCTGTTTCCTCCCTGAACAAAAATTGGATTAGTGATTATGAGAATTTTTTGTTTGTTTGTTTCCAACCAGCGCCTGATCAGACTCTAGATCATATCTTCAGATTTCTGCCACATTATTTAGTAATAAATGTATTACAGTACATATATCCTTTACGGTGAAACGTCTTTGAAATATATACATTTGATTGATGATCATGATCTTTTCATTGTTGTAGTTTATACTGAATACTTAATAGATGCTTAACACTGAATAGAGCCTCACTATATTTTTTATATATATATATTTTTTTAACAGCACTCATAGAGTTGATGTAAATGAGCTGCTTTTGTTTGTCCAGATGCTGGTTATAGTCAGCAGAATTATGCCACTAATACGCCCCAGAGGTGGCTGATAGAAGATAGCGAGGAAAATAATAATATTGCGCTCTCCGTAACAGGACGCTAGAAGGTTAACTCTCTTCCAATTCACTATAGGTTACTACAGTTGCTTTCACGCATATTGGTTTCTTTTTTTCTTTTTTTTTTTCTTTTTTGCCAAAACTGAATCAAGGAACGATTTAAATCAATTAGGTTTCCCACTTTAGAAAAAAACAACAACTTGTCTTTAATTTTCCCCCTAATTGAGACAGATTTTTGTCCAGCAGTTAGACCTCCCCGATCATAGGACAGCTGCCGGAGTCAAGGATGTCTTTCAAGACTGCTTCCTTCAAGACACGCTTAGAAAGAGTTCTTGTTGAACTGCTGGCTATGCTGTATCACAGGGCAGTGTAGGAGGAGAACACTTTCACCCTGTTTGTAGCAGGACAAGACTGTGGCAGTGCAACCATAACGGCCCTTTGATATTCCTCAGTCAAGGTGTTAATCACTTAAATTCTAATCATAAATATAAAGAAAGTAAATCATACTCTACACACTATACACCATTATCTGTTACAGATGGGGGGAGCTTTACAAACAAAAACATAGATTACTGACAGACTTCTTATCAGAGTGAGTGCCAATAATTCTGTTCATCAACTCGCTTTTAAAAAGAAGTTTGTCTTTGCGTTCCGCCATCCAGTGATGACACGAAGCGGAAAAACGCAGAATATGCTCGCTTAAGAAATGCTAGATAAAATCAGACCATTGAGAAAATCATCTACGATTGAGTCTAAACTGGTTACTAAATATCAAAACCTCTTTTACCGATATTGCACCAGTCACTATGTCAAATCCTTTTTTTCCCCCAAATGTTTATAGTGTTGTTAAAGCTGCTTTGCAGAAATCCAGATGTGGATCCTTAAAGAGCACGCCAGAGGTGACAGCGGATAGCACGATTACAGATCGTCATGCGTTAAAGAGAAAAGACAAACAGTGCAGTGTACAGAAAGAATGTTCAGTGTGAGAATGTTGTGAATTAGTCCTGGGATGAGCATAAAACAATCTATATGATCACATGACCTGTTGATGAATAAGCAGAGATGATTTAACTTTTTTTTTTCTCTCTCTCTTTCTCTACTTTCCTTCTTTCTTTTTTTTTTAGAGCCACAATGGCCACCGCACCGTACAACTACTCGTACATTTTTAAATACATCATCATCGGTGAGTATGAATGACGGCGTGTGGTGGTTATAAGTGGATCAGAACACTGTTAGACTGCATTATGTTTATATTTAATCCTTCATGACTGTACATTTATTCCTCTCTCTTGTCTTCCGTCCCTCTGACTGTATCACTGCCTGTAAATGACTCGCAGTGTAGAAGAGAATGGTCGCCATAGACTCTGACACATTGCCTCACATGATGTCTCTGTGTGGAATGTAACACATGCCCTGTGCTCTCTCTCCTCAGGGGACATGGGGGTAGGGAAGTCGTGTTTGCTTCACCAGTTTACAGAAAAGAAATGTAAGTACCACACCCAGAAATGTAAGTCACACCATTTTAACCCAAAGAAGTGCTCATAAGGCGTAAAAGGGGGGATTTATTTATTTATTTTTGGTAAATCATTATCATCAGTAAGACGAGGCTCTTGACAGTGAATAGCGCATGATGAACATCGTCTCCAACACACATAACGGGCGTTTAGGACTATTGACTGAGCCCCGGATGCGCCGCCCGTCTTTCACCGAGGATGCATCCTGCATCACTCCACACAAGTGGCCCATTGAGAGCGCAAAATAAACAGGAACTTGTGCAGTCTGAAGAGAAAAAGGTTACAGAGTGTGACAGAGAACCTCTGTCAGCTGTTGTAGTGTTGTTGAGGCAAAGAGAAGTCTGTTTGGCTTTCTTTTTTAACAGGAATATATATATATATATATATATATATATATAAGCAAGCTCTTTTGTTTACTCGAAGGTGCCCTGGTTTTATTATAGAAATTTTAGAAGTACAATCGACCCCCTCAGTCGCAGATTTTTTCCTTAGAACATAACTAATCATTGTTCACGGAAACCCCTGCAATTTCACTGAAATTTTTAAAAACATTTTTTCGTAATGCTAAACTATTAGGAACAATAGAAGTTTCTAGTTTTGTAACATAAATATTAACGTAAATTCAACTACGTTTCCATATAAAATATAATGCTGTATACTAAAGTCTTGTAGAGAGAACACAAAGTAAACATAGAGGAAAACACGGCTTGTGGTGTTTTATTTATTACCACTACAGTACTTGTACCACATTAAACGACAGCGCATACCAAAGAAATTGTTATTGATGAGAAAATATGAATTACAGTACATATCCGGGTAACATCGGTATTTTACATTTTTGCACTGTGGGAGACACAGCAGTACAGTACTGTACAGTACACGAGTTTATCCTTACATTCGTTTGTTTTTTTAAGGGTAATATATTAAGTTGAGTTTAAAATGAAAAAGTGTTTTTGGAGAATACAAAAACTATAAAAATAGGCAGTTTTAAATTTTTAAACCACGTCCAAAATTTGCGTAGACGTCGAGTGTATGAGCATGTGCAGGTTAGCGGAAACAAAATTCAGAACAGAACAAAAAAGCCAATTCACTGAAAAACGCTCGTTTGCATTGCCAGCGGTTGTTTTCATTTATCACAGTGAACCTTGACTTACGAATTCGCAAGAGTCGTTTTGTGGACCGACAGGCAGGACTGAGCTCTGTGTTTGTTCATCATTGATGCTGTTAGCATGGAGCCGCCGCCTTGTCCACCCACATACATTGGGGACCCCCCTCTCCCCCCCCCCTTCTTTTACAATTTTCTCATTATCTGAAGTCGACACCTCTGTTTTATGTTTTTGGATCTGTTTTGGTGAACTTTAAGGCACGGCTGTGGTTCTCAAGCGGTTATATGGTTATACTGTTCTAAACCGTTGGACACACAATCGTATAGGACGATTGTCTTCCTTCTGCCGTAGAATTATAATTTTCCATTCACTGGAACTAAGAGGCAGAAACTCTAGTTTCCAGTATGATAATACTCCTAGTTTGCCAAGATTGCAGCAGAAGAACTCAGACACAGACTGACCTCAATAACGCTCCTGTGGCTAAATAAACACAGATCCCCATAGCCCTTAAACATAGTCAGCAGAGTGGAGTGCAAATTAAGCACTACATCTGGAGTAAGATCTTCTTGTAGTTCTATGGTCTTGCGTTCAAATACTTTTGGCCACACGGTGCACTTTTCCACTAAACACTGCGGTATGGCCTGGCGTGGTCACTAATCTGATTCCAGAGCTGTCTGTGTGTCCTGTCATACAACAGTACCAGTGGTCATGTGAGTCAGTTCTGAATGTTCTGGGATTGTGAAATCATTCGTCAAAACAATGTGAAGATGCTTTTTATTTTTTATTATTATTATTATTTTTTTAAATGAAGTGAACTTTATCAGATACACTTAAAGAAGATTGTAGCACCGTGCACCTTGTTGTCTGATGATTCACGGAGATTGCGGTCGATCTGCGTAATTTCCAACCACATCCTGTTTGCTACTCTTGCAACTCTGGTTTGAAAGATAACCAAAAGATACCAGCGCTCCTTTGAGATGGCTAATTCAACAACACGACAAAAGTGTAGATTTGCTACTTTGTAGTCCAGTAAAATAAATAAAAATGCCATGTACGAATGCCTGACTTCTCACTGAATCATTTCTCAGCAGAGTCAGGTTGGCTCATCTTCCAAGCATGCTGTGAAATATCGTGTATCCAGAGTTCTATCCATGAGGCATTGTTTCCTTAACGATCATACAGATGATGTCATCTCTCACTTTCCCCTGCAGTCATGGCGGACTGCCCCCACACAATCGGCGTGGAGTTTGGAACGAGGATTATAGAGGTGAGCGGCCAGAAGATCAAGCTGCAGATCTGGGACACGGCAGGGCAGGAGCGCTTTAGAGCCGTGACACGTAGCTACTATCGGGGCGCCGCCGGTGCTCTCATGGTGTACGACATCACCAGGTAGAACTCTGCTCGTCCCTCCGAGTATTATTATTATTATTATTATTATTATTATTTGCAACTGTTTGTATTGAGATGGTAGACTCGTTTCAGTGAGTCACATACCTCAGAAATTATTCCTCGCCATTTTTCTAAATTTCCCCCTGAACCAATCTAAAAAATGTTGCTCATTTATCATGGAAAGAGTTCAGTACAAGCTTAGTATACATCCTGAACCCAGGAAAATCATGCTTGTTGTTTGTCCCGGAACAAAAACCTTAATCAAGATGTATGGATTTTTAACGATTGAACAATTGTACTGCATGGATATTTATTTTAGATAGTGTTAATCCATCGGATTAGCATTTACATTTTATTCGTTTGGTTGGCGCTTTTTATTTAAACACGCGACTTGAGATTAAGCATACAGCATGATGGTTGTTGTTTTTTTAAGGCTGATTATTAGCCATAATATTTTACCCTGACACTATGCAGTAAGTCCCAAATTTGCACATGAGTTCTGTTCCAGAAGCACGTTCGTAAGTCGGATTCGTCTGTAAGTCCGACAAAGCCAGTCTTATACACCTTTGACATGAATATACAATGTAAAGCATTAGAAAAAATATAAACCGAACACACAGGTTTGGTGTTTTGGTTCCACATTATAATATTTTCCCATAGAACTGCAGTCTGTTCGTATCCTTACTGTATAATAATGAATGTGCGATTAGGTGATTGCATATTTGTTTTCTCATCAATAAGGCAGAATATAACGTCAGGTGTTGACGTGCTGTTAGTCTGTCAGTACTGTAGCATTACTCTAACGATAAAGCATATACTCTTGACCTGCCCAATTTTTAATACCATACGAAAACAATTTCTATTTGAACAAGATTTAAAAAAAAACATATTCTGCAAGATAAAACCTGAAAAACTTTTACAATTTTTTATCAAAGGTTTAAACCATGTTTAATGTGATATTTATTTATTTATTTATTTATTTTAAATTTACTTTTTCCACAACTCTTTAAATCCCTTATATTATAACATATTATATTGGTTCAAATAAATAAATTTAATATTTGATATGTATTTGCAATGAAATAGCCTGGGAAGCTGATATGGCACTAAACCCTAAAACAAACAAACGTGCTGTCAGTCTGCCGTGCTCCGCTGCCATTGTTTGTGTTTCCGATTGCTCTCATCACAACTCCTGTTTTTCTCTCTGTCTATCTATCCGCTCTGACAGGAGAAGCACGTATAACCACCTCAGTAGCTGGCTAACTGACGCCCGGAACCTCACCAACCCCAATACTGTGAGTAGACCATGTTGTCTTTTCCCGAGCCTTCACATAAATCTGGTTAATGCGCCTCAGTAGACACCGTTTCACCCTCATTCCCGAAACAAAAGCCTCTTTCACAATGTATGTATTTTTAATTAGTGTACCACTGTTATTAATGCTTATTAATTTCTTTGTGTGTGTGTTTTTTCATTTGCAGGTGATTATTCTCATAGGTAACAAAGCAGACCTGGAAGCTCAGCGAGATGTGACGTATGAAGAAGCCAAGCAGTTTGCAGAGGAGAACGGTGAGATTACACACAGCGTGTGTGTTAGGGATAGGAATCACCGGTCACCTCCTGATATGAAATTATCCTAGGTGCCGATTTTATTACAATTGTATCACAATTTTATAAATACAGTTGAACCTTGGATTGCGAGCAAAATTTTTAAAACAAATTTTAACCCGTTTAAGCAAGTGAGGTCTTGATAACCGAGTACAGTAGTACGCATGCGCTTTGTCTGCCGAGCTTCACGTGATCACAGTTGAGCCAATGGTTCTTCTCTTTCTTGTGCTGTGGGATTGTGGGTAATCGTCTCGATAAGTAGATTTGAGACTAATTTGCTCACAGAGTTTGGAGGGAAAAAGGCAGATCGGCGACTTTGAACTCTTGTAATTTTTGATAACACTGAAGCTTCCGCGCTCAGTAAAGAATCGTTTATATCTGAGGCTAATCACCGGTCACGACCAGTCAAACTAAAAAACAAGCCAATTCTCATCACTGGTTGATCGACCGGTTCATCTCTATCATTAATGTAAAAATAGTAAAAAAAAAAAAAAAAAACATTTAATTTTTTTGGTGACAATACAGAAATCACTACACAAAAGAATTGCAATTCATAACAAGACATTTTTTTTCTTCCATCTCTAATGTATAAAACACATTATTACCCATGCTGCACCATAACCACATATTAGGTTCTTGTAAACATCTACACACACACACACACACACACACACACACACACACACACACACACACACACACACACACAGAGAGCAGCAGTGCTCTTGCTTTACTCATTTCTTTCCTGTGCTCTGCAGGTTTGCTGTTCCTGGAAGCCAGCGCAAAAACGTAAGTTGGTGTCAACAGTGATGAAGGCCTGCACTTGCTGCCTTTAGTTACAGGAGGAAGTTGATGAGTGAGGAATAAAACACGACAGGGCGTGATGGTTAAGGATGAATAGAGAGGTAGGGGTGTGATGCAGATCAATGGAAGTGTTTTAATGCGTCCTTTCCCATTGCACATTTTAATCATGTACTTATTTTATGAGTTTCTACATACAGTTAATGCATTTAATGGTGTGGAACTAATCGTTTCTGTTACCACGACACTCCTGTCATGAAGAGTTGGGTTTTTGGGGTGGGGGTTTTGCAGACCTACTGCCACTAGAGTCACAGTAACACATGAATGATTAGTCTTAGCACTTTCTCCATACAAATCTCAGTGAATGAGCTGTAAGTATAGAAATACTAATGCATTATATCAGGATATATTTTTCAACCAGTTCAACTAGTTGCTAATCGGATTCTGTTCTCCTGGGAGAGGAACACAGACAGTCAGGTTTGTTATTAGGTAAAGGCTTCCGTCGCCATAAAAAAATAATCTTCCTGGTCATCCTTGTTCTCCACAGAGGCGAGAACGTAGAGGATGCCTTCCTGGAGGCGGCGAAAAAGATCTACCAGAATATTCAGGACGGCAGCCTGGACCTGAACGCGGCCGAATCGGGGGTCCAGCACAAGCCGAGTGCCCCTCAGGGCGGACGGCTAACCAGCGAAGCACAGCCTCAGAGGGAAGGATGCGGCTGCTAATGACCAACACTACCTACCCAAACCTTCTCACGACCCCCCCCTCACCGCTCTTCCTCTCACATTAACTCCACCCGGCCTCGTCCTTTTCCTGACATGCAGCGAGGAGGGTGGGGGGGTATGTGAGAGCAGGGGCAGACGAACAGAGGCAACTACACACAGGCTCAACTGTTTGTCCGTGATTCTTCCCCTCTCTATCACTTTCTCTCTCACATGGTTACCCGTCTGTCCTTTTTTTTGTTTGTTTTTTATTCCCCCCCGCCTTCCTCGTCATGTTCTGCCTGAGTATCTGATACACGGTCAGAGATATGAGTCGCTTCAGAGGCGTAATGGCGGCATGACGGTGTTTAAAACAACAGATCGCTGAATGGTCAAAGATCGATTCCGCATCCGTATTGGCCGCAATACCGATACTCAGGATCAGACGGTACGTCCAAACGAGAAGTAAAATCCTGTCAGATTAAAGGTGTATATTTTATTCCAGTGCGTGTTCATTTTTTTTTTTTTTTTTGGCGGAGTGGGGGAGGGTGTTGGAGAGTCTTTCTCTCTCTCACTTTCAAAACAAGACACTTTAAAAACAGCCACTTCTTACTTAATCTTTTAGAAGATTAAGTGTTTGTTTTGTTCTGTTCTTCCCCTCAGTCTTTCTCAATCTGTGTGTGAAAAATGGTGTGGGCTGGGCCACATTTCCCTCCTCGACCCATGTATGTTAGAACTAGAACCAGCATTTGATTTGTTGCCTTACCGTCTTATGATCGATGTTAACGGTATAACCATCACTGTCAAATCTTATCGTTTCTTCTGTCAGAATTAATCATGCAGTTTTTACATGGTTGCTACATTTTTGTTTTATTGTGTTGATCTCAGTGTGACAGGGAGGAAAAAAAAGAAAAGCTTCATTTGTGAACGCCGTGCGGTAGATGCGCTCGTCCCGGCTGTAAATTTGACCCGCTCTGCTGTCTTATAGGCTTGTGTAGAAACACCGCAGGTGACAAAAAGGTGTAAATCCATTAGGGGGGAAAGATAAGTGCCGCTTTCATTCACTGTACCATATAAAACAATACAGCAGCTGTATATATAAATATATATATATTTCCATTGTACAGCGGAGTCACTGGTAACCCTGGCCTAGGAAATTCTCTAACAGTTTCTACGACTTTGTGTGGGCGCGCGTGCGCGCACACACACTCGCTTTGCTTACAGGGTGTTCTGGTTGAATTCCACTACTTACTCACCTCCTCTCAGCTTACAAGGTGGCCAAATCCTTCTATCCGTCTCAGAATTCAGCTCTTCACAGGAAGTTTAGAGAGAGAAAGAGAGAGAGGAACACAGCTTAATGCTGAGAATCAAGTGGTTTCGTTATAAACGAAGCAAACCTGTCGAGGGAACGAGTTCTTCGTACTCTGTCCGTCTCCTCAGCGTACGAATTAACCACTTGCGGCTGCGTCCCGATGTTTAAAATGTATAAACTTTATACGTACAAGTACATTCTGAAGGAACTGCGCTAACATTAAAATGCATCCTCACGTGTATATGATTAAAATGTTGATATTTTGATTTTACGGATAATAAAATATTCTAAACCAAAATGATTTGTTGATTGTTTTGGGAGGGTTTTACATTATCTTGCTTGGTGATATTTAAAACTTTATATAGTTTGGAATTATACATTATTATAATTGAATGTTCAATATTCTATATCTATCTATCTTCTTAAAATGTACAGACACACAGTGTTAGTTTTAAGATCTCTCTCTATATATATAGATATATATGAGAGATCTTAAAACTAACACTGTGTGTCTGTACATTTTAAGAAGATAGATAGATATAGAATATTGAACATTCAATTATAATGATGTATAATTCCAACTATATATATATATATATATCTGGGATGGCGTAAGATGAGTAACGGAACACACAAGATTTTTTGTGCACACATCACGTAAACACTACTGAATAAATTTCCAAGCCAAGCTTAAGGTAACATATAGGCTTTGTTTGATGCAATCGGCCCACAGGAAAAGAAAATATGCTACTTCTATGCTAAAAAATCATTAGTTCATCTCAAAATTCAACAGGTGGCGCTGTACATTTTGTAATACGCGCTGATGAGTGTGCAATTGAAAATTCAATTAAATTTCATTTGTATAGCAATTTTAACAATCATTGTCTCAAGAAAATGAAAAGAAAATTCTGTTACAAAGAAGTCTGTATGAAATGTGAATGTGTATGAATCTAAATTATTAATCTACCTAATAAACGCGATCTCGCACCTTCATTCTGCGCACTTCACCGTAAGGTAAAAAAAAAGTTTTTTTTTCATTCCAAAATTCAACAGATGGCGCTGTACATTTTTTAAACAATGGAGGGCGGGGGGCCGTGCTGCTATAAGAAAACCTTACTACAATGCAAAGTTTATTTTCCAATAACAGCATGCTCTAACATTTCATGTGTGACTGTTCTCCTACAACCCAGAGGAATCTCACAAAGGACACCAACGTTTCAGTAAACGTGTAAACCATCAGGCAAAAATAAAGCATCATTCATTGCATCAGTCAAGTAACAAAATATTGTATTTTACGCAGGAAATTGCACCATGGTTACAAAGAACAAAGTAAGAAATATGTATTTACACAGATGAGAAAATTAGTGTACAAAATTGGTGATGCTTGCATTAAAAAAAAAAAAAAGTAGTGGCATGACTTTCATGAAGATAAAAACAAACAAACAAACAGACGTCAACATTGGCAGTACCATGTTGAAAGTAAGGTTGGCTTCATCCTCAAGCATCGCAGTCAGAGGGCTAAGTGTCGAGAATGCAAACACTAATACTGTAAAATGATACGAGTACAACGAAAATAATTTTTTTTGGTTGTTTTTAGTAAGTGTTTCTGATTTAGCAGTGACGGTTCATTGGTTGGTTAAGTACATGATTTCCTAGCACTCAATACATCTCAGTCTTTACCATGAATGAGTTTTACAAGACAAAGTAGAGCGACTGTGCCACTGAACCATGGGATATCAAACCACCTAAATCCTTAAAGTCTGAACAAATCCGTTTACACCTGGTTGTTTCATGCATATTGGATTGTATTAATCTTCCTATGATATTTTATTCCTTAAATAAAATCATTATAAAAATTCCTTCTTTTGAGGGAGGTGTTTTTGTTATGATGATGTCCTGTCCTGAGGTGACGACAGTAGTGATGTAGTAAGTTTTAATTTAGGAATAGAATCCTGATGCACAGAACAACCAGGTGCATCTGGGATCTTTGTGAGTGTTGTGCAGAACATAAAGTAATGTAACGAGCTTGCATTCTTTCAGATCATTAGATAAAAAATAAAATACAAAATAAAACAAAACATTCAGATACACAAGATGTCGTTTTTGCTGGTCTTGCTTTACCAGTCCTTATCCGGCTCCTAGAAGACAGTAGTGTTCAGGATCAAACGTCCGTGTCAATTACTGTAGCTGAATGTATAAGTTAAAAAAGAAAAAAAAAGCTCAGTCAAGTCCTGGATTTTCAAGGCCACGTCGCTGATTATCTGTCGATTCAGTCTTTAAGGGCAACAATTTTTAAGGCACGTCTGATGAGAAAAAGAACCGCAATGATCTGGACCCTTGATGGCACAGTGATTTTTGTTTTTCTTTCTAATACTTAACCGGGGTCAGTATTAACTTAACACATCACGCAACCCTTTACAGGAAAAAAAAAAATAACAACAACTGGGGGAACAAAGGTCTTGGTCGAAACCGTGATAGTCTCCCATCTGTACATAAAATAACTAGAGCGGATTTCATAAGTGAGCCCCAGATGACACGCAATGTGAGGTTTCATACTGTAATCAACAAAATCAGAAAATGCGTATGATCATCATTAATATCATTATCATAGACTCAAATTTGAGACGTTACTAATACTCAAGGTTGGATCTTTTCAAAGGTCACTGACGTGAAGACACTTCTTTCCTATCATATGAAACCTACAGTATATCGAGTCCTACAGTATTTTTTAAAATGAGACGTGATTTCAGATTGTTTAGGAAAAAAAAAGTATGTCACAGCTATAAAAAAAAAAGAAATTAAAATAAAATAACATAAAAATCCCCCCTTGTCAAGATGATACTTTTTTTTTTTTTTTAATGGTTACCCTGAAGAGGGGAAACTAAAAGGGAGGATCGGGCCCTTCCGCTACCTCTGAACAATGTCACTAATCTCCTTGACAGAAGATAGGAGCTTAGTAAAGTCTTGAGGTGTGCTGGCGCCCCCGGTGGCTGTAGGGCAGATCTGCAGCTCCCTCAGACTGCTCTCCAGCTTGTTGATGGCCTCACGGAACGCGAACTTGTTCCTCATCTGCTGTATGGAGTCCACATAGCTCAGGCAGTACTTGGACAGGTTGTTGCCGGCCTCCAAGACCGCGTTGTGACTGCCCGTCTGCTCAGAGTTCCTGCTGATGGCAGCGCGCAGAAGCTCTGTGCTCTCCAGGACCATCTCCCGCGTGATGGTCGAGTTGGGAATGCGTTCGTTCTGGCGCGTTTTCCTCAGAGAGCGGCGCGTGGTTACAAGGGGGATGAAAGCCGTAGCCGAGCCCTGATCTCCGGCAGGCGAACTTGGCGGTACTCCCTGCGGCTGGCCGGTTGGAGAAGTGGGCGTGGTCTTTGATGGCTGTGCTTTCGAGGTGCTAAGTTTTTTGGTACTTTCCTGGGGCAAGAATGACCTGCCTTGTTCAGAGCCAGACGGGCTTAGGTCAAGACTGACTTTGACTTTAGTGTCAGTAGTTAGATCTTGCGTGGGGCTTCTTGAAACCTTCCCAGATTTGACGCTCAAAGGTGGCGGCGGAGGAGGCGCTGGCTTGGACTTTGAAAACTTTCCCCTGTCCTTCTCTCGCTGACTCGAAATATCTAGGGGTTGTTTGTGTCTGCGCGCCCTGCACTCCTCCCCGGCAGCTCCCAAGGCAGAGAATGCGTTCGATTTGAGCAGGTCTGCTTGGAAGGCACTCGTTTTGGAGCCATCGCTCTGCATTTGTGACCGATGACCTAGCTTGGGGGTTAGGGTCTGCGGACTCGATCCCGGACTAGATTCGAAATCCTTAAAAACCTCGTCTAAAGCGTCTTCGGTCTTCTTGGACAGGCGTGGGGGTGGGGTAAGAGTGCCGCCACGGGGTGTGCTCTTGCGGGGCAGGGCCGGTTTGCTTCCCAAGGTGCTCGAGTCGAAGTGGCGAGACTGGACGTCGCGGGGGAGAGTGACCGACTTCCACTCTGTACGGTCTGACCCTGGGGGCATGCTGGAGGCCGAGGAGGACCTGTGAAAGCGCTTGGAGCTAGACAGATCTTCTTCACCTGGCGGCGTGGTGGCCAGTCTCCCAGAACCGGAAGCTCCTGTTGTGCCCTTTTTCCTCGGGTGTGGAGGAAAAACCTGACCAGGATATGCGGGAGCTCCGTTGGTGACCCCGCTGGATCCGTTATTATTGAGGCAGAGGAACTTTGAAGGGTCGAAACCTAATGTGGCATCATTAAAGGAACAGCCATTGTTGAAATCATCCCTGGGGTGCTTAAAGGAACTGCTACGTGTTGGAGGGGTGGGAGCGGTTTTCTTTTTCTTTTTGATTAAGCTGATCAGTGGGTTGAGGCTGGTCTTGGATTTGGGCTCCTCGTTTAGATTGCTATCTACCAAAAGCCTTTCTTTTCGAGGAAGCATTGGAGATACAGCTACCTCTGCTTCAGCACCGTCTGGGGAAACAAAACTTTGATTTTAGATCAAACCAATATGCTACAGTAGATCCAGGCACCTATTTAAAGCGTTTTGGACAAATGACTTGTGTTTCCTCTAACTCACCAGGGCTGTCTCCATCTTTCTCCATGGGTCTGCGTATCGTCCTAGTCTTGGTCGGAAGCTCTGGGGCCTGCTGTATGGAGCCGAGTGTTAGCTTCTTCCCTTTCTTCCCCAATTCTTTCTCCACCTCTGCCAAAGGAAAATCACCGTGTTATTAAACATGATGGGAAGCGTCAACACAAAGCATGCTTGCTCAGGAAAAAAAATATACTGATGTACCGTCTGAGATGCTGGATTCCTGAAACATCGTCTCAAATGCTTGATGGGTCTCGGCAAAGGACGGTCTCTCTGCTGGGTTCCATTTCCAACCTGTAAGCCCCCAAAAAAAGCATAAAAATCTGCTATTGGTGTTCATTGCTTTAAAGATATAGTTCTAAATATATAAAGATATAAATTCATTAATATCACATTAATAGGGACACCTGCTGATTTATACAGTTTATACAGTGTGTATAAAGCCATGCAGACAGGTCAAGAGCTTCATGTAATATTCACATTAAACGTCGATCTCTGTGACTTGGTTGTTGCCAGATGGGCTGGATTGAGTATTTCTCAAGCTCTTAGGAATTTCACAAACAACAGTCTCTCGAGAGTTCACACAAATTAATGGGGAAAAAAAACAGTGAGTGAGAGAACAGTTCTGTGGGGAAAACGCTTTGCATGCACAAAACACTAGCCTTGAGAGGAGATGGACAAACTACAACAACAGACCACATAATCAGGTGACACTATTATCTTATTAGGAATCCAAAACTTTCTTGGGCATAGACACAGAAATCCAGTTTCCAACTGTCTAGTTTGGGGAAAGATTTTACCCATGATGACCTCAGATTCTTGTTCTTACCTGACAGGAGAGGAGCCTGAAAGTCAGATGTGCTGTGCATTCAGAGATGCTTTTAAGTTCACAATGGTAGTAATTTAACTTTTTCAGCTCAAACCACTCGTTACTCTCCTCTCATCTCATCTCCCTCATCAAGGTGACTGTTGAATATGAAATTTCCAGATCTTGGGTTTAGCGCTGCTAGTGATGAATAATTAGTGAATAATTAGTTCTTTTTGAACGCGTCTTGAAAGTGATTCATTCATATTCTACCGAGCGCACATGCGCAAAGCATCGTGAAACCTCTGGAGGTTTAGTTACGTGAGTAGTTACGTTTGAGACTTTTGGTCCGAATTGTTGGTTCTTTTGTCACGTGACTCCCATAGACGCTGTGCAGTGCAATAGAATCAAAAGAACGAACGACTCATGAGAAGAACCGTTCAATTCTGTTTGTTTCCTGTGTAATGCACTGCATAGAGTCTGTGGGAGTCACGTGACAAAAGAACAAACAATTCCGACCAGAAGCTGCTCATTCTGTAATATTTTAATTACTGGAACTATAGCCACAATTTGAGTTTGAGGTCTGTTTATTTAAAATGTAACATTTCATTTTATTTGAACTAAATGACTCAAAAAAACTATTTGTTCATTTTGATGCTTGATTCAAAGAACTGAGTCACTAAAATGATCGAAACTTCCCACCAGCCTGTTGCAGCAGCTCTCTTTAAGGTTGAACGTTTTTTTACTTAAGATATTGTAACTACTGTAACAAAATTTAAAAATATAGTTACAATATCTATATTGTATAATAATAATAATAATAATATCTGATAATACATTTACAATATTTTACATTTGTGCGCAAGAGAAACTGCAATAACAACATTTAAAACTGTGCAATATAAATAAATGAGTTTTAAAGTTCAACTACTGTATTGTTTTTCTTTTGTATTTATACACTTCTGTCCCTATTTTCTAATTGCAGAATTTTTATTTGCTGCTGTAACAAAGAAATTCCCCTAAGGTACTGTACTGTATATATCATCTTATCTTATCTTAATCAGTAGTTTCTGAAATACTCAAACTACTGTAGCTCACCTGATACTACGTCACAGACGTCACACATTTTCATCATTTCTTATGTCTGAGATGAAGCATGTGTGCTGTTCCTGCCTCATAATTAAAAAAAATAAATAAGTAGGTGTTCTGATGAAAGTGAACGGAGAGAATAACACTCACAGGCTCTCATTAGTTCATAGACCTTCTCTGGGCATCCCTCGGGTCTGTCCATGCGATAGTCCTTCTCAAGTAGCTCATAAACCTGAGACAAATCAATCCCAGGATATGGCGACATCCCATAGGTGGCAATCTCCCATAGCAGCACTCCAAAAGCTGAGGCATCAAGAACACAAGAAAACAATTAGTTTAATTAATCTATTCTTTAATGCACAAGAGCGAATACCTCGGACAAATTCATTCACTCACCCCACACGTCCGATTTGATAGAAAATTTGTTATATGCCAGGCTTTCTGGTGCAGTCCACTTGATGGGAAACTTGGCTCCTGCGTGAGCCGTGTAAGTGTCTCCCGTCATTAGACGACTCAAACCGAAATCTGCTACCTTCACCAAGTGGTTCTCCCCGACCAAGCAGTTGCGGGCAGCCAAGTCCCTAAAGGAGGAGGACGAGATATTACCACTTAATTTAAAGAAAGACTTACATAAGAATTCAATCTTTTACAAATTTCTTTCTTACAAATTTCAATCTTTTTTTTTCTTTTTCTTTCATTTAGTACAAATGACTATTTATCTAAAAAGTTATATCACTATATTGCTTAAATGTCTCAAACACTATCCTAAAAAATTACCTCACTTACTAAAACCACAAAGTAGGCATGACGTAGTCATAAAGGAACGCGCTGACAACTGAATGATGCCAAGAGTGAACATAAAATAAAATAAGCTCACAGCATTAATGCTTTTATAAAAAGACTAATGTAATACTGTGCAGTATGAACCTAGATTAGGTAACGTGCACTTTGTTGTATTTTCGTTCTTTATTCTCCTCTTGCCTGTGAATAAAGTTCTTCTTCTCCAAGTACTCCATTGCTGAGGAGATCTGAGTGGCCATGTAAAGCAGCACGACGGCATTGACCTCCTCGCGGTTACACTCGCGCAGGTAGTCCAACAGGTTACCGTGGGTCATGAACTCGGTAATGATGTAGAACGGAGGCTCCCGTGTACAAACACCTGAGATAATAACATCTGATTAGCCTCGAAGAGTTGCTTCTCATTGGCTTTGCACAAAGTTTAAATCAATCTAATCATCACTCAGAGGCTGGGGTGCTTTAATTACCAGCACACACGTACTTAAAGCAAATATTATGATCTGTATTGTAATAAAAAAATAAATGATGCTCTTTTAATTGGTCTCAGGATGAGACTTACCTAATAGTTGGACCAAATTGGGATGCTTGATTTCTTTCATGACTGCAGCCTCCTTGAGGAACTCTTCTACCTCCATTGTGTCCTCCTGCAAAATGAAAAGAAAAAAAAAAAAAACTACATATATAAAACATTCCTGTGGTGTGTATTGTGGATCCGTTTGCGAAAACAACACATGCTTTACTGACCTTTAGTGTTTTCACAGCAACGGTGAGGTTGTACTTTTTCCAGACTCCCTCGTACACCTCTCCATACTGGCCTCCACCCAGCTTATGTTTCATAGTAATGTCCGTGCGCTCCATCTCCCATTTGTCGTAGTTGGGCGAGACGCCGTAGATGGTGGGCTTGTTGCGTTTGGGCGCTGGGTAATGTAGTGTCGTGATCAGGCCATCGGCTACAGTGGAATGGTGATGCACCAACTCGGCCAGTGTGTTGAAACGACTCTCTGATGACACGTAGAGCTGTGCAGGAGGGAAGGGAAATAAATTAGCATGTGGGCTTTCAAAGTCTGCATACAGGAACATTTATATTTTTATCAACATATGATAATGCGCTAAATGTAAAATGATGGATGGATGGATGGATGGATGGATGGATGGATGGATGGATGGATGGATGGATGGATGGATGGATGGATGGATGGATGGATGGATGGATGGATGGATGGATGGATGGATGGATGGATGGATGGATGGATGATTGGATGGATGGATGGATGATTGGTTGGATGATTGGATGGATGGATGATTGGATGGATGGATAGATGGATGTATGGATGGATGTATGGATGGATGGTTGGATGTATGGATGGATGTTCGGAAGGTCCCAGGTTCAAGTCCCACAACCACCAAGTTGTCCCTGCTGGGCCCTTGAGCAAGGCCCTTAACCACAACTGCTCAGATGTATAATGAGAGATAAAAAAAAAAAAAAAATGTAAGTCGCTCTGGATAAGGGCGTCTGCCAAATGCCTAGATGTAGATGTACATGAATCATTATATTAATTAGAGACAATTCACATGTATCCAAAATCTCACTCATCGTCTGTACCGCTATATCCTGTATTCAGAGTCGCAGGGGGCCTGGGGTCTATCCCAGGAGACTCTGGGCATGAGGCGAGGTACACCCTAGACAAGGTGCTGATCCATGGCAGGGCACACACACTCGTACACACACTACAGGCAATCTGTGAACTCCAATTAGCCTATTCTGTCTGTCTTTGGACTGTGGGAGGAAACTGGAGTACCCAGAGGAAACCCACCAAGCACGGAGAGAACATGCAAACCCCATATACACACAGACGGGAATCGAACCCGGCCCCTGGAGGTGCAAGGCAACAGTACTAACCACAAGAGTATATAGTGTCCGCCCTATATCCTATATAGCTATATATTCTATACTAAAAATTTTATTTAGCTATACTAAAAAAATGATACTAGTTTGCATTTAAGGTGTTGCAGTTCCTCTATAATCCTGTACAACATCATGTGTAATAAAAGCCCAAATATTTGCCAAGTTTGTTGTAACAAAACCTAAAAAATTTTTTTGTGAATTTATAAAATCATGAATAGTAACAGAATCACAATAAAAATCAAATTGCCACCTAGGTATCGTGATATTATATCAGTTGATTCCCATCCCTGATATTTATTTACATTATGAGGATGTAGGAAGTAAACCATTTCCAATAGCAGCGGCCCCCAACAACTGGGCCAAGGAACAGTACTGGGCCGTGGATGATTTCGCAAAAGGAACAAAAATAAATAAATTATATATATATATATATATATATATATATATATATATATATATATATATATATATATATATATATAAACCTGAACCAAAAGTTTGGACACACCTTCTCATTCAAAGAGTTTTCTTTATTGTGTTCTTTAGCCCAAACAACTTTAACCCAGTGGTTTCCTAGCAGATATTCTACCATGAAGGCCTGATTCACACAGTCTCCTCTTAACAGTTGTTCTAGAGATGTGTCTGCTGCTAGAACTCTGTGTGGCATTGACCTGCTCTCTGATCTGAGCTGCTGTTAACTTGCGATTTCTGAGGCTGGTGACTCGGATGAACTTATCCTCCGCAGCAGAGGTGACTCTTGGTCTTCCTTTCCTGGGGCGGTCCGCATTTATATATATAGACATAAATATATATATATATATATATATATATATATATATATATTTTTTTTTTTTCACTTTATTGACTACAAGAGAGTGAGATGGCTTGATAATTTTTCAAAATAAAACATTAATTTCTGTCTGTACCTCTTTCCCACTCTTGTCTCCGTCTCAGTTTTGATGCCTGATAAAACTAAAGCCAATGTTACAAGATAACTCCAGCTAAAAAAACAAACAAACAAAAAAAACTCTCAGGAGACCTCCTTTGAAAAGGGATCATACCCAATGAGGAGACAAAAGATGAGACTTTAAGGCTGTGAACAAAAAGAAAGCTGCATTTAAAATAAAATACCAGGAGCCCTAACTAAATTGTGGATTTAACTCGCTCTATATACTATAAAGGTTTTGAGACAATTTAGACTGTCGACAATCTGCATGAAAAAATCATTTTTTTAAAATTATTTATATAGACAAGTTTTTCTGCAGTGACGAAAACAAAAATGAAATAAGACGAAGCGGACTAGACGTAAGGAACACACTTCGGGTATCACCGTCTCCCGTCACTCCTAGATGAGGCTGTCTCGTTGGAGGGAAACAAGCTCAGGGTTTACTCACACTGATTCTGCATTATAGCCCGATGTATTTATTATGCTACTTAATATATGCTTTGTTACGGGAGTGCGATGGCCTGCGTGTGGAAAATACTTTATCTTACATAAAACTGGTCCATGGTGAAAAAAAAGTTGGAGACCTACAGGAAATACAGGAGATCCCAGTGAATAAGGCATACAGATACAAGTGTGTATAAATTCTTGATTCTGATTGCTCAGAATCTGTTGATTCTCTGATTTTCTGTAACAGCAGCTCTGACAGGCTACAAGCTAAACAGTAACGCATGTGATCAAACGTTATCTTTTCTATAGTAGCAGCTCACAGAGGGACTTGTACGGGAGGCAGGTTACATAAATATAGATTTTAGGTTTCTAACTGCATTTTTATTTATTTTTCATTATCCTCTAGTATCGGTGCTTTGTAACAATCATAATCATTCCTGATAACTATGTGATAACTGAGCCGTACTTGTTTAATGAATGTTCCACAACAATACATACAGCTGTAAAATGTGTATAATTCGTATTCGTCGTTAATTATGAAAAACAATCGTGTTTGGGAAGTGATGTTATTAGAAAATAATCAACACTGAGGCGGTAATTAAATCACATTGTGTTTTCCTGTTGCGTAAAAGGAAAAAGAAAAAAAAAAACTGTAATAAATTCACTACTGACTCAGTCCATGAACTCTGAACAGCCCAAACAATCCAATTTTATTGTTTATCAGAAATAACTCGGCATGCTGCTAAGCACCGTCTTATCATTTGTACACGGGTCTGAAAAAACACACTGCGAGTTGCTGTACGCTTGCCATGGTAATGACTAACAGGATAACTATTATCATGACGAAAAAATGAAGTGACACGCAGCTCCTGGAATGAAGTAATCATAGCTGAGCCTTTAAAAGCCACCAGAAACAACAGAATCCAATAAATCAAGAGGGATCCAGACAACCACCGAATTAATCACCCGGTGTTTAGCGGTCCGAAGTCGGGCTGAGATTAATTGGAAACGGGTGACTGCTCAAAAGACGCTCGACCAGGGGAGTCGGGGGAAAAGCGCATCACTACTTCGATGAAGGCGAATACCCGCCATTCCTCGGCTTCACCTCAGCGTTCTGAGCAATGTGCAGCAGTGACATTCGAGAGCATTCTTTACTTATGATAAAACTGATTAAATGAATCCAGCCTTCTTACATTTTGCAGTGTTTGGAAATAAAGAGAAGACCTTAAGTTCAACTGATATGCTCTTATAAAAGTTGTATCACTCTGGAATGCGTCTGGAAAGTTAATCAGGAATTCCTCTCTATATACAATAAGCAACTCTAAACCACTAAACCACACCAAGTGTTTACATTATTTAGGGCTGTGAAAATGGCTTCGGAACTTTTCTACATCTTTACACATCTTAAGAACGTGATAAAGTGTTGAAGATGTACAAGGGGGGATTTTCCTCCGTAATTTAGTCGTAGTTAATTCCAACCTGTCTCTCTGTTAAAGCGCTGTCTCATAAATGCGACGACTTCCGACCGAACGAACACGTGACGACGGCTGCCTGTATCTTTTCAAACAGCTCACTCGTGCAACACTGGGGATGACGTAACACACTCTGTGTGCGCTATCCATATGGAATAAAATCAGTGTCAAAAATAATCGTGTTTTGTCCGAGTTGGATTCCAAAGTCTACGGCCATGACGGATACGATACAGCTTACAGATATGAGATTTTGTGTGTTTGTTACAGTACATATGACTGACCGTTTACAGCCAAAATCTTTGACAGTGGTGTAACACTACATTCGTGGGCGTAATTTCACAATTTGTCCGTGTAACAAAGGAGTCGTAAAAACGAGTTTTGTGTCTATAAACGGTCAGAGTGTACTTGTGATCCATTATGCCAAGTAAAGGTAAAAAAATATTTTTTAAGTATATATTTTTTTTCAATTGTTCTGACTAATTTTTATTATATTATAAAAAACAAGTAAAACACATGATGTAATGCATTTTAAGAAAATAATAAAAAGCTGCATTTCCCACATTATTCCACTAATAATCATAATACTAGAATAATCAGAATACAATGCATCATGTACACGTTAAAACTTTATAATCTAATCAACAGGTAAACATTCGCCATGTAAACCCTTGATCTGATTGTTTCTCCCATTTCAAACAAATATATTCTGTCTGGGTGTGTCTGCCCCACATGAGGGTAACATTAGCTACTGTGATGAGTTTCCAGAAGGGACATTTTGCTTCCACTGCTGACCTGTAAACTTTTGAAACCTGTCCGTACTTCAGACTTTCATCCACTGATCTCTGGCGCAGGAAGTGCCAGTGATCGACTCAGTTTGGCATTTCACGCACAATGAAGTATCTAATCTAACAAATCCCAGATCAGATTCTTCTAATTAAAAAATTCAATACTTTTTGCAGATTTCCTGCAGATTCACTGCAGACAGACTCACTTTGCACTTAACTGCTTGATGTGTAATGTTTAGCAAATGCCCAATCTTATCAGATCAGAATCTCTATTCTATCAGACTGAATAAATAAGTGTTTAAGGTGGTATGAGTAACTGTGATTTGCCCATTCCACCTTAAAAAAGTTGACTATTTTCCCCAATAACTGCAAGTGGTTTATGTGCCCAGAAGTAAGAGATAAACTGAATACACATTTCACGTATCTGTACTTTACTTAAGGAGTTTTACTGGAGGATACTTTTAATTTTTACGCCGCTCAAACAGACAGCAATGCGCTGTACTTTTACTACATTCCTGCATGGCGTTGTGAGTAGAATTTGAAGCAGGAATTCTGCCACCTGCTGACTGTTATGCAAAATTGCGCAGCTTGCCTTCCCTTTAAAACACACCTAATAATGTACCAGGTGTTTGAAACAAAAGCTTCTACTTTTACACGACTTTCAATCAAGTACAGGATTTGTGTAATGTGCCAACCTCTCTGCTCACACCAGAGAAAGATGACATTTTTATTATGTTGTAATATTTGTGAGTGATTTACAGTTACATTTAATATAACAATCTACTTTACAAACAACTTTCTGTTGTCATATTTCTTATAACAGCTACAGTACCAGTCAAAAGTTTGGACACAACTTCTCATTCAATGCTTCTTTTTTGGGGGGTTTAGTGCTTTTTACTGATTTTCTACATTCTAGAACAATACTGGAGATTTCAAATCTATGAAATAACTTTTATGGCATTAAATAATTATGTAACAACAACAGTCATGAAGTTCGGCTGTTCTGCAACGCTTCTTTCAAGAACAGTATCGTGTCAAGTGCATTCGCAGAACCCATTAAGCACCACGATGAAACCGGCTCTCATGAAAACTTTCCCAGTAAATCAAGACGAGAACTGGTCTATGCTGCAGAGGAGACGTTCACTTAGAGGCCTCAGAAATCACCAGCACCTCAGATCAGAGCCATTATGAAGGTTTTACATAGCATAAGTAGCTTAATATCAACTGTTCAAAGGAGATTATTGGATAATTTCGACACCTTCCGTTTTTTTTTTTATACAATCAAATCAGGAAAGATTAGAAGGTGTGTCCAAGCTTTTCTGTGTTAGGATACATACATTATGTGGTGTGCATCAACTGCTAGTACTATAGTACTGATTATCCATCAAAAACTTAAATGAATTAACATCTAGTAATCTACAAATTGAATTATAGTCAGTGCCATTCTGACCAATCAGAATAAATCACGTTGCGATCTCACCTTGCCATCAGAGGCTGTATTGATGCGATAGTGGTAGACTCGTCCCTCGTAGCGTAGCGAGATGGACCGCTGACCCGGGCTGCTCTCACTCTCTCGCACCAGGAAGCTGCCGTTGATGCCGCTGCTGAGCAGGTACTCGGCGGCGTTGCGCGACACTGGCCCGTGGTACCAGCTGTGCTTTTCCAAACTGTTCACAGGAGTGATGTAGTTGCTGGGCACCCAGCCCTGACCATTCTTGGTCTGCGCTTCGCACCACTCGCCATTGTGATTGTACCCGAGCACTCGCAGCTTCTCGCCTAATAAACCCGAAAAAAAAAACATAGTTTAGAATCGGCACAGAACGCAAATGTACACTTATGCTTATTGTGTATGTTTACGCAAGGTACTGTAAACCTGGAGGATTTACTATCGTTATCTTTAATCCTTCAGAGTAAACCTGTGTCTGCACTGTACAGAGGAGAATCATGATATGAAACACTAACAAGAAACACCACACAAGTTTGACTCATATAACATCCGGACATGACATAGACAAGACTAATGGAGGGTCTGACGTGGTGACTCCTGTATGCTAATTGCTTCATGATAACCTTAACCACAATGTTCAGGCTTTTCCATGCATCATGACAAAGTCACTGCAGTCTGAACATGATGAGGCTTCCTCTATTATTAAACTACTTTCCCTTAAAATTCATGAATTAAGCAAACTCGAATAAATATATACTTGTACATATCCACCCACAACTTACTGCTCGATTTAGGATCATTACCCATCGATATATTTACATTTTATACCATGAAAATATTTCTTTTAGACAAACTCCAAAAAAATAAATAAATAAAATGGACGAAACGAAAGCATTCGTGATATTCAGAGCTGCTGCTTTGTAATTAAATCCTTCTCTCTCTTTATACACAACATCCTTATTCCTGTGCTTACACAAACTCCTGTGTCTGTACAAACTCCGCTGAGCGTCACCGAATTCCTGAACTTGTCTTGAAACCGATGACCCCTCATTTGTCTCTCTACAACCGCCCAATGTTGTGTGCAACTCCCAGAGCTTTTAGCTATTCATACAAAGCATGTTATTCAGTAACCACAATGAAAATAACAGGAGAGGTTTGTAGTAACAAGAGCTAAGGAATGCAGCTCTGGACACACAGATGGACCCTGACATTTTAAGGGAAGGGAAGAAGAAGAAAAAAAAAATAATAGTAAAGTAATTCAAATGCGCCTTCATCATCCAGCAGCTCTGTATGAAACAGTAAAATCTGGATGTAAAAACATGAGATGGAAAAGTACTGAATTTATTTCAGATTAGATTAGATGTGAACATGAAGTTACAGTATGTATTATTCTTAATATATAGGCAGTTTTCAAATGGTGTTCTGAGTAAATTCACATTGCGGTGGATGTGTGATATATACTGTATATACACTACCAGTCAATAGTTTGGCACATCTTCTGATGGTATTACTTCATTTCTGCTTCTTTCTACACTGTAAAACTCAATTTTCTTTTGAACAATTGATTTTTTGATGCATCTGCTACTTATGCTGCATAAATCCTTCATAACGGCTCTAATCTGAGGTGCTGTTTGTTAATTAGTGATTTCTGAGGCTGGTGACTCTAAATGAACTTCTCCTCTGCAGCAGAGGTAACGTTTTGGTCTTGCTTCCCTGATCAGGTCTCCGTGAGAGCCAGTTTCATCATGATCTTTGATGGGTTTTGCAAACGCACTCGACACAATACTGTTCTTGCAAGAACTGATCCTGAACAGCCGGCCTTAAAATTATAACTGTCTGTTGTTGTTGTTGCTTAATTACCTAATTCCATATTTGTTATTCCATAGTTTTGAAATCGCCATATTGTTCTATAATGTAGAAAATAAATCAACATCGAATTAGAAGGCGTGTCCAAACTTCTGACTGGTAGTGTAACTATATATATTTTATTAAATATAACTACTTATTTAAAGATAGTTTCATGACTAATAAACATATACGGTAACATCGTCACTGTTACGCTTACTGAGTGTGTAAGGCTGAATTTCTTCTCCTTTTCCGTCCATGAAATAAAAACCACTCACATCATTACTTAGCAGATTGATACAAAAAAAAAAACTGTTGCTGGGAAATCATTCAACGGAAAGAATTTCAAACGTTAATTACTGATACTAAAATAAAATAATCAAGCCCTTGTTCTTATATGAAAATTCAGAGGTTTTGAAAGTTCTACCAATGAACCGGAATGCTCTGTTTTTTCCGTAAAGGGCAACAACATTAAGAAATTGATCGTGATCGGCGAACAGCTGATTCGCGTTCAGCGGTGCCGATAAAACTCAATAAAAATCAAAGCTGCAATAACAAAATGAAATCTAAACTAATCAATCGATTAATCGAGTTGCATGGAATGCATTGATCCGTGGCATTGTTTACCTTCATCCCCACCTCTGACGGTGTTTGGTAACAATCATTTTGGTGTATCCCAAGTTTAGAAAACGTGTTCGAATTCCTTAAAGATGGAACTCAAATGGCGATACATACTAGAGTCTTAAAATAAAACAGCTAGAGGCTCTCTGACTCTGCAAGTATTTATTATAGTATGTTTTGTCTTTCGGTTGTGTTTCAGACTAGAGCTTAACAGACGACTCCACAGATCAGATTTCAAGCAAACTGAAATCCTAAACAGAGCAGTACCTTGGAGTGTGCTTTAAGATCAAGCGACAGAGCTCATCCACTGTGGTGTACTCATGTACTAACTCTTCCTCTATGCAGAAGATGTCTTTATCTTTGTTCTAATCTCGAGCCTAGTCCTTACTTTAAGATTTGTCTTGGATTTTGTCTTCCTTCAAAAGTAGTCGAGGTTACATTTTCTGCGTTAAGCATCAGACGTCGGTTCAGTGCTGTGAATCCTGATGTGTAAACTGAAGGAGTAGACGACGCTCTCCACATGAAACGGCGTGACTAGCCCGGCTGCAGCTGCCGTAGTGTTTTTCGGCTAGTCGAGTGGAAAGAACGCACATGTTGCGCGTGATAAAGAAAGCAGAGGGGAGATAGAGTGTGAGGTAAATATGTGGATTTCCAGACGGTGACGTCACTCCGCTGCCCAGAATGGACATCCTGTGCCGGTCACTTAACTCCTTACAGAAGCGCTTTCATTCAGAGAGACAACGCTTTAGATCTCAGAAAGCGACTTTAACTGTAAACGTAAATACGAAATGTGTTTGTGAGCAAGGTTTCATCAGATCTTGTCAGGGAAAAAAAAAAAATTGGGAGAAAATATTTTTAAAACTAATAATAAAATAGCTTGATTAGCTATTAGCTTCATTCAATAAGAAATCGGGACTTTTTCTGAGGGAAAAAAAAGGAAACAAACTTGACTCACTGAGTTTATAATTAGTTTGATCTCACTACTTGTTAACTCATTCCAAACCTACACAAATGACTACACAGTGGTGCTGTCTGATCTGCTGCTGTAACCCTTAATCAGGAGAAGTACCACATTTATAAAAAAAACAACAACAACAAAAAAGACATTTGTAGAAAATGTATTTTTGAACATTTTTTGTCTTTAAATATATATGCCTTAAGGTTTGTGAGTGTGTGAAAGTCTTAGACGCCATATTATCTGTAGTGCAATTTTTTTTATTTTAATTCTCCAGCATGCTCAGTAAAACCTAACAGCTGTTTTACTTAGAATACTGTCCACATCTGTATCGAACACTACCGCTTATGTTCAAGCAAAAAGTTTCCACAGCAAATATTGATTTATTGTTTATGTTATTACTTAGTGCTTTTTATAGAAGTTTCTTTTAATGTAGAAATGTTTTCAAAAGCATCATTGCATATGGCTTTTGTTTGGATGTTCCCAAGACTTTTGCACAGTACTGTAAATAAAACAGCTGTTAGGTTTTACTGAGCATGCTGGAGAATATAAGTTCTTTTGGTAACTTTGTCACACTCGCTCCTTTCAATTTTCAAGCAAAACCCAGGAGAATTGACAGATTTTTTATCTGAAATCTGGTCTGTCATGTAATATGTCACTTTCTTTACAGGCATGCAAATATTTTATTCATAAATTTTAGTGCATCTTTGTAGGGAGTGGTCTTGTACATAATAATGCAGACATAATAAACTTGAACAAAAGTTCAAGTATACTTAACAAAATTTGTACTACAGATCAGTATGGTGCCTAAGACTTTTGCACAGTACTGTACATATGCATTTTTGGAGAAAAAATATTCCCACCTGGGCATAAAAAAAAAGATTTGGTTACATATTAACAATGTATGTACATACTTTTTGAAGTACCTTAAAACATAAAACTGCAAACTATTACACACTTCACATACTAAGACTAAAATTGGCGTTGACGCCTTTGAAGACATTTAAAATCGCTTCGGATCAGACTACAACTTTAATTACACTATTGTCTGATTTATCTCAAGCAGCTGTTTATTATACAGTTTTTGATGTATTAAAACTATTAAAAGTATGTAATGTGCATTAAAATAGTGTGTTGTGTGTCACGTCTTTTACTTTTCTTTTTTTTTTTTCCATGATGGGGTTATTGAACAAACTGTTCACAAACTCAGAAGAACTCTTTCAAAAACTCTAGTATTTGCAAAACACGGAAGCGGTTTGTATTTTCTACAAAAACTGTATAAGCTATTAAGGAATTCATCAATTTTATGAAAATTAAATCAATTAAATCAATCAGCTCTCATTAACTGACCTTTAGTGATGCTGAGTGTGTTGTCGCCACTCGCCACGAAGTCGTACAGTGCTACAAACAGATTGGGGTCATTTTCACTGGGTCCCGCCAACAGGTTCTCTTTGGAGTTCCAGCGTGCCGCCTCAGACAGACCAGAGGGCTCAAAATCCGGTCGCTGAAGAGCTTCTGCAATAAAAAAAAAAAATTAATAAAAAGTGCAGAGTGAATAACAAGGAAAAAACAGCTTAGAAACCTGTAAAGTTAAATCAGCTTTGTTAGTCACCACTACGCACTGGTCTCATTTATTCCTCTGACTAACTATAAAGAATTTCCTCATTGTAAAAAAAAAAAAAAAAAAAAACAGTGACCTTAGCTGTCCCATAACATCCATTTTCAAGGCTCTTTCGCAACAAACACACTGCTTCGTTCTAATAATCAAAACCTAATAAACCGTCACATCTGGATATAAAATTGTAATGTTGACGAGAGAAACTTCATTATTTTGACATTGCTCTTCTTTGTTCTTATCTTATAACTCTATAAAGCTTTAACGACGCATCATGTGATGTTAGAAAAACATGTTTTGTTCGATGAGACATAAGAAGGGGGTCTGGCAAGGAAATGAGGCAGCGATAGTGGAAGATAAACAAATGACAGAGAACTGGCTGTGATGTTGCTATGAGGCAAGAACCAGACAAACAAGGGATGGATGTTCTCTCATCAGGGGAGAGTGTGAAGCCTCCTCCAGCTCGTCGGATTGCAGGCGCGATACGTAATAACCTTCGTTGAGGGGTTTTTAGGAGTGTTGAAAAATATGCGAACATATCGGCTCATGGCGGACTATGTAACGTGGACTGATTTCACATATTGTACATGCTCGTGATGCGATCGTGATCAGACACGACCGAGCTATAAAGACTAGAGTCAAACAAAATGTATGCATACCAGCTAGCAAATTCTTACTTGATTAGCAGAAACAAACTTAAAATAAATATTTTGCAATGGTGCTTCCCCTGCTGTAAATACACAGCCTAAAAAAAATTCCACCATTTCAGGTTCACGCCATCATTATTATTAGCTTATTAGCCGTGTAGTCAGGAACTGTTCAGTGGCAGAGCCGACCACAAAAAATGTCATCAGCTAGATGACTTTTTCGTTGATGTCTTAGGTTATTTATAAACTGTTTCATCCTCCCAAAACATCTCCACCTCTGACTTTTGACCGAAAAACTAAAAAGAGACCTTCCAGGAAATTTTATTTAATGTCAAAATACCTGCGCAAATCATTCCTAATTCACGAATCAGTATCAGTATATATTGCACTGTATCAGTATATAATGCACTGATAATTTAAAGTCGTGTACTCTAGCTGTTAATCAAACCGTATAAAAATTACCAGAGCAGCTATTCAGAGCAAAACATTAAATGTAAAAAATTATTTTTTATTCATAGGCATTCACACCAGAGCAGGTTATTCTTAAGTATCATTCTGAAATGTTAACGACAAATGATCAAGTCATTAGTCATTAATGATTTGAGGCAGGGCTAAGTTGGAGTACTGATCAGAAGGTCCCAGGTTGTCACTGTGTCGCATATATACAGTACCTTGAGGCCCTTAACTGCTCAGATGTATAATGAGATCAAATGCAAGTCGCTCTGGATAAGGGCATCTACCAAATGCAGTAAATGTGAATTTAAATTAGCGATAACCAGACATATATTTCCCTCCTCAGTTTTATTTAAACAGTAACAGCTGCACAATCCAGTTTTTTTTAAGTTTTTTTAGCCTGCCACAGTATGAAATGAGTTACAAAATATTTTTCATATTTCTCATTATTTAACACGGATAAAATCTCATCATATATAAAAACACAGACTCATCTGTGAAGTGCTCGTGAAGAACATATGGCAGGTCATGATGTTTAACTGTCGGTTTCCCAAATCGTTTTGTGACCGAGCTTTCTTTGGCAAATAAAAATTTGCGGAAGAGGAAATAGATTGTAAGCAGGCTGAGTTGGTGTTCCTGAAAGGAAACGATGAGACATGGGTCTTCAAATAAGTTCAAAACAAAGCATTGAATTAGCCTGGCTGGTAAAGAGACACTACGCTGGGATTAAATCACAGCAGGGTTGTCGAGGTGACCGCTACATACAAAACAAACCTCATCGGTTAATATGCTTTGAATCGGTTACATTCTTAAACGGCAATGAATTGATTAAGGATGACTTTATAACATCTCTAATTTACTGAAACATTTTTAAATGATCTATATACATATTTTTCCAGCTGTAACAATTCTACAACTGGATATCTCCATCCCCCTTTTCGGAGTTAAACTCCAGCCGCATCTTAACATCTAGACTAATATTTATCTTTACTCCGTCACGCTTCCTTTTTCTTTGCTAGCCCTTTATAGATCGTTAAGCTTTGCCTTGATCACAGCAGAGGATGAAAGGGTTCAACCTCCATCTTCCTGCACTTCCTGTGAGAACGTCTGAGGGTTAAATGATGGCTTCACGGTCATTCACTGGAACCAGACTTTTCTTCCGTGTCTGAGTTGGTGGAAAATGGGCAGGAAAGCATGAGCCAAATTCGACCAACGGCTCAGAAATTCTATGACTATTTTAAGAATTTTCGAGGTGACTCACGTTACTGCAGGAACATTACGCTTCTGGGGTCAGTGTACATCTGGTCATTTAAGTTCCTGTTTAAAAAAAAAAAAAAACTGAACTCGATTTTCAGTTTTGTTTAAATGAATCTAGAAAAAAGAAAAAGAAAAAAAAACTCTTTTTAACCAGTGATGTGGATCATACTGTAATCATACAGACTTGCCATTTCATCTGGAAATAAACCATCAAACAGATAACGGTTTGAAAAAGACGCACTGCAGTAAAATGACTAAAAGATTTGACATTCATACCACAGTAACCTGTAGCAACCTAAACTGTATAGCTGTGATCATTAGCAAAAATTATTGGTCTTTATATACATCAATAAAAACATATATTAGTATAGTATTTTTTTTAAATCTTGCAGAACAAACAACGAACATATGTTCCTTAAGCTAAAGACACTTTTGTTTGAACAAATTTAATTACAAGTCTAACTTTTGAAAATGTAAAAACTCCCTTTATGTCTCTATAGTGTTTCACTAGAGATTGTATACCATCAAGGTAAAATGTTTTCTCAGTACACAGGAGCCATGATCAAGTCGCTTGCCCTATAACCCAAATGCTGGCCTCCCAGGAACTCCTTTAACGGTCCAAACATGTGGAAATGGCTTGGAGCGATGTCAAGACTGTAGAGGGATGCGCCAATAACCTCCAGCCAAGTTTCTGTAATGTGTGAATGATTGTGTGTACAGTTCAAACAGACAGATGCGCGTCTTCTACAAGTTGGGGATTGGTTTTCTGTCGATTTTCAAGGATCAGATGTTCCTCTTGCTGAGTATTCAGGGTCAGGATCGTCATTCGCGGACGTACGCCTTATTTAACATCAGGCAAATTTACATTTTAACAATTGCTTGTAAATATAATTTGAATTGATACCATACTACAGCTTTAGGTTAGTTTTTTTTTCCCCCTCAAGATATAAAGCGTAATTTGGGCTGGGAACTTCTAAAGCACCGGCTCACCACTTGGCTTCTTTATCATAACACCGAATTCAAAGGGTAGTGGAGCGTTCACAAAGGAAACCAGGATGGCGGTGGAAAGATAGATGTAGGCTGGAGCAGGAAAAGAGTTGGCAAAAAAAAAAATAAAGGAAAAAAAAAAGGCCTGCAAAAAGGTAAATATATGCAAGACTGGAAAAAAAAAAGGTTTTTATTTGAAATGATTTAAATCTTCCTAATTCTGTGAGCTTTTATTTACACCTTTTCAATCCAACTTACTTTTTTAATCTTTGATCTTATAATTTTTTAACTAACCAAACCACGCGACAGGACACACGAAGCATGACCTTCCCAGAAAAACTCCACAATTGCTAAATATCTTTGGAAAAGTCCAGAAAAGTTTAACACCCCCTCACAGATTTCTTTCTATTTTATTTATTACTTTTTTTTTTTTTTTTTAAGAACACACCCCGTGACAACATAAACACGTAAACGCGAAGCAGAACACCTTTTCCTATACGTACACAGGGGAGTGTGGATTTCTATACACAATTGAACGTTTGCTTACACTGAACATATGCAGGCAATCAGGCTGGAGTCAGATTTCCTAGTATTCTCTCCTCCCTGACTTTTTTTGCCTCCCCCGATTCTTTGCTGTGAGCCAGAGTGTCTGGCTTTGCTCTCTCCTTCTCTCTTTCTTTCCCCCCCTCCTCCACTTTCCAAGCAGCCAGGCAGAGAAGAGCTCAGAGGCCTTGAGATTTGCCAAAACCTATGATTTTCAGAGGACCATCAACCCCGAGTTCCCTCGACTACGCTCGTCCGTAACGGGTTCTTCATGAAGATCCACACACACAGATACACACACATACACACACTGTGGTAAATTTCTTGTGCTGCTCCCACACAATTTCAAATCCTTACCTCGAAGGTTATAGGTGGAATTCGCAGAGAGGCCTTTCTTGGATTTGCATCCCACCAATTTCAGACAGATTTCCAACATTTTCATTTGATTCGTACAATCCTGCTCGGAAGGGAAAAAGTCTCAGGCTCTTTTCCGCCAAGTTTAGCGTCTTAGTTAATGCTCATCCAAAAGCTGACTAACCAATCTAAACCCATAACAAGAAAAAAAAAATCTATCATCAAAAGCCGACAAAAAAAAAAAGTCAAAAAAACCTTAGACATCAATTTTTCAAAGTAAAAGCTGGGCTCCACATCGCACGACTCCACAGCTGCATCCACTTTACGACTTTTATGGATCTCTTCTACCGACTTTCCAGTGCGAGAGGCTCCATTTTCTCTCCATTCCAGCTCTGCCCGATTACTTTTACTCGGGAAAAAAACATCCAGACACACACACGCACACAAAGAAAAAAAAAACCCTCTCAAAGTTGATCAAAGAATAAAGTTAAGAGTTTGTTCTGTCTCTCGATGGTGCCATTCTGACGTCTTGGGAGAGTGATAGCAGGAGAAGCCGAGCGCTGGAGCTGCTTTCTGCCAACAAAGGGCCCCTTTCAGGCGCTGCCTGCTGAACTGAATGACATCAGCTGGCTGGATCCTCCCACCTCCCCCAAAAACACACGCACGCACATACACGCACGGAAACGTACACAATTTCAAACACACACATCAACAGAGTGGGACACCGAGGCTCTCTCTGTATCAAAGCTCTCTGCCTTTTGTCGCACGGCACAGAAAGATTTTTAGCCCCTTCTCGAAATGTTTACAGCTTGGACGAATAGAAAAAACATCCAGCGTGCTGTAAAAAAAAAAAAAAGCAGTTTTTTTTTCCCTTTGTTTTGCTTTGTTTGAGCAGCAAGGCTAACCAAGCAACGGGCTTGATTTGAGAAATAGCAAAACAACTGGAATAAAATCCAAAATGACTAATCATTGAAAAAAAAAAAAAATCAATAAATTTTTGCATAGTTGAACGATCACAGCTTGTTTGACATCAGCCAAGCTAAAGCGATGACCTCTATGTACTTAGGATTATAATTTCTGTGGTATGTTTTCCTACAATTGTCTAACCAAATTAATTTTTTTTTCTCTTGAAACTCTATTGTCCGTTTCAGTTTTCATGCTCAACTATCTTGGATACGTTTGGATTTTAAAAAATATATAAATAAATAAATAAATCGAATTTGTCAAGTCCAACAAAGCGTGGTCATTTTTTGTCGATGAGATAATTACCCGCGGAGAACAATATGAAATAAAAGTCTTTAATCAGCATGGTTCAGTGCTCCGAATGTAAATTACTCAGCTGGAGTGCACTCGAAACGTGTATCGCTCATGAATTTCTTTTCCATTTATGTGCGTGCAACACAAATCAAATTAGATTATCCGTTTATAAGAATTATCTAATTTTAATGGAGTGTACTGTACCAGTCCAAAGTTTGGACATCTCTTCGACTAAAGTGTTTTTTCTTTTTGTTTGTTTAGTGATTTATTTTTCTAAAACAATACTGGAAATTTCAAAACTATGAAACGACACATATGGCTTTAGGTATATTAAGTCACTAAAAAAAACATCATCGTTCAGGTGTTATTTTAAGACCGAAAGGTCGGCCTTTCGGGAACGGTTCTTGCAAGAACAAGTGCGTTTGCAAAACCCATCAAGCATCATGATGCAACTGGCTCTCATGAAGACCTTCCCCCAGGAAAGCAAGACCGGGTTCAGTCAAGGTGTTTTTTTTTTTTATTAGGCACGACTGATTTGTACTGATGGGTACGCTTGCATATTCACAACCTCCGATACAGCAGGTGGCGGTATGCACCTACTTGCTTCAGTTTTGTACTCAAACTTATTCATATAGACTAAACACAAATGATATCAGCATAATAAGCTTGTATTTTTGTGTCTTACGTGCTTAATAGTTTCTGAGACACTGTGACCTGTGGTTTTCTTGTTTGTTTTCATGGTAACGATTTGTGCATTAATATTCAAACACAGCAAATTAGCCTTGGTCACACTCGCACACGAATGAGGCTTTTGTCTGGAGCACGGGTCCATAAGTTACGTCACATTCAGTATACTTTATGGAAAACCTCACTTGAATTGCTGACTATTGCACACTGTATACGTCACTCAAGCAGTTGGATAATATTCCCATTTCTATTTAAAAGCATGCACAGATTTCCGAACATACAGTATGTACTCAAGATTCGTTCTTAATCCTCCTTAAAGTACATTCCCATGCTCTGATCCTTCTCCGTGAGCATGTGGAAAAGAGGTATTAATGTTTCTGGAGCTGACATCATCGCGCTTCTACACCAGTCAACTGGAGTCTCCAGACAGACGGGAACCTGGGCGGCCGTGGAGTCCGGAGCCGCGTTGGCCTGCTAAGACGTTCTCTTGACTTTCCAGTCTTGAGGGAGCGAAAACAACAGAAAGTATGACAATGATACAAGTCAACGTCTGTAGTCTGGCCAAGGGAATGAGAATGGGGCTGAGGTATGAAATGAGCCGTACCACCTAGACTGCGACGCGGACTTCCTCGGCATTCCAGCTACGCCACTTTCAGACGTTCCTAAGCGCTTTACCAAAAACAATAAAAAAAAAAATCATTTTTTAAAAAGGGGGAGATTTAATTGATTCAACTGCATACAGAGATTTAAATTTTTTTAAATGTATATATGATTTTATTGTTTGCTTCGGTCAAATCTGGACTGGAACGTTTGTTCGAAGGATTAACGTTTTCACAAAAAGACTTTGCTTCAGGGTCTTGCAAGACACCTGGTTTGCATCATCGACCATATCAAACTCTGGAAACAATTTATACCAAAAAAAAGATTTTTCTAGATGCACCAAACGACCCTGGTTTCATTAGTAATTAGTAGAGTGTTTTGCATGCAGATTTATACCTTTAATCACAATCACACACACACGGGAAAAGAATGCAAAACACGTACCGCCGAGCTCGAACGCTAATTAGAGGGGAAAAAAAACTAGAGAGTTTAAAAAACACCTGAGAACCTTTAAAAAAAAAAAAAAGTCTTAGGATTTCTGAGCGCAAGGTTTAGAACCGGCCGAGAGGAGGAGGAGATTTCAGATGGAGAAACATGAAGCACATTGTTTGGTGATGAGCTCACACGAGAGTCACTTCATTACAATTTATATAATGCTACGCTCAGTATGTTAACAGTTAGCTGACGTCCGTGGTATGCTCCTTCACTTCCCTCTGTTTTTTTTTTTTTTTTTTCGTTTTTAGCTCTTTTCTTCTTCTTTTTCCAGAACCTGGAGCACGAGTAAATAAAGGGCAAATAACTTTCTGCACACCTACTAAAGCCTAAACACAGCTACAGTAGATACTCGCGCTTTTAGGAAACATTTACTCATTTCTTTTTCTTTCACGCAGACCCAATTCTGCTAAATTAAAAAGTCAGTAGGGCTGTGTGGTTTAATGGAGAGGGGAAACATGAGCCAGGTGCACGAGGCCTCAGGGACATCACAGCACGCCTGACATCACTCGCTCGCAAACACAAACGCAGCCTTGCATGAAAAAAAATAATAAAATAGCACATGCAAGACGAAACATCATGCTGTTTTTAAAAACTTAAGTCTATGTCATTCTCGGTATACAGTCCGTTTAGACAAAAATCAAATCAATGCTGCGTTTTATTAGTAATATATGATTGTATAACTCCGACTGACACTAGGACAATAACTTTGACGTAGACAAATGTGACATGCTACGTGATCGAATCCATCTTAGACTCCCTCATGCTGTATTTGATCAGACAGACTGGAGGGTGAGATTCGAACCTCCTCTGATAGAACTGACACCGGTGGCGCAGTGGTTGAGGTACACAGGATATCTGAACGTAGGAAGAGTCAATAATGTGAAAGCAGGATGAGGAAGAGTATTTCTATTGGGGAAAATAAACACACTTTGAAGTGTTGCTTAACAGGAACCCGTAACTCAGATCTTTTCTAAAGGCAGGATGGACGTCTGTGTTGAATGTTATGGCTTTAAAACTGAGACACAGGTAAACCAGGCAGGTTTTTGTTAAAAGAAAAGTAAGAAAGAAAAAAAATAAAGAAAAAAAAAAAACATATGAGTGCTGTATCAAAAGTGATGAAAAGCGGTCATAATATATATTTTTAATTAACATGTTGATAGAGTAACTCTTCCCTTTATACAAAGGCACTACTTAAGATATGGAGACCATCGACTGCGACAAAGAGGATTGTCAAACATGATTCGAGAGTTCAGTGATGGAGCGAATGCATGGCTTGTGATGGTGATTACGTTGAGTAGAGAGGAAAAGTTAATCTACCAACATGTGCAATTTCAACAACCTCCATTGAAACAATTATGGCCATTTTTTGCATTAGTTTCGATACAGCCACATTATTTGTTTGTGTTGTTTTCTGGCTCCCCCCCACCCAATTTTCTCCTTAATTTAGTCGTATCCAATTCCCCCACTAGAGGGCTCACATATTAAAGCTACTACTACTACCGAATGCCATCACGTGTTTCCTACGAACCCCTGCACCTTTTCAAACTGCTCCCTCACCGGCGTAACCGCTCACACACGGAGAAATGGGCTATCCACACCTCCTGCTTGCATGAGCTTGCATGACGCTGTAGAGCCGCGATTGATGTGAGAGTGCTAAGTGCTTCCTATACCACCTTGCTGAGAGAGCTCGGCTCTCTCTACGCTGCAGCATCACCTGGGAATCGAACTAGCAATCTGCTGTGCCACTCAAGAGCCTGGAGTTCTAGAACAACACTGGATTTTTTTTTTAAAACTACATATATAAAAAATTTATATATCATATCATTAGTTAATTAAGTAACCACAATCAATCTGTTGTTATTTTAGGACACGGATGTCTCGTCAGAGGTCAGATGTTATGGAACAGTTCAGTAAGACAGTATTGTTAAGTGCATTTGCAAAACCCATCAAGCACCATGATGAGACTATCGCTTATGAAGACCACATCTCAATATCAACTATGTAAAAGTGATTACTGCGTATTTTGGATGCCTTCAGCACTGTATTTCAATGTAAAAAAAAAAATTTAATCAGGAAAAATCAGGAAATTAGAAGACATGTCCAAACTTTTGACTGATACAAAGAGCCGTAATTTTTGTAACAAATTTAAGATCCATATTCTATACACTTTTGTGTTAAAAAAAAAAAAAAACACCTTAAGAAGTCTTATAATGATCCACCGAGTGTTTTTGCACATTTCCTGCACATCTATTACACCAACACTGCTCACAAAAAAAAAAAAAAAAAACCCTGGCGAGTCCCAAATAGCAGAGACGCTGCAACCAGCCAAGCTATGTGACAGTGTTTATCCGAGGTTCCTTCTCAGAATTCCGTCTGGGCATCTGGGTCATTTCAGGGCAGGGACTAGCCGGTTCAGGGCCAAGATCTCCAGTCGCATTGTGCATGTGTAACAAATGAAGAGGAGAACGATAATCGATTTGAAGCCAACAAGTGTGGCCAAAGTAACTTCATTACGCAAGAGTTGAGAATTCATAACACTAGGTCAGATTAGCAGGGGGGGAAAATAAGTAAATAAATGACTAAATAAATATATACACATAGTCAGAGAAAACAATGTATACACATTTCAGGAAAAGAAATTTTTTTTTATACATTATATATTGATATAGGATAATATATATAATAATAATAATAATAATAATAAGATATTATTACAATTATATTAATATAATATACATAATACTATTTTACTTTTCCTCAAGTGTGTATAATTTATTTTGGCCAACTTTAGAGAAATGATGAATCTATTAGTTCATCTAGAAAAAAGCTTGTGGATGCATAATTTTTTTTCCTTCTTTGTACTATGTTGAAACGTTCAGAGAACGATTCAAGCTGAACTTTCCTAGAGCACGATTGGTCCGTCCTAACCAAGCTTCCTTCTTTTGGAAACACAAATCATTAACCCCATTCAAAGTCAAATTCCCTGGAGATTAATCATGCGTCTTATTTCCACTAAGTAACTGTCTGTAACAGGGAAACAAATCTATCAGCTGTCTTTGTAGCTTGTCCTCAATCTTTTTTTTTTTCTTTTTTTTTTAAACCACTACTAAATACCTAATTCATACACGATTACAGTGATCATATCAACACTTGTACATGGCTCTACATCAACAACGGAGCCATAAAGTATGAGATGTTATACACCTTAAAAAATTAATAAATGGCTAAATCCTTCCATCCTTGACATAACAAAAACATTACACAACAACGTAGGATATTCATCTCCTCCAATATCTCTTATCCTTTTGCCGCAGCTTGGAAGGCTATTGTTTTCAAATCACTGCGTGGGTGACATGACAAAACCAAACACAGTCACATGGAAGAAATTAAGAGTGGGATCGAGAGGAAAGATAAAGCCAGGATCGGAGCCGGGGCCCAACACGCAGGACTGGTTTCCCAGAAACATTGTAACACAAAGACAGGACAGATAAGATAGCGGTGAACGCTAACATCCGGGATGATCTCAACTCCACTGCGGCTCTGAAGAACTAAAAAGCAAGTCGAGTAAATGGTTTATGGTGGCAATTTGTGGATCTAAAGTAGGTTTGTCCCTATATGTGGTATTTACTTTTCTTTCTTTTTTTTTTTTTTTAATAAACAAATCACTTCGCTAGTCGTTTGTTACCATAGTGTGTTTCAGTCAAACCGGGATTTGATTGGACAGAACAACAGAAAACAGATATGTGAAAAAATAAGTAAAATAGACAATATATTTCTCTATTTACAGTAATATATATAATATATTAATTATCATGGATTTTATTTTATATCCTCCAAAGTACTCCTTTAATAGCCCAAACATGAGGAAATGGCCTTGAGCGAGGTCAGGACTATACGGGGGGAGGGATGTGGCAATAAATTCTACCCGAGTTCCTGTAACTACCTTTCAAAAGAAAGAGTCATTAAAGGAGTTCCTGGGAGGCATGTCTCTGGGGTACTGAGAAAACGTTCTAATTTGATGGTAACCAGGCCCTAGCAAAACTAGTTTACATATAGAGATGTATAGAGAAATAAAGGTAGTTTTTATAGGTAGTCACCTACTTTGTTGCCATTCTGGGAGCATGTTCGTAAGTCGGATTTGTTCTCAAGTCTGACAAAGTGAGTCTCATACGCCTTAGACACGAATAAACAATGTAAAGCATACCAATCTGTCCCCTTTCCTCACACTGCTATCATGCGTCCAAAAACCGTAACCACACCCAAGTAAATAAAATCTCACTGCAAAATGTGAAATATAACAGTGCTGTCTCAAGTCTTCAAATCGAGAGGGGAATCCCGGATGCCATTTTGTCTCATAGCCGTTTTCCACTGTATTGGACTGTGAACTCTGTTTTGTTGAGGATTTTCAAAAATTAGGGACAGCTTTACAGGACAAACATTTTCTATCATCGTACTCCCAGACTGATTCATTGAAGCCGGTGAGGGCAACTAATTTCTCCTACACTCCCACATACATACATTTACTTTGTCTGGTATCTGGTACACTGCAGTGTCTGTCTTTTTTCTTTTTTTTTGCACAATACACATAAGCTACTTCTTTTTTTTTTTTTGCTTTTTAAAAAAAAAAATTCTCTCCCTAATTTAGTCGTGTCCAATTCCTCCCCGTCACTAGGGGGCTCCCACATTAAGGCTACTACTACCACTCAGCCGGGAGGGCCGAAGACTATCACGTGTTTCCTCCGAACCACGTGACGCCAGCCAACCGCATCTTTTCGAACTGCTCGCTCGCGCACCCTTGGGGGCGGCGTAACACACTCGGAGGACAGCGCTATCCGCTCCCTCAGCTGCGCGAGCTCACAGACGCCCCTGACTGGCTGTAGAGCCGTGATTAATGTGGGAGCACTAAGTACCTCTCATCCCTCCACTGTGAGAGAGCTCGGCCAATCAGCTCTCTCTAGACCTCCGGCTGCGAGAGGTTACAGCACCACCCGGGATTCGAACTAGCGATCTCCGGATGATAGGGCGAGCGCTTTGACCACTGCGCCACTCGGAGGCCCAACACATAAGCTACTTCTGTGAATTGTTCAGCTCTATGAATGTTTGTAGAACCGCGGTCTGTTCGTATCTGCGAAAATTTATAACTCGGACAATACCTGTGCAAGCAAAAATCCCGTTTTGACTCGAACGCCTCTTAAATAACAATTGTCATGCGTGCAAAGTGTGCAGAAAGGCATTAAGTTAGACATCTTCTCAAGGAAATACAGAAGGACTAGCAAAGAGGGACAACACTATGTTTGGGTGACAAATTAAGGGGGAAAAAGTTTCTCGGGTATTTTACGGGATTCATGTTGTTTCATGGTTTGACTAAATTTTTCAACATCAAATTAGTGGCTTCTTATCAGTTTATAATAATAATAATAATAATAATAAACAACAACAACAGCAGCATAAAATCCATGATTCTGTACATACATCTATACCTACATACATGCATTTACGTGTGTATAAATAGATAAATGTTACTCTTTCGTAATCTACTTTAATCAAAAGCAAACCAGTTAACAAATGTGTTTTTTCTTCCATGATGTTTCAGGCGGATTGCAGACACGCATTTCAATCTTCAAATGACATGGCTAATAAATACAGGATCCATTTCCATAAACGTTAAAAAAAAAACAAGCTCAAGGCCAAATGCTAATGGAACTACAAAGCATTTGACCCGTATAAAACAATATAACTGAATAATCGTTCATTGTTTAAAATTTTAGGCTGTAAAGCAACACACCATGTGTCCTTTTACAACCTAGAATTTAAATGATGACCGAAAAGAGGCAACGGGACGCTTTATGCGTGCAGGACAATGCTGAGATGTCCTACAGATGTTGTGTTGGCAGAGACAGCAGAGGCCAGAGGAGCAGAGAACTGCGTAATAACTACAGCTTTGAGCTCTCTCTCTCTCTCTCATATTCTTCGAGTGCATTAGAGTTAAATAAATCCAGCTGAAGCCTGGCGACTCTGCTTACAACACACTGTGCTGGGGAGACGCATTGGAAATGCAGGAGGCAAAGCTGGGATGTTTTTCATCATTCCATTGCCGAATCTGTAATTCCAAACATCCTTTCGGAGGACGATCGTCATGTTTAAACAGTCGGTTTAAAACACTTGGTGCGAATGCGATCATCAGGATTAGCACGAGGGTTATCGTGAGGGTCTTTTTAACAGTTTTGAGGAAAAATACTGCCCGACAAGTGACAATATCCAACATTTCGGAATTACAAGAACTGAATTGATTTCAGACAAAACGGGGGAAAAAAAAAAAAACTTCTGGCCTTAGGAAAGTCTAATCCGATAAATAGGTTGAACCGCCTATAGACGCATCCGAGAAGCGTCTTTCATTATTTGGAAGAGCAGAACGGAAAGAGCGACACTATTGAGAAATGTGCCGTGGCAAACCTGGTGGAATAACAAGCCATGACTAAAAGGGGACCGGGTGGCGCACAGCTCTGGCAACTCTGTCACTGCCAAAATGCGACGTTGAAGTGTTGTGGTTGAACTTCCAACCATTCCTCTTGGCAAAGGTTACAAGGGTCTCTAGGATGGGACTCATGATTTCAAAACCTCCCATAAATCTCCTGTGTAAATTCAGGATTTGAGTCACGATTGGCAAAAAGAACTCCAAATGGTCTCATTGGGATATTTTGGCTTCATGTTTGGGGTTCTGGTCTTGATAAGACCTCCGAGACCTTCTCGAATCCGTTCTTGGATGTTGTTCCATTCATGGTTCCTTTGGTAGTTTTCCAACATTGTTTGCAGAGTAGCAGCTCCATGTCATAAAGCTCACATCTTTATATTTCTCTATAAGTATCATGGTGTTCTTGGGATCACTTTCCTTCTCAAATATAACAAGTTGCATTTCCGTCTACCCAGATAATTATATATTAATTACAAATTATTATAATAAATAGTCATCCTATTTCTACAGTTACTGCTTCTCTTCTCCGGGAGTCTGAGAGCATGCTGCGTGCCACACCTACCTGTGCAGGGACAATTAGCATTGCATATTATTGAACCAGTTGTACAGACTAGTGGTTTCTTTCCATTCAAACATTTAATAATTTTAAAACAATGTACCTAAAAATGCGGCAAGATGATGTAGTGGTTAGCACTGTCGCCTTGCACCTCCAGGGGCCGGGTTCGATTCCCAGCCAGACTCGATTCCCGTCTCTGTATGCATGGAGTTTGCATGTTCTCGCTATGCTTGGTGGGTTTCCTGCAAGTACTCCGGTTTCCTCCCACAGTCCCAAGTTATGCATGTTAGGTTAATTGGCGTTCCCAAATTGCCCCTAGTGTGTCTATGTGTGCCCTGCGGTGGATTGGCACCCTGTTCAGGATGTACCCTGCTTAAAACACAAAGCCAGGGCCTCGCGACCCTGAATACAGGATAAAGCGGTACAGAAGATGAGTGAGTGAGTGAGTGTACCTAAAAAATTAGACCTAGAAGTTCTTTCACTTTTAAACCCATGACAAGATCAACAAAAAATGTTTGCTCCTACACACAGGATGCTATGCCGTTTAAAGTGCACCACCTGCAGGACTTCAGAGGAACTGCAAGTTTTTAACCACTTGCAAACTTAAAATTTATTTTATAATAAAAATGCAAAATAAAAATTTTAATATATGCAATATATAACTGAATCAACCCTCCTCCCCATCGCTATTAAATATGAATAAAAAAATTATTATAAGTATAGTATAGTTATGCTTTCTGATTTAGGACTTAGGACGCATCCAGACATCATCATCCTTACAGAATTGCTATAGACAAGTCAATATATACAATATATACAAATTGGCATTGAAGTATCGTGATAATATCGTATCAGAATAGTCCCAGTTTGGCTTGAACACCCACTCCGTTAGGATTAGGTATTGTCTGAATATTTTTCCCCTCATCAAAAGACATTGTAAATAAATTGTCTCTCATTAACCCTGGAGAAGTATTCATCTGTATAAAAGAATGAAAACAAAGCAAACAAACAAAAAAGATGCCCACATCTGTTCTTCAGGGAAATACAGGGACAGGGAGATAGAACAACAAAGCGAGAGAGATAGCAATAATAAAAAAAGAGCAAGAGAGTGAGAGAGAGAAAGAGAGACACTTGAGAGGAATGCACAGGAGGTCACATTCCTGACTCCACTGTTGTGGCTTGCCCCATGTTCAACTCTGTCTTCAAAACAGGCTGTATTATTTGAGCTCTGCACTTCTACACACACACACACACACACACACACACACACACACACACACACACACACACACACACACACACACACACACACACACACACACACACACACACACACACACACACACATACACACACACACACACACACACACACATACACACACACACACACACACACATACACACACACATACACACACACACACACATACACACACACATACACACACACATACACACACACATACACACACACATACACACACACACACACACACACAGCACACACACACACACACACACACACACACACACACACACACACACACACACACACACACACACACACACACATACACATACACACATACACACACACACCAATCCCTCTCACTGGCCCTTAAAAACACCAGAATGTCTCTGTTAAACAGGGTCAGTAAGACATTCCAAAGTTTGTCATCACTGGGGTTGATGTGTATTATTTTCCTCAAACCATAGATATCAGGTTTTAATGGAAACCCCACTGAACCCTGTCTTAGGTTCACATCAGGTTAAAAAAATATTTCCAGGAACATACTACAATTTTAAAGTCAGTGCTTGCTCTGGTCTTGTTTTCAGTCCTGTAGATGATCCAGGACAGTAAACGCTTCACTGTTTAACTGCTTTAAAATGAAAGTGTGTGCGATATTAAAGGTCCCATATTTCTTTATCAAGAAGGTCAAATCTTAGAAACTTTTGCTCCCATAAAGCAAGTGTGTCTGGTACCTCTGAAATACCCCTCAGATAATGCTCTTTTTTTAAAGCACTTCAGAAATGTACTAATTCAGTGTCTGCGTGTAAATGAGCTGCTGAGTCAGAGAAAAGCAAAGCGGAGCAACAAGCTAGGAATGGGAGTTCTCCTTCTGTGAGGTCACAAAAGGGGGGGAAAATCTAATTACCTTGCTCAAGTCCTAGCTGACACATAATAGTGGAAAAAGCACATAAATCTTTTTGTTGTTGTTTTGTTCTTTACACACAGGAGACCCACCAAAATGTTTTTTAAAAATACTAGAAAAGGATTTTTTCAGATCTTTTCTTAAACTACTGCATCCGTAGTATGAGTATGAGATTATCTTCAGAAAAATAAATAAATAAATAAATAAATAAATAACTGGATAACCATTAATAAATTTTAGAGACAGGAATCACCAAGGAATATTTTCTCCTACTCACAGGATGCCGCGCTGTTTAAAGCGCACCACCTGCAGGACTATAGAGGAACTGCAACTTTTTAAACCACTTGCAACCGTAAATTAATTATTTTTTAAAACGTAAAATATATAGCTCCATCTATATATATTGTGATAGATAACTTAAACCCCCCCATATCTAATAAATGTTTTTTTTTTAGTATAGTTATGCTTCCTGATGTATGGGACGATTTTTTTGTTACTTACAAATTTTTGGCCCGTCCCGGGACAGTATAACACATGCAGATAAAAAGATATACCCAACATCTTTCACATACCTGAGCTCACAGATGTGTACGGTTGGTTAGCGTCACTGTGACAGAAAAAATGTAAGAGCACACCATCTCTCCCACTAATTTTGACTCATCAGCTCCACAGTTGCATCACGAGGATTTACACTTGACATCTTCTGATGGAATCGAGTAAGGCCCGTGATAATATATGACGTGATAATATATATAAAACAGCATTCTTTTCGGATTTTCTTAATAAACTAATTCGATTTTGCTGGAAATGATGCTGTGCTGCCTGCATATGATGAATAGATGAGAACAGGATTATACAGGAACTGCAACATTTTATCACCTCAAAGGAAAATTAAATAAAATAATGAATTTAAAAAATCTAATTAAATGCCACACAATTCATTTTCATCTCTAGATCGCATCTCACAATTCCCATTCATCTTTAGAAAGCAAGATTAGGTTTAGCGCATGCAGTAAGGGACCCAAGGCTCAAGTTTGTGGTCATGTAGAGGTAGAGGACATGCAGGGCATAAACTGACTTTTTTTTTTTTAATAAAACACTTTTTTAAAAAGTTTGAGATACCAGTTTTTGTTATTCTTGGTTTGGTTTGTGAGCAAAAGTCACCAGGGCTTCTCGGAGAGCAGAGAAAATCAGTGATGAGACACAAACCATCTCACACACTGAAGTTCATTTTATTTAACACTGACTTCATAAAAGTTCATTCTGACCTCGTAAAGCATTATACCAGTTCTACAGGAGTTCCACAAAAAAATAAAAAAAATAAAATTGATTGCAAGTGAGCAGGTTTAATTTCATCTTCCCACTCCTCTGTGAGAAACAAAAATACACAATCTACAAAACTGGAATCTACATTCGGCACAAGCTGGACAACGCAGAGTCTCTGTGGCTCAACAGCTGGTCGGAAATTACCAGGCCGAGGCGCCTGCATCGCAATCCCTTTAGCTGAACACAAACCCGTGTCTTCGAGACCCATCGGAATCGCGGTGTGAGAGCTTTGGCCGTGCAGATTCCACGAGTTCCAGCCAAGAAGGAGAAAAGAAAATGAGTGAGTGGGGAAAATAAAAAACCCACACAACAAGATCCACTCTGCCACAGTCCAACTCCAGCTGTTGGCCTGGAGAGGAATCCGGGTATGAAGTTGACACAAAGCCATACAACAAACCAGCCAAAGGTTTAAAAAAGGAATAAAAACAAAACAAAACAAAAAAACAGACAATGGTCTGAAACTGAATATTAAATACTGCAAAATATAAATGACCATTAGTGAGTACAGACTAAGGGTCATCACTTTGACCATGTCTTCAATCGATACTTTGTGTAGTATCTTGATATCAAATACACTGGACAAAAGTAAATTAGTAAATAAATTCAAACAGAAATGAATAAATCCGGCATTCTTACGAGGCCCCCTGGTGGCTCTGGACTGGACTCTAACGCTCAGACCTACAAACATCACCTGATAAGTGTAGTATATTTTTGTTTCAGTGTTGCACTGTGCATATTTTACTCAAGGTGACACCGACAATGATCACACATCGTTATATCTTTTAACTGAGAAGATTTCCACTGGAGAAAACTTTCCCAAGCACACTTTCTGATAAAATATTATTCATCCACATGTTTTTGTATGTAAACAATGAAAACTAGGATTAAAAGCATCATCATGTCATGTTTTTATTTATTTATTTATTTTATCTTGCAGTTCGTCAGCGAGCTTTGTCTCAGAGTTCTCAGAACGTTTTGAAGTCGAGGCACGGTATACTGTGGTGTATATTCGGCGTTCCACCAGGGTGATAACCATCTTGTTTTCATGCCATTTCGCTCTTGGGGATTAGCACCGTTTACATCAAAGTCATTCAAATACATCACCTCACTGCCCAGCCCTACTGTGTACTAATCATATGCACAGTAGTGAATAGGGAGTAAATTGGCCTCAGGGCTTAATAGTCACAGTAATTTCCTTATTCTTTATGAATAATTATAAAGGTATGTAGATCATAAATAAAACAAAAATATGGCAAGTATATTAAATTGCTGAAAAAACGATCAGCCAAAACATTAAAATCACCTGAATAATATCATGTAGCCCTAAACTACCCTTACGTTGTGTCACCAAAACAGCTCTTACCTGCCAACCCTGTTTTATCTGACACCTAGACACGAGCAGCAGATCATTATGTCCTGTAAATCGTAAGACGGAGCCTCCATGGATAGAACTTGTTTGTCCAGCAAATACATACGATCAGAATGAATCACATGTTCATATGCGTCAGATTTTATTACACAAAGATAACCAGAGTAAATAAAAAAACACAGTGGAACCTTGGATTACGAACATAATACTTTTCGTAAGCGGGATCGCATATCAAAACACTCGTAAACCAAATCAAATTTTCTCATAAGAAATAATGGAAATTTTTCATTCCACAGTCCAAAAAAAATAAATACATAAAAAAAAGGAATACAAAATATAAAGTAAAAATGAAACAAATTAACCTGCACTTTACCTTTAAAAAAAGTACAAATAAATCCTGACAGGTGAGTGTTTCCGTTTCTGCGCGCAGGCGCTGTATAAGTGTGTGTGAAGCTAAAGTAAGAGAAGAGGAAAATAGCGATCCTGCTATACATTTTTTTTTTTTAAATGTCCTGATTGTGAACAAATTCTAATTTTGGAAAAATCAGAGTTCACAGTCCAATCCAGTAGAAAAGGCGTTACATTTGAGATGCATTTCCGTAGGCGCGATTATGGTTTATGGCCACATGAGGGCAGTGTGGGGAAAGGGGACAGATTTAGTCAAGTGGATTGATATGCTTTATACTGTATATTCGTGCCAGAGAGGTTCCAGTTTCTTGATTAAACGGGTCTGGTAGTAATCAGGCCTGGGTGTGGCAAGTGAAATTTAACAGAGCTTTCCCCCCCAAAAAATTTAAATAATAAAACAATTTGGAAATCATTTCATCAATTTGCGACGCACTAGATCAGACCAGCAGGATCAGACAAGACAAACAGCCTTCTCTCACACACTTTCACACCTAGCTCCTCACACTGACAGTTTTCCTTGCTGCCGTGCCATTGTAATGAGTATGTTATTCATCGATTCACTTCACACGTTAGTGATCATAATGTTTCGGCTGATCTGCCAGGGTAATTTGGGAAAACTGTATAAAAACATAATTATTACTAACAATTCAGACATATTCAAGTTTTATGAAGAGAACTTTGATCAATGGTGAATAAATTACTATCGTGAGCAACATTTTGTGTCCAGTAGAGCTGTGAATCTGTCAATTTGAGTAGATTTTTGAGCATTGTGATATTCGACAATAATGTACATTGTCCGATTTGTCTCAAGCATCTTTATTTCTCATAAAAAATCGCATTGTTGTTGATTTAACCGTCACAATCTCCCACTCCTGCTACAGTCCAGTAGGTGGCGGTACTGCACCGACCATCAATAAACTAAAAAATGAAAAATGCAGATGTACGCGGTTCTGAAACGATTCTGAAACAGAAACTGACCGATCCACTCCGTTAACCGAATCGACCAACAAAACGTCGATTTCAAATCGCACACCTCTAGCATCCAGAAGATAACTACACTTTGCTTTTTCCGAAAAAGTCTGCATTTTGTGTTTGTGTAAAATTTAACCTGGTAACTACTAGGGATGGGAATCACAAGGGACCACTCGATACGACATTATGAGGACACCCAGGTACCGATTCAATTTGTATTGCAATTATAAAATTTTTAATACATTTTTTTCCTCAGTTTTCGTTACAATTCCAAACAAACCCGGGAGTTACTTTGCTTCCACACACACAGGACACTGGACTGCTTCTTAATGTGTAAACACTTTAGAGAGAAGTACTTAGTTTTTTGCGCATTTTTAGTGTTGATCTATTTTGTCTCAGCTAGTCAGCGTATTCGGTGTCTTAGTTTACTAGTTAGTTTGTGTTAATTTATGTTGTTTGTATATAATTTGTTTACTTGAAATGTTTGTTATAGCTGATACTAATTAAATGTTTAGGTAAAAGTATAATTATGGTGTTTGATTTAAAAAATTCAAAAAGAGAATAATACATATCTACACAATTACAAATAACAATGCTCACAAATGCAACTCTTTTTCATAAAAGCTTCCGAAGTGTTTACACACAAGCAGGTAATCTTACTGTACAGCTTTGACTTGTAAATGAAGCTTATTTGAGTTTCTCACACACACACACACACACACACACACACACACACACACACACACACACAACGGAAACACTATTTTATCTAGAAAATAAACAAGAAATCTCTCTAATGACACTCGAATGAATGAGCGCAAAAAAAGGGCAGGGCGCAGTCGGACAGGTCCTTGCTTGTCTCGCTGCAGAATGTGTGGCGTTCTAACCTGCTTGGTGAGAGACAGTTCCCGCCAGGAGAAGCCTCTATAACACCACTTCAGCGAATGCTGAAACGGCCCTGTCTTTACACAAGCGCTCGGATCTCCTAACAAAAGAGCTGAAACGATTCAGAAACGGCCCTGAAAGACAGCCCGAATAACCCTGTTGACCCTCCTGTCTACTTTACAAGACCGGCCGCTCGGTCTCGGCTTACTGGCAGCTGGCAGGAGGGTTTTATTATTTTGTGTGTGTGTGTGTGTGTGTGTGTGTGTGTGTGTGTGTGTGTGTGTGTGTGTTTGCCAACCCGCCTGCGAGTTGTCAGCCTCGGGTTGCGCAAGAGCAGATCCGCAGATCTGACATCTTTCTGCCTGCCGTGACAATGAGTGTGTTATGGGAAGGAACTGCTGAGGACAGCCGTGCTCGGCGTATGTCCTGAACAAAACAGAGGTGTCAGCACTGACCCTGTTATCAACTGCACGTCATAGCAAACTGAGGATGGACAGCTGAGAGCAGGATGTAAAGACGGTCCGAGGCAAGAGTCTGAGCTCTTCAGTGATCGGGTCGCACTGTTTATTCTCAGTGACATGAATGCCATCGGTATGTTTAGCTTAATCACAGAGGTTTCCTTTTCCCCCCATCCTTACCAAACCACAGTTTTCTAACATTTACCCTATTACATATAAAGAATTCTCAAGCCTGATAGGTGGGATCGCATCAATTATATCACTGTGAACTGCGATTCAAAAGCTGGATTAATATTATTGTCATCATTTCTATAGTTACATACAGAGTACGTATAATATGTAAACACTAATAAAAAACGCACAAAACAATATTAGATTCATTTTTTAAAGCGAAAAAATAGTGAAACAATAATGATTTGACTTTATTAATTTTAAATTTGTTTAAAAAGGAGCCATCAGTATCTGTGCTTTGTGTAATTTTACATACTGTATAACTTCACAAGCTGTTTTTTTTTTTGTCATACAAACTTCAAGAGACAAATTTTTTAATTTTTTTTCCTGGTATTTTGGTCCATCCTAGTGCCATCCGGTGCATCAAGCGATGGATACTCCCCATCCTGAAGGTATATCCATAATTTCTGTGGCAATTACTTAAGGTCTCAGGGTGCCAGATCGATGCCCGACTGTCATTCACACATTATGGGAAATGTGGGAACGCCACTTAATTTAACCTGCATGTCTTTGGACAGTGGAAGTACACCGGAGTATCTGGAGAAAACACACCGACCACGAGAAAGAACATGCAAACTCTATGCCCTCAGACCCGAGGCGGAACTCGAACCCACACCCTGGAGGTGCGAGGCGACAGTGCTAACCACTACTGGTGGCGATGCAGTGGCTTCGTTCTTATAGCTGCTAGAACCTGAGCACTAACATGAACCAACTTGTATAATAATTCAACGTTCATGAATATATATAAAACTTTTTTTTTTTTAACTGTTGGTTATGAAATAATAACGATGATAATAAACCCCACCTCAGAACGTGCTGTCAGCAAGTAGGAAAACTAGAAAGAATTTTATTTTATTTTTTAATAAAAAGCAGAAAAATGTCTGACTTTATGATCAAATCAAAATCATCATCATGGGAGATGATATCCCTTTTAACAAGCAATCAATTTATCCTTATCAAAAGTTACATGTTCTACTGCTAAGCCTCCAAATTGGCAATATACACAAATTTCATTCTGTGATAAAAACAGAACATGATGCAAGAGTGATGCTTTAAGCCCTGACTTCCTACTCCCGGTCCAAAAACATGCCAAAAAGGAACTAGAAATCAGGAACCGAAACTTCAACTTCCTTACCGTGAACTGCAAACACATTGCAGGGTTGAGTTCCATGGCGCGATGAGTCCCTCTTCCCTCCGCTCTTCATGAAGTTCAGAGCAGGCAGACTCGGCCTCCGTTGGTCACCAACAAACTTCCCTGGCTGCTGCCCCATAAGGGCAGGGTGCCAGGCCGGAGCCCGGAATCACAACCGATCACGGCTACGATCACGGGAGCTTTTTGATTTGACTCGTGTGCACAAAGGTGCACGCGCTCTCTGTCAGCGTGACCTCGAAATCCCAAACCGTAACGCTTTTCCCTGTCCACCAAACCCGACCCAGATCTCCGCCGGTTTTGTTATGGGTGTCATGAATCGAGTAGCCGCTGAGAGGCGCCGATTCCTTACACGTTATGGAATAACGGACGCAAAGCTACATTCTGCAATTAGAAACGATAATCTCTGCATTCTTAAGACCGATTAAAAAGAGTGCAACGTAACTAAAGCATTCACGTGCCTAGAAATGTCTGAGGCACATATGAGGACCTGACAGAGAACCATTATTAGTAGTATTATTACTGTCAAAACGGCTTAAATATTTATCCTGAGAACGTAGTTAATAATAAAGAATATTAAGGCGATGATCTGGACAGTGTCAGTACCAAATGTACTGAAAAATTGCATATATTTAAAAAATGTATAGATAGAGAGTATATCTTTTCACTGGCATTTAAACATTAAAAATAAATACATGATCATAAGAGTGATGATTAAAAATATATTAAGGGAATGTGATCAGTTTACACTAATATTAGTGCATGTCATAGTGTTGTTGTTATTGTTGTAGTTACTCTGAAATATCTGTGCAAGCTGTAAATCCATATTTCACACACCCTTCCTGCTGTAGCATTAAAGCCGTGCTGATGTACAGTGTAACAGAACCTGACAACACATCAGTACTCACCTAGAAACTGTTGATTGTTAAAAGGCTTTCTTTTAGCATCGCCTAGCTAACAGGTCTGCACTTAGCCCTGCCAGTCTCTCACCCGCTAGTCAGCTAGTCAACAACAGGTTAACTCAAGTTGGCAACTTTTCCAAACAACTCGTGAGCACTAAGCCGTGAAAAAGCCATCGCGTGAACTCATCCCGAACTCGTTCCCCCGCGCGCGCACACTTCTCGTGCTGCCAGACTCCTCTCCTGGACTTCCGTGTGCAGAAGCTCCCCGCCGCTCTCCCTCTCTCGCTATCTCGCTCGCGCTCTCCCTCACGGGCTCCAGATAACGTTACACCCGGACCTCAGGCACTTCAGCTCCGACACTCACCCTGACTTTATCCACGCTTGTCCGAGCGCTGTCAGGCTGTTCCTGTAAAATAAACCCCTATCCGCGACAGTCGGACACACGCCTCCGGTAACGACTCCCCTGACGGCTTTCGGTATCTCTGAGTGTGGAAAGAAGTTTTAAGGAGTATAAATGTCTATCGAGTAGTCGTCGACGCAGGGGCCGCCATATTTCCATACGCAAGGTGGGCGGGGCCCTGAGCAGGATTGCGTCTGACGTCATGACGTCTGTTACTTCCGCCAACAAAACTTTCTTCCCTTTCTGGTTTTCTTTTCTTTGGAATTGTATTGAATACTTTGAACATACGTATTGGTTATATTTTTTATATTTATTCATAATATTTTATATAAATATTTTATAATATTTATTATAAATATTTATATATATATATATATATATATATATATATATATATATATATATATATGTATGTAGTATATATGTGTATATACATATATCTACTGTATATACAGGGGGCCCCAAAAACACTTCAGGTTGTTGGCCTTTTTTTAAAACCAAAAAGTTGAATTTTGGCAACAATGTGTAGTACAGTCGACCCTCACAGTCGTGGTTCAGAGTTCGCAGCCTCAGCCTTTCGCAGATTTTTCCAAACTAGTTATTGTTTGCAGAAATTCCCGGATTTATTTATGCTTTTTTTCCCATGACAATATATAATTTTTCATGCGTTGTAACGCTAAACTATTAAGAACAATAAAATTTACTGATTTTGTAACATAATAACAGAACATAAAGCAATCATAGAGGGTACAGTATATATACTGTAATATATATATATATATATATATATATATATATATATATATACGCACATATCCATCCATCTAGAAACCTCTGTAGTCTAACTAGGAACCGTAGAGGCCAATGGTGACCATTGTATTTTATTCCCATTTGTACAACTGTGTCAGGATCTCCGGTCAACACTCATACGCTCATTCACACACTACAAGCAATTTGATAATGTTAGCCAGTTAGCCTAATCTGCATGTCTTTGGACTGTGGGAGGAAACCAGAGTACCCAGAGGAAACCCACAAAGCACAGGACATCATGCAAACTCCACGCACACAAACCCGAGGCGGGAATCAAACCCGGAACCCAGAGGTGCAACGCTACATTGCAAACCGTTTTCTGAATTAAAATTTAAGAACGTCCGGTGAATTAAATCTTTGTGTTAGGATTCAGATCTCTATATATGCAGTTATTGTAAGTCTATTAAATAAAGCAATAAAAAAAAATTCCATAGCAAATTAAATTTCTATTTTAATAATGTGTTGAATATGATAATATCAGTTTTCAGTAAACATGTGGACAATTTGAACTTTGATGGCCTCATTTGCACGCTTCTGAAGTGCAATGAATGAGAAAGAACTCTCAGTTCAGGTATTTCAGTCCACGCCCACCTGTTAGGGAAAAAAATTGCTAAATTACTGGTATTATGAGTACGCAGTGGAAACCCACCAAGCACGGGGAGAACATGCAAATTCCATATGCACAGACCTGAGGTGGAAATCGAGCCTGGACCCTGGAGGTGCAAGGTGACAGTGCTAACCACTACGCCACTGTACAACATATTCTAGTAAATTTTATGTCATTACTACCCACAGAGAAACCTCTTTCAACGATTTTATTTATACTTTTCCTTCATTAAAAAATGCCACAGTTTTGTTGATGTACTGTCCAACTAAGAAGTAGGAGATACTCTAATGTTACACTGCTATAACTACTATAACATTGTATATTGTATAAAAATAAATACATTTTACATTTAATTAACCAAAACATTGTTGTTTAAAATGTTTGAATGGTGAGTTATTTTGTGCAAAACACGGAAAAATCCAATAAACACAGGAACAATCAATGATTTTACTGCATCTGTAAAAATCTATAACCTGAGTTATATGATTTGTTACCGCTAGAGGACACAATCAAACACAAGTAAACACTGCCCTCTTGCGGCAGCATGCAGTTCTTACGTCTTAACCTATACTGTACGTATAATTCTCAAATAAATATGGCTATATAAATATAACTATAAAGATCCTCTAATTAATCTGATATTTTGTTTATACACAATCCTCTGCAGAACCAAGAGGAAACCCACTAAGCACGAGGAGAACATGCAAACTCCATGCGCACAGACCCAACCAGGGACTTGAACACGGAACCTGGAGGTTTAAGGCCAGACCACTATAATAGTTTTAATATTATAGCTCCTAGGAATTGTCATTCTGCCTATAATCAAACCAGATTATTATGGATCTCTGTAAAAATAAATAAATAAATACATAATATACTGGATATGCAGGTATACATCATGTCATAATTTGAGATAAATGCCATGTCCGTTGATGATAAATATATTTATTGTATAGATTTCATATTTTACCTATTAACGGCAAAGCATGTTATAATATCACACAAACATTATGTGCATCCTGTGCCTCACCTAGCTTAAAAATTGTCCCAATGTTGCCAGATTGACCATTTTTGTCACGTCTGCTGTTGCAATTGGTGTTACTTCTTGGTTTCAAAATAATGAACAGAAACCACACACACACACACACACACACACACACACACACAAAATTACATGACGACAGCTTATAAAAATGTTCCCCTCACCCACTAGGTCACAGGATGCCTGGAACCCTTTCCCCGGGGCCTCAGGGCATTAGGTGGGGTACCCCTGCAAAATACTACTACTAAGTTGAACACTCCAATTAGCCTAATCTGCACATGTTTGGACTGTGAGAGGAAACTAATAATAATCTGGAGGAAACCCACTGAGCACGAGGACATGCACGCAGACCCGAGATGGGAATCGAACCCTCGACCCTGGGGGTGCGAGGTCACTGTGCAATAGGCTGATACAGCACCATGCTACCACTTGATCTCTGTTATAGTTTACAGAGTCTTTATGATAATTTTATGATTTGTGCATTCATGGCTCACAGCGCAGCCTAAAACATTTTTTATTGAGAGAATATGCAAGCTTGTTGACAGACGAACAAAGTGTATTGAAAAGCAAAGAGATTCTGTCAAAAAAAATTATGTATTTGTTTTTTTAATAGTTAATCAAAAAAAGTATACAAAATATTTTTTACCCACCCTGGTACAATATATTGAGAACACCACCAGAGAAAATATGGCAAGCCCATATTGAGAAAAGAATGAAACATTTTATTCCATCAATCAACATTTACACATATAATACATACAAAAAATATTTCTATATTGTACTCATGAATTCTTCGAATGTATCAGCAGACAAAGCTTTTTTGTTTATATATAAACAAACATACTTGAATAGACTTTTAAAGAGATGAGAATGTTTTTGATAAGGTAGCCAAGTCAGTAAACGGTCACTTCAAAATTACCGTATTAGTATCTCGTAGGTCTTTCTGAGATATGGAAGGTATTGTCATCTTTTTGTCCTGCAAAATTTCATTCTAAATTGTCTAAATATTCATTTAAAATATTACAAACATGGATGGGAAATGACTATTTTGAGTTTTTTGAAAATTGTACTAGAGTACATTATATACATCATAGAAACATCTTCTGAGAATTGAGATTATATATTTTTGGTCACATCGCCCACTCTTACTGTTTTGCTCAACTGCTGGAAAATTTGAGAAGAAAAATCCTACAAAAGCAGATTTGCTAATATATATAGTCGTTCTGTCAGTTTAAACATCATTTAGTCATGTATTTGAAATGTGCCCTTAAACAAGTTTTAAGTAAACAGCTTTTCAGTTCTCTTCTCTTGAAATATCCTCCAGCTATGTTCCGTGAGATCTGTTACAGACGCAGTATTGGTTAAAATCTCTATCTTAGAGATGTTACATAAAACGAATTGAACCAGGAAAGGATCAAATTGAAAAAAAGGAAGCAAGAATACAGTACATATTTCCTAACAGGTGAGAATCAGAGTGTCACTGGTGACTTAATGTTGTTTCGGAGTCTTTATTTAAATCAGAAGGAAGAGAAAAAGCATGTCTGGTTCTTGTTCTTTTGTGAGGACCCGTATTCTCATCTTCATGTTGCTGACTGAGCACTTCAACCCTCTTGGTCAAGAAGTCGTTGCCGTGTCTCCATCACGATTTCCTCCATGACCTCTGGTTTCAGGATGTCTTTGACCTTTAAAAGGAAAGTCATTTTATGAATCTGTTAAACAGAAATCAAAAAACATCAAATAAGCTGCTATCGACCGTCCGGCTTTACATGGCGTTATTTATTAAAGAACGGCTCATACAAAAAGCATGTTATAATATCACACAAACATTATGTGCATCAGTGTAATGAGCATCAGTGTAAATTAGGAACTAGCAGTTTACCGTGTAATATTCATAAGTTACCGTAATAAACGCCTTCAACATTAATATACAAAGTAAAGCAAACCAATCCAGTTGAATAACTCTGTCCCATTTCACCACACTGCCCATCATGTGGCCAAAAACCATAATTGCACCTAAGGAAATGAATCTAGGATTGAAATTAGGATTATTCACCACCAGGACAGCTTTATTTGCACACTGAAAATATTGTATATAACTGTAAATATTGGTGTCTGGTCCACTGCAGCATCTATTTTTTTGTACAATACATATGAGCTATTTCCGCGATCAAACCAGAAGTAGAACCGTGGTCTGTTACTCGTGTTCTAAAGTCAGGGAGTACAGTTACTTTAAGTTAAGGTTCAGGTATAGTTTTAAATTCATACACCCTACAGGATGACACGATCTCAATCTGTTTAGTGCTTAGGATATCTGTCTCCGAGTCTGTATTTAACCCTAATGTGGGCATCTCCTAATATACAAGGGGTGTTCAAGTCACTCCAGGACTTGCGATGAAATCTCTCATGGATGAAGGCTTAAAATAAATTGGTATCTACAGAAGATTTCAAGAACGGTATGGTGATAAGACCCTTTGCGGTTGAACATTTGGATAGTACAAATGATTTAAAGGAGAATGCCGATCCCGGCTGTGGCTCAAAGCCAAAAAATATCAAAAAATACTAAGGCACACATTAAAATAAATAATTATACAAAAACACCAAGTTGTGCAACTAAACTTTCAGAACTAAAAGTTTCAAAATCTACAGCTCAGGCATAACATAAGCCTTTACTGACTTCTTATTCTATACCTCGGCTACTCAGACCACATCTCTGTTATGCTAATTCCAGCATACAGACCACTCGTCTGGCGTTCAAAACCGGTTCTGAAGCAGGTGAAAACCTGGCCAGCAGGAGCCATCTCTGCTCTTCAGGACTGCTTCGAGAACACTGACTGGAACGTGTTTAGGGAGGCTGCAACTTACGGCGACTACACCGACTTGGAGGAGTACACGTCATCAGTGACCAGCTACATCAACAAGTGCACCGATGACGTCACTGTCTCCAAGAGCATCATCTTACGACCCAACCAGAAACCGTGGATTACTACGGAGGTGCGTGCACTTCTGAGAACCAGAGACTCTGCCTTCAAAGCGGGGGACAAGGCGGCCCTAAGAACAGCAAGGGCCCGGGCCATCAGAGAGGCGAAGCGCGCACACGCCCAGAGAATCCACAATCACTTCAAGGACAGCGGTGACACACGGCGCATGTGACAGGGTATACAAGCAATCACCAACTACAGGGCTTCATCACCTTCCTGTGACAGTGACGGCTCCATTCCAGATGCGCTGAACAACTTCTACGCACGGTTCGACATGCAGAACGACGTGACGCCAAGGAAGACCACCCCTCCGCCAAACGACCAGGTGCTGTGTCTCACCATGGCTGATGTGAGGAAAACTACTCAGAGTCACCCCACGTAAAGCTGCTGGACCAGACAACATCACAGGCAGAGTGCTCAGAGAATGTGCAGAACAGCTGGCAGGTGTTCTCACCGACATATTCAACATCTCTCTGAGCAGCGCCGTCGTTCCCACATGCTTTAAATCTACCACCATCGTCCCCGTGCCGAAGAAGTCTTCTGTGTCCTGTCTCAATGACTACCGCCCTGTTGCACTCACACCCATCATCATGAAGTGCTTTGAGCGGCTCGTCATGAGACACATCAAGACCCTGCTGCCCCCCTCACTAGACCCCCTGCAGTTCGCGTATCGTCCAAACCGTTCAACGGACGACGCCATCTCCACCACATTCCACCTGGCACTGTCACATCCTGACAAGAAGGACACTTACATCAGAATGCTGTACATAGACTTCAGTTCAGCATTCAACACAATCATCCCCCAACACCTGATCGGGAAGCTAAGCTTGTTGGGCCTGAACACCTCCCTCTGTAACTGGATCCTGGACTTTCTGACCGAAAGACCTCAAGCAGTGCGGATCGGGAGCTACACCTCCAGCACCACCACACTGAGTACTGGGGCCCCCCAGGGCTGCGTGCTCAGCCCCCTGCTGTTTACACTGCTGACTCATGATTGTGTAGCGACACACAGCTCCAATCATATCATCAAGTTCGCTGATGATACCGTGGTGGGTCTCTTCAGCAAGAACGACGAGCCGGCATACAGAGAGGAAGTGCAGAGGCTAACGGACTGGTGTAAAGACAACAACCTGGCTCTGAACGTCGAAAAGACAAAAGAGATGGTTGTTGACTTCAGGAGGACTCGGGGCGATCACTCTCCGCTCAGCATCGACGGCTCTTCTGTGGAGATCTTCAAGAGCACAAAATTCCTGGGCGTCCACCTGGAGGAGAACCTCTCCTGGTCCCTAAACACCAGCTCTCTGCATAAGAAAGCCCAACAACGTCTTTTCTTCCTGAGAAGGCTGAGAAAGACACAGCTTTCACCACCGATCCTCACCACCTTCTATAGAGGAACTATTGAGAGCATCCTGAGCAGCTGCATCACTGTCTGGTTTGGGAATTGTACCATGTCAGACCGCAAGACCCTACAGCGGATAGTGAGGACAGCTGAGAAGATCATCGGGGTCTCTCTTCCTTCTATCGAAGACATTTACACCACATGCTGCATCTGCAAAGCCACCAGCATTGTGGCTGACCGGACACATCGATCACACTCACTCTTCACCCTCCTGCCATCTGGAAAAAGGTACCGAAGCATTCGGGCACTCACATCCAGACTGAGAAACAGTTTTTACCTGCATCCGTCTCCTTAACACAAAGAGACTGGACTGATAAACACACACACACACACACAAATCACTCAGACGAACTAAATAACATCTGGACTGAACTGATAAACACACATGCACAATCACACTGATGTACATCCATCTCAATCTGCTCATACCTACCTACCTGTGCTGCTCCTCGCAATTTTTTTGCACAAATATTTATTTGACTGCTATTTGCACACAATATTCTAGTCAAAATGTAAACTGTTTACTGCTGCTCTTCCCACTACCTCAATTCATACTTCATCAAAAAAGTACTGTTATGTGTTACATTGTTGTGTCTGTCATGTACCTCTTTGTTTGCACTATTTGCACATGCACTTTGTCTATTGTGTATTTTTGTATAGATACTGGATAGTTCTTCTTTTAGATTAACTTGTATAAAATGTAAAAATGTGTGTTGTAAATTTATGTTGTTGCATGTATGTAGCACCCTGGTCCTGGAGGAACGTTGTTTCGTTTCACTGTGTACTAACTGTATATGGTTGGAATGACAATAAAAGCCTACTTGACTTGACTTATTGGAATGCCTTGTGATGACATTTAGAATGCAAAACTCCATGGACAGGAACAAGAGTCCATACATTGTGTTTAAATTCAATATATTCATTAGAATATAAATGTCTCTCTCTTGGACGCGTGTGTGCACACTAGTCTTTAAAGGAGCGTGTGATTGAAATGAAGTAAGATAAGCATGTCAATATGCTCCGAACTGAGGCTTGTCCTGTGCTTTAAAGCAATATTTCCTGCTGCTGAAAACATTTTTCATTGATAAAAGTTTTTTTTTTTTTTTATCCCTCCCTTCCATTTTGCAGCCCGCAACAGAACGCTCCCTCAAATCAATACACAGCTAACTGTTTGTGTCTCCTTCCGCTTTGTGGGTGACGCAAGCGCTTCTTCTTCTTCTTGTTTACTGGTGGCTTGTATCCGGAAGAGCGCTGTGTCATGCCAAACAAATAATTGCGCAAACATAACGCAAGCTTTTAAAATTAATTAAAAGAAGCTTCGGGGCAGAAGATTTTGCTTCAATCAGTTTTTGTAACGAATTACTTGAGGAATCGTTTCAGCCCTAATCTGCATTATTGATTAACAGAACTACTGATCATGATAAAGAATATCAGTGTCATGTTGTTCAGCCCTATAGTTACCTGGTGTGTCAGAGAGGATTCATAGCCGTACAGGATGCTGGTGTCATACAGCATTACTTTGTGAGCTGCCAGAGCCAGTAAACAGTTTCTCAGTCTAGAAATGACTTCCCGGTCTGAAATAGGGACAGGCTGAAAAAAAACATACAACAATAAAAAAAAGGAATCATGGGAGTTCATTAACGGATCAAATTGCATATACAGTGGGAATATCAATTAGAGGAAAAAAAAAAAAAAAAAAAACAGTAATGTTTCTCACCTCCATACTTGTGAAATACCCTCCTGCCTCTTCATCTTGTTGCCCCGGCGTGGGGTAAATCCAAATATATCCGTTGTTCCCAAGTATTATGGACGCTCCACATGTCAGATTGTGGAAATGCGTTTTCTGTCTTTTGATGAGCGAGGGCGATACTTGCACAAACACACCCTGACCCAGCTGGAACAAGAATAAAAACACACAAAAGTATTAAAGGACACAGAACCTCGTACAGCAAGCATGAATCTGTGACACACTGTAAATTATGTTTTTCAGAACATACCTTGCCGTACTTCAAGCTGCGTGTGTGAAGAGAGAGGGCTCCATCTGAAAACACAGACTGCACCTCTGCCTTAAACAAGTCAAGGACGATGACAGGAAAAGCAGTACCAACATGAAGAAGCTTAACGATAGACATTTACAGAAATTATTTTATATACAGTTAGGACTAGACAGGTCTTTGTCAGGATACACTAATGAGGTCCCCTTCTTGTAGGTAGTCCCTCATGGAAAGTTCGTCTTCTGCCGATCGCCTCCTCTGAAATATTACATATAAAACATCACTTGTTGTACTGTAGTTTGAAATCATACCCTGCTTGCATGATCATTAGATGAACACTAGAGGGCAACATTCAGTCATTTCATTTTTCTGTATAACAACATAGAAATAGTTCATGATTTTATACTGCTGACTGATTGGTCAGAAGGTACTGATGTACTGATGTGCTCGCTCTAATATTTAATAAACACACTGACTCTTATAAACTTTAAAACAATTGCTAGTACAATTGATATGATGTAACTATCTAAGAGAAGGTACAGTATGTATTAAGCATTTTTGCTTAATAAATTCTTAATGCTTAGCATTTACCCAGCTCCAGTGTGAGAACACTAATATGCTACTCTGTCACTCATTATGTAGCACATCCTGTAGTAACTTTTCCCTTACCAACTCTCCTCCAGGAAGATTGACCGAAGACAGAAGCAATACAGAGTCCAGTCGAGAGTTTGTCTCCACTTTCCAGCGTTTCTGCTGAACCTGAAGAGACATTATTATTTATTGTAAGCAGGATCATGGGCTCTGTACATATACTTTGGACAATGACATTAAAGTTGAATCTAATCTAATCAAATAATGTTTTTTTATTAACTATATAATTCCATATTTGTTATCACAATAAGTCTGATGTTTTCAGTGTTTATACATTACAATGTGGGCGACAATAAAAATAAAGAAAAATCTCTTTATCTTAAGCATTCACAAACCTCAGTGATCCGACCAACGACAACGTCACCGACTTCACCGTTAAACCTAAAAAAATAAAAACAAAAAAGTACATCGTTAACATCTATATTCATGTAAAGCTAAAGTGTGTGATGGTACCGTGTCTCATGCGGTTGGCATCTTAGTTCTCACCTCGTCTTTAGGGGTCTCACACAGATGAGTTTGTTGACTCGTTCCACCTCACCTGCAACCGAAGCGGTGAGATTTTCATCGTCCATGTACGTTCCATGACCTCTGAAAAACAAAAATAAAGTACGACAGAATAAGTACTAATGACTAACATTATGACCACCCGCTTAATAATTAATATTAATTATTTAGTACCCCCTCACCTTCCTGTGCCACCAAAACAGTTCAGACACGTTTCTATCTCAACCAGCAGTAACCATTCCAACAATTAAACCTACATTAGCTCTTGTATTGGATCAGAGTGCTGTACATGGACCAGCCTTCACTCCCTACGTGCATCTATGAGCCTTGGCTGTTCATGACCCTGGCAGCAGTTCATCGGTTTGAATCCCATGCACCACCATTTTTTTTTTGGTTGGTTCTCACCACTACACGCCAGGAACATCCCACAAGAGTTGAAGTTTTGGAGTTGCTCTAAAACAGTCGTCTAACCATCATAACATCAAAGTCATGGCGCTTCTGAGCTCGCAGTGATCCAGACACCCTTTTTCCCCTTTGGACCTCTGGGATGCGTGTGGTAACGGTGGCCGGTTCCACTTTATCATGAAGACGGTTCCGGCCTCAACTGATGCAGGCGGTTGAATTTTCCACTCCCAAGACATTTCCACTTAATCTCTATTTCTTCCAGTTCTGTCGCCGATTATAGGTCGCTATATTTTCTATATTTGTATAGATAAGTTTTTATATTTGCTCCCTTTTTTTTTTGGTTCTATTTTTTATATATTCTTATTTTATTCCATAATTTATTTCCTGTTGTAAGTTGTTCCCTCTTTTTTTTTTTACTTTAAGATCACGGGCGGTCGTATAAGCATTTCACTGCATATCGTACCGTGTATGACTGTGTATGCGACAAATAAAATTTGAATTTGACTGTAAAACAATCCCTGCTGTCCGTTATCACCCAGATAAGGACAAACATTATCACCAAACATTCACCTCCTGTGATGTAGCTAAAGCGAGATGGGGCATCGTGATGGCTAGAGGACTGGGTCAGGGCAAGTCCAAATCTGCAAAACTCTTGTGCAATGTTCCTGGTCTGCAAAGGTGATCCAGGTGTTGTGAACTTTTTCCCCTTTGTTGAATCAGAGACCAGGAGACATTGGGATATCTTTCCAGCAGAAGTTACTCTTTATTGAGAACTCGTTGCACGTCGCTGCAGTCATCCAAGTCTAAAAATTATTATAAATCCGTTCTGGAGAGTTTATACTTTACAAGGGGGAGGGATACAAAGAGGTGGAGACAATCTAAACAAAGCATAGTGTATACAGGAATCAGCCTGGTACCAGAAGTTCCCCAGCCCTGATCTCATCAGCATAACAGTGCCATTCAAATGCATAGGTGCTAATGTAATCAGCCTGACAGTATCGCCCAGACCTTCACGTTATCATAGAGACAAAGGCACAGCCTGGCCTTACATGTACTTGAAGTACATGAAGACAAAAAGGTTAATGTCTCACACACCTGGGTTACCAGACTTGATGTCCTTAGAATGTCATAATCTTTACCTCAAAATGTAAAACCCAATGTACATAACTTTTCAGTTTATATACTATTCTGTTGGAACCTTGATTGAACATTTTTATAAATTTGTAATCCTACACAGGGAAAAAAACAGGGTCATGGGTGGTCAAGACTCACTGATGCACATGGGGAGTGAAGGCTGGCCCTTATAGTGTAGATCAAATTGAGGAAAAGGGTTTATGCTGGTTGTGACAGAGGTGTCAGAACACACACACACACAGGTCATTACTGTTTGGTGGTAAAAGGGGAACCTACTCAATATTAATCAGGTTGTCATAATGTTAAGGCTGCTCAGTGTGGAAGAGACACGGTGATATTAAATTATAAATTATGAAGAAAGTCTGAGATTGTCTTTAGTTTGGTAAAGTTTAGGAGAAAAAAGTATTTCCTGAAAACACAAACTCAAAATGTACACCACATTTACTTTAAAAATTATTTAATAAAAAAAAAAAGCAAAAAAGTAAGTAGTTATACAGCAGTTATAGGATGATACTAATATAAACATTAAAAAGGGGGGGGGGGGAGCAAACACACAGTTAGAGTTAGCGAAAATCAGACCGTGTTAGCACCGTGCTAACTCTCACTCACTGAGTGCTGTGGCTGCAGTTCGAACATCACACCCCTGAACATTTACCTCATAAACCCCGTGTCTGATGTGATCACATCACCCGGAACTACCAAGTGTTTCCCGTCCGAGCCGGACCGAGAAGCTGGCACAGACGTCCGTTTTCTCGCCGGTAATCTCATCTCGACTGCCATGCCTGCCTGAGCCATGTGAGTTTACACTAAAATGGCCGAGAGTGAGTTTCCAAGCACCAATACCGCCATCTGTGTGCCGTTAGAGCGGGTTGCCAGATTGGGATAAAACCTTGTTCATACTGAGTGTTGTTAAGATTAAGATTTGTTTATTTCTTACAAGTATCCTACAGCACAATTAAATTATTATTATTATTATTATTATTATTTTTACATATCCTAGTTAAGAAGCTGGGGTCAGTCCAGATACACCTTGCTCAAAGGCTCAACAGTGGCAGCTTGACGGTAATGGGGCTGGAACCCATGACCTTCCCGGTCAATAACCTAATTTTCAAAATAGGAGGGCGGCATCAGGAACGACATCCAACGTAAAACCTGTGCCAAGTTGTGTGTGGTCTCCTTGATGGGAGCAGATGAAAAACCAACACCAACAACAGTGGTATAGTAGTTAGCACAGTGGCCTCGCACATCCAGGGTCCAGGGTCGGAGTCCCGTTTTTGCATGTTCTCCCTGTGCTTGGTGTGTTTCGTCCGTGTACTTTGGTTTCGTCCCACAGTTCAAAGACATACAGATTAGGCTAATTGGCGCTCCCAAATTGCCTGCAGTGTGTGCTTCAGGTAAGGTAACACATTATCTCAAAATTGACATAGCTAGATTTAAAGTTATTGCTGCTTTGATCGAGCTCATATAATTAAAATAAATATCTTACTCACTCATTATCTATACCACTCACAGGAAGGCTGAAGGCTGAGAGTTTGGGCACTAGGCAGGGTACACCCATTACACTCACTAAGTCTCCTGGGACAGGTTCCAGCTCCCCCACATCCCTCACACAGGATAAGCGATAGAGAAGATAAATGAATGATTTTTTTTTTTAAAGCTGCAAGTCATGCATATTTTGAAACAAAAATATAACTTTTATATGTTGTCATTGTATTAATTTCATAATTTCAAAAAACATTATTTCAGGCATACAGGACGATCTTGAAGGGTCAAAAACCTTTCTAAATGCAGAAACCATTGTGTCTCTATGTGAAACCCAACACCTGAGTGTTTCTCTTTCAATGTTCCCTTTCAATTCTCCACTGTGTCATCATTATTCAGATGACTGTAACAAACGGAGGCTGTGTGATGGACAGGGGCTCCTCCATGCAGCAGGGCCTCTAGAGGGCGCTCTTCTCTTTACACTTAGAAGCTCCTAGAAGGGGCTTCCATCAAATAGAATCTTTTAAAGGGAAACCCATAGGGCACTGCATAACATACTTTCCAAATGCAACGGCAGTCTAGAAGTCTGTATATCTTTTTCCCTCAAATGTCAAGGATATGTAGAAAGTTCTTTATCAGATTTTCCCATATGTATCAGCAACCTTGATGGCATTCCAGGACATCTTACATTTAGAAGCTGCCTCTTCACATTTTAGGTAAATTCCACATGGTCTTTCCACTCTAAAGGCACCCCAGTGGGGTATTTGTCATGTTTTAATATACCATAGAGACATGTGAGGATTGCTGGACTGTTCCATAGTACACACCAAAAACTACAGGGTGGGCCATTTATATGGATACGCCTTAATAAAATGGGAATGGTTGGTGATATTAACGTCCTGTTTGTGGCACATTAGTATGTGGGGCACATTAGTATATAGAGGGGGCAAACTTTTCAAGATGGGTGGTGACCATGGTGGCCATTTGGAAGTCGGCCATCTTGGATCCAACGTTTGTTTTTTCAATAGGAAGAGGGTCATGTGACATATCAAACGTATCGGGAATTTGACAATAAAAACAATGGTGTGCTTGGTTTTAACGTAATTTTATTCCTTCATGAGTTATTTACAAGTTTCTGACCACTTATAAAATGTGTTCAATGTGCTGCCCATTGTGATGGATTGTCAATGCAACCCTCTTCTCCCACTCTTCACACACTGATAGCAACACCGCAGGAGAAATGCCAGCAAATGCCAGATATCTCAAATATCCAGTGGCCTTGAGGTTTCCATTGATGAAGAATGGCCCCACTATCTTTGTACCCCATATACCGCACCATACCATCACTTTTTTTGTTCCAACAGTCTTGGAGAGATCTATCCAATGTGGGTTAGTGTCAGACCAGTTGAATGGCCCCCAAGGTCTCCCGATCTGACCCCCTTAAACTATACCAAAAACACTTTTTGATACCACCTCACATCAAGTCAGAATTGCATGATTCACTTCTTATAATTTTGAGATAGAAAGATATCATTATAAGATAAAGATTTAAATTATAAGATAAATATCTCATAATTTTCAAAAAGAAAGTCATAATTATGAGATGAGTATCTTAAAATTTTGAGATAGAAAGTCAAAATTACGATATAAGTATCTTGTAATTTTGTGATAGCAAGTCATAATTATGAAAAAAAGGATCTTGTAATTTTTAGATAGCAGGTTATCATTATGAGATAAGTTTAAATTAGAAATTCATAATCACGAGATAAGCATCTTATAATTTATAAGTTAGTAATTCTTAGTTATACGATAAGGATCTTATACTTTTTAAAATTGAAAGTCATAATTATGAAATGTGAATCTTATAATTTTGAGATCGAAAGTCATAATCATGAGATAAGATCTACACTTTCAGGTTTGACATGACTAAGGTTTATTGTACTTTGTTTTCTTTTTCCATTATTATTAATGTTTGATAGCTGATTGGCTGCTCCAGGCGGCGTGGCGAGCGGCGGAAAGCTCACTGGCTTAACTCCCGGAAGTGTCCAATTCACGCCTCGAAAATATTCAACAAGTGAGATCACATTAAATTTTTTTTCGAAAAGGAAACATGGACGCTGATAGTAGCTCAAGTGTAGCTTCGTCAGAAACGAAAGATTTCGGCAAGGCGTTCTGCATCATTACAGGCGCATCCAAAGGTTTCGGAAAATGTCTCGCTAAAGAAATATCAGCTCTCCTAAAACCTGGCTCGGTGCTCCTTCTGGTTGCCAGATCGGCAGATAAGCTGCAGGAGCTAAAGGAAGAATTATCCTCGCATAGAGGTGGCCTGGGTGTCCGCTGTGTGGTCGCAGATCTGGGGCAGAAAGATGGAGTGGAAAGCGTTTTAAAGGAAGCCAGAAAGATCTCAAAATCTGATATAAACAGCCTCTTACTAATTAATAATGCAGGTGAGTTTCTATCTGTAAATAGAAAACTCAATCATGTGTTGTAGTCTTCAAAGCTGATCTATGGCCCTTTGGGTTTCCCATAGCTGCTGTACTTACAGTATATCAGCTATGAATATAAACCTGTTTAAAGGCAAGTCACTTTTTTGTTTTTGTCTTTTATTATTGAATTTATAGTGGTCAGCACTGTTGCATTGCACCTCCAGGGTCTGGGTTCGATTCTCGCCTCTTGTGCATGAAATTTGCATGTTCTCCCCGGTGGGTTTCCTCTGGGTACTCCAGTTTCCTCCCACAGTCCAAAGACATTCAGAACTGCAGAAGGCTAATTGCTGTTCTCAAATTGCCTGTAGTGTGTTAATGAGCGTAAGTGTGTGTGTGCCCTGCGATGGATTGACACCCAATCCAGGGTGTACCCCGCCTCCTGCGACCCTCTATACAGAATAAAGCAAAATAGATGATGAGTGAGTGGGTGAGTCTGTCTTTGTCAGGGTTTTTTTTTTTTTGTATTGGCATTTTTAGTTAGTTTGGCAAAAGATGCTTTGTCAAATGAAATATGCATGCATTTAACTAAACACATTTTCAATAGCTTTGAAAAAATAAATTCTAATCCAACACCATAAGCATGCATTTGTCCTGTTCTGTCACAGTTTGTAAGCAGGTTACTTTGATTTCCCTAAAACATGAATATTGAAGCGTAGTATGACAAAACCTGTTAATTACATTAACAATTCACTTTATTTTGATTATCTTGACCTGTACACTTTCATCAGGCACCCTGATGAGATTTGTCCCTCTAATGAAAGCTTTTACTGGTTTCTTTACACTATCTGATAAGAATAACTCTTCTAAATACCAGTATTAATGCTGACAATGGAAAGAACCATTAAGGATCCTAAACATGGAAGCATTTTGCTACACTGTGATCTTTATTGGTCTGGGAATAAATTTGTTGATGCATTTTGAATTTCTTTAAGGTTCACTAGGCGATGTTTCACGCTACAGCCGAAACTTCACTGACATGGAAGAAGTGGACAGGTATCTGTCGATGAACGTGAGCTCAGTGCTGTGTTTGACCGCTGGGATCCTGCAGCTCTTCCCAGCTAACATGGGTCTGCGCCGCTGCGTGGTGAATGTGAGCTCCCTGTGCGCTCTGCAGCCTTTTCCTTCCTGGGTGCTCTACTGTTCGGGTAAAGCGGCACGTGACATGATGTTCCGCGTCCTAGCCAAGGAGGAGTCTGGGCTCAGGGTTCTCAGCTATGCTCCAGGTAAACATGTAAAGCACAGTGTTGGAGATCCTAGCAATTTGACAGTGTACCCAAGTCTTGATCCTTTCATCGACATTTTTTTAGCTAAATCTGAAAACTGACAAGCAAGTTGCACGCTCTCTGGTATGGGAAAATGCTTCCCTTTCTCAAATAAATAAATCTCTTTCAGATATGCACCCCTTTGCGTAACATTTAACTTTCACCTCAGAACATGTCTGAACTGCAAGAGGAACAATTACAATTACGGAACAATTACGATGTACTCATGTAGCACGTGGTATGTGAAACTGATCATGACACTTAAGACAATATAGCTGTAAAGGCTTTTTTTTTTTTAAACATCTCAGTGTGAAAAGTGTGTCTTAAGCAGGTACAGACGTAACTCGGCACACAAATTTAGTCTGTTCTGCAAAACGCATTTTCCCATGGGAAATAATGTAAATGCACATAATCCGTACCAGGTACCCAAAAATATTACCAATTTCCAACACTGTAATAATATTTTTGCATATTAAAAGAAAATTAAAACATAAAAAAGGTATGTAAATAAAATAAAAACAAAACTGAAAGGGCTCCGTTTTCTTCTTGCTGCCGTGCTTGCTTTTTACACAAAATGCAAAAAACCCACAAAAAATATGTAAACCTGTCTCACTTGACTTTCAGATGCCGAGGTGCCACTCTAACTTATGTCTAGTAGTGTAAAACATCTGTGTTAATCTCTTTATCTCCTCAGGTCCTCTGGACACAGATATGCAGCTCATTGCCCGATCGGACACAGCGGACGACGGTATTAGAAACTCTATTATGGCGATGCACTCCGATGGCCGTCTGCTGACCTGTGAAGAGTCTGTGGGGAAACTGATAAAGGTCCTGTTAAAGGATGACTACGAATCTGGAGCTCATCTAGACTTTTACGATTTATAAATTCTTTTTTTTTTTTCCAGTAAGATTTTAAAGAGATTTTGGAATTTGTTCCACTCTAAATAAAAATTTTCCTGTATTATGGAGATACTTGCATAAACGTTATAATGGCACCATCGCCAACATTATTTTTATTTGATCATTATATAATCCAAAGATCACACACTATTTAGCATACAACATGATTGTAATAATGTGAAATATCTGTCTGTAGTTCGTGTTTAAAAGTTCTTCTTGTCGAACTGTTTCTTACAGTCAGGTCCATATATTTTGGAAACATAACATAACTGTTTTAGGGAGTTGGCCTCTGTACACTGTAGCTTTAATTCAAGCAGTTTGAAAAAGGACTTGCAGCCATTTTCATACACACACACACACATTTTGGGGATCATAAATAATAGAACAAATTAACATAATTATGAACATGACAGTTGCTTGTGCTTTGACCATAATTGTTTTTTGCGACTGTGCAGAAGACAACATTAAGTTCATATGACATATTTTTGTGTTTAACATGTTTATGGCAGCCATGCCATACAAGTTGCTGTATTTAAACCCGGCGGACACACTGACTACTTTATAAGTGTGTGAAAAGTGAATGAAAAAAATCATACTATTAATGATTCTTTAGCTTAAATTATCCAAATCACAGTGACATTCCTATTAGTTCTTGTGACATAATTCATGTCATCTGTATCTAATGTAACTTTCTTCTGTAATTTGTAGGTGTATTATCCTGAGTTTGTGTGACGTGCAATGTCCTTAAATGTAATAAAGGTGCCTTAATTTACTTATATGAGTAATATTTAGAGTAATTAATAATATATGAGTAATGTTTAGCTCTTCTTTCAAATGTAATTGTAATTCAGTGAAAGTGTTTTTGTTACACAGTGTAGGCCAAATACTTCACAGACCAAATTTCCCTCATCGTAGGGTTAGGATTTCATTTCAGACGCAAATTCCATATGGAAATATTGCATTGCCTCTGTGTGGAGTTGTGCGTGTTCCTTTTTTTCGCTATCAACCTTCTAATGCCCTGAAGAAGAAAAAAAGAGAGGCTGATTAGGGTATACCTGTTTATTTATAATGAAATTGCTAACAGGAGCTAACCTGTCTTATGGGCATGAATCACCCTTAATTGTGTATTCTAAACACTCAAGGATTTTTTTCATAAATTTATATGAATTAATTGATTGTATAGAAAAGAATTAATCTAACTTTGAATGAAAACAGACACAGTTGTATTTACTCTGCAACTTGTAATGTTCAAGTGAAAGATTTAACACCAACATGTCAGGGAAAAAAAAACAGAATCACTGATTTGATAAAGGATCGCCATTCTCATAAATACGCATATAAACTCAATCAGGTGAAACTAATCACCTTCTCAAAAGCACACAACGTTTTGCACATCTAGACATTGAAATATTTGCCCACTCTTCTTTGCAGAAGTGCTTGAGTTTAGTTAAGTTTGATGGTGACAGTTTGCGGACTGCAGTCATCAAGCCATTCCCAAGATTTTCAATAGGGCTTAAGTCTGGGCTCTGACTAGGCCATGCAAGGACATTCACATTTTTCTCCTGCAACCTGTGTGGTCAATTTTTAATGTGTGCTTTGGGTCATTGTCATGGTGGAACATAAACCTTCTTCCCATTGTCAACTTTCAGAATCAGAATATCTACGCTATACTTTGGGAATGGTGTTTTTTTTTTTTTTTTTTTTTGGATGGTGAGCTGTATTGGATTTCTGCCAGACATATCGTTTGGTGTTGTGGCCAAATAAATATGACTGCATGTAGCCTTTTGTGAGGAGTGGCATTTTTTAAAAAACCTTAAACCCTCCCACAGAAGCCACATTTGTTGAAAATTTGGGTTATTGTTGTCACATGCACGCAATGACCACGCTCTCATAAATTCCTGCAACTGCTTCGAGTTGCTGTTGGCCTCTTGGTAGCCAGTCCGACCAGTTTCCTCCCGGCTCTTTCATCCAGGGGATGTCTGTGTTGTAGTGGAAACCTTCCAAGTAACTGTGCTTCTAGGTGGTGATAAAGCATGTGAATGTTTTTTTGTATCCATATCCTGACTTGTGCCTATGAACAGCTTTAAACTGGAGATCTTTTGACATTGCTTTGCCACCCATAGTTGATTGTTTGCTTCAGTTGCACTACTAGGGACTGAAATGCTTTAGCTTTTCATGCTGAGCTAATCACAATGAACATAGCTGATCACAATTGAAAGTCAAATAGTTTTGTGTGCTATTGGGAAGATGATTACCTTCACCTGATTGCATTTACAAGTCATTTTTAGGAGGAGGGGTTATCCTTTTCCAAATCAATGATTCCTTTTTTTTCTACTTTTTCTGACTTGTTGGTGTTGTATCTTTCACTTGGATGTTAAAAGTAAATAAAGTTAGATTTTTTTTTTTAAACTGTCTGTTTTCATTTCAGGCTGCAAAGCAACAAAAATTTAATTATTTTAAAGACAATGATTTTTTTTATATACCCACTGTATGTTTTTCCCCTTCAGTATTACAGCAGTCATCACTTGTGTATCATTCAACCTCAAGTCAAAGGATGAATCATTATCCTGACTGCACGTGTTCCAAACTGTCCCACTGTTTTTTGTCTCATCTGATCCTCCACAGCCTGCAACCTCTGGAAAGCATCACATCCAACAAAACACATGCACTCTCATTATAAACATTTAGCTTAAGAAACATTACGGAAACATCATTGCCTGTTTGGAGACGCAACATTTTTTCCAAAAATTCATCAGCACACAGGGGCTCTCAATAAATCACAGACTCAGTCGTGATCCACAAAACATTACTTTCCTGAAAAAGTATATAGAGGCACAGTCAGAAAGGTGCGTCTTCTGGATTAAATATAAAATTATATAGAATCTTTAAATTTTTTATTAGTACTTTCCAGTTTGCTTATTATCACACTATTACAGTCTTTATAAGTTACAGGGCAAGAAAAGTTAATTGACTGTATGAGATTCTTGGGTGAAGTAAGATATGCTTTATGCTTTCTACACACACCATCCCAGATGTCTAAGAAAAAGTGAGTGAAAAAAAAAGTGCAGCTTCTCATTCACACAATTATCCAATCAGCTGCCATGTTAAACATGCATTAAACAACAGAATGTGAAGAAAAAGTCTTTTCAGTTTTAATAAATAATTGAATAAAAGGTGGAGGTTGTTGAGTTGCAGGTCATTTTGATGGTCTCACAGCAGTCAGATTATCCCATACATCTCCCCTGTGACAGGCAGACACAGCTGCTGGATAAAAATACTCCCAGAGCCCTACTCCCAAACAAGGGGAGGACATACACTCCCACACACACACACTAACACAACCTCCGTAGTGCATCCACCTTCTTCCACACACATCAACCCTATACCTCCAGCACCCCCGTCATGGTGTATGTGGCCTGGCTCTAAAAGAGGGGTGGGTGAGTCTATTTTTGGGGAGGTGCTGGGTGGTGCATGGCTAGGTAAGTTTCAGAGAAAGTCAGTGTACACCGTGTGTGCAGTTCCTCTCTCGGCAGAAGCAGCAGCCGCCTTTCTCTTTCTGCTAAATGGCCCAATACAAAATGGATGCCGTGGAGGTGTTTGCAGCTGGAGAGAAAGGCCGCGGCCTCCGGACCACCAAGGAGATGAAGGCTGGTGAGGTGGTGTTTGCGGAGGCCAGCTTCGCTGCTGTGGTCTTTGACAGGTAGGAACAGTGTTTGGGTTATGTGGAACTAACATTGAGTATTGGTCATAACAATGAACTTGAATAGAGACTATATGGTGGCATGGTGGCCTTGCACCTCCAGGGTTGAGATTTGATTCCCGCCTCGGGTCTGTGTGCATGGTTTTCTGGTTTTCTCCCACATGCAGATTAGACACACTGGAAGTAAACACAGAAGTGTTTATAGGTCATTATAGGCATGCAACACTTCTATATACAATGTAAATATTAAAGGTAGTTGATTATTATAAAAACCTCATCAAAAGTCATTTTAATGGGATCCTGTTCATGATATCTGATATTATTATCTTTAAACCCAGTGGTACAGACTTAGTATCATGCATCTTAGCTACCTTACATAACTTATTAACACATAATGTCAGAGAGTTTTTTTATTTAACATATAAAAGTGAAAGGGGAGAAGATAGAATGTTAATTGGATGATTAGTAATGGAAAGCTAATATGTTAATTATATGACAGGTACAGTGCCACTAATAAAAACAAATTTGGGGCAGCGAAGTAGTATGGAAGGTCTCTACTCTAGCCTGCTTTCAAAACACTCTTCTGCAGTGCGTTCTGAATATTTAGCTGCAGACACATAATCCTTGGTTAATCTTTTAAGTGTTAGTACTAATTTAGCACAATTAAAAAAAAATCTACTTTAGCTTTATATGAACTGTACATGGTCCTTAACCAGCAAAAGGGTGAAAGCTGCTTCACTCTCATGTGACTAGATCACTGTTTCACCTCCATAAAAAGTAAGAAGAGTTTGCATAGTAGTCAGATTATGCATGTCAGAAGCAAGCAGGCAGGGCTTTCCACTTAAAGACTCTATAAACAGAAATACTGCTTTCTATTATTGTTTGACTGAATGATAGCAGGGCACTGTGTGGAGTTTTACAGAAAAGGAAGGATGGATGAAGAAAAAGCATTCATAGCAGACTTATTTTTAATTGCCATCACATACTGTAAAACAACCAAAATATCTAATTTTTTCAAGATACATATTTATTAGAATTGCTGTTTTGAAATGGAAATTACATTTAAAAAAGCATGAGAATGTATTGCTTTTTGTATATATAAAGCATCATGACAATGGCACACAGCCCAGTATGATTAAACCATAATTTAAAGATAAAAACAGAATATCCCTAGTGTTTTTTATTTTTTATTTTTTTTATTGTGCCCCCTGAGATAAGGCCAGGGTTTAATATTGTCCTTATAAACGTTCTTATCATCCAGGCCATCTGGGAATTCTTCCAATCTGGTCCACAGGATATTTGTCTTTGTATTTGCATCTTGGAAGGGGGTGAGTTTTAATATTTTTGTCTGTTACCATGGATTGCTTGCCATGAAAACATTGGAAAGCCATGAGGACAGTGGTTTATTTAATGGCGCATGACAGGTGTATACAGACAGCTAAGTAAGTCTAAGTAAGTAAAAGACAGACAGTGAAGGTCATACGGGGATAAATATGAGTTTTAATATGTGACTAATCTTTGCATGCGCAACACAAAACAGAAAAATAATTTATTTATTCCTTTAAATGCAATATTAATAATTTTTTAATTCCTACTTATTGTCCTGTCCAAATCCAATTGTGTTTTTTAAATAAAATTTTATTCATATTTATATTCATGCTCATATTACATTTACTTTACTATATATTTATTTTCCTTTTTTTTAAAGTAATTTGATAATTTTATATCAAAACGATAATAAATTATAACACTTAATTTTGTATGTTTATATATATGCAAGCAATACAAACGGCAAATCATACTGTATGTGTAAGCTGTACATGGTATCATTCTACTATCTGCTGTTGACTCATATTTAAATATGCAAAACCAAAATCCAACGTATATCCAAAAGTATGTGGACACCTGACCAGCACACTCGTATGTGGTTCTTTACCATACTGTTGCCACAAAGTAAAATGTGCACAGTTGTCTAGAATGTTTTTGTATGCTATACTTGTAGGAAGAACTAGTTTACTGAGCCCTCACCCCAACTCCACTGAACATCTTTGGTATGAACTGGGACACAGATTGTACCCTAGACGTCCTGCTCCGACATCAGGGCCAGACCTCACCAATGCAGTTAAATTCATACCAATCGCCAAAGCTACACTCCAAAATATAATGGAAACCATTCCTAGAATTGTGGAAAGAAAAGCAAATACTGTATGGGGAACAATAGCACACATGGGTGAAATGGTCAGGATTAAACATACTTATGACCATATAGTGCATAAAAGTAACCAATATGAAAAAGTAATAAGAAAAATTAATCAATCTGTTTTAAAGTATAGTATGTAATATAGTATTAGTATATCATAAAATATAGTAAATGTCAAAAATGTAATGTACTACAATACTGAAGTTAATGTGCTTAATTATTCTTTCTCTTTGGTTTGCAGTCAGTTCATGCACGTATGCCACAGCTGCTTTCGCAGACAAGTTAACCCACACCGCTGTGCCCAGTGCAAGTTTGCCCACTACTGTGACCGCACATGTCAGAGAGCTGCCTGGGAGGAGCACAAGCACGAATGTGCCGCCATCAAACAGCATGGCAAGGCACCCAATGAAAATGTACGGTAAGTTTTCTGTACTGAGATGCATGAGAAACCAAAATGGCTTCCATCCATCCTTCCATCTATTAAAGAACAAACACCATTTCAGATTCACAGGAATTCACATGTGTAGAATCTAATCTTAACCACATTGCTTCATAAAGAATGAAGATTATAACGATCCATGAATGTGACAAAAAAATCAATAAATAAATAAACCAATAATAATAATAATAATAATAACCTCAGAAATCCTTTCAAGGTTTAGGTATGTTAGCTATATTGCTAATTTTTGTACTAATGGAACATCTATAAATACAGAAATCCTGTCAGGTTAGCTTATGTTAACCAGCTTTTCAGAATCAACCGTAGGCATTATTACCATTTATGAAGATAATTTGAAGAATTCTTCAGACATCCTCTAAGGTATTTTATGTTCTAACATTTTATTTAACTTATTTCATATTTTGTTTATGTATCTGCCCTAAAAATCTATGGGATCCTGTCAAGCTAGCTTATGTTAGTTTATGTTTAGCCTCAGGAGGAAGCTAGTGTTAAATGAATACACTTTTTTTTTCTCTCAGAAATAATTTCAGCTAGACTATTTCAGTAAATGTTTAACATTAAACATTAAGAACATTTATGGAAACAAGATGCCCTCAGAATTCCTGTCACTGTAATTTAGCTATCTTTAGAAATTATATTATTTAAACTAGCTTTATAGCCTTAGCAGCAAAGCTTGAGAACATTTCTGAATAATGTTTCCTCAGAAATCCTGTCAGATTCCACATGTTAGCTAACTTTCCAGAATTAGCAGCAAAAGTTGGGAGCATTTATTAATGATTTCCCCTCAGAAATCTTGTAGGATGAGCTTATCTTAGGTATCTGGTTAATGTTGACAATAATCTTAGGAGAATTTATGCATTTGGTTTAAATATTCATTTAGAAATCCTGTCAGGTTAGCTTAGCTTAAATCCTTAACAATGTTAGCTTATGTCCTAACATAAGCAGTAAAGATTATGAACATTCATAATTTTGACTTTCACTCAGAAATTACTTTAGCTCATGTTAGTTATTACTACTGTACTGTGTTAAAACTATGTTACATCACACATCAAATTATTGCAAATATTATTGGTATGGGTATGTATTGTAATTTAAATTTTTATTGAACATATTCCTGTATGTTTTAAGGTTCAGTGTTGGATTTTCCTTTCAGCCTGGCGGCGCGGGCTTTATGGCGCATACAGAAGCACAAAGGAAAAGCCTTCGACACACAGCTGACAACTCTAGACCTCTTAGTGGACAACATCTCTGCTATGAACTCAGACGACCTTAAAAAGCTCAAAGTGGATGCTGACAATTTCCAGCTCTACTGGAAAGGCAACAGGAAGCAGTATAGTGCAGATTACGTCTCACATATCTTTGGTGTGGTAGGCATGCCTTCACTCTCCTACTGTAAACTAAAAAAAACAAAAAAACAATGTGATACATGAAAAAAAATACATACTATAAAGTTTAAACATAAATCTGGTGGTAAACAATACAGGCTAAAAACAAAAATGTTTTGAGAAAGTCTGCTGCTTCAGTTTTTTTAGATCTGTGTTTTTAGATAGTGAGTGGGCTCAATCACAATTTTGCCTAAGAACACAGCCATGAATAAAGAATGGTACAAAAACATCCTTCAAGAGCAACCTCCTCCAACTTCCCAACCATCCAACAGTTTGGTGACAAACAATGCCTTTTCCAGAACACTCCATGAAGCACCTTGCTATAAGGCAAAAGTGATACCTACTATAGCTGACTGAGGGAACAAAACATCGCAATTTTGGGTCCATGGAAAGGGAAACCTCCCAAACCTTAATCCCTTCGAGAACTTGTGATCAATCCTCTAGTGGCAGAAGGACAAATAGAAATTCTGACACCGATTATGTAGGAATGAGCTGCCATCAGTCAGGATGTGTCCCAGAAGTTGATTGACAGCATGCCATGTTGAATCGCAGAGGTCTCTTAACTCTTTGCATAAATTTAATGTAATTCTCAATAAAAGCCTTTGAGTTGTATTGCATATAACTTATGAAATGCATATAATCATACTTCATTGTACTGTAGTAACATCTATCTTTGGCGGCAGACTTTGAGAAAATGATTATTTGTGTCATTCACAAAACTTTTGGCTTGTGAAACGGCAGTACCTCCTTATGTTTAGTTTTTTACCTCTGTGTTTCCTGTTCAGATTAACTGCAATGCCTTCACTTTGAGTGACCAGCGCGGACTCCAGGCAGTCGGAGTGGGCCTCTTTCCTAACCTTTGTCTGGTCAATCATGACTGCTGGCCCAACTGTACAGTCATCCTCAATCACGGCAGGTGAGAATTCCTGACATTACTGAATTCAAGTGGAATAAAACACATTTCAGCAACAGTTGTTAAGATCTATTGATTGATCTAGTCTTGTACAGCTGGTAAAATTATTTAATACAGAATACATATGCTTATGTATGTGTGCATAATATAGAGGACAGGAATTTTCCTCATAGAAATTACGGTTCCTGATGGTGTTTTTCAGTTAATTATAATTGAACAAAATGTGTACATTTTGTATGGTTTATTTGAGCAGTATAGTGCCAGGTCTGGCTAAGCAAGTGAAATCATTTAAATGGTGTTGCTCTGTTGTTGTGTGTGATCTAGCCTCTTGCCTTCTCTTCCAGTCAGACAGCTTTGGACACAGCTTTACACTCTCATAGGAGGTAGGCTAGTGAGTGTAACTGAATTTTAACCTTTGACTTGATGAGCTTAATGCATCCCATCCTTTTCATATCACCTCTATAAATCCCAGGTTTATTTGATTCCGCCTGTAACAGTTTAAATTGATTTTATGAAAAATAATTTTTGCAGTAAATGGTATTAATCTGAGTGAGTAGTGTAAAGTAAAAAGATATTTTATATTTATCAAAGCATATAAGAACTTTCAATTTGACCTTATATGGTTTAATTGCTTGTGATTTGCATTGCATTGATTCAAATAGACAGTTTAGTTTGTTTTTGTTTTTAGGAATGCACACTCATGTGCAAAAGTCTTAAGTCACCCATAATGTCTTTTTATGCATCCAAATAGTCAAACTCAGTTAATTTCCAGGCTAGTGATGAGTATACTGGTGATGCTGAATGCTGAGTGGTTGGAATAGACAAGACAGGAAATGAGGTTGCTGCTAAGGTTTTTAAATAAACAATCAATTTTTAAATTAAATATTGGTTCCCATTTGTCTATTTTAATCAACATAATTAAATAAAAAAAAAACTGGGGGTGGCTAAATACTTTTGCAGGGCACTGTAAGTATAGGTTAAATAGAGTTGTATGCTATGGAAGCATTAATCATGATTTTATGTTTGTTTAACAATGTTTTTAATGCATCTTGCTTGCATTTGAGATATATATTTTAAGCTACAACATATAACCTTATATCCCCATAAGAGCATGCAACCTCAACACATCAGAGTGTAATAATTTCCTTCTGTGAAATGCTTCATCTAAACGATGTTGCTGTTCCTGTCCTGATGGTAGGATTGAGCTGCGAGCCTTAGAAATGATCCCAGAAGGTGTTGAGCTGACAGTCAGCTATGTGGACTTCTTAAACTTATCCAAGGATCGTCAAAAGCTGCTCAAGAAGCAATATTTCTTTGACTGCAAGTGTGAACAATGCAGTAACGGCATCAAGGACAACCTCATGATGGCAGTGAAAGAAACCGATGGCAAAAAGGTATGGTCGCATTCTCTATATGGAATGCGCAGTCACTCTTTTGTGTCAATGCAAGTGTATATTTTTTTTTGTTAAATAATATATGTTGTTGTTCATCTTATAGTCTTTTCCCAGTAAACACTACTGCATGTAATAAAATAGATTTTTTCCGGTGTCAGTGTTCTTGCACTAGTAAAGCAGTAGCAGGTGCATTTGTTGATCTGCTTCAGACTTTCCTGAAACTTTCCAAAAAGTTCTGTTTATGTTCTCCCCGCTGACAGCGTAATATTTTATTATTTAATCCTTACGTATGATGTAATTGGTTGTGATTTTATCTCAGTTTCTCTTATTTTATCTTCAGCCTGCGGCCGCGCTCGTGAAGGAGGTCACAGAGTTTAGTGTGAAGGCCTTGGCTGAAATTGAACAAGCTCGCATGGCAGGAAATTTCCAAGAGGTAAGTTCTGTCAAAAAAACTTTTATATACTCTATAACATATGCATACAAAGCAAGCACTTGCTCTTACAGTACATAGGTTCCTGGTAGAAGATCAAATAAATAAGACAGCACAAATGATGAAAAAAAAAATAAGCACACTATAATCAAGATAGATTAAGTGAGATTAAAATCAATTAATTAAGTTTTCTACTATATTACTTTCAGAAAACTGGAGGTGTCTTTAATAATTTTATTAATATATTCATACTTTTTGGTCATGTGTAAATCAAGTCACATTTTAAAGTCTGATTATGTCAAAAATAAAAAAGGAAAACAACTGCAGTGAAACAAAATTCCTATGATGTACAGTGTGCAATCTGTGGCTGTGAGCCAAGGTGGCAAAGTTGGCTCTGGAGTTAGGAAGGGTGTCTCACAGTGACACTAGCTAATTATAGATACCAGTGTAAGAGATTATATAGCACTTTACTTTAAGTGTCTGTCTCCTTGCTTAGCTTGTAGTCCTTGTATGAAAGGGCAAATGGAAATTCTCATGTGAAAAAAAATGTGGGAAGTATTAAAAAACATGCATACTTATACAGTCTTAATTTGTAACTAACATTCACCTTTTTCCAGGCTGCCACACACACACACACACACACACACACACACACACACTCAGTAGTTACGCATTATCTGTGTCTGGTATACTTTAGGTAGTTAAGCTGTGCCGTGAGTGCTTGGAGAAGCAGGAACCGGTGCTGGCGGACACACACCTCTACCTGCTGCAGGTGTTCAGGGTGATCAGCGAGGTGCTGTCATTCCAGCAGTCCTTCCACGAGGCTGCACTATACGCAGGCAGGATGGTGGAAGGATATGTGTACGTATGCATGCATGTTTTATTAGAAGCACTTACAATGGACCATATCTTACTGAAATAAAAATTCATATATTTTCTGTGTGTATGCTTTGTTGTTTGCCATCCATCCATCCATCAGGAAGCTCTATCATCCAAACAATGCTCAGCTTGGCATGGCCATGATGAGGGCAGGAGTGACACACTGGCATGCAGGGCTGATCGAAGCTGCTCATGGGCTGATCTGTAAAGCCTTTGCAATCCTCATGGTTACACATGGACCCCATCACCCAATTACTAAGGACTTAGAGGTAACACACTAATAGGCTGACACTTGTACAACCAATATATTTTTCTTAATTGTGCAACCTCAAAGACAATTTCTCGATGATGAAGACAATGTTTAACGTGTAAAGTTCTGTACGTCTTTCCTCAGGATATGCGCACACAGACAGAGCTGGAGCTGCACATGTTTAAGGAGAACGAGTCCGCCTACCACAGCATGCGCGAGGCGGTTCTCAGCAGCAAACACGTGAACACCAAACTGCTGAAGAGCAAATAGATCTTCAAATACACTGACCTAATTTATCACAACTAAGAAAAGCATGAGTGCAGGGTTGGATATTACCAACCCAGAGCTGGACAACCCTTAAAAACTATTAATTACGGATGATTCTGTGAATTGATGGTTGGTAAATTTCCTTGTATGTCGCTCTGATTTAGAAAATGTTTGTGTAAATAAACGTTGCCAGACATGGAAATTGCCCGATAACTTTTGAATGACGTGTTTTTTGTTCTTTATACTTTTACAATATACAGAACATTCCACAACACATATTATTATCATCATCACCATTATTATTATTATTACAAATAAAACTAAAAAAATTGACAAGTACCAGGTTCTTCTAACAATTATAAATTGCAATTTATACTTGGGACGGGATGTAAACTCCACGCACATAGACTCGATGCAGGAATCAAACCCTCGACCCTGGAGGTGCAAGGCCCTTGAATGATTTGTAATCAAGAGATAAAGGATCAATGATGTCAATCATTTAAGAATTTTAAGTATTTTAATTCACAATTAAGAATTTTAAACTTGCATTTAAAAGTTGTAGTTCAGTGAAGATTATTAGCATGAAAGTTATAAGTACACCTGGCATGAAGTGATTATGCTGGATTATCCTCATCTGACTCAAATGTATTTTTTACTCTTACAGTTGTGATTTGTTGAATCCCACAATTATTGCGTTTTATGAGCACAGTGTAATATCATGATTCATTCATTCAATTTCCTTACTGCTTGTTCTGTGTAGGGTTGTTTGGGGCCTGGAGCCTATTCCAGGGAGTTAAGGGCACTCTGGTTGAGGTGCCAACTCATTGCAGTGTACAAGTCCACATACTGTACACTCACACATCCAAACATACGTTACAGGTCATTTGAAATCCATTTGAACCAGGACTTCCAACACCCAAGCAATGGCCGGTTCTCGTTGTTGCCGTCAGGAAACGCTTCCGACTCTTCCGACTTCTGAGAGAGTAAGGAGGAGCTTCTTCCTGCAGGCTCTTCAGGCCCTCAACCAGAACACCACAAAGAACCAAACAATCGGATCCGGGGTTTTTTGGGGGGGTGTTTTTATTTTTTTACTCACACAATAAACACTCTCCCTACATTCCTGCTACCACATCAAAGTCAGGATGTAGCACATGACTCATTACGCTGCACATTTGCACTTTGCTCGTGCACGTCGCACACTTTCTGATATATTTCGTGTCATTTTGTTCTTGTTTACACACTGCTCATTTTGCATGAGCAGTGATGAATGAGGACTAACTGCACTCTCAGAGCTTTAATTCCTTTCTGTACAGCCTGTAATTTATCCTGCACATTTATTTTTTATCTCATTTTATTTAAGTAACCTTACAAATATTGTACACTTTTCAGCTTAAATTTGGAAAATAATTGTTATAATGGAATATTTTATTTGTAATTAAATTATGCTCATCAGTCCGATTTACTTCTCGCATAGAAATCCTTCTTTTTAGGTCAAGGGGTAGTTACAGTATAAATACTGTATTTGACTGTATATCATACTGTGTATGGATGTATACTGTATGTGACAAATTTGATCACTATACATCTTTTTTGTGACTTTTTTTTCTGAATGTCTATTATTATACAGTAAATTAAACCTATTTAACAGAAACAGGCCAACATCATGAGCATGGTCAGTGTACAAGGAGAAACAATCAGATTAGTGTTTAATCACTGCAACTCATGTGATCATAGCTAACACCAAGGTCATGGAGGACAATAAAGAGAAATGCTGTTGAATTAACTCATAATCCAGATTAGTGAAGTATTAATGTGGAATGAATGAATAGGTTCGAAGATCAGTCCAAAAAGTTTCTTTTTGTTGTGACACAAATTTTATGTAAATGGATTTAAATCAACTAATGGGTTTTACATAATACAATACATATTCTATACAGTATATTTATCCAACCATGACCCTACTAGGGTGGCACTTATTTTGACTAAGTGTTTCACATGTGCTCCCAGTGTGTATGCTGGTTGCCTCTGGGTCCTCTGCTTTCCTCCTTCCTTCCAGGAATATGCCGGTTGCTATACATTATGATACCTTGTGATGTACTGATCTCCCAGATCAACCATGTCTCTGACCAGTATGAACACACTTCTTGAAAATAAATAAATTAGAATATAAATGCAATGCCTTGATGTGTTTTAAAGACGAGGAGCAAATAAACAAATAAATGAACAAATGAATGACTATGATCTTTCCATTTGATACATTGGAGGAAGTGGGATAAATGAATTTTAACAAGCTGAAGTAATTTTAAGACAGAATTTCATCTTTCTCAGATATAAAATAATATCACTGATTACGTTCAAGCTGATCAGCTTATTATTATTATGTTTAGCTTTAACCTTTTTACCCATTTCTACATACACTCAAATGATGCAGATGTTATTTCCTCTCTTACCAGCAGATGGCGGTATCTGTATGTACAGTAGATCCAGTCCTTGTACTTTGCACTTTGATCTGGTGTTACATTTAACTTTGCTCCCCTTCATGCAAGCTTTTGTACATGTAAATAATAATACTAAATAATAGCAAACTACAGCCTGGCACTCTACATAGTGCATTTTGGAGGTATCTACAGTCCCCGAGGTCTTCACTGTTCTTGAGGTGTTTCTGTGAACTTGCTGTAAGTAGTAACCATCAATACACTTGAAAATCAAGTTATGTGTTACTGAGATTTCTATTATTGAATACTGAATCAGTGGGTTTTAATGGGAATGCTTAGACTGTATGAATAAAATTTTATTCAAATGTAAGACAGTTCCTAATTTACACAATAACAAGTGTGTAAAGCCAAGATAAAGAATGCCAGGGGTGAAGAACTGAAGAACCCTAGCTAATAATTTGACAGGAAAGTCTATCTTATATTCTTTTCATCTAATAATGGCTGTATTTTTGAACTTGATTACTAACTACACTATCAACCAACCAACGAGTCAACCACAGTTGATTCATCTCTCAATAAATACTGTAATTGCTGTGCTGTTGTGATGTCACGAGGTGGACATGCAATAGTGCCGAACCAGACAAAACAATCCCGTGTCACATTGTTGCATTAGAAACAAAAGGAAAACAGCCTATTGGCGACCACTTAAGGTCTTCATCAATCGGAAGTCCACCACAAATTGACTTCAAGTCCCACAATGTCATTTTCTGAAGACAGATGAGCGCTACCAATACTTATGAAAGTTCAAAATTCTATTTCAATATCAAGCAGATATCGTCAGTGAAAGCTAGAAAAGATATTGAAACAAACAAACGAACAAAAAATCGAATTAACCTAGCAACAAAGATGTGCATACACTTACCGGTCCTTTCATTGCCTTGTATCTTACAGTACAGTGTTGGACCACCTTTTGCCTCATAGCATATATTCAACAAGAATTTCTTTGAAATTCTGGTCCATGTATATTGACACGATAGCATCATGTAGTTGCTGCAGACCCATGATGCGAATGTCACATTCCATCACGTCCCAAAGGTGCTCTGTTGGAATGAGACCTGGTAACTGTGGAGGTCATTTGAGTAGAGTGAACTTATTGTCATGTACAAGAAACCAGTTTGAGATGAATTGTGTCAGCGCAATGTCCTATGGTCATAAAGGGTCACAGAATCAGCAACGATACTAAGAGGCCCAAAGTGTGGCAAGATAATACGCCCACCCTATTACACCAAGCACACGACCAGAAGCATGAACAAGCATACAAGAAGCATACAAGGCTGGATGGAGTCATGCGTTCATGCTATATATAGCAAATTCTGACCCTACCATCAGCAGAAATTGAGACTCATCACACCAGACAATTGTCTTCTGTTGTAGAATCCTGGTGAGTTTCCAGTTCTTAGCTGACAGGGAGTGGCACCCATATGTGGTCTTCTGCTGTTGTAGCCCATCTGCTCCAAGGTTCTTAGAGATATGCGTTTAGAGATGTTCTTCAGGATACCTGTTGTAACGAGATGTTATTTGAGTTAATATTGCCTTTCTATCAGCTTGAACCAATCTGGCCATTCTCCTCTGACCTCTGGCATCAACAAGGAGACCTCCGGAGACTTGCTCCAAAGACCTGATTCATTTTAAGGAATAGCACATAATGTGCCTTACTCTTGCTATATTTTTATCCAGTCAGTTTCAGACGAGATGCAGTACTGCAGCACACGTGGAGGGGTTCATGGCTGGAGCTTTCGTGACGTCCTCTTCTCAGGCTATGCTCCAGACGGAGGCATGTTCATGCCCGAGACGATTCCCTCGATCTCCCCTGCCACTCTCCGATCCTGGTGCTCTCTGTCCTACCCACAGCTCGTGTGTGAAGTGTGTTCGCTCTTCATCCCTGAGCAGCTCATCCCGAAACATGACTTGGAAGGTAACTCAAATGCTTCTACTGATGCTCATCACAAATACATCTCTAGTATGTGACACTTTAACGTTTTCTCCCAGGCCTTGTGTCGAGTGCTCTGTCCAAGTTCTCCGTACCGGATGCAGTGAAGATGGTGCGACTGAAAGGCTCTCTGTCCATCTTGGAACTGTTCCATGGAGAGACGCTGGCTTTTAAAGATCTGGCCATGGCCTGCACCACACGCTTTCTGGAGTACTTCCTGCGCAAGGACAACAGACGTGCCATTATCTTAGTGGGTAAGCAAAAACATACTGAAATGAAGAAGATATACAGTATAAGGTAGCATATGAAAATATTTGCACCAATCAAACAACGAATAAAAGTTCTTCTCTTTTTATACAGGGACATCTGGGGACACCGGAGGCTCCGCTATCAGCAGTGTACGTGATCTTAGTTTGGTGGACATAGTAGTGGTTTTCCCCCGTGGACGAATCACTCGTGTGCAGGAGAGACAGATGACCACTCACATAGAGGACAATGTCCATGTTTTTGCAGGTAAGCAAATGTATTTATCCCTTACGTCCTATTTGGGGAAAAATAACACGTTCATTTATTGATACATTTTCATTAACAACTTTACCCTGGGCGGCACTGTGGCGTAGTAGTCAGCACTGTGGCCTCTCACCTTCATGGTCGAAGATTTGATTCCTGTCTTGTGTCTGTGTGCTTGGAGTTTGCATGTTCTCTTTGTACTTGGTGGGTTTCCGCCATGTACTATGGTTTTCAGTCCAACGACATTTAGGTTAGTTTAACTGGCGTTCCCTAATTGCCCATAGTGTACGTGTGTGTGCACTTGTCCTGTGATGGATTGACACCCTGTCCAGGGTGTACCCCGCCCTCATTCCCAAAATCTCCTGGAATAGGCTCTAGACCTCCTGCGAGCCTACACACGGGATAAGCTGTACAGAAGATGAAAGAATGAACAAACTTTATTCTGGTCAGGGTTTGGCAGTGTCGGGAAAGGGAACATAGATTTAATCAAGTGGATAGGTAAGCTTTACATTGTATATTCATGTCAAAGGTGGATAAGACTCACTTTGTCAGACTTAAGAACAAATTCGACTTACAAACATGCTCCTGGAACGGAACTTGTTCGTATGTCTGGGACTATCCGTACCTCGCAGTTCATCATGTGGACACACATTTGTATGATTTTTCTAATGTTTTTTTTTGGGGGGAGGGGGATTTTCCCCCCGATTTTCTCCCTAATTTACTCGTGTCCAATTCCTCCCACATTATGCTACTACTACCTAGGCACATAGGCTCCCACATTACGCTACTAGTACCACTCAGTCGGGAGGGACGAAGACTATCACGTGTTTCCTACTAAACCACGTGACGCCAGCTGACCGCATCTTTTCATTTAGCCAGTTCATGTACCAGCATGTCTACCAGCATGTTTACGGGATGTGTGAGAAAACTGGAGAACCCAGAGAAAACCCAGGACACATCTGAATTTCTGAAAGTGTCTGTTTTTTATTATATTTTGTTTAAGTGATGTTGAGCATGATTTATCATCAAATTAAAATACGAAAATTAAAGAAACACTAGATTAGTGATCTTTGTAGTAGTAAGAACCGAAAAGGCAACTTTAATCCCTGTCCCTCCACTAACCATGCATCATGATCATCCCCATGCTTTTGTGTCTGTTTCATTATATATCGTTATCTCCTTCTATTTCATCACTGCGCTTAAAGCGGACGGAAGTTCGGATGAAATCGACGTGCCTTTGAGGAAGCTGTTTGCCGATCAGGACTTGGTGAATTGCTATGGTCTGATGAGCCTGAACTCAGTGAACTGGTCACGCATTCTGGTGCAGCTGGCGCATTTTATATACGCCTATCTGCAACTGAGCGGAGTTCAGCATACAGACGGAGACAAACTACCCGCTCTGGAGGTAGTGGTGCCCACAGGAGGGGCCGGAAATATAACAGGTACAGACTTACATTGTGTGTACTGAATTATGATATCAGTCAAACAAGAGGTGTGGGTGGGACAAAAGACATTCCCTGTGACGCCTCAGAAGACAAGCGTCTTATAAGGAGGCACTTGGAGTGTGACATATGTTGCCAGGTTACCAGCATACACTAACAGTTGCTAACACTGAGGTCCAGTAGACAAGATACAATACCTTAGGGGAAATCAGGATGACTACTGTAGGAGCACAGCAGGACTTATTCTTGCCTTATTCTTTAATTATAAGACAAATATGAGACACTGAAAATATTTTATGTGGACATAACTCAAATTCTTCACATCTCACAATAAAGCCTTATAAGGCCCAACAATCAGGAAATTACAGTTGTGATTACAGTCGTCATCCAGACAGGTCGTCAAGTTGTCTTTAAAACTCAAGGGTCTTTACAGTAGGTCGTCTTTAATAAGAGGACTTTAGGAAATAAGTCCTGAAGATGTCTAGTGTGTTAATATTTATATGACTTTAAAAGGCTCTGATTACTTACATTGTACTTGCATTCCGGGTGACAAACTTTATTGTATAGTATATATGTAGAGCAGGAAGATTTATAACAACCAAGATCTACAGTATCGGCCAAATATGGTATTGGTACTAGAAAGTGTCTCACCTAGATGAAAAAGTGCATTTTTAAATCGAATCATAATACTTAATGCTATTTATCTTTCGATAACTTATTACTACTATTATTTGTATTTTTATCAGATAAAAAGAAACGCTTTTGCTAAATACAATTTGATGTCCTTTTATTTCTGTAGTGTCCGTAACTTTTTAAAATTCAAATCTTTCAATGATATTAACTGTCATTCAGATGAAATTTTTGGTTTTAGATTTAGATTTCACATGAAAAGACATCAACCTGAAAATGTCTATTATTCTAAAATGCTAAGTTGTTAAGATATTGCAACGTGAATTTGACATGGTTACGGACACTACGGATTTTTGTCTTTTTAATTTAAGCAACACTTTTTACAGGTCATATGCATCTAGGAGCTCACACCAATTTTAGTATCAATACTAAAATATTGAAAAACTGTATAACACTAAAAATGGCCATTTTGGGGGCACATCTTGAAATTTTTAGGGAAGCAAGATTGGTCACTTCCATGTTGTATAAACTTCAGGAGTAGCTTCTTTGGCACAGACATTTTCTGTATTATATGTACTGTATTACATACAATATGATTTAGCAGCACCAATACAGTACTGTGTTTTGGGTGTATGGTAATAAACATACTGTATATGCACCACCATTTTGATTTAACTTGACTTGAGTTGAAAAAAAAAAAAAACCTTGTAGGTAGAAGGATTACAGCATGCAAAGTAGAGGAAGAAATCTGAGGCTCGCTAAAACTGAACAACAGAAGATTGATCTTTAAATGTTCAAATGTCCAGTTTCAGTGTACAGGTGTCCCTAGTAAAGTAATATGTGCTGGAGAGTGTCTACTGTAGGGCTCTTTTTAACAGGTAGAATAGACGGATCGACTACAGCATACATGCCCTTTTATTGTAGCACATCTGCAAATGAAGCTGAATAGGTCACGGGATCATGTTTTATTATGTAAGCAGGTGAAAAGGTTAGCGCTGTTATTTGTGTTGAGGATGCATTCAGTCTGCTGCTTTTGTAGCTTTTGGATCAACACAGGCTCAATATAATCCCGACAATAGCACATGGGTTATTTAGATGCGAAGGCTTGGTTTGATTCAGCTAGATCTAATGTATTAATAGGCCGTGTTTGATTTGCATTTAAGAGTTGAAGTGCATGCTTTTTTATTTTTTTATTTTTTTATTTTTGATCTGTGTTGCTGTATTGTAGCTGGATGCATCGTAAAGCACATGGGGGTTCCTCTGCACCTCGTGGCCATGGTGAACTCTAATGATATCCTGCACCGCGCAGTTCAGAGTGGAGATTTCTCCATGGCCGACAGTGTCAAGCAAACCCTGGCTCCAGCCATTGATATCCAGGTGCTTTATATATATATATATATATATATATATATATATATATATATATATATATATATATATATTTTTTTTTTTCAAATAGCTGATCTTATCTACAGAGTGCATGTGAGATAGTGTTCTGTTTGTAGGATCCTTATAACATGGAGCGTGTGTTCTGGCTGTTATCTGGGAAAGATGGTGCTCTAGTAAAGAAGATGATGGCGCATTTTCAGGACACACACACGCTCTCGCTACCTGAAACACTTCATGAAAAGGTCTGTAAAATGTGCAAACTGTGCAGAATTAAGCTTAATAATTTAATATTATAGTAAACTTATTTTAAGCAATTATATAGGTTTGGCTAGATTCCAGAATATTTCACTTGCTAAGATGCCTTTTTTTTTTTTTTTTTTGCAGTGTAGCCCTAAACATTATAAGTTTGAGACATCTTTTTGTGTTCTCTTATCATTTTTCCCTTTCACTTGCTCGTTTGTGTAGCTGTATTCAGCCATGTGTTCAGGTTCTGTGTCCGATGATGGAATAATGGAGGCCATAAAGAGGTGCTGGGAGGAAAATCAGTACCTGGTGTGTCCTCATACAGCTGTGGGAGTCTGGCATCACTACCACTGTCCTGTCCGCAATGGCGAGAACAGGTCTCTCAAGACTTTTGCACAGTACTGTACTGTATTGTATATTCATCTCTCATTAATGCAAACACATGACACCAAAGTCGAACACATGAAGCAGATAAAAACATTTCAATATGTCACAAATAAAATGTTCTTTCTCATTATCCAGGTGCTGCATTGCAACAGCCTCTCCAGCCAAGTTTCTTGAAGTGGTCCAGAAAGCGGGCCTGACCATCGAGCTCCCCAAAACGGTGAGGCGGCTGGAGAAGATGGAGACACGCTGTAAACATCTGGAGCGAAGTGATAACTGGGAAACAGCAATAAGAGAGCGCATCGAGGCTATCGGCTCTGCACGACAACAGGGAGCTCTGTTTTATTCATTATAGACAGGAAGTTTGAAGGGTGTGGGTTGAAATCCCCGCGTTAGGATGCGAATACTCAAATTTATTACATTTGGATAAGTGTAATGCAACTTCAATTCAAAAAAGAAATTTTAGTTTGAAAATGAATTTCCTATTTCTACGTACAGTAAGATTGTTCTAACATAAGAGCAGTCCTGAATGTTTTGAAAAGGGTGAGTCTGGACTTATCAGACCACATGACATTTTTCCAATGCTCTGAAGTCCAATCTTTATGCTCCCGAAGCCTTTTTTTCTGATTAGTCTCATTAATACATCTACGCATTTGGCAGACGCCCTTATCCAGAGCGACTTACATTTTTATCTCATTACATCTGAGCAATTGAGGGTTAAGAGCCTTGCTCAAGGGCCCAACAGTGGCTACTTGGTGGTTGTGAGGTTTGAACCTGGGATCTTCTGAACCGTAGTCCAATGCCTTAACCACTGAGCTACCCCTGCCACAATACTACGGCTACACAGCTGTTTAGTCCCAATCCCGTGAGTTATCATCACATTGTCTGGAAACGCTTTCACTATTAAAAACAGCTCTGGTTATAACTGTTGATTTTTTTTTTTAATAAAAATGTAAAACAAAATGTTTAAGTAACATCAAGTCATGATTTTTTTCCCGACCACAAAGTTGTCCATAAAGTTGATAGTTCAGTACTAAACTTCCACATTATGATAACGTGTTGAAACCAGTTCCATTAGTTTAAAATTTCCTTAGTTGTTTTCTTTGCAATAATTTGACCCTTCTGAAATGGCGACTTTATAATTTAATATTATATTATTTTAAAAATAATAATATATATATTATTTTATATTACATTTTTGGCCCTGGCAATGTATATCTTGTATATGTATTGCTTTCATACAGTATTTGTTCTGAATTAGGTATTAATTCCATATTTACGTCATTTAAAACTTTCATTCACCTTAGTGTCTTTATTTTCTTTCAGCATTGCTGTAAATCACTTCTGTGTAATGCAGAAAATATCCCTTTTTGTGTGTGTGTGTGTGTGTGTGTGTGTTTGTGTGTGTGTGTGTGTGTGTGTGTGTTTACATGTTTATGGGCCCTGTGTAATGTGTTTGACCTTTTGGACTCTGATGGGACTGGGCTCCAGTATGATGGCAGTATTATCATGAACTGAAGCTACAGGCTTGCTGATTTTCAACTTTGTGTTTCCACAATGGTTTACAACTTTTGAAAATTTTGTCAAAGCAGTGTAATGTATTTCGGTCAGCTTTTGAAGCATATCAACACACAAAGTCATGTTAAAGTATTAAATCACCGCATAAAGTGACTTTACTTGCTGCAGAAATGCATAATCAATAACACTTGTTAAAATACAAGACCAACATTCATATCTTATCACATTCTACATCGGCATCTGACTTTACAAACTGTGTACAAAGGGCATCAGAAGGTTCGGCTGGTGTTCTGCTCCTACGGTGATGTGATCCCTGTATGGACATCTCATTGGTAAGGCTTGGAGTTTGTCAAATGAAGAAGCTTCAGGAGGAAGTCCTTGCCCCTGGAAGGTAGGTTGTGAGCCGGTGCGTCGTCTTCTCCTTCCAGACAGGAGGGATCAGTGGTGCAGCTTTCTGTTAAAGCAACACAAGAGATATAGATTTTCATAAGACAGATTTAACCAGGTAAGAAAAAAAAAGTTGAATAATATATTTGGTTGTAAAAAGAGTAGGCTGTAAGAAATAAATAAAAAAATAGTTTTCAGTCTTAAACGTCCCCAAAATACATTTAGTCAAATAAGAATAATGTTTAGAAAATAAACTAAACTTTTTGCTTGTAAGGTCATTTTTTTGCAACTTGTTAAGAAAGTGTAGCTAACTTCTGTTTGATTTATAATGAAAAGTCAGTAAGATTGGTTACTTTGTAGCTAATTTCATTCAATTTCATCTTTAAAATAAAAAAAATTTGGTTGAATACATACATTTTTAGCTATTTATTTGTAGTTACTGTTGACCTTGTTTAACATATATTTGAATTATTAAATAGGCAAATATCTAAATAGGTAATAGCTAACAATTTTAGTATCTAGTAATTTTTCTGACAACAGTTCTATGATTATTATGCCAATTTTTATGCATTTAATTTGTATCAGTTTTCAAATGTAAAATTTTCCAGGTGCATGTAGGTAACTCATTTCTTTCAGCCGGATAACAGTAGCTGACCCGAGTCACAGCAGACTCCTGGTGCGGCGCAGCGTCCAGCCACAGAACCGCAGGGTTTTCCTCCAGTCTCACACGGAAAGGGCACGTAGTCTTCCTCCAAGCAGTGAATGGCCTCCGGAGTGCCCACCATGCAGCCTATTTCCTCTCCGCAGCAGATATTGGGACCAAAGCATCTGCCCTTATCTCCAGGACCGCACGCCATGCACTGAGCACCAACAAGAGCATGTGTTAAAGTAACTGTCAATAAATGATATCAAATAACCATTCGCTTATTATACATTTCTTTTAGCTAGGATTGTTTTTTTTAGACCTTGTCACAAAGGCTGTAAAAATCTGATTTGGTAAGCTAGGGGTGATAGTTGCAAGAAATACTTCCTAAATATATTTAAAAATCTTAATTTATTTTTCAAATATTTCTACATATTATGCAAAAAGTTCTCTTTATCCGAGAAATAAATGTCTCGGAAATAAATATTTCCCAGCAAATTCAACTCAGAGGTTTTTTATAACTTCTACTAATTACCAGTCTATTTTACCAACTCTATGTTTTTCCCAGAATTCTTTGCGATAGGATTTGTGTACGTAGACTTTATTTGGAATTTTTGAAAGGAGTCTCCAGTATCAGCAACAGTCATAGGAAAAGCCGTAACTTTTTCCCAAAACAGGATAGATGTAAGGATGTTTCTATATATATATATATATATATATATATATATATATATTATAATATATATATATAAATATATATATATATATATATATATATATATATATATATATACTGTATATAAACTTACTTTTTGTTTTATGAACTTCAAAAAAACTATAAAAATAAATACCCACCAATTTATTTAGTCAAATAAATGAAAAGAATAAGAACAAATGATTTATTTTAAGATTACTGTGATATACCACTTGTAATGCATTACACTATCTCATTATTAATTATTTTTCTACAACAGCACACACCATCATGCACTTTCCTGCTTTATTTCTGACTGTTCACTTTTTGTAATATACTTTGTAGCAATGTTATGGTTTACAATTAGGAATAAAAATTATTTTTTAAAAAGCCAAAAAACCTGTCTATTTGGGCTGTCCTGTACTGCTCTTTTGCCACCGATGGGACAGTTGGAGATGTAGCAGGCTGTGCAGACGGACAGCAGACACAGCATGCAGAAGATTGAAAGAGGTGTTCCGGACATTCCTGCGAGATAAAGAATCGAAACATACAAATTGATATCAGTAAAGCTTGACTGTAACAATGCAACAAATTACAAAAAAAAAAACATTCAAACAGAGATGAAATGCACAAAGAGACGAAAAGCACAAAGAATTCCCATACTTACTTTGTCAAGGCTGATGGTAAGAAAACACAGTGTGATTCAGTAGCTTCAGTAGCTGATGTCTCTCTGAAAGCCTTAAAATCTTCCCTTATATACCTTGAACTTCTTTTTAGAACGTGATATTACCACATTATTGTCTATTACATTCAAATAATCTTAATTGGCCACAGATTAATCATGTGACCTAATTAGGACAGAACACTGGTCATTTAGTGATCCAGTAACAAGGATGTGAGTCACAGTGCTGAGGTTGTGATGATGCATAAGATTACAGAATAAAAATTTTCAGCCTTAACTTGCTAAGGATTACATTTATTTATTTTTTGTGTTATTGCATAGGGAAAAAAAACTATTATTTGTCACATCTACCTTATAGCACAATGAAATGTTTTTTTTTTTTTTTCACATATCCCAGTTGGGAAGTTGGGGGCAGAGTGAGCCACCACTGCACCTGTTGGTTAGTATAGAAGGCTTTACCCATCATTCTTACAAATTGTTTCTGAGATATAAAGCTTACAGTTTCATTTTTTAGAACAGAAGGAGGACTTACTTTATCTAACACAGAAACTCATTTTTCAAGTTCATGCTATATTATATATATTATATAAAGATCCACCCTGTCATGACACATCTTTGTAACTTTTAGAACTTGTGTATGATTATTTCACAGTAAGTACAATATTTACATCTTTTAATAGAGATTGAGAAATGGAATTGAGGCAAAATAATGTAAAGTGGAAATAACATTAGTGGGTTTATTTAAATTCACCTAATAAAAGCATGATGGTTTTGTCATTTTTATTTATTCCAGCTTGCATATCTTTATGTTTAAGGTTTTTGCTGAGGTTTGGCATTTATGTATTTTTTATGTAACAATCTAATTATAGTAAATATAGTATAGTAAATAATTAAATAAGTATGATTAAATTATATTTTGATTTTTTTTAATGTGACATTTTACAGATGTTTTTTATCCATTTGTCTGGTTTAAACCCTTATGGGAGAAATTAGGCAATGTTTTTGTATCAAAAAGATTTTTTTTTATTTTTTTATTTTTTTAAAGGATAGTATTCATTACTCCTGATACTTGTAAAATTTCTGCCAATGAGCATTGAAGATGATCTGGCAGCTTATAGAGGCCCAGCACCTTACTAAGACTATTAATTTATCATAAACATTTGCCAGAAAAAAAGTACTGTAATGTGCAAATTATTATTTTATTTTATTTTTTGTACAAAATTTCTTTTACGTGTTTATTTCATGACTTCAGCAATAATAATAATAATAATAATCTTACATTGTACATCCTATTATTTAAGAAAAGTACTGCATGCTTTTAATGTAGAAACTTTTTTAAAGACCTCTTTGCTCTACAACAGTTATGTGTGCAAGACTTTTGCACAGTACTGTACTTCCTAATGGCTTAAAAAACACAAATTTGTAGTAAAGCCTCCAATACAACATCAAAATCAGATGCAAAGTCAACCAATCATAAAGATATTCATAACATATTATTGCTCGCTTTCATACATGATACCTGTCTGGCTTATTATTATTTTTTATACCTCATGCAGTACATGCCTACCAGAGGAATATTACACACTAAAGAAACAATGTCTTTACTGTTTACTGATGGATGACACCATGTTAACTGTGAATAACCACCAACTCAAACAGTGTGAAACTGTCAGCAATTTCTGAAAAACATGCTTCCACTGTTTACGCAAACGTCTGCTTAGACATTTTAAGACCAGTGAGCTATGTGACTGTTCCTCTTGGCCAAAATTGTTAGGATCGTTAAGTGTTAACCTTATTCATGTCTCATATGCAGATTAAAACAGTCCCAAAATACATGATAGTAATAGATTAAATCAGAACATGAATGCAAATTGGCTAATACATTTTCAGAACAGATTGTCTTTAGGTCAATGAGTGTCATACTCCTCTGCTTTTTAATAATTTATCACTAATTTAGGTGTAATAGTGAATACATCTCAACTATTAAAATTATTACAGAGAATCCGGTTATCCAAGTCATTCTGGGGTTCTTTTCTACATATTTTTTTCTATTTATTATTAAATATATTTTTACTATTATTTATTAATTTTTAAACAAAGCACAATTAAACTGCAATTTGTTTTGCTTTTGCTTTTTTCCCCCCACACAACAGTCTTTACAGTTTCCACAAAAATAGTAAAAAATTAAGCAATAGTTGACAGTAGCAGTTGACAGTAGAGCTAGTAAACTCAAATAGCCACTCTTTACAACTATGTTGAGCAGAAAAACGTCTCAAATCTAGAGGTTACAAATTCAGAAGATCACATCAGGTTCCACTCATGTCACCCAAGCACAGGAATCTATAGTATGTTGGACCCTGTAACAAGGTAATAAAACGTTGTGGGTGTCAATTGAAGATGTATGCAAAAACAGAGGTTTTTCATTTGCTAAAATAATTTTTTGCACAATTTTTATCCACTTGGCATCTCACTAGCGGCACAGTGGCATAGCGGTTAGCACTGTGTCCTCGCACCTCGAGGGTCGAGAGTTTGATTTTCATTTTGGGTCTGCCTGCATGGAGTTTGCATGTTCTCCTTGTGCTTGGTGGGTTTCCTTCAAAAACACTGGTTTCCACCCACAGTCAAAAGACATGCAGTTTAGTTTAGTCTGTGTTGCTCATATGATGTGTGTGTGTGCTTCTGCCTTGTGAAGTATTGACCCCTGTCCTATGCCTACCTTTCCTCATACCTGGAGTTCCCTAGGATAGGCTCCAGCCACTCCATGCCCATGTACAGGATAAATCTAATTCGATTAAGAAAGTGTTTACATCTCTTCTTTGTAGAAACTGCATCTCTTTACTATCTTTCTTTTCAACTCTGTCTGGCTTGTTTCTACCTCAAATATTACAACGAGTCCTAATCAGGTTTCACCATCTCTTTAGACTGTTTTTTGTTCTGGCACCTAGGTGGTGGAATGAACTCCACCCAAAAAGAGAAAAAACAAAACAAAAAAATCCTTCCCAACAGTGTCTGACTGATGGTACTTAGTTAGTAACCTAGTAACCCGTGTAAGGATATCCAATGACGGAAACTACAAAGCACTTTTGTAAGTCACTCTGGATAAGATGCTATCAGGTGACTAAGCATGACTTTCTGAAACAATTGGAAATGTGTGTGAAACAATCTGCACATTTAAACTAATTTAAATGCATTTGTGCGGATTTGTTATGTTATACCCTCTCACTCACTCATTGCCTACACGGCTTTATCCTGTATACAGGGTCACAGGGAGAGCCTTTCCCAGGAAACTTATGGCACAAGGCAGGGGTTCACTCTGGATAAAGTGCTAATCAAACTTACACTATGGGCAATTCAAGAATGCCAATTAGCTTAATCTGTATGTTTTTGGGACTGTGGGTGGAAACCAGAGTACCCGGAGAAAACCCACCAAGTACACCATGCACACAAACATGAGGCGGGAATCGAACCCGAACCCTGGATGTGCGATGCCACCATGCTGACTTATGTTATACAGGTTCATTAATGTACTAAACCATATTCTACATCGCTTATCCTCTATACAAGGGCGGGTGGGGCTAAGGGGGGAGGCTGGAGCCTATACCAGGGTACAAGGAGGGGGACACCCTGGACGGAATGCCAATCTATCAGAGGGCACACACGCTTTTACACACTATGGGCAATTTGGGAAAACTGATTCGCCTAATCTGTATGATTTTGGGTCTATGGGAGGAAACCAGAGTACTTGGAGGAAACCAAACAAGCATGGGGAAAACAAGTGAACTGCATGCACACAGACCTGAGGAGGGAATTGAACCCTGACCCAGGAGGTGCAAGGCAACAGTGCTAATCACTAAATACTACAAAGTTTAAAATACGTTTATTATAATATTAATCATCGTTTATGCAGTCATCCATTAAAATGATCATACATAAATATAATGTAGTGTGGTTCTTTAATAAAGCATTAGCTCCGCCCCTCGCGTGAAAGCCCCGCCTCCACCTGTCCACGGTGAGCGGAAGCAAAGATGGCGGTGTTTGTGTAGCGAGGGGCGGCGGGTGAGCGGCTTTAACACGCAGATTTATATAGTATAGAACACACCTTACCGTTTAATTTGTTATACAATTAACGTTATATGAGTGTATATTTAGAGGTATTAAAGTGTAGCTGTCTGTAACGCAGTGTTTTTCCGCTGTAGCGTTACAGTGGTAATGACAGAGCAATAATAATAATAATAACACAGCCGAGGAGGAGAGCCGCAGGAGAGGAGATTTCAGTGTTCTTATGTGTTACAGCCATGTGTTTCAGGTAAATGTGTTATTTTAGTGTTCATAAAGATGAACTATTTTGTTAATACGGAGTGTCATTGTGCTTTCCCAGCGCCGCTCGTGACACTCGGCTGACACGTAGGCTTCGCTCGTGCTGGTTTGCTCGCGCTGGTTTGCTGCTTCTCACAGCAGTGGTTTAGAGAATGACACAAATATCAATTTTCACAAAGTCTGCTGCTGCAGTGTTTTTAGATCTTTTTGTCAGATGTTACTGAATATAGGGTGTACTGAAATACATTTACAAGCATTTCAATAAGTGTCAAAGGCTTTTATTGACAATTACACTGAATTTAGTTCATGCAAAGAGCCAATATTTGCAGTGTTGACCCTTCTTTTCTTTTGCAATACCTCTGCAATTCACTGTCAATCAACTTCCTGGACACATCCTGAATGATTTCGATCCGTTCTTGCATAATCGATGCTTGTCACAATTTCTGGGGTTTTTGTTTGTCCATGCATCACTTGACAAGTTCGCAATATGATTAAGGCTTGAGGAGTTTCCTGACCAAATTTCAATTTAAATTTTTTTTTAACGGCAAGGTGCTCCATCATCCTATAAAATGCATTGTTTGTTACCAGACTGTTTTTGGATGGTTGCTGTGTCAGTCTTGTGTCATGCCAACAGTAAAGCATCCTGAGATCATTCATGTGTGGTGTTGCTTCTCAGCCAAGGGAGTGGGCTCACTCACAATTTTGCCTTGAACAAAGCCATGAAGAATTGCGCAAAAAACTTCTTCCAACCATCGAAGATAACACAAAGATCTAAAAACACTGAAGCAGCAGTCTTTGGGAAAATCAATATTTGTGTCATTCTCAAAACTTTTGGCGACGACTGCGCACTAAACCTGTACTTTGACAGTAGGTTCATTGTAAATATATAACAGGTACAATAAAATCCATAGTGTTTAATTAACATCCAGACAATTTATTTGATATTTTTAGAATGTATTTGTATGCAAATTGACATGTTGTAGGGTGTCGAACACTCACTTAGTGTACGATCATTACTGGGGATTTTGCTGTGTAATAATTATCACTTAATATGGAGATATTAAGTGATAATTAACAAATTTCGTCATCTATCCTATTTTTTTTACTTCACTCCCTGGGTCTGTGTGCATGAGGTTTGCATGTTCTTCCTGTGCTTGGTGGGTTTCCTCCACATATTCCTCCCACATCTCAAAGACAGGCAGGTTAATTGCTAATTGACTTTCCCAGATTGACAGTCCTTCCTCGCTCGGGAACCACACACAGGACAGACGGAAAAGGTGGTTTTGAGAAAGATACAGCATACTCAGGCGCAGATTGAATCAGATATGGAAGCCAATAGTACCTGACAACAGAAATAGATTGCTGTTTAGATGTGACGTTATCAGCACTGTCTGTCTCCTTCATCGAAATCTGTGTGAGCGTAGTGTGCACACCCATCTCAGTGTGCACACCCATCTCGTTTTCTGACCTACTAAGCCATAGCGGATGAAGTAATAGGAAGGCATGCGAGAGCCTTAATTTCTACATTTTTTTCTGAAATATTAATAATATTAGGCATAGCGCGAATGTTAACTTACTCATTCTTTTCTTCCCTTCTGTTTAAAGCAAGTATTGGGGAGTGTAAAGCAAAAATAACATGACGCTGGCCATCGGGCGAATATGGGGGGAGAGCAATTGGTGGTACAAATCAGTCGTGGCTAATGTGAAAACATCCTCAAATTATTTTGCTTTTCCGAGTGTTGAGCTCACATTGTGTGAAAACTCGTCTCCAGCTTTCCAGTTGTGTACGTGTGACCATTAAATCTTGATTGCTTCCTTCATTCTCTCTTCCACTCTTGTGAATTTTTATCCCTCATGCTACATGACATGCCCCTTCAAGATGTGTAGCTACTGTAAACAATTATTTAAGCTGGCTCCTTTTTTATGAAAATAGATTTGATCCCAGCTCATCGTTTGTGATGGGTAGAATCGTTTAATTTCTAATTGCAGTGTTGTGTATTGGCCTCATTTTGGCCACGCTATTATTAACCTGACTTTGAGTTCCCTTGAGTTTTTACTGATATGGGTCATGTAGTAAATGCTTTGCATAGAGCCATCTTGCATTCATTTCATTTTTGTAGAGTTGTGCAATTTCTTCTTCTTTTTTTTTTTTAAACAATGCATCCTTTATGTAGTTGTACCTGTTCCACATATAGATAGATCATGTGGCCTAATTGTTTTTACAGTATCATAAATCTATAATAATTCGGTCATATCTATATTAGTTTGGTCAACATGTGCCCGACTGAATGACAGGGCCAAATGGAAGTTTGGATGCCTGATGCCTGTGCACAGCTGATAGATCATTTTGCTCTCAAGCACTGCGTCTAGTGGATTTGTATGTGCATGCAAAACATAGGGTAGGGAGAGCGCGACCAAGTGAAATACGCTTGCGCAAGTAGCCACAAGGCATATGCTGACATTCTTAAAGTGTGCAGAATAGCAGTGTGGCACAGCTGCTGAGAACAGTCGCAGTTTACAGAATGCACTGAAAAAACAAACTTATTTAAGCTGAACTACATGGACCTATACATTATAGCTTAAATATATAGGATTAGTCCACGTAGTTCAGCTTAAGTGCTACTTTTTTGGTTTAGGCATTGCAACTGCAAAAACAGTGAATAATCTGTGCATTCTGGTAGGAATGTAGGAATTTCCTTGTCTATGTCTATGTATCAACATGTCTATGCAGGTAGTGTATAGACAGTCGTAATTGTTGACAGTCGTGATGTTGAAGTTCACTACTGCTGTCAATAAATCAGAGCAAGAAAAAAAAAAATATTCTTCAGGAAGTGCAATAATTAAATTTCAGATGACTAGAAATATTTTCTTCCACCCTACAGGTAGTCTAATTTTCCTGAGTCCCTCAGGCGTCAATCTTCGACCGCGTTCTGTCTTTTCCGTCTACCATGATGTCGTCTACCGCAGCCGCTCCAGCACTCGACGACTTCTCCGTGTCCTCGCTGCTGTCCGGAGAGCTGGAGGACGGAAAAGAAGGAGAGGACGGTAATGAGCTGGGTGACCTGGAAGTGAACCCTTATGACGGTTTGCCGTTCTCATCACGTTATTACTCCCTACTGGAGGAACGGCGGACTCTGCCCATCTGGGGACTGAAGTACAATCTGCTAGAGCTGCTGGAGACCAATAGCATGGTGGTGCTGAGTGGAGAAGCTGGCATGGGCAAGAGCACACAAGTAAAGAGCGCTGACAAAACCCACTCAGTAAAAAAAAAAAAAAAAAAGTAGAATTAGAAAACAGTAACTGTTTTCACAAACTTAATGTGTTTGGTTGTGTCATTGGGTGTATGTGTGTGTGTAGGTGCCTCAGTGGTGTGTGGAGTACGCGCTCTCTCTTCAGTTTACTCAGGGTCTGGTGTGCTGTTGCCAGCCGTACTCAGCAGCAGCTTGCAGCTTGGCCATCCGTGTAGCTGATGAGATGGACCTGAGTCTGGGGCTCGAGGTCGGCTACAGGGTCCCTCACGATGACGGCTGCACGCCAGACACTTTACTGCGGTAATGCACACACACAGACACGTATCCACACTGGCACAGGTTGCATGTACCACCGTGGTTGTATCTATGATAAATTACTTACACTCATGAGCAGCTTATGTACATTTGTTAAATTCAGTTTTTATTTTTTTGTACAAAACCCTATTGAGGAATAAAACAGCACTGTTCAATTAGTTCTTTTTTTAATTAGCATTTTTATTTCATTGTTTTATATTCAAATATATCTTCCTGCTGAAAGTTCCAGTGTTTAACAGTGAATCTTTTTCATCCCTCAGCTTTGTCACAGATGCACATCTACTTGAGGAGATGATGTCGGATCCCCTGCTGCGGCGTTACGGTGTGCTGGTAGTGGATGAGGCACAGGAACGCACTGTGGCCAGCGACGTGCTCCTGGGCCTCCTGCGCGACGTGTGCCGGCAGCGCACAGAGCTTCGCGTGGTGGTACTCGCCTCGCCCCCTGTAGCCAATACAATCGCGGACTTTCTGGGCGAAGAAGTGCCACACGTTAAAGTCCCTCCTGCGCCGGACCGGACTGCGGTGGAAACGTTGTACAGAGATCCTCCAGCTGTCAGAGATCCTGCCACAGCCGCATGCCACATGGTGTTGGATCTGCACCGTCGAGGAGAGGAAGGAGATGTACTAGTCTTCCTGCCCAGTGCACAGGTAATATATGGACTTTTCCAGCCACTTTATTAGGAACTATTGTTTATGCATTGTATTCGATGTAATGTTGAATAGAGTAATGGAATCGATGGGTCAGTTTTATTATTCTTAATTAATTCACACTCGTAATTTTTTTTTTATTTAAACCTGCAACCTTTAAACGTTATAAAAGTGACAAATTCATATTCAAAATGTACCAGAGCTTTTCCTCCCCGTCACTAGGGGGCGCTCCCACATTAAGCTACTACTACCACTCAGTCAGAAGGGCTGTTTCCTCCGAACCACGTGACGCCAGCCGACTGCATCTTTTTGAACAGCTCGCTCATGCTTCATTGGGGGTGAGCTAACACACTCGGAGGACAGCGCTATCCGCTCCTTCCACCCCTGATTGGCTGTAGAGTCGTGATTAATGTGGGAGCACTAAGTACCTCTCATCCCTCCGCTCTGAGAGAGCTCGGCCAATCAGCTCTTTCTGGACTTCTGGCTACAAGAGGGTACAGGTATCACCCGGGAATCGGACTTGCGATCTCCGGATGATTTAGGGCGAGCGCTTTACCACTGCGAAAATTTGTCGATTAAATTCAAATCAGCCCTGAGCCCCACCCCTGTCTCTCAGATCATCAGACAAATCTCTGCTGAGTGTACCGAAACCAAATGCAAGCTCAGGGGTGATCTCAGGGGCTTTCTCTGTGACTGCGCCCAAATAGTGGAATGAACTACCATTGACTATTTGTGAGGCCACATCACTGAGTGAGGGTGTTCAAATCTCGTCTGAAACCGTCCCATCCCTCACTGGATGTTGTTGATTTTCTCACACCATCCTGTATAAACGCTAAGGTCTGCTGTGTGGGGAAAATCCGAGAAGATTAGATCTTTGCCAGTTCTGAAGAGTTTAACTTTACACTGCTTTTGGAAAGAGCACATAGAGCTGTGTGTCATTGGGAGTAAACATTCTTCCTTTTTATTATCTGCCCTTCTTTTTTATCTCCATTCTGAAATGGATCTCAGTTCTAGTGGATTGAATTACATTTTACTCTGGTACTTTCATTGTCTCAGATGACAAGAGGTAAATAAAAGTTTTGGGAATTCAGTAACCAGCCCAGTATTGTATTCATAATTCCCGCAGGTATATAATTGAAAGGAGTGCCAAAATATAAATATACACAGTGTGTTCAGGCACGGCTCATGTACTTGTGTAGCTACTTGGCGTTGCACTTTGACTCACGAGGCTGGATGACATTTTTGGGTCAGTTCCTCAGGCAGACGTTGTTGTTATTATTTATTTATCGCAGTCCACATGTCTATCAGTCGTACACCAGTGTACGCTCTTTCTCCTCCAGCAGCAGTGTGTCTGCTGAATAGATCAGGTTTCGGACACTAAGATCACTTATTCTAATGGAAACGTTTGGTTGAGTCTCTGTGGATGTAGAAGGATTTCTGTGGGAAGATGTTTTTATCTGAGTAATGTTTGTACTACATGCTTAAGAAATCATTTACAGCGCCAGTGCATGTGACTGTCACACACACAAAAAGGTCTGTATGACTACTCCTTTTGTCAATATTATCACAGCACGGCCCGTTTTTCTCATCCTAGCAGTGAGCTGTTGTAAATACAGACGGCCTTTCAGTCTGTTTTAAATTGATCTGGAGCACATAATGAGGTCTTTTCTATTATTATAATGAACTCTGTAGAGAACATGAATATGTTGTTAATGCGTGGTGTGACTGTATAAGCAAATACTCATTTACACTTCTGATTAGGATGCACGCATCAGGACAAACACTTACTGAGTGAGAATTCATTTGGACTGGACCTGAAACAGGAATGAGAAATTACAACATGGGCTCGATAAATCTGTATTATTTTATGCAGAATTGTGTGTAGAACAAAATCTCAAAGTCATCCTGCTGCATGACTCAGTAGCCCTCTGGTGATAGAGAAGAATGTTCAAGATCTCAGTGTCACTTTGGATTGTGTTTCACAAGCAAATTAGGGACATTTTTTAGCGCCTAAAAACTATGACATCAGCCCTATGACATCATGACTATGAAACTGTTGATGTCATAGTGTGTGAAACGCCCTCTTGTTCTCCTAAGGATTTTTTTTCCAGCATCCAGTTTTTTTTTTTCCATCCTCAAAAACTCATGAAAGCCTGAGAGTCACAAGATATTTTTTTGCTAACTAGCTCATACACACTTGCACGTATGCATGTAAACCCAGTACACATTCAGTACACATTAAGAGCTCATTAAGCTGAAAACCTTTCACATTGTATGTCATCGGCTGTACTAAACAGGAAGTCAGTTATTTTGCATTGTTTGCAAAATGCATTCGATGGAATTTGATGTACTCGTTATACGATCGCTGCTTAACAAAGCGTACATGATCTGAATACAATGAGGATGCAAAACTGCAGAGGGATTTTAGATATCTTAAACATACGCTGACTTTCTGTGACGTCATTTTGATGCTTTTTCTCTAGCAACTGGGGCTTTATGAAGGTCTTAACATAAATTCAAATTTTTTTTAATTCTAAAATTATATTATAATGGTATCGACATGTCCTTTAAAATGCATGCACCCACTGTGCCTACTGTCTTTCTGATGCGCACGGGGGTGATGGCGCAAGGTGCTTGGGCTCACACATCGTTGCTTGCAACTATATTTTTAATACAAATTTGTCATTGTTTTGTACAACCCTAAAATACCATCATTAAATTATCACTCAATTAATGCTTCTTTGAGCCTGTATATTGAAATGAAGTTAGGACAAACAGTGTTTTTTTGTCTGATTCCAGCTCCAAGACTCAGCACGTCCCACAAGCAGAGACTTTATCTTTTTACACAAATTGAGTGGACATTTATTTAAAATCACATTATGGCTAATATAATACATTTATTTCTTCATGTTTTTCCAATATCTGCAGGAGATTGGTGATTGTGCAGCTCTGCTGGAGAAGGAGTGTGTAGCCCTGAGCCCACAACTGGGCGCATTGCGGGTTCTGCCGCTCCACATGGACCTCGGTGCGTCCACTCAGCACGTTTACTCAGCAGACGGGGATGACAGCCAAACTGAAATAAAGGAAAATGAGAAGACTGGGCCGTGTATAAGACGCAGGGTGATCATGTCAGACACTCTGGGAGAAGCCTCGTTCTCGTTGCCCAACGTTCGTTACGTCATTGATACAGGACTCGAACTCAAAACTGTAAGTTCTGAATAATGTGCACACAAATGTGAAAAATATTTGAAGAAAGGATGTTGAAAGAATTCATTAACATTTTCCATTCATGTTTTCTTACAATTTCTATTCAACATTTTGTAGTTGGAGCAGAAATACCATGCCTTCAGATCCATAATTATTGGTAGCCTTCAAGAAGATGAACAAAAAGGATTATAAAGAATATACATATATTTATTTTCCATAAGAAATGGCACAATATTTTTAAAAACTCTAGGACACAGTGGGTACCTGAATTGAACATAGTTGATGAAAACTGTGATTTAGGTATTCTTGTACACACTATACCTAATTCAAATGTTAGTATGCTAATTAGGCCCAACCTCTCTTCCATGGCACTGAGATCATGTGACCCAAGACCTCATCATAATTTTCTTCAAAAACAACCATCATGGTGGACACATCGTTAAAAAAATATGCAAACATTTAAATATGCAAAGGGAATCTGGCGAGAAAAATATTCGCTCGTTTGGGTTTCCGACATTTGATGTTTGTTCATTGGATTTTTTTACATACTCAATAATATTCATTAGCATCTGCCAAAGGTGGGTGTGTACATCGGATCAGACCTGTCTATAGCTTTATATATAATAATATACAGTGGAACCTTGGATTACGAGCATAATTCGTTCTGGAAGTGGGCTCGTATTCCAAAACACTCTTAAACCAAATCATCATTTCCCACAAGAAATAATGAAAACTCAAATTATTCGTTCCACAGCCCCAAAAAATAAATACATAAAAATAATTAATACAATCTATAAAATGAAAATAAAACAAATTAGAGAGAGTGCCGCTCGGTGTCAAAATAAGAGTCGCACGTGTGAAGCATGATACTCAGCGCTTGTAAACTAATACTTGCTCGATTTCCGAATAAAAAATTATAAAATAAATCTTTGGTCGGTTTGCGGAACACTCGTAAATCACGTTATTTCAATATTTATATAGGGCTATAGTGACTTTATCTTTTTTTCTCTGGTTATTCATTATTAACATATTAACATACGTTCTTACACATGTAATATACATTCTGAGAACCATGTATTGTCTGTGTCAGTCTTTAAAGCATGTTTAGTGAATGGAAAAAAATACATGGCAGTGGTAAAATCTAGTTTTCCTAACGTTTTTCTCAACCTTGCTCTTGTTGCAAATCCAGATGTACAATCCACAGATTCGAGCTAACTCCCAGGTTCAGAGGCCGATCAGCAAACACCAGGCAGATGCCCGTTCTCAGAAAGTGAACAGCACGCTGCCGGGTGAGGCTTTCTCATGGTATAACCACAGCCAGGAGTGTGGTAATGATGAACGTCTACTCTCGCCTTGTCTATTTGGTAGACTAAAGCATGCAATGCAAACAAATTATTGAATCAGACACATTTGAACTTAAAAGCTGAAGCTGCACTGACGTCAGCAGATTTTGCAATTTAGTGTAACATATAAGACATACAAGTGTCAACAAGGTTAAGATTTATTTTAATTGCAGTTTATTCTCTGTTTTAGGAGCATGTTTTCGTCTCTACCCCCAATCCCTGTATGATGAGGGGATGCCTGAAGCTCGGTGTCCCGGAGTAGCCGAGGCTAACCTTAGCCACCTGGTGCTTTTTCTTAAAAGACTGGACATTGCCGACATGGGCCAGTGCAAGTTCCTGGACCGGCCAGGTCAGCCCACTAAACTGTTCACTGTAGAATTGATTAGTTAAGCTGTATTAGGTCTAATCAGTTAATGTAGCTTTTTAAAACTACATTAAAAAAGCTACATTAAACTGTGATACTCTGGTGCTATTTATGTGTAGGCAAGTTGATGCATGTATATCAAGCTATTATTTTTAATAAATCCGCAATAAGAATGCTAATAGGGCCAAGGGGTGTTTTAATCAATGTCTTTTCAAGTCTGACTGGAATCACCGATCGTTTATTAACCTTCGGCTTCAATTAGTCTTCATTCACAGCCTGTTAGAACGTACAGATAGGTCACGCATTATTGTATGATCAACTTTTTTTTTGCCATTATACTGAAAACGTGAACACCATTGTTCCCGCAGTGTTTTGATTGATGATGGACAATATTTTTACCTCAGGTTTACAGCCTGGATGAGATCTGGTTGAGACACAGAGCTTAACAATCGATATTAATGGATAAGTGTACAAACTTTCACGCACTGGTTCTTATACAGTCAGATGGGAACAAGTTTTCTTTTCGAAGAAGATATCATCACTGGATTGAAAAAAACCATTAGGGTGTACATTGCCTTGTTCTCAAAGTGCCCTGGGAATAGGTTGTGTAGGATAATCGCTATAGGGAATGAGTGAGTGTGTTATTTAAATCACAGATCATGAACACAATAAATCATTAACTAAAGATGAATGAATAAACAGCATCCATTATGCTCCTGTTTATCATTTATCATTAACGCTGTCTTCAGCAAGTGTCATATCTAACCGATCACTAAAGGCCATGTTTTTTTTTTTTTTTAAAGCTCTTGTCCATTACTTTGAATTATGATATTAAGTTTTGCCAACAAATCAGCGCATCCGTGATTCATTTGTCTCCGCAGCTCCAGAGGCGCTGATGCAGGCTCTCGAGGATTTGGATTACCTGGCTGCGCTAGATGATGATGGCAACCTGTCGGAGGTGGGCATCATCATGTCTGAGCTCCCGCTGGACCCACCGCTGGCCAGAGCCCTTATCGCAGCCTGCGAGTTTGACTGCGTCAGTGAACTTCTGACCATCGCTGCAATGCTTACCGGTGAATAACAAGCTCACTCACACACAGTGTACCAGTAAGAAGCTTGGACACCTTCTAATTCAGTGTTTTTTGATTAGTGATTTAGGTTCACAAATGATGAAACAACACAAACAGCATTAGGAAATTAAATAACAACAACAATCATTTGTTATTTTAAGGAACCGTTCTTGCGAGAACAGTATGCTCAAATGCATTTGCAAAACCCATCAAGCACCATGATGAAACTGTCTCTCATGAAAACCATCCTAGGAAAGTAAGACCAAAACCAAAATTACCTCTGCTGCAAAGAAGTTCATTTAGAGTTATCAGCCTCAGAAATCACCAATTAGCAAACAGCACCTCAGATTAGAGCCGTTTTGAAGGTTTTTACACAGCAGTGTCCAAATGTTTGCCTGGTAGTGTACCTGCATAAATATATTCCATATACACACCTTCTGTGCACCCTGATCGCCTTCAAACTTTGTTGTATCGTTTCCTCGATGCCGACATTCTCTTCTCACAGCTCCTTCATGCTTCGCGACTCCTCCACCCAATAAAGAGGAAGCAGCGTTAACTCATAGACGGCCCCTTCTTCACTCAGACGGAGACCATCTGACCCTCATTAACATCTACAACGCCTACCTGCAGCGTGAGTCACAGCAAAACACAAGCCGGTGTACAGGAAATCATAACTGTATCTAATGAAGTCTTTATGAAGAGTTATAACACTTGTATTCATTGTACTTGCTAAATGTCCTTGATGTTTAAATATTGCATGTTGCTACTCAAAATACAGCTGTAGCAATAATGTTCTGTAGCACAGGAGTTAAACAGGATTAAGCGTAAAAATGTTCATTTGGTCAATATTTATAGGTAAATTGTAGACTGTGTGATGAAAAGCTGGTTTATCTTGTTATCTCGTCTAGACAACGAGGACGAAGCCTGGTGCAACACTAACTTCCTGAACGCCTCCGCTTTGCGACTGGCCGTGACGATAAGGGAGGAGCTGTTCGAAGTGATGCAGCGGATCGAACTGCCGGTTTCGCCGCCTGCATTCGGCTGCCAGGACAACACTACTAATATAAAGCGAGCGCTCATCTCCGGGTTCTTCCTCAAGGTGGCATGAATAAAACGTCATCCGAAGACGTTTAAGTGCTGTTATAGTAACGCCATTAGTAATTAAACCTTCCTTCTTTCCTCAGGTTGCTCATGACGTAGACGGCTCAGGGAATTACTTACTGCTCACGCACCGGCATGTGGCTCACTTGCACCCTTTCTCCTCATACCTCAGCCGCCGGCCGCGTCCCAATCCTCCCAGCTGGGTCCTCTATCACGACTTCACAATCTCTCACGACAACTGCATCCGCATCGTCTCCGAAGTTCATCCACACATGTGAGCCTGCTTTACGATTGTTTCTAAGGGTCAACCTGCAGAGGTTTAATGCTTTTCCCCCAAATTAACACGTTTCAACTGTTTCCCCCATACAGGTTGGTGGAATTATCTCCGCAGTACTACTTGGAGAACCTTCCTCCCAGCGAAGGCAGAGACTTATTAATGGATATCAGACAGAGTCTTTTCCCCCCTGAAGAACAAGAGAACAGAGAGGCTGAACACGACACGCACGGGGAACGATCAGGAGAGCATCGAGATCAGTTGAGAACAGAGATGTGTGCGCTCCAGTGATCCTCTCGAGGGTGTGTAAGAACCCACCCCATGTTGCACTTTGGGATTTCCTGAGCCTAATATATTACATACGTGGATGTAGTTTCACTCTTTAGTGCTCGGTGTAGCACGTAAAAGCAAGCGGTGAGCAAAATCAGACTGTGATGTGCCCTGTGCAAATTTAGCTTTACAGGTACACAACACATTCAATTTCAGTAGGTTTCTTAAATTTTTGCTATGAAGTGCTTGCTTTAGTACAGGCACGCCCATTTGATGTAATGAAGATCCTGATTATGCAGGAAAATTACTCAGAGATACGAGGGTGAGTCAAAAATTTGATTAAAACGTCTTAAAAGTGCTTTCTGTTCAAGCCTACTGTCTCCCCGGTGCAGGTATGAACGTGTTACTTTAGTTCATTCGTAACTGCGGAGCGAGCAAAAATGGACACCTCATTTGTAATTTGCACAAAAGTCGAGCAGCATGCAGTGATTCTCTTTTTGTGATCTGAGAGTGAACCCGGAGCTGAAACAACTCACGGAAGTGCGTAAACAGAAGCAAAATTAGTACCGATACTCTAAGGAAGGTTAAAGTTCCTTAAAGAGAATCATTACTGGTCATGAGACATGGATTCATCACTACGAGCCTGAGAGTAAACGACGAGTGTAGAACAGAAATATCCTCAATCGCCGACTGAGAAAATGTTCAAAAGTCAACCATCATCTGGAAAAGGGGGGGGAGATTTTTAAGTGCCAGTATTGGAAAATTATCAGGAAAAAGTTCAACAATCAACAGTGCTTGACTGCTTATTGAAGAGATGAAGCCTAAACTTCAGATTAAAGGCAGAGGAGTGATACCCGAGGCCGTTGTGATCTCATCCACATATACTGCTCACACTGTCGACAATCTGTAGAAACTTCGTTTTGAGGTTTTAAAGCATCCTTCCTATAGTCCTGATCTCGCTCCATCAGGCTTTCGACCGGTTTTGCTCCCACTTCAGTGGGGTGAAGACAGCGGTGCATTCGCTAAAAACATTTTACTGACTGAATACAAAAGCTTATTGACGGTGTATTGAAAAGCAAGGGGATTATTTCGAAAAAATTATGTATTTGTCTTTCCTAAAACCCAATTAAAATAAATTCTCCAGCCAGAGTGCGGATCATTTTGACCCACCCTCGTATATTTAAATACTGCAAACGGATCAAGCAATAACGAGCCTGGTATCAAGACTTCAAACAAATAAAATTAGTAATGTTTGTAATTCTTTTTAACGGATAGAAAAACCACATCCTTCTAACACTACATTTTATCAAAGTTATATTTTAATCCAGATTGTACGTAATAGTCTGTTGCGAATAGACGCAACTCGAGTCTTTCCCTTACCCTCGTCTTTTCATGGCTGTATAAGGTATTTGAAGTAGAAGAATAAATCAGGGAGACCTGAGCCTTGAGAGCGGACTTGAGATTGATCTCAGGATTCTTCTCAGGGTCGTTTACACACACCTCTTTTGTTGAATGTTGCTTCCATTTTGTTGGCAGAGGCTATTTTTCTATTACACACACTTTGTAGTCTGTTTTTATCTTTTTGTCTGAGCAATCCTATGGCTAGTTTTGTTAATATAAAGAGAGTTTGTGTGTAAATTATTGAAGGTGTAAATGTTTCATTTCTCCTGTAATACTCTAAGAAATATAGCACAAAACAATCTGTATATTCGGACTTAAATTAAATTTCATTAAAATGACTTTGTTCAACTTCGTGAGTCTCTGCCTCACTTTGTAATTGCAGAGAAATTAATCTACTGTATAGGCCTCACTCATTCACTAACTCAAACTCTTTTGTGTTGACAAGTGCAGCCATTACTATTTGTGTTTCTGCATCAATTTGGCAATTTAATGAAATTTCACATTTTCATTTAAAGGGGGAAAAAAAAAAGATTTGCATGCCAAAGCAGTCGTTTATCAAAATTATCACAGCACTTAGGATTTATTAAGTCTTGCAACATAGTTGTCCTTTGTTATTGTAAAGGTGTTTGTATTATAATGCAGCTTGTGCATGCAGTGAAGCACCGAGCCCAACAGCAGGACGTCAGTGAGATCAGCCCGGGGGAGGGGGGAGGGAGAGCACAGGGTGGTCAGAAGGATTTAAAGATCTAGGCAGTTAAAGCTGATTTATGTCTCTCACACCATTATAGTCTCTCAAAAACATACTAGGTGGCAGTGTACTTGTTTAATATTGCAATCGGCCGTTTTAGACGCGGCACTCTGGATATTTAAGCTTGCATGAAAGACGTAACTATTTTTAGTGTGGTGCAGGGGTATGAAGGACGAGACGGGAGGGAGGGATAGGGAGGGGCTGATTTCGAGGCTTTGTCCTCATTTCTTCTTGGTTTTAGGCTCCAAGGGCTGTCCAATATCTTTCCCACGCAACTTCAATCCTGTAAAAAAAAAAAAAAAATTTAAGGAAAAAATTTGCTTAATACCTGATGGTGCTTTTGAATTATTTGTCAGTCCTAAGGCACTGTGCACTGAACAATAATAATAAATTTTTAAAGCTGTACCTATATAGAATCTGTTTAAATAAACACAGACTACACATGGGAAAAAAAAGCAATAAAACAGATGTTGATTATGAAACAACCTGGCATCCCATGTGATGTATTATGTTAGATTACGTCCCGTCCCCCCCTGATTTTTAACTTTAACATTTAATAGGATAATTATTACGTTCTATTCAGATGCAAAATCATACACGGAAACATTAATATAGATACACCTGTCATTTCTACTCATGTACCGTACACTCATCGGCCACTTTATTAGGGACAGATTTGACGGCTCGTTAACGCAAATATCTAATCAACAGCATGGCAGGAACTCGGTGCATTTATACTAGGCATGCAAGATGATTTGCTAAAGTTTACAAATGAAAGCGTCAGAATGAGGACGAAATGTGATTTAAATAACCTTGGATGACGTGCGGATTTCTGAAACTGCTGATCTACTGGGAATTTCAGACACAACAATCTCTAGGGTTTACAGGATGCTCTGAAAAGAAGTGAAAATGCCTTGTTGATGCCAAAGGTCAGAGGAGAATAGTTAGGCTGGTTTGAGCTGATTAAAAGGCAACAGTAAAACTCTGATTACAACTCGTTACAACCAAGGTACACCAAAGATACACATCTCTGAACAGAAAACACGTCGAAATTTCTAAGCACCATGTTGAATTTATACCAGGGAGAATTAAGGCAGTTCTGAGGGCAAAAGTAGAAGTACGCGCAAGGTGTGCCTAATGAAGTGACCGGTGAGTGTAATTCATGCAATAAGATTTTCTGCTTTTTAAGATCACATGCATCACAAATGTGTTTTCTGCATTTAAACCAAGTCCTTACCAAGTGTTCTCTCGATCTTGCCCATAATCTGGTTGTTGGGGATTGCTTTTCCACATTCATAATCAGCGATGATCTGCGGCTTCTCGTTGATTTTCTGTTGAGCAGGAAAAGAAAAGTATCTCCTTAAACGCAACCTAACAACATTGGTTTAATTTCCTTTATCACCATGCTTACTTGTCCACTAGCCTCGAATCATATATTCAAAAACATGCAAAAGCTCAGGTAAAAAAAAAAAGACTCAGTGGATGTCATACATATGATGTTCGTTTCACTTCAGACATTTTTGGGATAGGGAGGCAATTGTATTGGGGTGATAGACCTCACTTTGTGTTTTCCATGTAATGGTCTCATTGTGTGCAGGTGTACCTTATATTGGGGCCAATACTAAAAGACAACCCTTTTCACTGTGGCATCAATTTCAACATTCTGTGGGTATTAAAAGCTGGTATTGTCAGCAAGTCATTCCAAGTTCACCATTCAAACAGCCATGAACACACAACGTCACTTAACGTACGAGGACTTCTGGAAGAGTGGAATGGAACACATTGCATCAGAACATCATCATGAGGCTAGTGAGGATCATGATACGTCACTGTCATTGCGGCAAATGGTGGAAACACCCGCTCCTGACATTGTAAATTTTCGTTATTTGGGGCGATCCTTGTTATTGTCTAAATTTTTGGGGTAATAAATATTAAACTAATGAAAATGGTGCTTCTTCTCATACATTATTAGTAATATAAAGGGGAACTTTGACTAATTTCATTAAAATTCAGAGCAAATGGGAAAAGCACTCATGTAAATAATATCCCTAACTTATTGTGAGTAGTGTAAATGATTCCAGTCTTCATATACAGGATGTAACTACCAGTTACGTACAGTAGCCAGGTCTTTCTGAGTCATTCCTTTATCTTGGCGGCCTTTCTGGATGACCTTGCCCACCTCCAGCGGCACTCGGTCATGGTGTAACTCTTCTGTCTCGCGGTCCAGTTTAGCCGTGTTCTTAGTCACCAGATGCTGTTTATTCTGTCCTGCTGCCCCTGTGTTCAAATAAATAAAAAACAGGCTTTGTAAGAGGTCTTCCACAACTACCACAACACATTTAAAAACAACGTAGATGTAATTCAATTTATCTTGAACCAATGAAAAAGTTTTCATACTGATAGTGATTATTTTGGGATTAAGCCTAAACTTGATACAAGGACCATGTTTTATAAGTATTAGGCTTAATCCCAAAATACAATTTATGTGTATTTTGCATTCATGTGATACATTGTGTGTGTATCGCATAAATGGTATCATAGAAGGGGAAATGTCTCACATGTGTTTGTTGTTTTTCTTTTGCTTTTTTGTTGCTCTTTATGAAGAAATCAAGCTAAACAAACAAACAAAAAACTGTAAAAACAACAAACACATGTGAGACGTTTCCCCTTCTATGATACCATTCGTGATTCACACACAATCTAGCACTGCTGTTTATTAAGTTTGCTCTTCTAACTTGCCTACTATTACATTTGTTATTAAGTTGGTGTAATGGAAAGCATACACAGATGTCAAAGTACAGTGTTTATTACTGTAATTATTTTATTTTTATTACATGTTGGAGGCCAAAGAGTCAAGTTAATGTGTCTAAGGGTTTTAGAAAAACAAATGTTTGCAGTCATTAAAAAAGATTATTATAATAAAGCCATGAAAAATCAAATTTCGAACTAAAGTGATTTACCATACTTAAATATTATATAATAAACTACTGCGTCATTTCAGTATTAAAAAGTTTTACAGGGAGTCAACAAAGATATGTTTCAAAACGGTGTTGTATCGTCAGACGATGGATGTGGAACAGTCACTCGGTCAAAGAAAAATACGCACATAAAGGTCTTTATTACTGGAGTTTTTGCAACAAGATTGGTGTTTTGATTTGAATGTTTTTCTAGCCGTATGGCTAACCAGAACTAGTCATACAGCTTTTCCAGGGAAATAAAACTGAAATGGAAAATGTAGCTCAGTGGGGCTGTAGACACTTCAGGAGTCTCAGCTGAACTTCAGAATACATTTTTATTTTTTATATTTTTATATAGAACGAAGGGTTGTGAAATTTGGCTCCGATCACTGACATTGTACTCGCGTTCCGAGTGACAAAATTCACGGTCAGTGTGCAGAGCAGGAAAATTTATAATGACCAAAACCTCTAGTTATTTACTTGTACTTCTAAAACAAACTTTCAAAAATCCAAACTAACTCTTTAACTTTAGCAGCATTTACTTATCAGTATACCGACATATTTTTAGTCAAGACACACTTACATTTCTTGGTAGTCTCCACCTCTTCTCCACGTCTCTGGGCAGACGCAATAGCCTGAATATGAAAAACTCCATTAGTGCTGTTAACCCAGTAAAATGCTCAGAAAGCACAGAAATCTAGCTGCAACTATAATAAAAATAATATTCTTACTTTTATGTTTGTGATTATCACATTGAAAAGAAATGACCTCATTAGCATTCTATTAATTATCTAATGCAACGGCTCTGTTTGGATCTGTACATCTCATAGAGTTAGAATATACAGAGCACAAAAGGGCATGTTGGTCACATGACCACAGTCTACAGTCCAGAGCCTACATTAGAGGGCCTGAATTAAGTCTGAAAAAAAAAAGAAAGAAAGAAATTTGAGCCAAGGTCGAAATTTCATGTTTGTGTTAGGCTTTAAATCTCTATAGAGTACATGCAGTTATGCATTCTATAAAAAAAAGCAATTTAAAATTGCCATAGCATTTCAGTAATATTTATTGACAGGTTCCAGTAACTACATTAAGCATAGGGACAATTTGAACTTTGTATCTACAGACAACAATCTTTAAGCAAACTTTAATGAATCATTACAGTGTTTTGTCTTGTAGTGGCGATTCACATTCCTGCTTTTTATTAGCGTCACGGTTTCAGAACATGTTGGTGGTTTTAATCTTCCCACAGGACGAATAAACATATATATCTCCTATATTGATCTGTTCGTTCATCTTTGAGGGTTCAGTTTTCATAGTCTACTTTCCTTCCTCCCCGTCACCCCCAAAATAAGACATGTACGTTTCGTTTCTGTTTTTTTCCACACTTTCTATCTCTATACGGTAAATTATCGCTTTGATTGGTTATTATATAAAAAAATGACTTTTTATATTAAGTATTCTTATTTATCAGAAAATCATCAGGGTTCGGATAGAACGGTCACTCTGTCTGGATCCGGACCGTATTCCAGCGTTTAGTGATGCCTGGTCTGATAGCTACGAATCACATTGACTAACACACGTTATACTCGATCATATGTTTGCAGAGTCGTGTTATATCTATTAACAAAAGATCCTGACAAGCTTTCGGCTGATTCCAGATCAGTGCCAATGACTGAGATGGGACAAGAAAAAGGCATTTTCGGCAGACCCTGGAGCTCTATTTATGGTTAAAACAACAGCTCAGGTGTTGTAACAGAGCTCCTTGTGTTTCAGTCAATCATCCTCACCAGCTACATGACTTTTATTATTTTTTTAAAGAAAGGTGAAATTTCTTTAAAGAAAGGTGAATTTATACAAGTATGTAGTGCATGTAGTGCATTATATTTACAAAATATAACCTCTGTTAATTGCAAATTGTTTTAAGCAGATTAAATGCATGCTTTGTATTGTTTATGTACAAAACATGTAAAAAAAAAAAAGACTTTTCGGTCAATTTTTCACCATTACACTTTGGGATACAATATTCTGACAATCAAATTGAAACAAATCGTAAACATTTGACTCTCTAACATGATATTGTTTGTTAAAGAAGGTACTTTTCTGAGAAATTAAACATATTTACAATGCTCATCATCGAGTGAAAATGTATTGCTTTTCTCAGCGGTGAGTAAGTGACAAGGAGGTTAAAGTACACTTTTATTTTGTATCAGCTTTATTGTGACTCTCGTGTATTTGTTTTGTTACATTCGGTGAACTTTTAAACGCTATACAAATGACGCCACTGTCCGTTATAGTTCACTAAACTACAATAACATTCTCACACAGCTTAAGACATGTTTACTCACACACACAGTAACTGAACGCGTGCGCAATCAGAACTACATTACGTTAGCGTCGAAGCGCGAGACGAGTGCACGTTCACGTCGAGCGCGTGCTAAGGCGACGCGTGGAGCAGCACGCTCTGGTTCTGTCCTACTCAAAGCTAACCCGCGTTAACTATAAACATGGCTCCGCTCCGCTAACCTGTTTGGATTTGGCCTGCGCTGAAGACGGGCCCTTCTTCCTCAATACAGTCACCGTGTCCCAGTCGCTCTCCGCCATAATTTTTAAATGGAGGTCGCTCAGAGAGAGAGAGAGAGACTAAATTTCAATACACAGATGCGGACAGTCACTTAGCAGTGGTATTGTTACGCGTGACTCTGAATGCTCCGCAGTTTGTGCCGAGCAGAAGGGGCGGGGTTCCAAATAAAATCTCGCTTCGTTCGATGCTGTGGGTCGTTTCCCTCGGCGTGACGTGGACGATGACGCGACCAATCAGCATTCTGTGCGCGACCCCAGCAGCACGACGCATAAGGAATTTCTTCCAATGGTTAAAGCTACTGTATACCAAACGGTCTTGTTTACTTCATGTAATGTCATTTATCGTTTGAAGTGATTGTAAAACGGGAGCCACATTTTTTTGATTGATGACAAGTGTATTTATAACCGAAAAATGAAGTAATAAAATTATAAGAAATGTGTTTCAGTCATTACTCAGAGGGGAAAATTTGTTTGGAATTCTTTAATAGACAAAATTTGTTTGTTTGTTTTTTTTTTGGGGGGGGGAGCATTATACCATATATATTCCGTGTTCCCAACAAAGTAAACGAAGTATATTTAAAGATTTTGCATAATTTATACCCCACCAAACTTGGTAATCCTCATTTAAATTGTATTTTCTGTAATATCAGTATTGAATCTATTGATCATCTTTTTTTTTTGAATGCCCACTTGTTAAGGAATTTTGGTTTGACTGATCAAAATTCCTTTCTTTAAAGCCTAATGTAGATATTTATGTAACTACGTGCAATATATTTTATTTTTCTCATTGTAACCATAGAATATACAGGAAATTCACTTATTTTCTTGGGGAAATATTATATTCATAAATACATTCCCAAAATGACATCATTTTCTTTGGAATTCTTAACTGCCTAATTACAATATTTAAAATATTAATACCAAAAAGTGCCAAATTTGTAAAATTGTATAATAATGTGATGAATTCTATGTAATTCAATACTGTAATTTTTTTTCAAACTATAAAATAGCACATATGGCATTAGGTAAATGAGCACGAGAGGTAAAGACAGAAAGACAGAACGAGAGATTTCTAACATCATCTTTATTTTATCCATCCATCTGTTTATGACATAAAACATTTTACGTGTGGCCTGTATCATCCTAAGCAAAAAAAGTTAATTACCTAAACATTCATGAGTATAACAGAGTTCTGGTTCCACAGAGTTGCAAGGTGTATTAAAAACCCAACAATCTAATACAGTTTTTATTTTAGAATTAAATGTTTTGGAATGAATTATGGCTTTGGTCAGGGATACAGTCAACGTCTTTTAATTAACACAGTTCAAATACATTATTAATCCATCCATTGACACTTTGTGGTTTAAACAGGCATTCTTTTAGTTATGAATGTTCAAATGAAACTGAGAGCGTGTAAACACAAATCAGAAACTAATTAATATAAAAATATGTAGTAAATTAAACTTGATGTAAACTTAAATTGATGTAAACAAGTGGTTGCATTTTTTCTTATTCAAGTCATGACAGATTATTTAGGAAATACTTATTCCAAAAATTCCAGTCAGGTAAATCAGGTAGTAAATATAGTAAAATACTGTATGGTGAGGTTTAAATTGTTATTACTATTTATGCTCTTTACAGGCCGATTTCACAATGTAGATTTAAAAAGTCTAGCAAAAAGATCTGAAAAACATTCCTTACTCCATGGGTGGAAAACTGGAAAATACTTATTGTCAGTGCAAATGTTTCCACATTCCTGCTATCGTAAATCATATTCCATCCAGTGAGGGGGCGAAAAATAAATGGAAAAAAAAAAATGCTTTCATTACCAACATCATCTGAAGAATCTCTGTGTCTCCTTAATTTAAACATTACGCAAAAGTTTTGAATGTCGTGGTCGGACATGGTGACCTAATCAAGGAAGATTAAACAGATTTTTCATCTTAGTTTTATCTATTGTCCTATGTCTGTTTTCCTTCTCATCCTAAAATTGTCCTAAATATTTCCCAGTGCATGTGTGAAAGAATCAAATCTCTCCCCCCTCCCCAAAATGTTGCTCTCTCTGGTAAGATGATTGTGTCTACAGAAATTTGTCTCTTATCTTCTAGAATACTCTGTCTGTGTGTGCATGTGTGTACTGTATGTGTGTGTGTATGCGTGTGTGTGTGTGTGCGCATGCTACTGCAGTGTCACAGTCCAGTCGGTCCCTGCATTGAGGTCAGGTTTATGCAATGTTATCACTGACGCTGTAGAATCAAAATCAAACTCCACAGCAGATTCGGCACCATCTAGGAAAAGCATGGACAATAATGCAGAAAAGATTAACAAGTGTTTTTTTTGCATTAGTAAGTCAATCAGTGCAGTTTTGAAACTGATATTAATCTCGCTATTTGGAACAGGACAGATAAATGCAAAGTCAGGCTGTGGCACTTGGAAACCCATCATATTATCATCATCATCTTTCAACCACTAAAGTACCCATAAAATGTTCATCCGTAATTCGGTATTTCTCAAAACAGCACTTTAATGTTAAGAATAAATCTATGTAATGTGTTCTGTTTCATGCTCCAGATGTTGTACAATGGAAAATATGTGACCACATTTGCTAAAGCACATTTTGACAAAGCTCGTGTGACGAGGATCAGGATACAGCGCAAACAAGCTAAAGAGAGTGAAACAACTGAAGAAGAAGAAAAACACACACACACCTTCAGCCTTCATGGAGACAGAAGATGGACGAGTGGCACCAATTATTTTGATCTTCTCTATCCATGCTGCTGTGGTGAACTTTGAGTCTGGAGCCAGATTACTGAGGAGCAAAAAAATAATGGAAGAAAACCAACAATAAAAAAACTACAACAATTAGAACAACCTACAGTACAGGTTTATACTAAAGCAACATAGACAGCCTATAAGGTGTGGACCAATTCAAATATCACAGGACAGAAAAGTTCAAACTATAAGAACATGAACTACATTCATGTTGATAAATTAAATAAATTACATGTAAACAGCCCATACCAGGGGGAATAGCTCAAATGACAACAGGAACAACCAACACAGAGAAGGAAAAGAAAACCTTGTGAACCACAAACATGTGAATAGCTCATAAGGGATGGAATAGTTCAAAATATACCAATAAGAATCGCCCATAATTGTGATCAGCCCATAAGCGAGGAAACAGTTCAAATGACAACAGATAATGAGATAATGAAAGAAGAAAAGCAGATCTTGAAAGATGGAACAGTTCAAACACCAACAAGGTGAATAGCGCACAGAGAACAGAAATGTAAAATTACAATACAGTATGACAAAAAGGTACTGTCCTTAATACATTTCAACCCAACAGTGTGAACAGCCCATAAGAGACAGAACAATAAAAAAGCAGCTGAAGAAACAGTAAAACTTTGATACAACAAGTAAAGAATGCACCACAAGAATCAAATCATACCAAACCAAGGGAGAATAGCTTATAATGGAAAGGGCCAAAAGAACTACAAGAAACAGCCATTGTTAAAAAAGAAATAAAAAGAACTACAAACATAAAAGCATGGAGAGAATGACCAAAGAGCAGTCCATAACTAAATGAACAGTTCAGAAAAGCTTACAATATGATTAATAGTAGAGAACAGTCTACAATATAAACAACTACAAAACATCAAGAAGACGTAAAACACAATAAACAACCAGTACTACAGCACAAGAAACTACAATACTGTACAGTCTAAGCTGGGACCAAAAGTGATGGCATAGTGTCACCATTTTTTTTTTCCATGAATGGAAAGAAGAGTCATAACTACAAATGATGTAACCAGCAAAGATCAGCTTATAATGAAAGGAACAGTTGACATGAATGATTGAACTCATCAAGACTACACATGGCTGATCTCTTTGCTGGAAATGATATAATGGAAAAATCCATGAATTACTGTGTAGTATAACAAAATGCAAGCCAATGTATTTCATTCCTTCTTATGTACTGTACCAGACTGTAGACATTTTATACATTCACTTAAGTACTGAAAATATTGTATATAATTGTAAATATTGGTATCTGGTACACTGCAGTGTCTATTTTTTGTACAATACACATGAGCTACTTCCATGATTTGTTCACATCTACGAATGTTTGTAGAACCGTGGTAGCTTTACTCTAAAAATGTTAGGGATCTAAGGTTTTTTTTTTTTTTTTATGCAGGTAGAGAAACATATCACATACACACCTTGAGGTAAGCTCATTATTAGAGAAGTGCAGTCGCCTGTGGATAAACTGCTTTTCTTTTTCAAAGTTGAAGGTGTGGAAATCATCAATGTAGAGCTCTCCTTCAGCGGTGCCCTAGGGAAAAGAAAAACACAAGACACAGTAATAATCATAGAAGGTTTTTAATGCCATTTTTGGTTGCATCTGATACTGTGCTGTATAAGTCATTCATTTTAATTAAATGTAATTACATATACAGTAAGCAGGCTTATTAAGACTTGGGTGATACAAGAACAATACTCAAAACTAGAGCGCCCCCCGTGGCGAGTGTACCTGAGCACTCAGTGCCACGTAGAGTGTGTACGGGTCGTTCTCCATACAGGAGGAGGATCTCCTGATGCGGTCCTTCCTGCTGATGATGGAGCCACCACGCTGGAACACTGGAATCTGTGAAAAAGTTAAAAAGCCAGGAGAGGAGCGTGATCATGATTGCTTGACAATCAAAATAATTATTTAAGTTTGTATGAAATGTAAATGTGTATGAATCAAAATGGTAAGATTGTCCCTGATGAGAAAGCCGAGGATGGCGGCGACAGTGGCAAAGAAAAACTCCCTAACATGGCAGTAGGAAGAAACCTACAGAGGAACCAGACTCAACAGGGAACCCATCTTCATTTGGGTTTAAACGGATAGCAGGTATTGATCTGCGATGGTCTTATGCGGTAATGAGGTGTTACTGAATGTAGCATTATGTTCTGACATAAAATAGTAGTAGTATTAAGTAGTAGTAAGCAGTGTAACCTAAGAAGGACAATGTGTTGTTGAACTTACTGAGCTCATGGTGACTGGAATGTGGAGATTCTGATCCCCCTGGTGTTTTCGGAATGTGTGAACATCATACCAAACCTGTAAAATAAACCAAGCAAAGTGTTAAAAAAAAAAAAATATATATGGTTTATTTCACTATAATCAAATTGTATTTGTATAATCATTAGAACAATTATGCTCCTGGTGACGCTGAAGAGTGAGATTAGGTAAAGCAAAGCACTCTGCACCTCTCCTTTCCCAGGCAGGTAGGCTGTGATGCTCTTTGCACCCTCATCAGTAACAGGGTGGACAAGTAGGTGTTTACCTGTTAAAAATGACAAGTGAGATCTTTTTAAAAATGACTGAAAAATATATCCTTTAATGTAAATCTGGTGCAGTTCATTTATACTCACCGATTAAATACTCATTCTCAATGGCGAACGTGCCTTGTTCCTCAGGAAATTCCACCCACAAAGGCCTGGGTGTGATCGAAGCAATGTAGCCAAGCACAAACAGAAAGAGAAAGAGTAAGGTATAAAAGTTAGAATGCATCATATCATAGAAAGACTCAATTAAGATGTCTGTAGTAGTGACAGCCACCTGTTTTAATGTACAGTACAAGAAAACATTACTCAAGTATTACTCAAGACCATTGTTAAAAGCGCTATATAGATAAAATTGAATTGAATTGAAGTCAAGTAGAAGTTATTTTTCACTTGTACATGAGAAAAAGTACAAACGTATTCATCTTCAAATTTTCTTAAGTATCAAAAGAACTGAGTTGTATTAGCTCAGTACTGTTGATACTTAGGTACTGAGCTTGTAATTGGTCACTATAGACTTGATGTCATAGTAAGAGTCTCTCTCTCTCTCTCGACTGTGAATGTGCTCTTTCGCTGACATCTCTGCTTCTTATTTCAAACACCTGCTACATGGCTGAGCGTTTCAAGGAGGGAAGGTAGATCACGCATTTACATTATGTTTAACAGTTAGCACGTACCAATATTGCTGCTTGCAACACTACAAACCATTGTGCAGAAATGTAGTAAAGTGGAAATAAGATATTTGTTCAACATTAGAGTGAAGTAAAAGTTAAAAGTATACATTTATAAACCTATTCAATACTATTGCTACTAGTTCTCAGAACTATTTACTGTAATAAATTTAATTGTAAGTGTATGCCATGCTTGTGAGTTTACTTTTTTTTTTTTCTACAGATGGATTCAACACTTCCATAAACTAAAAAAATATCATCTCCGTGTCAAACAGCAAGACCCACCTCATGACTGGCTGTCCGGTGCGATAGGCATTGTAGAAGATCTGGTACCAGTAGGGCAGTAGGGCATATCTCTGTCGTATCGCTTCTCTGATCAAAGCAGTGTTGTCTGGCCCAAACAGCCAAGGTTCACGGCGCGGGGTATCCAAGTGGGCATGACTACGGAAAAACGGCTGGTATGCACCAGCCTGGTACCAACGCACCAACAACTCAGTGCTTGGATGTTTAAAGAAACCACCAACATCAGCTAGAAAGAGTGATCAAAAATGGTTATATCATTTAACAGTAAAAAACATACAAAGAACTGTAATAAAGTGTAATACGGGAAATATATATCTAGTTTATACCTCCACAGAAGGAAATGCCAACCAGTCCAAGACTTAAACACATGGGGATGGATATTTTCAGATGGCCCCATTCAGCCGCATTATCTCCTGTCCATATAGCACCTAAAGAATAAGAAATATAGAGAATAGGACAAAAGTACAAAGAAAACTAGTAAAGAACCACTTATAAAAAAATAATAAGCTTGCTAAAACTCACCATAGCGCTGGGATCCTGCAAAAAAGGCTCTGGAAAGTACAAACGGTCTTTCTGTGCCACCAGAGCGCTGGATCAAGCCTTCAGTAGTTGCCATGTGCTAAAGATGAAAGAATATCAAAAGAAAGCTAACCGTTTCTTCTATATAAACTTGTATACTTTACAGTTTATACTGGACTTGTACACAATGTATGTTACATTATAATATACGACATAGTTGTACTCAATATGTGAAACTTCTTATTAGGACAGCCATGTGTAGGATGGCCGTTGGCTAAATTTACCTCAGAATTACCGCAGACTGTTACATATTTCTGTAGCTTACTTTCACAGATACTGTGACTTTCACTTTTAACAGTTTATGAAGATAAATCTATATATTGCTGTGAGGTCAATTAAGATTTTAAAGCAGTTAAAATCAATTAAATCTAAATTTTGGAACAGGAATTGCAGTGGAAATGAAGAATCAGTACAGCTAGCATGAATGGCTAATTTTCTGTTTCAGTATCAGGCTAACTAGCACCGTTATCTAAGGAATAAAGAGCTTCTGATGAAAACACAGAAATAACTTTAATCTGATAAAAGTCATAATAAATAAGAATTCTATGAATGTTAACCAATGAAAGAATAAAAATGAACTCATGGAACGGGCCTGGACAAAAATTATGGTACTCCTAACTTAATAGTTTGTTGGACAACCTTTTGAGGCAATCACTGCAATCAAACGATTCCTGTAACTGTCAATGAGACTTCTGCGCCTCTCTGCAGGTATTTTGGCCCACTCCTCATGAGCAAGCTGCTCCAGTTGTTTCCGGTTTGAAGGGTGCCTTTTCCAGACAGCATGTTTCAGCTCCTTCCAAAGATGCTCAATAGGATTGAGGTCAGGGCTCATAGAAGGCCACTTTAGAATAGTCCAATGTTTTCCTCTTAGCCATTCTTGGGTGTTTTTAGCTGTGTGTTTTGGGTCATTGTCCTGTTGCAAGACCCATGACCTGCGACTGAGACCCTGCTTTCTGACACTGGACAGCACATTTCTCTCTAGAATCCCTTGATAGTCTTGAGATTTCATTGTACCCTGCACAGATTCAAGACACCCTGTGCCAGATGCAGCAAAGCAGCCCCAGAACATAACAGAGGCTCCTAAATGTTTCACAGTAGGGACAGTGTTCTTTTCTTCATATGCTTCATTTTTCCATCTATGAACATAGAGCTGATGTGCCTTGGCAAAAAGTTCTATTTTTGTCTCATCTGTCCATAGGACATTCTCCCAGAAGCTTTGTGGCTTGTCAACATGTAGTTTGGCATATTCCAGTCTGGCTTTTTTATGATTTGTTTTCAACAAGTGTCCTCCTTGGTCGTCTCCCATGTAGTCCACTTTGGCTGAAACAACGACGGATGGTGCGATCTGACACTGATGTTCCTTGAGCATGAAGTTCACCTTGGATCTCTTTAGAAGTCTTTCTAGGCTCTTTTGTTACCATTCGGATTATCCGTCTCTTTGATTTGTCATGAATTTTCCTCGTGCGGCCACGTCCAGGGAGGTTGGCTACAGTCCCATGGGTCTTAAGTTTCTGAATAATTTGTGCAACTGTAGTCACAGGAACATCTAGCTGCTTGGAGATGGTCGTATAGCCTTTACCTTTAGCATGCTTGTCTATAATTTTCTTTCGAATCTCCTGAGACAACTCTTTCCTTCTCTTCCTCTGGTCCATGTTGAGTGTGGTACATACCATGTCACCAAACAACACAGTGACTACCTGGAGCCCTATATATAGGCCCACTGACTGATTACAAGATTGTAGACACCTGTGATGCTAATTAGTGGACACACCTTGAATTAACTTGTCCCTTTGGTCACATTATTTTCAGTATTTTCTAGGGGTACCATCATTTTTGTCTAGGCCTGTTCCATGAGTTTTTTTTTTTATTAAATAATTCTGTTGAAGCATGGTTGAAAAGCAATGTCTGACTTTCATTGATTAACATTCATAGAATTTTTATTTATTATGACTTTGTCAGATTAAAGTTATTTCTGTGACCATTGTGAGTTTTTCTTTAATTGACCGAAGGGTACCAACAATTTTGTCCACGTGTGTACAACTCTCAGAGAGCACCTCGTCTCCTCTTATAGTTCCTTCTGCTCTTCTCCAGTCCCTGACCCTAACCTATTTAAATCTGCTTAAGAATTGATGAGTTTGAGTGATTAATCTCTTACCACATACAACCCATAAAGATTGTGCACATCTCTGTTCTCCCAGCTGCCAAACAGCGCGTCTTTGTGCATAGTCACCTCCGGCCCGTTAAACACAGATGGCTCGTTCATATCGTTCCATGTATACAGGTTCTCCATGGAACCCTGGCCAGAGCAACAAGGAACAAAAACTTCAGTTTAGAATCCGATATTCACATTCTAATTATGTATACTCCTGTAATATGCAGTACGATATGTTTTTCTAAGGAAAGAGGTCCAGGTCTGAACTCGGGGGGAAAAAAACATGTTTACTCTTTATTAAACGTTTAGTAATAATCTTAAGATTGAACAAGGGCTTTTTACCTTATACTGGTCATAGGCAAACTGGCTGGCCCACCAGGCCCTCATCTCTGGGTTGGTGAAGTCAGGGTATCCAGCATTTCCTTCGAGAGAAAAGTAGAACCAGGTTTGGTGCTGTATTTAATTAAAGAAGCGTAACTGATTTTATGCTAACAGTACTATACAAATGAAAGTAATCTAACGAACCTGGCCAGCACCAGCCTTCGTAGTCTGCTCCGTCTTTGTTTTTGGCATAGAAGTTCTTGGAACTAATTTCATTGTGAATCTTGTAACCACTGTCCACTTTGATGTGAGGATCTACAATAGTTACCATCTGAGAAAACAAAATATTGCACATAATTATACTCTATATACATCAGTTAGTTCCGACCGAGTAATCTGATCCGATGAGGGGCATTCCAGGAGTGACGATAATAAAGCATAAAAGCATGGGGATGTTTAACTATATGTTTCACTCCGCATCACAAGTGTTCTAATAATCGTTAATTACAATGAAGTAAGTCGTTCCAATAGCTCAATGCTAGTTCTGCCAGTTGCAGAAATATATCTTTGTGATGGAAAACACATGCCAAACACCTTGCGTCTTTTTTCCATGAGTCCTTGGAGCATTTTTTTGGGCTGCGGGAACTTCTGAGGGTCCCAGGTGAAGTAGCGCTTGCCATCCGTGTGCTCAATATCCAACCAGATGAAGTCGTAGGGGATGTCGTGCTCATCAAAACCCTGATCGACAGCCTTTACGTCTTCCTGATCGTTGTAGTTCCAGCGACATTGATGGTATCCAAGAGTGGAAAGAGGAGGGAAGGCCTGTGTGCCTAAAACAGCCGTGAGGAAAAAAATAGATTAATGTGTGTTTCTATAAAAGTTGCACACACAAAAACAAAGTTATACACATGTGGACTTGTGCATATACTTGTTAATAAGGTGTATCTTGTCTCATGTTAACATATATAGTATAATAAGATTTAAGTGCAAAACAGGCATGGGCTACATACAACAAGCAAGTTTTTTTCCTTTTTTTTACTTTTTATAGATAGCTCAAGCAAGTATTTCTTTGTACCAACCTGCAACATATTTAAGGAATTTCAAGTTGATTACATTTCCCTAAATATAAACAAACTAGTCGTCATATTTTAACCATCACTATCCTGACCAGGTTGTTACTTAGGGATGAATGAATGGCAGCATTAAATGGTTCACTATAAATGCATAGTTTTCACACCAACGAATGTGGTCTTTATTAGTCCTATGATCTTCAGGACCTGTCCGTCTTGTTCATATGCTACAAGGAATTTACTTAAAATAGGATATAAAAATAGACAGCATGTCAAAGCAATTAGATTAATCGACCACTTGTAATGACATTTACAGCAGCCAGAATGTCACTTTAGGAATAGTTACTAAGTATGCAAAATTAATACATCCAGAGGTGATGTATTAAATTTGCATAGTGCTGTTTAAACCAGTTGAAGACTGAATTATACTTTACTGAAAGTTTGCACATTAAACAGAGCATTTGAAAATTGACATAGATATCAAAATGCACGCCAATATATATTATTAATATGGTATTAATATTATATTCAATTAGATTATTACAGTATATGTACTGTGACCATACCTAACTGTTCTATCACTTTCTCTTCTCTCTCTTTCTGTTGAGTTACACATGGTGCTCCTTGTTTGCACTGATCCAGACCCCCTCTGCCCTCTAGACCTATCTGACTCATCCTGGTGCCTCGCTTCTGGTTGGTGATCTCGTTGCACAGGAGGCCCATGTGGTCTGCTTGGATTGCGTATGGTGCCTAGGGACTGTTACACTAGACCATAAAGATGGTCTTGGACTCGGCTGATACAGACAGATGTCCTCTGATGACTTGTGACTGCAGTCACTCAATAATACTCAACTCATTTTTGTACTTGAGCCTTTGTGACAAGGACCATTGTTAAAAGCGCTACATAAATGAACCTTAATTAAGGAGTGTGTAAAATGTTGAACAATACTGCAGCTCTTAATGTAACGTACACTTTAGGTGCAATTATTTGTGTGCTTGTGTGTTAGGTTTGCTCATTTGCATGTGTACCTGTTAAGGAGGCGTATTGTGTAAAAACATCGCTGGGTGTTGGTCCGAGCATAATGAAGACGTCAATGATGCCGCTCTCAGAGATCCAGCGCACATCCGTCTGTGGAACTTCGCTTGAACCCTGGACAAACTCCAGCATCTCGCCGAACGTTGTCTGCAACCATGTCCACACATACAAGTATTAACAGCATTGTCACTGGGTATTTCCTGACTACAAGTAAGCACCCAGCCCTGGAGTCTCACCAAAGTACTGGAAGTGATGTCCACCCAAGTCTCGGCTGCATTCAACCAGAAGACACCCATGGTGCGCTGAGCGTTGTGGGATATGATCACAGGCACAGAGCCGTACAGGGCCATGGGGTTGTGCAGCTCGTACTGGAACACGTCCAGGTTGTAAAGCCGATATGGGTCAGTCCCGCTGAGGGCGCAAAGATCCAGGCGCAATTAATGAACCGGACATGCTTTGTTCTTTTTCGTACAAATCGGCAAAACACTTACTCTGTGTTCTTCAGTCTGAGAGTTTCCGCGTGCTCGGGAATGCCGTAAACATGTTCCACTCCTGGAAAGGAGAAGTCTAGACTAATGGACGTCGGACCTGGAGGAGCAGAGGATGGAGAGGCAGAGCTTAGTGTTTAGAACAAAACGTGCGTTCGGATCAGTAAGCTTAAGGTTAACTGCGTTGTTCATAATCACGTGCATGAACGTGTAACATAATACATGTCTGAATGTATAGAGTGATGCTGGTTTTTTAGAGTGAGCACCGTTAGGTTTTGAGTCACTGTGGGTTTTAAATGTCTCCTCCCACATGCCAGGCTTCTCTTCTTCTTCTCCCTCTTCCACCTGGAATAAAGAAACAGATTAAATAGATGGCAGACGGATTAGCGGAGAGACGGTCAGACGGATATGAGGACAGGTTGACAGACAGACAGGAAACATACATAGACGGATTATTCAACAAATAGGAGGACGGAAGGAAACATAGACAGAAAGACAGAAATAATCAAGCAGACAGATAGACAGGCAAACAGAAACATAACACTGGACACAGAAGGACAGACTGACTGATGGTTAGAAAGATAGATATATCAATAGATACATAGAGATAAGGACACCGATTAGAACTTTTAAACAGACAGAAAGACAGTCAGAATTACTTATCCCCCATTAAAAAGTTTACGTAAGGAACAAATCAAACAAAAACAATGTAAATATAACTAAACACAACTAACGTTACAGGTGGTTTCTCCAAATTCAACTTTTAATGAGTGCCGCAGTCTCAAACTGATTATACAAGCATCTCTGACACTGAGCAGAGCACCCATTTGCTGCCATGACCCACTGAAAACATGACACCAGCTTCTTAGCCCATTCCTCCTTGGCAATGGTTCACCAGATCACTAATATTCTTGCACTGGTGCGCCTCAGCTGTCTCTTTTAAATTCCACTGCGATGTTCTATTTCAGGGGTGTCCTGGAGGATTCTGGAGTGGTTGTCACAGTGCTGGCGTTCATTCCAACCAAGCAGAAGCCACGCTTGTTTATTTACTCATTCATGGCTTGCAATAAGACTATCAGGTGCTTGGGTGGAATGAACTCCTGCACCCACATGACCCTTTTTTGGATCCGGTTTGACACCCCTATTTTATAAGGTTCAAGTCAGGTGACTGAGACAGCCACTCTAGAATTTTCCAGGATCCATTCTGCAACCAAGTCTTGGTGGAATTTGAAATATGTTTTTCGATCATTGTCCTGTTGGATGATCTAATGCTACTTAAGCTTCAGCTTTCTTGTAGACTGTATGAGATTTTCTCCAGATACTTGGGTGAATCTATCTTGCGTTCCACAAGCTTCAGGTTTCCATTGCCAAAGGGAAGCAAAGCCGTCCCAGAGCATGACAGAGACACTGCTATGCTTCACTGTAGGCAAGGTGTCGCTTTCAGCAGCTGACATACTGCTGATCTATAGAACAGAAAAATTTCAAGTTTCCTTTCATCGCTCTACAGAACAGGATCCGAAAACATCTCTGGTTTATTAGATTCTGAGCATATTGGAGCAGACTTTTTTGTGCCTTTGGGTCACTAGTGAAACTTTTTTTGTCACCTGACAATTTTCTCCACCTGCCTCCTCATTGATTGATTCTTTTTTTTCTGCCAAGTCCAGGTAGTGTATCCACTGTTCCATTAACTTTGGACTTGCAAACTACGCGTTCAACAGTGTCGCTGGGAACATTCAGTGCCTTTGCTATTTCTTATGGAACCTTGTCATCGTTTGTGAAACTTTTTCATAATTCTTTCTCATTTCTAAGCCCTTGAGACCTGAGACGACACCTGTTTTGCAAATGCGTGTGCTTATAAGGGATTCTATTCAAGGGTTTGAATCATTTTGAGACTGCATTGAATTTGGAGAAACCACTTGTGACGTTATGTGCATTGATTTGATTTGTTCATTGCAAGCAGCTGAAGTTAAAAGTTTGTACATTTTGCCAACAGACTTAATTTTCCCGTGGGATTTGGGTAATTCTGACTGCAACTGTATAAAGAGAGATAGAAAAGATAAATACATCAATAAATAGTTAAGGAGACAGCCAGACTGACCATTGGACTCAGATAGACAGACAGATAATTGGGAAGAAAAACTGGCAGACTAGCAGAGAAAGATTCAATTATCAATTTTCAACACTTTTCTAGATTGATCAATCGATCGATGATGTATTTATCCTATATTGATGTATGTATGTATGTATGTATGTATGTATGTATGTATCTATCACAAAGCATCAGAGAGGCAAGACACCGGGACACACAGAGTTATTAGCAGCTACACTACATAAGCTCACGATGAAACATTCACTCATCAGATGAAAATGTAAATTGAGATCTTGAACTTCAACCCTCTACTTTTATTCTATTTTCATACCTTATCACCTTCATTCTTAGCATTTTCTGATCCTCCAGCTCCCTCTGTGTCTCCTTTACTGAAACACACAAGTGCACACACTTTTAATACAATTACATGATGAAACAGAGTACATCTCATATAATTTATTTATATTAATTTATTTTAAATAAAAAAAATTAAAAAAGGAAGCAGATATGCAAAATGAGTCTTCTCATGTACTTCTCATGTCAGTGCTAGAAAATAAATTGGTTTTATGGGCATGTACGATGTGCCAAATATACTGGATAATAATCATATACACTAAGCCCCCGACTTACGAATGAGTTCTGTTTTGGGAGCACGTTTGAAAGTCGGGTTCGTTCGTAAGTCCGACAAAGTCGTTCTAACACACCTTTGACACAAATACACAATCTAAAGCATAAAAAAATAAACATACAGCTTTGGTGTTTTGGTTTCATACTCTCATGAGACCTCCAAATTGTGAGGGGAATCCTGGGGGGGCTCAGCTAATCTTGTTAAAAGAAAACTGGGAAGATGTCTGGGGGAGACCATACTACATGTCGTTTAATGTGTGCTTGAATGGATGCCATTTTGTCTCAGATCTGTAATGGACTGTGAACTCTTTTCCAATTTTCCAACAGGATGTTCACCAACAGGACAGCTTTACAGGACAGCCATTTTCTTTCATCGTGCTCCCGGACTTGATTCATAGAAACTGGTGAGTTCGACTCATTTCTCCCGCACCCTCACACACGCACACACACAATTGAATATACCGGACTTTGGACTTTTTATATATTCACTTACACACAAAGAAAATGGTATATAATTGTGAACATTGGTATCTGATGCAAAGCAGTATCTACTTTTTATAGAATACATGTGAGCTACTTTTGTGATTTGTTCTCATCTACGAAATTCGTACCTTTAAATGTTCTTAAGTCCGGAACTTACTGTAATTAATGATTGTCCTATCTAAGGAGACATGCGCTGACTTCATCACCCTCATTTATTCATATTAAATTTAATTACATGATGTAGATTCACCAGCCTGATCATCTGCATGTGTTCATGAATCAATGTTCATGAATTAAGTTAGATGTTTTTTAATGCTTGAATTAATTACAGGTCACTGTGTGGCTTAACAAACAAAATACATTCCTCTGAAACTGCTCAGGTACAGGGACTGGACTGAAAAAGTCCTTCAGGAAGCCTGGGGAACTATTCATCGAGACTGCATAAAAAAAAAAATTTCACACACACATGATAACACAACACATCGAAGGCATTACCTAGAGAACACGCTCTTGATTGAGTCCCACATGCTACCGAAAGAGCTTGTTATTTTTTGAGAGATGCTGGAGGGAAAGGAGAGATAGAGAGAGAGAGAGAGAGAGAGAGAGAGAGAGGGGGGAAATGAGAAAAAATAATAGAGGAGAAGAAATAAAGGAAAAAATTTAGATGTTTGAGGAGGCTTTATAACAATGTACACATTTTAGGAAAATGTCAAGTAAACAAGAGGAGAACAAAGGTAATAGACAGTGTTCTTGTGAGAAAATGAAACATTTCTGAATTCCCAAAGAAAAGCATGAAAATTACTTTCTTAAAACTAAAAGTTCCTTAACATTTTTTAACATTAACATTGCTACAGACAAAATAAAACAGGAAGGTTCAAACCAGCGATTTTGTATTAGGAATGTGATTTATGCCTACATACGTCCTTTAAAATAGAACAAGCATGCACATGGGCTTTCAACACATTTCAATTCCAACACTAAATCGTTGCTACATGATTAAGAATCACTTTTAATTTTTGCTCTCTTGCAGTTATGATCGTGTTTTATTTCACTCTTAGTAAACTTGAGAAGCTTTAATTAATCAAGATGTGATTATACTGAGTGACAGATTACGGGGAACCTCACGTGTCTTTGCGTGGACGCAGGTGCTCGAAGGCCAGCAGGCCGCGGGAATTGAGGGACAGCAGGACCTCGGGGCCTTCCACGATGTCGAGGCGGAAGGGTTGGGCGCTGACGATCAGCCGCTGTTCATTTTCACCCAGAGAAAGCACCACGCCGTTCTCGTCCTGAGTCACAACCATCATGCTGAAATAACACAGAGGAGAAGTCAACCAAACATTCACTCTTCATTGATTTACATTAATAAAAAAAAAAAAGTGGCACATTAGTATATGTGAGGGGGCAAACTTTTCAAGATGGGTGGTGACCATGGTGGCCATTTGGAAGTCGGCCATCTTGGATCCAACTTTTGTTTTTTCAATAGGAAGAGGGTCATGTGACACATCAAACTTATTGGGAATTTCACAAGAAAAACAATGGTTTTAACAATGTGCTTGGTTTTAACATAACTTTATTCTTTCATGAGTTATTTACAAGTTTCTGACCACTTATAAAATGTGTTCAATGTGCTGCCCATTGTGATGGATTGTCAATGCAACCCTCTTCTGCCACTCTTCACACACTGATAGCAACACCGCAGGAGAAATGCCAGCACAGGCTTCCAGTATCCGTAGTTTCAGGTGCTGCACATCTCGTATCTTCACACCATAGACAATTGCCTTCAGATGACCCCAAAGATAAAAGTCTAAGGGGGTCAGATCGGGAGACCTTGGGGGCCATTCAACTGGCCCACGACGACCAATCCACTTTTCAGGAAACTGTTCATCTAGAAATGCTCGGACCTGACACCCATAATGTGGTGGTGCACCATCTTGCTGGAAAAACTCAGGGAACGTGCCAGCTTCAGTGCATAAAGAGGGAAACACATCATCATGTAGCAATTTCAAATATCCAGTGGCCTTGAGGTTTCCATTGATGAAGAATGGCCCCACTATCTTTGTACCCCATATACCACACCATACCATCACTTTTTTGGTTCCAACAGTCTTGGAGGGATCTATCCAATGTGGGTTAGTGTCAGACCAATAGCGGTGGTTTTGTTTAACTTCACCATTCGCATAAAAGTTTGCCTCATCACTGAACAAAATCTTCTACGTGAACTGAGGGTCCTGTTCCAATTTTTGTTTTGCCCATTCTGCAAATTGTGTGCGCCGATCTGGGTCATCCTCGTTGAGATGCTGCAGTAGCTGGAGTTTGTAAGGGTGCCATTTGTGAGTAGCTAATATCCGCCGAAGGGATGTTTGACTAATGCCACTCTCCAGTGACATGCGGCGAATGCTACGCTGTGGGCTCTTGCTGAATGAAGGACAGCCACTGATGTTTGTTCATTAGTGACAGTTTTCATGCGTCCACATTTTGGCAAATCCAACACTGAACCAGTTTCACGAAACTTAGCAAGCAGTTTGCTAACTGGAGCATGGGAGATGGGTGGTCTCGTAGGGTGTCTTGCATTGAAATCTTTGAAAATTGAAATGCAATGACCCGGTTACTGCGTTCACCAGATATCAACACAATTTCGATCCGCTCATCACGTGTTAACCTCTTCAACATGTCAATGGCTGTGAACAAAGAGAAACTTGTAAATAACTCATGAAAAATAAAGTTACGTTAAAACCAAGCACACCATTGTTTTTCTTGTGAAATTCCCAATAAGTTTGATGTGTCACATGACCCTCTTCCTATTGAAAAAACAAAAGTTGGATCACCCATCTTGAGAAGTTTGCCCCCTCACATATACTAATGTGCCACAAACAGGACATGAATATCACCAACCATTCCCATTTTATTAAGGTGTATCCATATAAATGGCCCACCCGTATACACACACACACACACACACACATTTTATATATTTTGATTCAACACCGGCATGTTCGAAAAAATTTATAAAAAAATTAATGGGGCTAATAGGGAAAATGCTTCAATTTGCTAGGAAAAATGCCTCAATTTGCTAGGGAGCATAAATAATGGATTGTAGAGCATTAGAAAAAGGCCATGATGCATCCAGATGTACCCTACTCCAGAGTGATGGGGCCATCAGGGTAAAAAGCGAGACGGATGACGTGATGCACCCATAATGCATAGTGCTTACCGTACAAACCTGTCGGGGGAGTGTTATGATTTGGGGTTCCTTCAGCTGGTCAGGTTCAGCAACACAACCTGAACACGACCTGAATGTACTGAATGACCAGGTTTTCCATCAATGGATCTTTTTCTTCACTGATGGCATGGGCATATTCCAAGATGATGATGCCAGGGTTCTCCGGACACAAAGTGTGAAAGAGTGGGTAGGGAGGGAGCATGAGGCATCATTTTCACACATGGATTGGCCAAAACAGAGTCCAGACCTTAACTCCACTGAAAATCTTTGGGAAGTGCTGAAAAAGGCTTTATGCAGCGCTCTGACTCTCCCCTCATCAATACAAGATCGTGGAGAGAAATAAATATGACTCATGGATGGAGATAAATGTTGACATTGCAAACGTTTAGCAAAAGGATGGCATAACCACAGTCAAAGCAAATGGTGGTCCAATTAAATATTAGCGTGTGTGCTGATTTTGACTCATTATTTTTCATGATTCAAAACCTTCATCTACATGCCACTTGACTCACGGTTTGGTAGGAGGATCAGCGATGAGGACGTCCCGAGCCTCGTAACGAGGTCTGAGAGGTTTCAGCTCGTTGATTTTAACCCGTGTCATGTTGCCCTGCAGCCTGTACAGTTCCAACAGCAGTCGCACCTACACACACACACACACACACACACACACACACACACACACACACACACACACACACACACAATGACACAGCAGATTCTTTCAAAGAAAGTCTTATGTAATACAAGTACCCGTCCTTTACAAAAGTGGGGAACAGAAAAGTATTGGATAATTACTACAAAATTTTAAGTGAGTATGTATGAATTAACAGATGTAATAGTGACAATGTAAAGTTCTCAGACCTTGTTGTTATCATTAATGAGCTGCAGTGTGATCCTGGAGTCGCTGAGCTCCAAGGTATCTAGCAGAGCCCTGTATGGAGACTGACTTGGCTTCAGTTCCCTCTGACGCCTACACACACACACACACACACACACACACAGACAACATTATAAGCTAGCAACATATAAGCTAGCTGTCAGGCATCAGTTTCTGTGTAAATATGAAACCAGAAAGATTTTTGAATGCTGATATTTCTTGCTCATACTCACTTGCAGAAGGCACTCTGATCACATGTTTTGAAGTTACCACGATCCACACCCTCGACGCCGAAACAAAGCACCAGCAGCACCAGCGGCACCAATAGCACTCGTCCCATCCTGTACAGTGAGAAAATATCCGAACATCATGTTAGCAATGAATAACACTACAGTACCAGTTTAATTGTCATTTTAATATAACCAACAAAGCTCCCTTTATTTTTTCTATATAATACCCTGCTACACTAATGCACTTATCCCAGCGTTTCACTAGTACTTGGATACCATCTAAGTAGAACGTTTTCTCAGTACACCAGAGTCATGATTGGTCTGCCTGCTTCATATCAGAACTCCTTCAAGTGCCAAAACATGGAAATGGCTTGGAGTGAGGCCAGGACTGTAAAGGGAATGCAGCAAAAGCTCCTAGCTGTGTTACTGTAACATGCAAGTGGTATGCAGTATGAAGTTCAAAAACTTACTGCTTAAACAGACATCCTGCAATGTGCATCAAAGGAGGAGGCTTCAGACATTGAACAGTGCATTTGGGCTTTCAGATGTGTCAGGTAGAACCAAGCTTACTATTAGTATACCGAAATGTGTAAATTCTACTGTTACTGGAATATGGATGACGTTGCAAAAATGTTGAACTCAAAAAATGCTTGTATTATTCTTATTATTAATACGATCTTAAATTATTATCATCCTAAATTATTATTAATTCTTGTTTTATTTCTTACAACCCTAAGATCACATGACCATTCGGATCAGTGTTATTTCTTTTGGTTCCTTATATTGCCTGGAAAAGGGTTTGTGATGAAAAAAAAAAGCATATGTCACTCTATATTGCACAATCCTGTCGCCTTAATATTGTCAATGTTCATCATCTATAGCGCTTTATTCTGTAAACAGGGTCTATAAATAGGGGGCCTATTCCAGGGGACTTAGGGGACAAGGAGTCTAGGAACGTCTGTAGTCCAACTAGGGACTGTGGAGGCCAAAGTTTCAAATTTGAATCAGGCAGTACGGTCAGCTAAAAAACAACTTTTAAAACTTATACAGCTTTTTTTTTTTTAACAATGAAAAGTCCCGGGTTGACTTGAACGCTACTCGTACGTTAGGGTTAAAAGAAATGAATGCACTCCTGCCAGCCAATCAGAAATGACCATCTCCTGTGACCCTGATATATACCTCATTTGATGATGATGGATAATCATTAACCAAAAGTGAAAAACAGCCAAAATAGTATAACCGACTTAAATATTTAACGATTATGTTTATAAAAATAAAAAATAAAATATAAAAACGACTAGCTCGCTTGAGTATCCTTTGTTATTATCGTTACTGTTTTGTCTCTTGTTAAACTCAACAACCGGAAACAAAATGATGAATTAATTTCATGCCGTACAATTTTAGTAAATAAATAAATTATCATTTGGTTAATAGTCTAAACGTTAACCTAGTGAAAGAATACAACAATAATCCTCTTAAAGACCAGACAATGACTGTACCTGTCAGAGGAAGGCGCCATAGTTACTGCTCTGAACTTTGACCCCGGATTAGTCACGTGCACGAGTTTCTTTTTTAATTATATGTATATATGTTTATACATTCATATTTAAATGTCAATTTAAGTATTTTGATGCGTTTGAAAATAAAGCGTGTATGAAACGCGTGACGTTTAATTTATATAAATAATTTACTTATAGAATAGTTCGAGGATTGGTTATTGCTGACGACGTCATGGCGCGTATAAATACTAAACCAGGATCGCGTGCTCGCTCTTTCGCCATGGATGTTCGTTGGGCTGAGCAGTTAGTGTGGCGGTGGATGGTCGTGCCACGCCCAGCTCGCCGACGTGAGCGCAGATGAGTTGAGCGCTGTCTTTCGTCGAAAGCTCCTGTAATGACGTACGTGTACTTTCTCCGGTTTTTTAATACTGTTTGTCATTTTATTTTTTCCTTTTTTACGGGTGTATATTTTTGTTCGTGAGGTGGCGTTAAAGAGCCTCAATGTTAATCCTTGTGGACGCCATTTTGTTTTTGACAGTTAAAAGTCCCTTAAATTGTAAAAAAAAAAAAAAAAACTGCACTAACAAAGGGCTTTAACTTATTTTTTTTCTATACGATAATTTTACCGGGTAGTAAAATGACAGGGTGTCTATTTTTTTTCTCCTTTTTTTCTACGGTGTTGGCTTAAGTATTTTATTTAAATCTGGTGCTGTAAACCTCCTTTCTTGGCATGCACGTAGTTTGCTCAGTACTCGTGTGTGTATGTATGGAGGAACAGGATTTCCAGTGCTATGTCTTCGGTACTAGCATGTTTTCCCATCGGCTGGTCCTATCCTCAATCACTGGTACATTTGTTTAATGAAGACCTGCTAAAATATTTCTATAGATTAATGAAACTGATTGTAGTTTTGGTATTTTCTTTGTTCCAGGTGGATGGTGAACACACTGCATTGATGTCAGATGGCGTACAGGGTAGGTACTGGGTCCCCCCTCCCCCATACTTTAATTCAGTGCCCTGGCATCACTGCCATGTGTGGCTGACTCTGGTGTTATCTTCTGTCCTTTTGTGTGACTTGCATCTTCAGTACTTAAATCAGTAAATATTAATACTTTGCCTATCCAGTCTTTATAAAGTCCACCCTCCTCATATTGGCACACACTGTATTTCCTGTGCCTGTGTGTGTAATCTAAGGAGGTACATTATCCAGTCATAATATAGCTGGCATCAGGAATTGTGGTTTCTTTTGCCAGCTATCATATTGAGACAGTTTTGCTGTGTGATCAAACACGTTTTGTGCTACACATGATCTGTATCTAATGCAGACTTTTTCTTCCTTTCAGGTGCACATGGAGCTCTTCATGACTGAGGTGGGAGGTAACTGAGTAGTTGTCGTTCAAGTACATAGTTCATGTATCTGTACTTTTGTTACTGGTGCCCCCCCCCCCCCTTTTAAAAAAAAATAAAACCTGCTCAAAATTGCAGCGAAACTGTACATTTACTTTACTACATTTTTGCATGGTGTTACCAAAGCATGTTGCTGTTGTCATATTTGAAGAGGGAGCCACCTGCTGAATATCATGTGTAACTGCATGACTTTCCCTTCTTTCAAAAAAAGCAAAAGAAGTTTGAAATTACTAGTTGCAGTAATACTGTTTTAAATGCGAGTTCTTTGGGTCACGTATGCAAGTAAATTGAGAGCTCTTTTTTTACTTGAATAGTTTTCTTTAGGGAGTCTCTGCTCTTAGTCAAGTACTTTCCCCACCTCTGGTTAGTTACTGACTTGGATACTTTTCTTACTGAACATGTGGTTTACTAGTACAGATTTGAATCGGGTAAAGTGAAACAATTTGCATTGCATGATGTGGTGATGTGTTGACCTTTTGAAGAAGACCTTTTTTTTTTTTTTTTTTTTAAGACATGGCATGTATGATGCACGCTGTTCAATAAAGACTTCGTTTTGAAATACTGTGGCTTACTTGCCTTCTTTCTGCTTTCAAGCAGCTACATCAAGTTTCATTCTGTGCCGTGTTCATTACATGATCATGTTGGGTTCTAGTGCTTAGATTCGCTGATCATGACCGTTTAGTGGTTTAACCAGTATCTTCAAATGCTGTACAGTAAAATGGGTATCCAGAGGTCTGTAGATAGGAATACAACTGCAACAGTAAAATTGTATGTACAGTTGATTATCCATGATAAATGCTCTTTTATTTATGCCACAGTATATAATGCAGCATTCTTACTAATGAAAACATGGCTTAATTTGTTTACTTTTATTTTATTTTTAAGTTTTGTAGTGCAGTTGCAGGATAATGAGCATTTCACATTAAGTATGCCAATTTTAAATTAAACAATTCTATTTCAGATAATTTTATATGCTATATGCACATGCTGCTTAAACAAAAGTTTAGATTTAAATGGGCAAATACTCAAGACCAGTAAGTATAATTACTATATTTGAGTTGTCAATTCTTTTAACCATAACTTCTACAGCAAGTAGCTTCTCATTTCTCAAAGTCCAAAAATGTATATCAGATGGGTCATACTGGCCTGCATCAAGCAAAGAAAGACTTGAGTTGCTTTAAAATTGTCTGTGCTTAAATCTTGGAAGGACGTAGCTGAACCGTTAACCTTGGGAAGAAATGTGGTTTAAGGGGGAAATGACTACTGAAGCAGAGACCCTGAAGTTGCATCCTAAACAAACCAAAAGTAAAAATCAGGGATAAGTAGGTGAGCACATGCACCCATCATGCCATCATTATGATCTGGGGTTGCTTCAGATGTTCAGGTCTAGATTCAGTAATATGTGGAAATAAAAAGTTTGACCTGAATGACCAGGTTATCACATCTATGGAGTTTTTCTTCCCTGATAGAACATGCATATTCCTGGACTCAAAATGTAAGAGTGGGTCTGGGAGCATAAGGAATCATTTTCACACAAGTCCTGAACTTGAACCCCTTTGAAATTTTTTGACATGCTGGGGATGCTTTTATGGACCTGTTTAAATTTTCCCATCATCTCCCAAATCAAGATCTCAGTCCAAAATTCATGCAACATTTATGGAAATAAATGGCGTGATGTTGCATAAGGTTGTAAAAATTTGACAAATCTTTGCTTGGAACCAAAATTTACTTCATTATCATTTTCGTTTCTCATCTGCCATGCGGAAAGCTCTGGTTCAATTCCCACCCAATGCCCAAATCCCATCATCACAAGTCCCTGTTTGACTTGAACTAGAACACAGTCCAGAAGACAGACGTCTTCTTGCCATGATGCAGTTACGATCTCCTATTGTTCTGTTAGTAGACTCATAAAATATCCTCACCTACCAGAAAAGTAATTAAACATGAAAAACACTCCTTATTGCAGCATGAAAAAAAGAAGCAATCATATTTTTTTAGATAAATTTTTTATAATTTAATAGAGTTTGACACAAACAGAGCAAAATCCTGTTAGCTCAGAATGACTTATCTATCAGAGATGAATACTGTACAAACACACGTCCTCTGTCCCAAAAAACTGACTACTAAAAATCTCATATGGTACAGTGTCTTATCAGATATGTACATCCTTAATTAAAAGCGAAGTGAGTAAGGAACAGAGAAACCCCGCTTTGGGATCGAGTGAAAGTGCAACCGAGTATGTAGTGACTACAATATGACAGGTTTCAATCAGACGTACGGTAATGCTTTACATTCGGGATCTTTTAACGAGAATTATTTACTGCAGTAGTTAACATACGGTACCACCGCATCATCGTATCTGATCAGTCAGAATGTTGATTCATTTTATGCCTCAGGAGCTTGGAAGGTAATAATCCTGGGTATAATTCAGATCACGAGTGTATAGTGAAGTTTGACTGAAAGAAGATGTTTATTTAATGTCAGTACTTTAAAAGGCTTTCTGATTTCAGGGTAAAATGAGCTGAATTGATTTGTCTTATTGAGATTCAGACAAATGAAAAAAGGATGACTGATGTAATAAAAATGGCGATGGATTAAACCAATCAAGAAATTATATGTCATAATTTAACTGTGGTACAAGAGGTATAAAACACTTGGTGTTATTGGTTATAGAGTACTAATAATATAACAATGACCCCAATTTACCTTATTCCTCACACAACAAAATCATGTTCAACCGCATTGACTTTTTTTCTTCAGTTTAAGATTATAAATCACAGAAAGAACAAAATAAAAATAAATAAATAAATTTACAGTACAACGCCTAATAGTCTCTGCGATTAACTATTGAAAGTCCCATGGGCGTTCCAGTCAATCCGGGACTGGCCATGAAACGTCTCATGAATGAATGTGTAAAATTAAGTGACATTTACACAAGACTCCAAGCGAAGTACATTTAACGTTTCGAAGAAGACTGCAGAGTGAACGTTCAGAACTTGCAGAAAAGTACCACGAGAACTGTGCACACAATAATCTACGAACTTGGCTTGAATTATTGCCACAGCCCCTGTCCCGGTCCTGACCTCGCTCCAAGCTGTTTCCACATGTTTAAAGGAGTTCCTGGGCGGCCAGCATCATGGCTCCAGTGCACTAAAAAGTGCACTAAAAATACTTTCTACCTTAATGGTATCCAAGCACTAGTGAAACCCTGGCGTAAGTCCATTAATGTAGGATTATAAAAGAGAAGTAAAGGGAGTTATCACTCTCATAACTGTGTTCTGCGCAATCAAAAGTTCCAGTTTGACTCGAACACCCATCATATGTCCTTTTTTTCCAGTTAATAACTGCCAATAATTGTTCTCTGTGGTTTATTATGGGCTTTGATTTATCTTATTGATGATATTTACATTGGTTAATGCAGGAAGAAAAAAACAAGAATCGACTGTGTACAAGAGTCATGCTTTCCTTGTGTTAACTAGCATGTTAAAAGAACCTTAATGTAAAGCGTGATCAGATAAACAAGGAAAATGCAAACAGCAAAAGTCAGAAACCATTTTGTTGATTGTGTTTAGATTAAAACTGGAATACAGTATATTTAGAAATAAGCAGGATATTTAGGCAGGACGTCTCACCCATTTAACCCACACTTCATTCCAAAACAGGGCAGAAACCATATTAATGATTGTATATATTTCCACACACCTTTTTGTTTTCACTTCTCACTCTTTTCTATTTGGAGCTGCAAAGGACAGCTCTACTGAACTACAAATGCAAACGCTTAAAGTACGCAAATTAAAAATATTGCTTTCTCAGAATGCTCTTTCTTCTTTGAACCCAAAGATAGACACATATCTGATTGCTGCATTCACATAAACATGAACGCAATGCGAAGTGTTAAATACGGTGATAGGTTCAGTACTCCGAGTGCCTTCCAGAAGTTAATAAAAAAAAAAAAAAAAGAAGAAAAAAAAAAAACACTTTTCAGAAAACTTTTGCAACTAGACAAATGAAGGGGGGACTTTTCAACAGGAAGAAAACTGACTGGATTATCATCATTCCTACAATGACGATAAGCATTTACGTGTTGGTCCCAGCACTCAGACCAGTCGCGCTGCACTTCCTGCTTGTGTTCTTCTACAGGAGCGGCGCTCTGTTCACATGTTGCCCACTCTGATGTTAGGGTTGAGCATGGGGTCCAGGTTGGGGTCTTCGTCAGCAGAAGCCCGACCCAGCTTGGCCATGATGATGATGAGGGTAAAGAAGCCGATCACTCCCAGGAGCAGAAACATGAAGATCCTCTGCTTTAGCGTGAATGTCTTTCTCTTAGGGCCCAAGCGGTTCCTAAACCAGAAACAGAGCAATTTATCACATGACACACACACACACACACACACACACACACACACACACACACACACAACTGTAAATTTGGGAATGTCAATTAGCCTAATCTGCACGTCTTTGGACTGTGGGAGGAAACGCACCAAGCACGGAGAGAACATGCAAACTCCATTCGCACAGATCCAAGGTGGGATTCGAACCCAGGACCCCGGAGGTGCAAGATAATACTTGTACATACAGTAAAACTCATTTAAAGGTAAGGTACTGTGTGCAGCCATGTCACGCTATACATTGATTATTATCACATATGATAATAGTAACATCTCCATCACCTTTGGCAAATAAAGTTTCAACAGTATTTGCTGTAAACAGACAGCGCTGCAACTATTCTTAACAACGTACCACCTAGAACACCTCGACGTAGTCATGTTTTAATTGGGAATTAATCAAGAAAATTGCCCAGCACTGTGCCTGAAAATGTCCCGAACTGTGACGCACCTACTGCATGCCCATTCATCCCTGTATGAAATTCTGAAAGTGGGTAGGAGCAAAGACACACGGTTTCACACTCATTAAAGGGAAGAAAAAGCCGAGGAAACTCACTTAAGGATTTGTGCAAACCAGCTGAGCGCTGGTCTCCGCCGGTACTTATCTTCATCGAAGTCGATCTGTGTGACTGAAGTGTGTCCTGATTCTCGTGTATCATAAACCTTTCTAGGTGAAGAAGCTAAAAAAAAAAAATTATAATAATAAAAAACTAGATATTTCAATAAATTGTAATAAAGTTCGAACAAACATGATAGCAAGACACTCTACACAATTACGCCAGAGCATTTAATATGGTTAATCCGCTGCACAAACTGAACACTTAGCATAAGAAATGTGAAAAAACTGCTCCTGTAAGTCACCAGACTAATTCTTGTTAAAAAAAAGTGAGCTTAAAATTCCAGCTGCCCGTCTTAACGTTAAACAAACAGCTTTCAGTACCCTTGCTGATAACGATGGTGTCGGGTGCAGTAGCTGTAATCATGTCGATGACCGAGTTCTCCTGTACGCCCAGTCCTCCGTTATTGTGTACGCTGTGGCTGTGCCCGTGCCCGTGCCCATGCCCGTGCCCGTGACCCACGTCCTGATGGGAACATGCCGGAGTGACCGATGGCTCTTGGGTATAAGAGAGTGACGGGGCAGAAATGGACGATTCAGCACAAGGTGCTGTGGGTCAGAGGAACAAGATGTCAAGATACAGAACGAAACTAACAGAGTGAAGGAGAAGACAAGCTGAACCTTATAGTCCTCAAACCTGGAGGATGCGTTTTTTTATGAAAAAGGAACCCTGACTCACCGTCAAAGGTCCAGTTTGTATAATCAGTCACATCGTGTGCTGTGCTTTCTTCAACCTCAGGCTGGTCTTCGACCTGAACATAGATGATGATTTAAAAGCATATTTAAGTGACAGAAAGTGTTTACGTTAACTTAACAATAATAGAGTAAATGATCATTTCATTAAAATAATTTCACCTCACGATTTTACAGTTTGTACTGTAAATCAAGTGTAGGAATGTAGGGGAGGATTTTTATTCAGTTACGTATCACAATTCATGTATTAAACTGACTCAAAATGCATTTTATAAAATGTTTTTTTTATTTATATATGTTTGCATTCGAGGTGCCAAAATGTTGCCGTTCCTCCATCATCCTGCAGGTGGTGCTCTATAAACTAGTCTCACATTCTCATTCACCACATCATCTGTGTGGTATGAGTAAATTATTTAAAACTTGTAACCAAATCTAAAAGAAAATCTTACACTGAATCGGGAAACACACAACTCACAATACAAGCCGAATCAGCACCTAGGTATCGTGATGATATTGATTCGGGTGGTCCCTTCAGATTCCCATCCCTTTTACAATGCTTTGTTACAACTCATCTACTTTTCCCATGATATGCCTCACCCTGCTACTCACCAGTGGAAGGCCCAGTCCTGCTCGTGCCCAGTTAACTGAGGACAATTGCGCCCTTAGCATGTCAGCCACAGGGCTGGCGAGGTTGATGGGAGGAAAAATGGGTCCCTGGCATGTCGGGCACTGGTAACCCGCTGGCGCTGTGTACAGGGGCAGGCGTGAGGCCAATTCATTTAGGCAGGACCAGTGAAAAAGGTCTGAGAAGGAGAGACACAGATCAGGCATCAGGCATAAAAGTCTAGTCATTGTTTGGTTTGTTCACTTCATGAATTGAGGCTCCTTTATACTGTATATGGGTAGTTCAGTGTTGTTTTATGTCGCATCATGGTCCTGGAGGAACGCTGTTTCTGTGCTACTGCACTGTTCTACTTGTACTACTTTATATGCCTGGAATGACATTAAGGCCACTTGCTTAATACAAGTTTCCCCCCTGTTTACATAAAAATTACCAACATACTAACATCATGCCAGCGAATCTGATCTGACAGCACAGCAATCCAGCATTTCAAGACCATATACAGATATTGTGGAACTCCTCACTTCCTGCATCCGATTTGGTTGTAAGCATTTTATATATTAAGTGCATTTATTTATTTATTTATTTCCCTTGAAAAACTCACCATAGCACACTAATCTGACAGTGTCCTGGGAATTAAGAGGCTGATTACACAGAGTGCAGTTAGGATTGTAATCGCTGTCCTGGAGCCACTGCAGGTAGGATTGCACAATACACTGTACAAGACAGAAGCAAAACAGGGAGAGTCAATACACAGGAGTGGTTTTGTGATTTCCACGTGATCTAGAAGAGAAACATCCACTAAAAATGCCATGACCCACCTTGTTGTGATTGGACACCAGGCAGTGTTCACACACATTGACACGATGCTCGAAGCAGAACAGGTTCGTCACCTTCCTCTTCGGACACTTACACAGACCCATGGTCTGCCTGTCACACTGCGCACAAACACACCCATGTTGACACCAAAAACAACTTTCACATCATCAGTGATTTAAGGTGACACCAGATCTTACAGATGATTAGAAAATCACTAACGCTTGTTCGGTACTGATAATTCTAAACAACCCAGTGTGATAGAGATATTATAACACAACACTCATCAGCTCTGCTAGGTATCTCTGTTAGCTGCTAGCTAGCTCTGTTTAAACTACACATGTTAACTGTTTAAAATTTAACCAGCAAAATAATACCTTGTGTTTATTCACTTACATTTAGGGAGTCACCACAAGTCAGTCTTCTCTTCTCTGCGGTGTACTGTACAGTGTCCCAGTCTAGTTATTTAGCTTCATAGTTGAGGAACATTTTCTTCCGGAAAGGATTTTTTTTTTTGCCACGTCTCTTCCGCTATCGTCGCACAGTAATGACGTAGACATATTGACAGCGGAAAAACGCCGCCGAGAACGTAAAGAAATAACAAAAAATAATTGTCTCGACATTCAGATTGTCAATAAAACACTGATTCCCCCCCCCCCTGTTTATTTAGTCCATTTTCTGAATTTTTCGTTTATTTGTTTATTGTTGTCTACATATCTTTATTACGTTTGTTTATAGCCTACTGTTTATCTTTTATGTTATTTGTTCTGTTATTTAAAAAACAATCATTTTAATAATGCATTTTTTTTATTTAAACTTTTACACCTAATCTTGTATGTTATACTTTTATTATTGTTATTAATATTAAGAAATTAATAAGAAAGATTTTTTGTGGTTAAAATTCAAATAATGACAAATTTTAGTCACATTTATTTCGACAGTTAGCAACAAGGCCCTATTTGTTCTATCGGCAGTATAATCAACTTTAAAGCATTATATAAAATAATAGGTAGCTGTATCTACATCAAATAATTTACAATAAATGTAAAAAAAAATAAAACTTAAACTGTATTAACTGTTAACATTACCATGTAAAGTTTGTTTTATTAATTTTTTTAAATAGGAGACAATGTGTTACATAAAAAAGCTATTAAAACTGACACAAAAAATATTATTTTGGATGGATAAATGAATAAATGGATGGATAGATTAATAGATAGATTACAGGTCCCAAGTTCAAATCTCAGTACCAGTACCAACTGCAACTGTTGGGCTCTTGATCAAGGCCTTTAAGCCTCAACTGCTCAGATGTATATCGAGAGGGAAAAGTCACTCTGGATAAGGATGTCTGCCAAATGCTGTAAATTAAAATTCTGTTTTAATCCAAAGTTATTTAACTAAGTTTTTCCTAAGAGGAAGATAAATATTTTATAATAAATTCAATATTATATTTTTTCTTATTATATTTTTTATTTAAGGTTTTTTATTATTATTATTATTATTTTTATTTTATTATTATTATTCATAAATGTAAATGTAATAATAGTATACCTCTTTTCTTGTATTAAGTTTAAAAGTCTTAGAATTTTACATTTACAGTATGTGAGTCATATGCATAATATTTTTGTTGTCTATTATATATTATGCAATTAAATGTTTACTTTTTTTTATTTAGTGCACTTTTTAACCCTGGCTATGCTGCAAAACTTTAAATAAAATACCAAAAAATAAAATAATAAAACAAAAGTTTGATCGTTTTGGCCCCGCCCCTTTTCCGCCATTTTGGCTAAAGGCGGGCAATTTTGAAACGCAGCCGGGTTTATAATTTACTGACATTATCGCTTACGATTAATACAATTTATACGTATTAATCAGAGTTAAAAATAAAGTAATCTATATTTCGAGTGTAAGGAAATAGGATTGCGTTTTTTTGTGAATGTCGAGGTAACTGCTGAGTTACACGGGTTTATCTGCTTTACGAGATGAGCAGCAGGACACCGCGAGCAGCGTCCACGGGACAGACGGGCAGGAACAACAACCAAAACACAAGTATGTCATAGATTTACTAGTTTAATTGTGATAAAAAGTCGGAATGTATACTAATTCATGTAGTCGGTTTGCAATTTAAATAAACCTACCTCGTAAACAGTCTTTTTTGGCATTTCCATGGCATTAAGCTAAGCTAATGCTAGCTAAACTATTGCGTTCGACTCATGGATTTTTGTTCGACAAAAGAAAAGGAGATAATAAAATGTACAACAAACCGACAAGAACAACAACAAAAATTATATAAATTGACCGCAATATTCCTTGTGTTTTTCACTTGGGGGCAAATGTTTGTACTCTCCTCTGTCATTGAACCAAGTTAAAAATTCCATCAGGGGTTCACATCCCTCCTTATGTGTCTGATTATTTTGTATTTGCAATTCACCTCTGAAACCTACTTGCAGTTGAGCTGAAAACAGGAAGGTTAAAGGTTTTGGTCAAGAACCCAACATAAGCAGTGTTGGGATTCGAACTTGCACCCTTCTGGTCAGTTATCCAGAGTTTTAACCAGTGCGGGATCTAATCCTAGTCCTGGAGAACCCCATTGACCTGAACATTTTAGTGCTTTTACTGCTCCAGCACACCACACACACACACACACACACACACACACACACACACACAAACACAAACAAACAAACAAAATTTTCAACTCAAACAGCTGTCGATTAGGTGACGTAATTGCATTGGGACAAACACCAAAAACCTGCCGGACAGAGGGTTCTCCAAGACCAAAGGTATTTACTGATATTTCCAGCATGAATGGTTATAATCGACCCCAGCTGTGAGTCAACTTTATACTCATAAAAGAATAATTAAAAGAGCTATAATCTGAATTTATAGAGCTAATATTAAAAAAAAAAAAAAACTCTGAGTCAGGTTTATTCTTATACAAGTATGTGGACACTGGCAAGGAATTTGATTCACACCATTGGTGGCCATTAAAAGTCTAGATCTACATAACATTTACAAAACACATTTTGTTTTTACAGATTAAAAAAACAATGTCTTACTTGTAGTTGAGCTGAGAACGGGAAGATTTTGCTCAAGAACACAAAATGAGCAGGTTTTGGGATTTCCGAACAGTGTGAGTTCTAATCCAATACTTGGAGAACCCTTTTGACCTGAACACTTTGGTGCTTACCTGCCACACACACGCACACACACGCACACACACGCACACACACACACACACACACATACATACACATAAAACTCATAAACAGCTGGTGGTTAGGTGGAGGAATTGCCCTGGGGGCAAATACAAAAACCTGGGATTTACAGCATGAAAAGTTAAAAATCAACCCCAATCATCATTTGAAATGAATTTTTAGAGCTGATATTTAAAAGCCCTATACATGCATACATACATGCATGCATGCATATAATTTGAGAAGGGTAAAAATTATTAGGCTGCCTCAAGCAAAGAAAACAACTAAAAACTTTCTGAAAAATGTTGTTGGAAACCATCATGAATGTGGATCACTAACACTTAACTTTGCATGGTAAAAAAAAAAAATCAAAGGTGAAAAAAAACCATAGCTATGTACAGGAAGTACAATAACTATATACAGACTAAAATAAAAGGACAGTAGTCAAAATAACAGTAATGTCTTTCACATATAGGAATGAAGTACTGAATGAGCATTCTTCCAGTGCAGTATTTATAAATGTGGAGTGTAAGAGCTTTGAGGGAGAAAAAAAAAGTTTGTGATTTTATACAGCAGAATACTTGTAATCAGCATTAGCTGTTTGTGAGGGTGATTGCCTGAGGGGAAAAAAGCAGTTTTGGTGTACAGGGTTCTTTAATGACTGCCAGAAGGGAGGAGGTGAAAAAGTGCTGTTCGGGGATGTCCATTCTGATGTGTTGATGCCAAGCACAAGTAAACAGCAGGAAAGCATGACCAAATACAAGAAAATGTCAAAAAGATTCACATAAATAAAGAACGGGAGATCTGAAAAATTCAATGCTAACTTTTTAATGTTTTACCTTTTTAGTATACTGTGTTTTCTTTGCACTTTTTAAATATTTTCTTATAAAGGTTCCGTTTTGCCTCTTTTTCACTTAACTGTATGTTGGCTTTATATTTGGAGATGGATCGATGATAAAAACGATGGAAATATTAAAATGAATAAGGTGTTTAAAATGAGGCAAGTGTCAGATATATTAAATTCAAGACAAATTTCAGTTATCTGTAAATGAACAGATGAAACATCTGTGAATAGTTACAGTAATGGTTATTCTTGTATGGTTTGTGTGCCTTCTTATTTTCTGGTTCTGTAGAGTCAGATGGAGGCAGCCTACCTCGCAGGAGATCTGCACGGCTGTCGGCCAATGATGAAAACATACCTCCTAAAACTGAGGTGAGAAATGAAAGAAAAATCTGTGTTGGAGACGAGTGTAAAATCTATTGCATAATTTTTGAATGTGAACATTCTCAGCTCTGTTGTGGGCACTTTGCTTTGGACGCTCATCTCTGTTACTGTTTTATCCCCAAGGCTCCATGTGTACCTGTCAAGCGATCGATCACTGTAAGGAAAATTGCACCAAGGAAAACGCAGGTGAAATATAGATATAGTAAAAAAAAAATAAAAAAAAACTGCATTACATATGAGATGCTTTTGTAGCTGCTGCTGATATTACTACATTTGTTCACAGGCTGCATCAGAGCCTTTTAAGGAAAATGTGGAAAAGAAAAGAGTTTCCAGTGAATCTGCAAAAAGGTCCAAGATCTCAAGTCCACCCCAAGCCGAGACCACTGCACCCAAACCCACGATCCTGTCCCCCATCCAGCCCTCTGCGTCCCCCTCGCCTAATCCTGGACAACAACCAGAACTGGACGCTGTTTGGTCCAGCAAAGTACGACGCTCGTACAGCCGTCTGAGCATGGGTGACCGATCGTTTGAGAGCCCCAAGCCTCAGTCTGCCTCATCCCCCACGCGCAGAGAAACTCTTTTCGGATTCGAGAGGCTCCAGACGCCGGAGGTGATCCGTAAAGCTGACCTGACCGGAGGCACTTCTTCCTCCCTGTGCGTCGGATCCTTCAACCTCTCGGCAGCTGACGACAGTGTGACTAACGCAACAGAACCTGATATGAACATCCCTGGGGTCTGTCTGGTGAAGAAAAACACACGGAGGAAGAAAGTTCAGCAGATAAAGGTGAGGCAAGGACAGAGTTGGAGATAGTAAAAACTACCTTAAGTACCATTTTTAGTAGCAGTTATTGTCATTGTTAGTGTTTATTTCTGTATTAGTTTTGTTAAGTCTCACTTTATTGGATGTTACAGTATATTTGGAAATATTTCAATTAATTTTTTTTATTAATATATTTTCATTTCATGATTAGAGCCAATTCTTACAAATAAGCAGTTTTAATCAGCCATTAATCGATTTAGCTAATTAAATCGATGGATCATAATTTGGGTAAATAATAAAGGTAAATAAATTTCAAACCTTACATTATCTAAAAATGTTAAATTCCTCAAAAAATATACCACAACATTTGCAGAAAATAATAACCATTTTCACTTCATCCAAATACGGAGTATTTTGTTTTTATTCGTTCACGTTTGAGTTTACGAGCGGTTCATTCAATCATATCGCCTACTAAACAGCGGCACAGAAGAAGAAGGAAAAAAATCACTATACTTTGTACAAGACGTGACATTAAATGAGAACTTACACAGCTTTTCAATGCATATTAGATACATTTTGAGACAACAGTTTGAGACAAATCATGCAAACATTTGTATTGAGAAGAAAAATTGCAATGCCCAAAAATCTAAATAAATCGAATCAGACCGTCTACTTACAAGGCACAGCTCAAACCTTGGTCATAAAGTTCCACAGCAACTTTGCATGCTTTGTAAACTATAAACCCCTTCATACTGCAGATTTTCAGATTTTTACAAACTTATAGCTCTACCTCTATTTGGAAAAAAGTACTGACCCTGGAGACTCTTCCTTAAATGCTGAATAAATATCTTTTCAAAAGGTTAATCATATTATTGATTTGAACAAAATAACAAATGCTGCTTATGTGGAATGACCATCATATCCCAAGTCACATAAGGTGTGGCTTTTGGATAAAAGAAAAATCATTCTTAACACAACCTCTGATTTGCATTACAGTTAGAGCTGTTGTGAAAAAAAAAACATTCCACTGTGCTATGGTGCCTGACCCAAAAAATATCTTGCACTCTAAGATTTTATTCAGACACCTTTAGCTTTGATTACAACAAACAATGTGGTGGCCAAATGTGTGGAAAATTATTCCTCATGCTCCCAGAATCACACCATCATACATTCAAGTCATTAGCTGACTTCATTTTATTGCCACATAGCGTTGCTGAATCTAGCCCTGAACAACTGAAGAAACTCCAGATCATAACACTTTCTCCAGAGGCAGAACCATGTGACCTTTTTCCATAATGTGTTGAAGCGTTCTTAATTCATTAAGGATAAAGAAAAGTAGTTTAAAATCTCCTTAGTTTTCTTTGCTTGACGCAGCCGAATAATTTGACCTTTCTGATTATTTTTGCCCAGCCAATCTATTAAACAAACCTTAATGTTCATGGTTTAGATTTTTATTCTGCCTCTATTTCCTCTCTTCAGATGTCAGAACTGGACGTTCTAGCCGCAAAGATGAACGCAGAGTTCGCGGAGGCGGAGTGCTTCGAGCTGGTGGTGGAGTGACACGCCTGAATAGCTACAGTGACATTTGGTACTCTGGGGACGAGTGCCCTGAGACACAATCCTGCTTCAGCACAAATCGCTTCTGTAAAAGAGTTCACATCTGAGGACAGATCAAGGATCAAGCAAAATTGTTCATTAAAGATCTGGAAAAAATGGAATAAGCCATTAAGTTCGAGGAACCTTTTGCTCTGTAATATGTTGTAGTGTTCTCTTTTTCCTTTACATGTCAATAGAGCAGCTCAGACCGTATGATTATTGAAACCAGGTTTTACATTAGTGCTTATTTCCTGCATATCTTCTCATGTCAACATAGATTTAAGCAGTGCTATCTGTTGTCTACTTTGATTGTTTATTTTTTTGTGTGTGTCTGATTCTGTATAAGCGCTAGTTCTGTTCATTCACATCATTAGGTTATAAAACTTGGTTGCTATATATATTTTTTATTTTTTTATAGTTTTCCCAAGGCCTAATGTTGTATCATGCTCTATACTAACTAAACCAGTCAGCAGAACAATTCCTTTTAATTGCTGATTTTGTTTATTGTTGTCTTTATGATATCCATTATACAGTATCCAGTTTACTGTGCATTCTCAGACTCTCATTCAAAACCATATAGAAAATCTGTCACCATAATTAGCTGCTTAAAACTACGGTCTGAATTCAGTGAGATTCTTGTATATATATATTTTTTTTTTATGTTGCAGAGTGAGTCATTGTGGTTTAAGAATTAAGAAATAAACTTTGAATTGTAGGCTCTACAGACTGGTTAAATACTGTATCACAAGCTTTAAGTAAATGTAGATGTAAGGTGGAAAAGTTATACTCTTTGGTGGCACCTACTGTTTGTTCAAAGTAAAAACAGGTTTTCAATTGACTCATCCTTATGGATGAGGGTGAGTCAAACACTATCTTATCATCGCTTTTCATTCAAGGCCACAGTCACCCTTGTGCAGGTGTGAAAGTGTTATTTGTGATTTGCATGAAAGATGAGCATGCCGTGATTAGTCTTTTGTGGTCTGAGGGTGTAGCCAAAAATACTCATGGAAGAGCATGAACAGCAGTGTTCGGATATCAGCAAACAAACTTTTGACATACTATAAGGGAATTAAAAGTCTCATAAAGAGAATTATGACTAGTGATGAGACATGGATTCGTCACTACGAGTATGGAACGGAAACATCCTCAATCGCGGACCGAGAAAATGTTCAAAAATCAACATCAGCTGGTTTCATGGTGCTTGCAGTTTACTGGGACTCTTAAGGGCCAGTATTGGAACTTTATCAGAAGAAAAGTTTTAGTGAGCTTTTCTTTGAGGAGCTGAAGCCTAAACTTTGGTTTAAACTCAGGACTGCTGTCCAAGGGTGTTGTGATCTTGCGTAACAATGCACACTTCTGCCTACACTTTCAACACTCTGCAGAAACTTTGTTTTGAGGTGTTAAAGCATCCTCCTTATAGTCCTGAGCTCGCTCCATCAGACTTTCACCTGACAGGACGGTCCAGTTTGGGCGATCCTGTGCCAACTATTGCTTCAGCTTCCTGTCTTTGGCTGACGGGAGTGGCACTCAACCACAAAGTGTGTTAGAAGTGTTGTTCATTCTGAGATACTTTTCTGTTCCCCATGATTGCAAAGAGTTGTTTGTATTATTGGACTCTTCCCATCAGCTTGAAAAACTCTAAGGGTTTTCTGAATAACTTTTGATAAACTCTACAGTATGCACGGTTGAATTATATGGTACTGCTTCTGTCACTTGAGCAGCTGATCAGATTTCTAGATCGACAAGCCGCTATACAGATGTTTCTAATAAAGCCTGAAGGTAATAGGACAAGGTAATAAAAAGCATCTAGTGATGTTAGTGTGAAAATCGATGATAGAAAACCGAGATAGTTCCAAAGCAGTGAGACTGCGGACTCAATCCAAGAAAGATTTCTATGTAAATTGTAACCACGACTTTTCTTTATGATGGATTATTAGGGATAATAGAATTAACAGGAAAAGAACCGACATGAACATGTTATTTTCGTCACATCTACATCCACAGGTCATGCTGTAGCTTAGGTCGTGTCCTTCCATTCTCTTTGCTGGAGGCGAACATTGCTGTTCTACTGTCATCGATTATCCAGGAAGGATGTGCTCTGTTACACGCTTGACCATCGATTAGTTTGTCGGGGACTAAAAGGGAAATAGAAGCTGATAAACCAATATCAGGACAGCTCGCCCCAGTTGTAATAGAAGCCTTTGGGAGAGAGGTGCGTGTTGTTCTTGTTGTAATTTAAGATTAGAATTTGAATCCAGTCTGTGTGAAAGGGTGAGGTTTTCTAGGAAATATTCCTTATGTGCTGAATATATTGGCTACTGAAGCCTTGAACTGCAAAAAAAAAAAAAAGAGTAAATAAATTTAAAAAATCACTATAATTTCTTGATAACATCTTATTTTAATTCTAGCACCCAACGAATATTAATATTAACAAATAATAGTTATTCTGTATGTACTGTAGTTTTCATAGACAGTAAGTAAGCTATGTTGCTTTAGTGGAACTTATTTGAAACATCACACATCCAATTACTAATCATTCAAAACTGTTTTGTATGATAATACTTAAAAACTGCATTCAGTTATGGTATATAAATGTTTTTTTAAATAATTTTATATAATGATTATATAATAGTTTTTACTTTATAAGCATTATATAATATAATGTATATATATTTATTTAAGTGATATTAAGTGATATATATATACAGTATATATATATATGTATAGTATATATATATATATTTATTTTGTTAAATAAGTGATGTTAGGTATATATATAAACATTTTATTTTGTTAAGTGATGGGAGTCAAAACAATATTTTACAAAATTCCAAAATAACTTGTATATTAAATAATTCATTTTTCCACAGCAGGATTTAGGTCATGATCATTTTACGTTGCCAAACACAGTATATTAACATAAAAGTCAGTTTTTATTATTAACTTAATGTTCATAAAAAAAATTTTGTCCTGCTTAATTGGCTGATTAAATATATTACCTTGGAACCCGTACAGTAAAATGTGTTGAAATGGGTCCAGATGAATAAATCTGTGTTGACGAAAACACGTTGTGTCATTACTGTAGTTCAAATTGATTCCCGATGATTGTACCGTGTACAGTATAATTCAGCATGTTCTTGGCATACAGTTGAGAGTCGATAATGCCCTCGTACAAACCAGCTACACACCGTTATTACAGTGCAATCCAATATTTATATCAAGCTAGCTAGAATAACTAAATATATGACTTATTACATTTGTACAAATGGTGATATTTCACATATTATTTAGAATATACCTAAATACTGTTTTTTTTTTAATTCTCTTAAAAAAAAAAAACAGTTTGTCAAAAATGTGACCCATGTAGTGTTGCTAAAGCTGCTCGATTTGCCCAGGGGCAGTTGGTTAAGTCAAGCAGGAATTATTGGCATTGGCATGAGTTTGTATTGAAAAAAAATCCAGACCGGAAAGTGGAGGGGTGGGGTTCGGAATCAGTGCTGATAGAAAAGGTGTGAAGACAGACATTTTTTCTCATTTGCCATGACTATGCTACACTGTCAGGATTAGCTCACCATGGCAGAATGAATCGTCATTCTCATATATAGCCATTTTCATTTTTTACCACTTTATTCCATGGCTAAGGTAGGTCTATTGCTTTTTCAGAAATGTATGATACTCTGGATCTGGTTACCATCAAATGAAATGTTTACATATATGATAATACCTATTGTTGCAAAGAGCTGACAACATCAAGACTTCTTTTATGAATGCTAAATTATTGTATCAAGTTTATTATTATCCTATGATTATGGTGATTATAGATCGATGTAGTGGCACTATGGCTTAGTGGTTAGCACCGTCGCCTTGCACCTCTAAGGTCCAGGTTTGATTCTCACCTCTTGTCTGTGCATGTTCTCCCCGTGCTTGGTGGGTTTCCTCTGTGTATTCCTGTTCACGGCAACATAGTTCCAAAGACATGCAGGTTAGGCTAATTGGTGTTCACAAATTGCCCGTAGTGTGTGAATGAGCAAGTGACAGTGTATACTGTATGTTTGTGATGGATTGGCTCCAGCATCCAGGGAGACTATCCTAGGAGACCCTAGGTTCTCTAAGTCTCCTAGGATAGGCTCCAGGGCCACTGTTACCTTAAGCGATATAGACAAAGAGTAAGTAAGTGAGTAGATCTATGTAGACCACCATACAGTATATGACCTTGTGAATTTCTATAGAAATCACTATAGTAAATATAGTGAAATATAGTGCATTAACATAAACCTACTGTTTGAAACACAACCAGCACTAGAAATGTAAGCAATGCCATCGGAACAACTAGGCTAACTAAGACGCTGAGGACTCAGTGGACTGACAGGAACGTGACACAGCGCATCACCCACAGGACAATGGCCGAGTTCCGAACACATCATCATCATCATCACAAGTCTACTCATCACCAACATCAGCAATGTCATGGGTCCCACCTGATTGAGAGGTATGAAGATGCATTGGTGTCCTGTTCAGTGTGTAATCAGGGATAGGATCCAGATTCACCCTGACCCTGGATATCAATTTAGAAATGCATGATGTAATAGGAAGATGCACTTATTTTTGTACTATTGTAATAACTGTAATCTGAATAATGTGCGATTGATATTTTAATTTATTTCGATTGCTTTGGTTCTTCACAGCCAAAAGCCATCAGAGCACAAAAATTCTGACCATTATCATCCTCAAAGTGTCCATAGCCATGATACCCAAGAGCATGCTGATATCCACCTTCACCACAATCCCCACCATCATCTTCATCATAAGCAACGCAAGAAATGCCGCAAAAGCCTGAAGAAGTCCCAACAAACAGCACCAACTATCTCATCAAATGCCTCCATGTCATCTCCTGGTTCTTCTTTATGCTCCATCTTATCATCCTCATGCTCTTCAGCTTCAGGTTCATCATCCTCCACATCCTCTAATACTTCTGCTTTCACTTCATCAAATTCTTCATCTTCTTCCTCTTTCAGTTCTTCTTCTTCCTCTTCCTCATCTTCTTCTTCTACATCATCCTCTTCAGCTTCTGAAAATGGCAAAAAGTCCAAGAAAAGAGGTCGCTGTCCCCAACATTCCCAGTCCTGTACTGACATTACCAAGCCAATTGGAGCATTTGAGGATGATAAAGAAGATACTGTGCCTTTGTTGAATGAGGATGACCATATCGACAACTCTGCAAGTGTAAAAAAGTATGTATCTGTGAAGAAAAAGTGTAATGGGAACAATACCAAGGGGCCAGAGTCATCCTACATTCCATCTAAAAAAAACAGCTTAAAAAAGAAAAGCAGGGAGATTGAAACTTTTCGAAAAACAAAGTCACTGGAGACATTGCCAGTGAAGAACAAGCAGTCTGGTGAAGGAGAATTAGATGAAAAAGAAATTGAGAGGAGAAAAGATGAAGCAAAAAAAAACATTATGAAGGAAAAAATGAAGTTTTCTGCCTTTCTAAACGAGATCACCAGGCAGGTAATAAGTCCATCCAGGTTGCAAACTCTTGGGGTAACAGATGGCAACAGAGTTATAAGCCCAGCACAGTCTCAAAATTTGGAGGGCAAAGGACACAAGAAACCAAAACATTCATCGAAATGGTTTGTGCCATCTAGTGCACCATCCCAAACCAGAAAGCATTCCTCTGCAAGCAAGAAATCTCTGCAACCTTACCATTCCAACAAGATTTCTAATTCAGTCAAACACCACCATCATCACCACCAGCACAAAACTGCACATAGGAATCCCAAACCTCTTCACCATAGCGTGAACAAACACACTAGCATTGAAAGCGAATCACCTAAAAGTAATTTGACACAGTCAGAACATGGGAACAAGGCATACCAAAAGCAACAACCTCAGTTCAATAGATATTTAACCAATGATACTACCATGGATGTAAAACGAAATGCACATAGAGCCCTCTCCCTCCCATCAACCCCTCATTATCATTATGATCATGATCACTCCCATGAAGGTGATGACCGTAGTTCATCATCACACACTCATTTTGCATCCCACCACCCCCACCATGGACATCACCAAAGCCCAGAGCATCATTCTTTGGATAACAAAAGTCATCATTCCTATTTGGAACCTCATCACCATCAATCCCTTTCTCCATCGCAACAACAAAAAACACATCATCATGTTCCACATTCAGAAACTCTCCATCGCCATCATTCCCATTCAGAATTTCATAAAAGTGATGACTGCAACCCATGCTCAAGTAAACTTTCTCCATGCTCTGAAACTGACCCTCAACCTCATTCAGAATCTCATCACCATGCACCATCTTCTCCACTGTACCATCACAATCATGGTGACCAAAAACACGCATCCCCAGGAGAAAATTTTCCACAATTAAGATGTCAAGTTTATTCCTATTCAGCACCAAATAATCATTCATTTTATCCTTCACATCCACACCACCATGGTGATGGGGATCATAGAAGCTCACCCCCACATAAGTATTCTGTATACTCAAAAAATTATGGTAATTCAGGATCTCTTGAACATTCACCTTCTCCTTCAGATCTCTACCAACATAATGATGCCTATCAGAGACTCTCACCCTCCTCTGAATCACAACATTGCCATCATGGAGGTCAGAGAAGCCCATCCCCACCATTTCGTTCATCATCCCAGAAAAATCAGGAATGCTTGGGATTTCACCAGCATCTTTCACCTCCTCCATTGCACCACCTTCATCAAGACCACAAAAATCCACCTCCAAATTATTATATTTTGCACTCAAAACCTCATGGTATCCATTCCCATGCAGAACCTCATCACTGTGATTCTTTTTCTGGATCACATCATTCCTCTCTTCCAGATATTCAAGATTATTCCTTCCATGCTGAATCCTGCAATCCCCACCATCATCCCAACCACAAAGATTCACCAAAGTACCACACTTCTTCCACTAACTCATACCATTGTTCTTCCAAACTTGGTCATCATTTGCTTCATGATTCCTCCCCCCACCATTTTCATGATCAGCATCACTCCCATCACCCTTCTGATAACTATTATCATCATTCTTATCCAGATGTTCACACCCATTGTGAAGGTAGTCTACAGAGTCTCACTTTCCATGAATCTGGAACACAATCTAATGGTCTTCACACACACAAATATCACCAACATTCCCCTTATTCAGACCAACATATTGACCATCACCACCAATCTCATACTGGGGACGCAGAAACTTCAACACACAATAAATATTACCATGACCCTGATGGCCATTTTATTCATCACCCCTCTCACAAACTACTCCACTTTATAGGGCATCAAAAGAATTCACATGTAGATTCCCACAAAAGTGCACACTCTGAATCTTATCACTATAATCCTTTCCATTCCTCCTATTATCCTTCCCATTCTGAAGCCAAACTGCAACCCCACAAAGAGTTGGACCACCATAACAGTCAAAAGCCTCACAGAGATTCACACCAACAAAATGATCAGCTGCAACAAAACCATTATTCTCACCATAACCCCAAACCCTCAGAATTTCCTAACAATTCCCATTTAGAATCCTCCTACCATAAACTTCAAACTGAATCCCAACATCATCCTGAACATTCTGAAACACACCAGCATTCCCATTCTCAATTTCATAAGTCTTCCCACCCTGAATGTGACAAGATGCCTTCCCATATGGAATCTCATCATCATCATCATCATCATCATCATCATCATCAACCCAAACATCCAGAATCCTATCATCTTACCTATCCAAAATCTCACCCTCAATCATTTCCCCAATTCCATCCTAAATCTTACAACCATTCAAAAGATGAAACCCAGCATCACGGTTGTCCAGAATCTCAGCATCACCAATTCCACACCAAGGAACATCACCAACATAGTGATGTCCCTAGTCATCTTCGCTCTTCTCCAGTTGGTGAAAAGGCCATTTCCCCAGTTTCTAGCAAATCACATTCTTCCAGAAACACAGGAAGTCCCATTAGCCATGATGATCAGGCACTGACCTACAAGGAAACAGGAGTGACTGTCAAAGTAAGACATTAAAATTTAATCACAGTACGCTCTAGCCTATCAACAAAGGTATAATTGGTTACCAATACTTCAGTGTAACTTTCAAAATATATTCCCTTCCACCTCTGCACAGGAAAAAGGCTCTGAATATGAGAAGATCATGTGAGTTTGATTATAAACTGCATGTGTGTGCGAATTACTTCAAAGGTCTCTTTCTCAGTTCCCATAGAGAAAAATGCATGGAAAAAAACCCACACATTTCTTACATATACAGTATAATTATATCCTTGTATTAAAATGTTGTTGATTTAGCATCCCATGACCTCACCCTTTTCCATTCCTGATTATACTTCACCATTCAGCATGTTACAGGAACAGAACGAAGACCTGCACAACACTTTGCGACAAACAGTGGTGCGTATGGAGTGCTTAGGAGCAGAAGTCATCACTGAACATCATCAGTTGGAATCAGCGCTACAGAGGACCCGTGTGGAAATAAGCAGCATGATGGACAAGTTCACAAGGTTGGGTCAAATTTAGGGCGAAATTTAAATTTTGTATTTATTTACCTTTTCTAAATATTGAGTATGTCCCCATCTTTGCCTACAAAACAGTGATGACCTGTGTGTTCTGACACATTTCTATTGGAACCAACATTAAGTTCTTCCTTAATTTGAGTTACATTAACTCTTCTATTGGATCGGACTACATGGGCCAGCCTGAGTCAGCCTTGGCCACCCATGAACCTGTTGCCAGTTCACCAGTTTTCCTTCCATGGATCACTTTTGGTATGTCCTGACCTCTGAAGACTGGGGACATCCCACAAGAGATGCAGTTCTGGAGTTGCTCTGATGCAGTTATCTACAGGTAGTCATTACAATTTGGCCTTTCTAGCATTAGCTACATTTTCAATATCATATTACAATGGCGACTGGATGTGGGTGGGATATATTAGGCAGCAAATGACCCTTTTTTACTTGAAGGTGATGTGTTGGAAGCAGAAATAATGGGCAAGCATAAGGATTTGACTGACTTTGACAAGGGCCAAATTGTGATAGCTAGAGGACTGGGTCAGAGCAGCTCCAAAACTGCAGGTCTTGTGGGAAGTTTCAGGTTTGCAGAGGTCAGGACATACCGATCAAAGGAAGTAATCAAAGGAAGAAAAACCAAACCAAGGCTTACTGATGCACATGGGTAGCGGAGACTGGCCCCATGTAGTCCGATCCAATAGAAGCGCTAGTGTAGATCAAATTGATGAAAAGGTTAATGCTGGTTGTGATAGAAAGGTGTCAGAACACACAGGTTTTGGTGGCAAAACGGATGATCGTTGAATATGCAGGCGTAACATACTATTAAGTATTAAAAAAATTTTTTTTAATGAAGTATGGTGTATCTGTTTATCATTTTTAGACTTCAGGCTAATTATTCCTCTGTTCAAAAGGCTGATGATTTCTCTTTGGTAAGACAAATCATTTGATTTCAAATAGAATAGACTTCCACCGTTCAGATGGAAGACCCAATACAAAATTGGTTTTATATTTCAGGATGCTTCCTTAATTATACCGTACATCATTTTTAAAACCATTATTCTCTGCTTTTTGTTTTTTTCACTTTCCTCTTTTCCCCTGAGGACGAACATATGGATGCCGATCGTGAGAAACTGAACCAGAGAATCTCAGAACTAACAAAACAGCTGTCAGCTGCCAAGACGACCATTCAGAGCCTGGAGACAATTAATGTAAGAGCTTGATGACAGCAACATGTTAGATATTGTCTCAAACATCACAGGCTGAATAGAAGGGGAAATTATGGAGGAGTACGCACTATAATAGCTTGTTTCTTTATTCTTACTTATTTTTTTCAGCTCTCATATTTTTATAACTAGCATGTCAGTTGAATGTTAGGAATTTCATAACAAGTGGCATGGTCATATGTACATTAACAGAGAATAAGCTAGAGAGGTTCAGGTTAGGGTTCAGCTTAGCATTTGTGCCTCATTACCTATTTTTCTGGGTATGAGTTGCTTAATCAATCAAAAGAGATAATGAGTGACTGTTTTAATTCGACAGTATTATACAGTAGTAGAACACAATGTTGAAACACTGGCAGTGCTGCATCTCTCTTCTTAGCCTGACATAATTACTGTAAGCTGTCTAATTTTAGCAAGCTAGCAAAAGACACATGGAGAGGATTTTTAATTAATGCAGTGTTATCTATTGTGTTCAGCCAATCTGTACTGTGTTTTCTATTTCTTCTATCTTGCTAGGAAGTGTTAGCTGGCTCTTATTATTTCTTAATAACTAAGAATTCTTTTTAAGAGTTATAGGGCGGAATGATGTATAAATTATAAAGTGCATGAATGATTACTGGAGATTTTACCATGGTTATAAAAATGGTAATCAATACAATGGTCACCACTGGCCTCCACAGTCCATAATTGGACTACAGAAGTTCCTAGATGGTCGGATGGATATACAAATTGTCTCCAGTCATATCCATAGAAAGCTTGCAGGATTACAGGTTCTCATTCTAATCAAACAGAAACCATATATACATCCACTCATTTTTATCAGATAATCTTGGTTCAGGGGGAGCTTCTGCCTAGTTGGAATTAAAACCTGCTCCCAAACTGTCCCTTTCTGAATAACATCAGACACTTTTGTCATTAGCAAGGCCAACACATCTGTATAACACATTTTATAATCTTGATTAATATGTCCCACAGGTGGCATCAATGCTCCAGGAAGCCCATGTAACCCATTTTAAATCAGTTGATCAGATCAAGTCATTCGAACCAGCAGTTACACCTCCTCCATTTCAGTTTATGGACAAGGACCAATGTAACAAAGGCTCAGTAGTTGGAGATGAAGAGTCACTGGGTCCTGTCCCAGAAGAAGAATCTGATTGGTCCGAAACAGGAGAGCAGTCAAAGGACTATTACTTGAATAGTTTGAAGAGAGGTCAACATTGTTTTACAGCCTTTTCACCGTGGCATCAAGAACAGGGTCGCTGGGTAAACTCGGATCAGTACGGAAGGGCAGACGGAGACACAGAGAGTGAATCAGGAAAAGAAGAGATGTACCACAGCCAGGGCCTACCGATACCCCAATTTCAGTTCACCATACACCCTGAGACGTTACCAGTGCATGGTACCAAATTGAAACAGAAATTAGATAGAACTGTACGGGAGGAAAACCACATTCACACTGGACGCCAACTAAGCTCTCCTATTCGCATGCTATCTGCTAGCTTAGAGGGCATCAACTCCACCGGCCTACAACAGCTTGAGCATCATGGTCAGTTAAAATGCACCAAAGGTAAGCTGGAATCCCATCATTTACAACAAAGAGCTGTTAATGATTGGACTAAAGATGAGCTTACTTATAACTGGGAAAATGCAAACATGGAACACTCTGGAGATGGAGAGAAAGAGGCAGGAAGAAGTGGCTCAGAGTCAATGGCTAATCTGGAGTCAGCACAGAAGATGCTCAACCACTTCATACAGGAGGGAGAGAAAACAAAACTATGAAACCCTTCACCTAAGGTATTACCCTAGTAAGTCATGTATTTAAACCACAAGCAAATCTGAATGCAATTTTGAATAGGAATAGGAAAATTTGAATGGTCAACCGTGGTAAAAAAACTACGGGCAATTTGGGGACGCTAATGAACTTTGTGGGAGGAAACCAGAATTCCCAGAGGAAACCTACCAAGCACAGGGAGAACATGCAAACTCAGACCCGAAGAGGGAGTTAAACCCGGACTGTGCAGGGCAACAGTGCTAACCACTAAACCACCGTGCTGCCAATTGAAGCAAAACCACAAAACAAAGTAACGTATTTTCAAACGCCCAAGATTCCAAACCCCAAGAGAGTCAACTTTGCAAAGTATAAGTGGAACGCTAGTATTTATAGTGTCACTGAATGAGGAAGTGATTTGGGAACAGGTTATAAGGCCTATGAGTAGGCTTGAGTTCTGGAGTTGGCACCTTTCAGTAGTGTGTGGAATTTCCAAAGGAGATCATGAAAGATATTGTTTAATGGATAATTTACTTGATTCTAACTGTCTGGCCAATTATCCTAGGGTACAAATAAGTTCCTAGAATCTTTGTTGGATCCATTTTTTACTGTAGGACTTTGATTCCTCTACAGAAAGGGTATTGAACCACAAGTGTTAAAGTGCAGTTGAGTAAAAGCACAGATTTGGTCTGAAAAAGCAACCAGTGGATACATTTAATGTTTTACTCTTATTGATTTACTGATGCTGTAAATACGGTAAATAAGACAAACCTTGTTTGGGTAGCTAAAATAAACCCTATATAAATCCTCATACAAGTTGCTGACACTTGTCCCCTCTTAATCTATGGTATAATCTATGGTATTTCGGTTATAATTACCTAATGAAGGTAGCTCTAAGTAATCTCTCTGTTGCTTGGAACTTGTGTCTCAAAAGTATCAGGTTTGACTTCTGAGTCTGAGTTGGAAGATGGACTACTTTATTTAAAATCAAAGCGATGTCCATGGGTGACTGGCAGCCTCGCTAAGGTAGCTGCTTTGATAACTAACTTCTAAAGGCAACATCAAATGTAAACATGGCACTTTGATTTCACTCGGGTACTAGACATGGTTTGTATTAGAAATCCCTCTTTTGCAGCACACACATGGAATGAGTGGAAATCCAAATGTTTTTTGATTCAGAGAGAAGTCTATCGGGTGTCAGAAGCCGATTTACACTCATTAGAAACAGCTTAACACAGTGGACTTGAGTTACTTAATACGAACCATGATTCGATATTACGAGGGGCATTCAAGTCAAATGAAGGAACTGAGTGACATTTGCAGCAGAATTTACAGTGATGAGACTCTTAGCAGCAATAAACCATTTTATGATTACCGAAACATTACAGGAACTTGCCTGGAAGTTATTGCTACATCTGTACAGTCCTGACCTCAATTCTAGTCATTTCCACATGTTTTGGGGAGTTCCTGGAAGGCCAGAATTTCAGACGAAACGGCCAGTCCGAAAACTTTCTACCTTGGTAGTGTTTCTCTTGGCATCATGTATTATAAGATGTAAGGTGGAATAAATATATAACATTTGGTTTTATTTCAGGTTATTCCTTGAATCTATCTACTCATCTTTTATTTTTTGTTGTTGTTGTTGTTGCATGGATCAGTGGTATTTTTAATTCATTTGTGTGTGTATTAAAAACCACATAATAAAATCACATAGCTAGGTTGGTTATTTGATTTCTTGACCTGAATTGTGATTTCTCTAATATATTACTATATTGTTAATTAATTAATGAATTCCTTTCAATACCAATTGAACAATGATTTATGAAATTCATCCATTGTACATCCATGTGATCCCTCAGTCTGTTTTGAATTGACTTTCTGTATTATTCCTGTTCAGTAATGTATATACTGTATAATATGAACCCGTATACACTGTAGCCCCAGATTTATGTTAATGGCTTATAGGAATGAAAATACTGCTGATGTAATTTATCCACATTTGATGTGTAGTGCATTATAGGATGCTTTTCTGTTCAGGATGATTTTAAAGAGTGGATATGTACCAGTCTGGCTATTCTCCTCTAACCTCACATTATCATTCAGTATTGCCGCTTAGTTTTTTTTTTTTTTTTTTTTTTTTAACTGTTCTTTCTCCTAGGGGATTTATAGTTTCAGAAATTCTCAACCCAGAAAACTATAGCATGGACAAAGCCACAGAGATTTTTATTTTTCAATATTGTGTGTTAGATGGAAGCTTCAAAGGTAGCTCTCACCCTGTGAAAAACCTTTGTGTATATATAGTGTTGTACATGATTTGCTCTGGCTAGTGAATTATTCTACTCTATATACACATATACACATCTCTTCATATTTACACATATTTGTCTTTGTATTATGAAATGCATTCCTTCATTTTCATTTTACTTTCATTTTACAGTTTAGCATACAATATAGTTTGTCAGCTAAATTAATTTTCCATTCTTGAAGTGTTGTCCTGTCTTCAATAAAATCAGTGAGACAAATGTGAGACCCGTTTTGTTCAGCCAACTGTTATATATTTGGTTAAAAGATATTTCAGAGTAAATACTGTACTATAAATTATTCAGCAATCACAGTGAAGGAATAGAAATATTTTTTTATGGGAATAAAGGCAAATTGTTATTTATGGAAGTATATTACTTAGACATATTTTCTTTAGGTAGGATTTCCATATATATGCCAGACTGTCTTATATTTTTAATGTAGTCTTGAAAAATGTAGCTCTCCAGGTTTCCTAAAGGCTTTGTTGGTTCTTATTTTGACTAATAAGTCTTTGGCTTATTAGTTTGTCACGCCACACAGTGACCTTTAAATCATTTTAGCATAAAAACATCTAAGTTAAGGCATGAACCAGTGAGAAACAGGTGCAGATGATGACAGGCCGGTGATTAGTTTACTGGTGATGCTGAGTGGGGAAATGAGGTTGCTGCTGAGGTTGTTACATAAACAACCAATTTTAAAATCCTTAAAGTATCTTTAAGGAATTTGAAACCTGTCACCATAAAACATTTGTTCCATTTGTTTAATTTGGGTGACTCAACACTCTTGAACAGTACTATACATATTAAATATAACATATATAGATACTACTGTACATATATACAGTACATATACATGTATGTTAAGACCAATAATGAAAAGATACATGCACAAAAAGGCAAGACCATTAATTTTAATTCTAGCTATAAAAAACATGGACCAGCTTTAAAAAAAAAAAAAAACATATAAAAAAATATAACATTAGAAGACATAAGAATTATAATAGAAATTTGCAATAAATTTGTATTTGCAATATCAGTGCAAACAAATATTTTTGCCGGTGGCAATCTGTCTCAATCTGTGCTGAGCAGACAGTTCTGTAGCCCACTGGCGAAGACGGTTATAATAGGATAGGTAAAGGATTACAGGTAAGATGGCCCAGATGTCCAGTCATATCTATTCTGTCTCTCACCCGAGCATGGGCTCAGAGGAGCAAATACACCACTCTTTCAATTGAGTGGGTATCTGGACTATCTTTAGCACTTCACCTGGGGGAGGGTTCACCGCATCAAAACTCAGGCCGACCCCCGGACAAGGATTTACCACCCGGGACAACAAAAAACTGTTCGGGCACAATTCATTGATCTGAACACAAGAGGATTTACCCTTGGATTTTGGATTTCAATAACGTTTTTGGAGACCTGTCAAAAAATTCATAAAAGCTTCCAGTTTCCATTCTTGTAGAGAAACACTTCTTTGCTGTCATCATGGTGTGGGCTAAAATGAAGTTCCCCTTTGAGAAAAGGGTGAAGCTAGCTCAGAGTTTGTGGCTTCTCTCTTGGCTGGCCACTTTAGGTGGAGCGATCACCTTCTGTCTGGGATGCTTCTTGAAGACAGAACTACGCAGGAGGGCAGAGGTATCTAAACTCACCATTTGGAAGCATATTTCAATCACACACCATTCAGGTCAAATTGAGACTGCTGTTTTGAGATGGTTTCTTGACCAAGCATGTGCATCCATTTAGGTCAGAATAAAACTTTTGAAACTTATTACTAAAATACCAGAGTAACATTTAATGAATCCACATGAACATGTTAATAATCAATTAGTTTATTGCATATTTACAATTTATATGCATGATAATGTCACCCTCATTGTCAGAACACAAGGAGCATTTTGAAGCGGCTGAAATATCAGGATTAACCTATGCAAACATAAATATTGTTTAAGCCGGTTAAAACAGGCTTAGGAAGCTGTACTCTTCGATAAGCTGTCTAACAAACCGTATGGTCACAATAAGTCTATAGGTCCTAGTAAAAGAAACGTTTTAAAAGAAACCTACAACAAATGTAACAAATTAATTTGTGCTACAGTTGAACAAAATGAAATGCTGATAAAAATATCCTTTTGCATCTGATGAGTTGCAAGAAAAGTCTTTCTTGGTGTATACTAATATGGCAACAATGGAAAATTTCCAAATTCTAATATAAAACGGTATAAATTACTAGATTCTTTAAAAAAAATGGTGGTGGTAATGGATGAACCATCAAAGACCAAGCAGAACTTTGGGATCTCTGGAGGAGAAAATGAAACAGTGATCACTCCTATTAAAAGTATTAAGAATGTAAATCATAACCACCATAGGCAGCTATGCAGACCATTATACGCCATAATGTAGGAAATGTTTGTCTAATAATTTCAATTACATTAAGTCTATTTCATAATATCAGTTAAGTCAAAATCGAATGTTCCCTCTAGGTTATGGACAACACAGAGATCCATATTGTCCCAAATACCCTCATTGTGTCCGGGCTGGCCTCCATCGGAATCAACTGGTTTGCAGGTCGGATCTGCCAGGACGGCTTGGATGCCAGTCGATTCCCTCGCTGGAAGACCTTCCTAAAGCCATATTTCTGCTCTACCATCTTCTTCACCACCTTGTTGCTGATTGGGGTCATCCTAAGTTATGCCATGAAGGGCAGCCTGGAGGGCTCGTTAAAGGTTGGCCTTAAGAATGGCATCCGCTTCTACAAGGACACAGACACCCCAGGCCGTTGCTTCCAGAAGCAGACCATCGACCGTCTGCAGATGGAGTTCCGCTGCTGCGGGAACAATGACTACAAGGACTGGTTTGAGGTCCAGTGGATCAGTAATCGCTACCTGGATTTCAGCTCCAAGGAGGTTAAGGAGTAAGTGAGGGGAAAAGAGAAGGGTTTCCATTGGTTGTGATAAACAAAGAGCTTTTATCTCACACTCTAAAGTTCCTCAGGTTTTTTAAAATGGTGACAGCAGATTCTAAAATTTTGAAAGATTTTGAAAGAACCCTTAATCACTCAAAATATCTTTACAGAGATAGGGACAAATTGTAGAAGTCCTCAGGGTTTAAAAGGGAAGCTTTTTATCTTGGAATGTATCAAGGCTGATCTAACACCCATTACCCAACTTGAGAACTCTAAAGAACTTTAGAAATGTATAAAATGGTTTGTTTTTGCCTTTTTACTTCACTGGATTTCGGAATAGAATTACAGCCTCTGCTGACTGTAACAAAATTTAAAAAGGCACCCTCTGATATCATTATTGCAATTTAGCCATTTTCCCCATCATTATTTTATCTTCTGTCCCTCAACCTTGTTTCATTTATATCATATTTATCTAGTCGTATCAAGAGTAACGTGGATGGCCGTTACCTGGTGGATGGTGTGCCCTTCAGCTGCTGCAACCCAAGTTCCCCTAGACCCTGCATCCAGTACAAACTGACCAACAACTCAGCCCACTACAACTATGAGCACCAAACCGAGGACCTCAACATCTTCATCCGTGGCTGCAGGGAAGCTCTGGTCGGTTACTACATGGGCCTGATGAACAGCATCGGTGCTGTAGTGCTGACTGTCTTTATCCTTCAGGTATCAGTAGATAGTCCTGGATGTTGGTGCTTGGGTCATTATTTAAACTAAGGTTTAAATGACCTATAGACTACCAAAATAAAGCATCAGAACGTCATTGAGCGATCACTTATCTACTTTCTAGTCTAAATTCCATGGTTGATCTGTCTCATTTTTTTCTTCCCTGTATCTCCACAGAGTATAGTGGTTGCATGTTTGAGGTATCTGCAGACCTCCATGGAAGCTGTGATTGGGCAGGAGAACACTGAGGTGGAAACGGAGGGTTACCTGCTGGAGAAGAGTGTATCAGAGACCATTATGGAGTACTTGGACCCTGTGATGAAGCTCCTGATGATAAACCAGGTGGAAGATGGGCAGGCAAAGGCAGAGGCAGGGGCTGCTGGGACATCAGGCGCAACAACTTCCTAAAGAGTCCTAGCTATCTGGTTCTATTGAATAAATGACTCAGTACAACTGGTACTTGCCAATGATATCTATTTTCATTTCTAGCAATGAATCTCACATAAAACTACTATAATCAGCCTAAATTAAACCATGCAAAGTTTCAAATGTCAATCATACATAATGGACGGCGTATTATAATGATTGGATCAACATGTGAAAATAAAGCCAATTCGTCTACTAAGGTGAAGAATGTTTGTGAGATCATCTCTAGTAGCCATGATGCAATTTTGTTGATAACATATCTAAAGGTACTAAAGGTTAAGGATTGTTTTCTAGCCACAATTTTCTGTTGGTATTTGATTGTGCTCAGTTTGTACTGTATGTAAAAAAAATGACTCTTTCTCAAAATTGTGCATGCTGTTTATTAGTTACATATAAGAAAACATGTACAGCTTGTATCAATTGTCGCCTGCCCAAATGATAGCAAACTGTACATTATGTGAACATTTACTGTTCATTGTACATAGAGATAATAATATATTGTATATGCAGATAAAAGTATTTTAATTCATTCTTGTAGTTAAACCATGCTCAGTGCTCGGGTAAGCAAAATCTAGGATTACAGATTGAGCTAATAAACAGTCAGATTTCATCGAAACCATGTTTAAATCATTATGTTGTGTAGTGCACTTTTATCTAAATACAGTAGATACGTGTTGAAAATTTCTCGGATTTGTCTCTGTGTTTTTGACTTGTGAAAGGAAACCACGCTCCTACAACCACTCTCCCACCAACACACACACTCACACGCACACAAAGACAAAACCAGCTTGCAGGCATACCGATACACATGTACTGTATGTGTGCTCCAACACTGAGTTGCACGTAGGCGTAGCCTGTACTTACTCTACCATGCTTGCACATTGAGCACACACACATAGCTTAATGTCAGTAGGTGGCTGGAATAGGATTATGGCGAACCATAAATAACGTCAGTGATAATGACAGACAGTACCAACGACAGCCTGAATATCTATACCCTCATGTATGCCACCTTACAAAGCAACTATAATCCAAGCCCTTAATACGCAGATTGCTGTCCAAGCACCTGTCTGTCCATGTCCTCCCCCTCACTGTATCTGATCAGGCCAAGAGGGGTACATCTGTAAAATTTCATTAGTTACAAGTGGAACTAATATTGTTGAAGCATGGCCTTTAGGACTTTTTGGAAAAGTGACTGTCATTGATTTATTACTTCATTGATAGATTCAGTGGTTCATCTTTTGCTCTTGAGATTTTTTCATAATATAGGAGGAACCCAGAGAACCCAGATGAACCCCATGAAAGGAGAACATGTGAAACTGACACAGCTAACAGTCACTTGAGCTCAGTGGGAGCTTGATGCTGCGCAATGGACTTCTGTCCCATCCAGGGTGTGCCACTTTCCTAGTATAGGCTCCGGATCCACAGCAACCCTAAAGAGGATAAAGTGTTACTTGAGATGAATGTATGCATGTAAGCCCTGGGCTGATCAAACTGGTTATTTTCCAGCTTCCCCATTAATTATTACTTAAATAAACAGATCAGTGCACACTTTTACTACATTTTATTATTGCCCGAGTGCTGTAGTATTTTCTTAAGAACAGCATCTTAAGCAAACATTCTACTAGAACAAAACAGCTGGTAAAGCTGTAGCTGCATTTTTCAGCAGGGAGCGTTTTCTTTTTATACAGTGGTAGAAATCACAACACATTATTATCAGCTAATAAGCAGTTTTTAACCTGTATGGGTGATACGGTGGCTTGGTGGGTAGCATTGTTGCAGTGCCCCTCCAGGGTCGGGGGTTTGCATGCTTCTGGAAATCAAAACTCACATAGACTTCCATCAACATCAATGTAACTGAAGTCGAACACGTCCCCGGGTTCAAATTGCTAGGTGTCTACATCTCAGAGGATCTGTCCTGGAACCATCTAGTTAGAAAAGCACAACAGCATTTTTAGTTCTTGAGGACTGCAATGGGTGTCCACCACCTTGTGCCCAGGAATAGGCTTCTGGCCCTAGAGACCACACACAGGATAAGTGCTATAAAAAATTTAAATAAACGGATGGATGATTTGAACTGAGTGAGTTTTATTCAAAATTCAATTACACATCAAGGAGTTTAGGTATGTTCTGTTGGTGGTACAAGAATAAGATATCTTTTTCATTAGCAAATAACTGGGCCATTACTCTACATACTGTAATTTGTATTATGTATTATGGTCATTCTGTTGGTTGCTCATTGGTTGCTCAGTGGTAGGTTTCTCTCCTGCCATGCAAAAGGCCTGTGTTAAATTCCCAGCCAAGGGAATTCCAAGCCACTGGATGCAGTCCCAAGATAAAATGGATAAAATTGGAGGATTGCGTCAGGAAGGGCATCTGGCCTTGAACCTGTGCCAAGTTGGGTGTGGATCAGATGGTTCGCTGTGGCGACCCCTTGATGGGAGCAGCCGAAAAGCTAACAACACCAGGAGCCTGGAACCCATCCCAGGAGACTTTGGGCATGAGGCGGGGTACACCCTGGACAGGGTGATAATCTATTGCAGGTTACACACACACACACACACACACACACACACTTTGGACAATTTTGGAACACCAATTGGCCTAACCTGCCTGTCTTTGGACTGTGGGAGGAAACCAGAGTTTCTCACCAAACACGGGGAGAACATGCACACTTCATGTACACAGACCCTGAGGCAGTTATCGAACCTTCAACCCTGACTTATCAACCCTGACTTATCATCTATAGGGCTTTATAGAGTATATCACAGGAGACTTGGGGCACAATGCGGGGCACACCCTGGACACACACAGCCTAATCTGCACGTTTTTGGACCGTGGGAGGGAACCCAGAGGAAATCCACAAATCCACAAAGAACATGTACACAACACAGACCTGAGGTGGGAACGGAACCCAGACCCTTGAGGTGCAAGACAGCAGTGCTAAACACTATGCCACCGTGTCACCCCTGAAGGTAATGAGTATTTGTATGTGAATTATGTGAATCATTAGATTAATAAAAAAATCGGTGCTGTATGGTTCTGAATGTAGACTCATGTCCCTACAAAACTTTGACAAACAGGGCTTGGTCCAAAACCCGCCCAGCCCATTACTACAGTCCCGGAAGTAACCTAGTCCTCAACGCTGTTCTTTTGGCTCACTAGGATTGAGGGCAGTAATTTGGTGTTTCGGACGGAGCCCAGCCCGGGGAGCGGCTGCGCCAGGATGGAACCAGTTCTGGGTGTGAACTCGATGCAACAACAACTTCCCTTTCCAACCTTCCCGACGGCGCCGCTGAAAACATTTCGGCTTCCGTAGCTGAAGTAGCTCATAGTGTAGACTTTTCCCCTTCCATTCCAATTATTTAATGTTTTATTCATTTTTGTTTGTTTGTTTTGTTATATTTCTTAGGCGAAGCAACGGAATATTTTTTTCTTCAAAAAATGAGCGTTAAAGAGAAATGTCATGGAGTTTTAATTTCAAAGTGTCGGGACCAAGAGGAGAGCCTGTTAGCTTCGGTGTTAGCTTCACGGCTAGCGCGTCTGTGTACTTAATGCTAATTGTTTAGGTGTTAATGCTAACGCTAGCATTGATAAATGTCGCTTAAAGTGCTGAGTGAATGGTAATAATTAAATAATCAATTAATTAATAGCATAAGAAAAAATTGGGTTTCTGTGTAGGTGGTTTGGACATACGTTCGCTGTGTTTGTTTAACAGTTTTTAAGCTTAGCCGATAGCTTCAAGTAGGAAACACGGTAACTGTCCGCAAACAACTGTTTCTTTTCGGTGTCTACGTATAAAAGAACGATTTTTGGCAAAGATTTAAGTCAGGATCAGGAGTGATATTTTTTGTTTAAATCGGGAATCTACAATATAATACCAGTAGACATGGAAGGGTTTGTGAGTTGACGGATTTATTTAAGGGAAGAAAAAAAAAAAAACAAGCACGATGAGCTTAGACACTCTGTTGCGGTTGTAAATTCGGTTTATATAGATGGTTGTACACCGGAAGAGAACATTGTCCAAATCCGTGAACACTGAATTTCAGCAGCAACATGTCCGGAGAGAGCAGCGGCAGCAGCAGCAGTGAGGACTCGGACAGAGAGAGCAGGAAGAAAACCTGCACCGTCAAACATGAGATCACGAACGGTGAGTGATCACCTCGACAACTCCTGTCATCTTAATCCATCTCCTGTCAGGAAGAAAAAAAAAGTGTACACTGATTTGTCTTATGGCACACAGTCTTATTCGTGAATGCACCTTTAACTGTGATGGGAATACAGCCATCACAGAGGATCACATATATACTATATCATCTGTCATCATCTATATCGTCTATTACCCTGTATACAGCGTCCTGGAGTTTATCCCAGGAGACTTGGGGCACGAGGCGGGGTAGACACTGGAAGGGATGAAATTCATCTTAGACATACACACTTATTTACACACAATCGGCAATTTGAGGAAACCAATTAGGTTAATCTGCAATTCTTTGGACTGTGGGAGGGAAACTGGAGTACCCGGAGAAAACCCACCAAGCACACGTAGGTGGCAGCCGAACCTGACTGAGAATCAAACCCGGACCCTAGAGGTGCAAGGCGGCAGTGCTAACCACTAAGCCTCCCTGCCTCCCCATCATACACATTCGTTCACATCTTCGCTAGAGTCGTACACTTTATGGACAAAAGTATTTTTCCAACCCTGTAATGACATATACAATATAGAGATATCCCACTCTTCTTGGAAGGCTGTCAACAATATTTTGGACTCATCAAACCATGTCTTTATATTCGTTACTTGGGCACAGTCATGTTGGAATAGGAAAGTGCCGTCCCCAAACTGTTACAAAGTTAGAAGTATAGCATTGTCCAAGAGGTATTGATATGCCTGATTAAAACACCTAAATTTCATAATTAACAGGTTTGACCAAATACTTTTGCTCATGTAGTGTATGTCTCTGGAGGACACTGGAAATCCCAGAGGAGAGTATTAAAATCAATAATTTTTCCAGGTCAGCTGGTTACATTATATAATTGCTGGCTCAACTGGTTATGGTTCTGTTTTACTGAGTAGAAGGTCAGGGGTTTAAGCCGCAGCACTGCCAAGCTGCTAATGTAAAGCCCTTAAGCAAGGCCCCTAACCCTATCAGCTCCTGGGGTGAGGTATCCTGCACTCTAACCCCAGGTTTCTAACTAGATAAGTGAAACAATCTTTTTACTGTGTTGACAAATACTGATCCTTAATCTTAATATGTCAGATGGGCATCATGTGGCTCAGTGGTAGGCCCGGGTTTACTTCCCACCTTAATGCCTAAAACCACAGCTACTGTAGGCATTGCCGGTCCCAAGCCCAGATAAAATGGGAAGGTTGCGTCAGAAAGGCATCTGATGTAAAACCTGTCCCAATTTGTGTGTGGATCAGATAGCAACCCCTCGATGGGAGCAGAAAGACTTAACAACAGTCTTAATCTGTCGGATATGACGCCATCTTTCCAGATTATTTGGGCTTGGGACTGGTACTAGAAGTGCCTTAACTTGTGGAACCCTCCTTAGTGTCTGGGGGTTAGTTTCCTGACCAGGAATTGAACCAAAAGTATTTAAGTTGTCAGCAAAATGCCTTGTGTCATGTACATCTGTTACACAGGTACAGAGGTAATGAGCATGTCCCAGGGTGAACAAAAAGGAGCCATAGGAAATTGCATGAATATTTGTACGGAAACGTGCTACAGGAAGTGTTACCATATAAGGAATGAGGAAGTACAGCAAGTGGGCGGTTTTATAAACATAGAATAAAGAGAGGTGTAAGAGATAGAGATATAGGGGAAAGTTGTCAGCACAATGTCAGCAAACCTTACAAATACCCTTGAGGGCATTTTCTGAAAGCGTAGCACACAAACCACGGTCATAACAATCCATGATTTGCATCCATGCACAATCTGAGCTGGGTGTCCGAAAAGTGTGCATACACAGAAGAGATTAATGTTTGAGAATGCTTTCAGAAGCTGTCCTGAGAATTCTGTGACGCGTCATACTAAACAATAAGCAAAATCAAACTATTGGTGACATGGAGGTATGTGTGACATGAACGTAGACGTCCCTGAACACTGGACACGTACTATTTTTTGCCTGGGGTTACATGTGGGATGTGGTTTGACTTGACGTAGATGTTGCACATGAGCATTGGACAAGACTTAAAGCAGGTCGGCGTCATTCCTGTGATGTTTTGCATAATTTGGCAACTCTGTTAGCTCAGTAGCTGATGGACGTCAGGATCAGATTTGTATCCTGTTGCTCTGAGGTGTCGTAAATGAAACAATATGTGATAGCTTTTGTGTTCATGGTGAAATGTTTTGTCCTATAGCATTTGGGTATTCGGTATTGTATTTATTGTTACGACCATAAATAAAATAATTTTTGTATAACAACTAATCCTAAAATATTTTAAGCCTCGAGCACAACAGTGTCTGTCGGTCTTATTTGTCTGTCGGTCTTATCTGTCTGTTGATCTATCTATCTATCTTAAATGTCTGCCTGTCTACAGATTGTTTTGTCTTAACTTTCGCATGGTGAAAAGTTTAACAATACATCTATTATATATTTATTATAAGTCTTAGATTATCATTCAAGTCCTTGTGTAAGTTAGTATAAAAACCAATGCATTACTATAACTCCTCTTCCTGCCAAGTTTCACCAATTGTTCATTATTTTTGTATGTAATTACATAAGCAGTACAAGTCTTTAGAATTCTCAGGAATTAAAAAGGAACAATGAAACCAAATGTCATTTAGGTTTTTGATAAGAAATCCGCTCCAGTTTTCCAAGTGCCGGCTGTTCTTTTAGTCAAAATGGTGGAAAACAATGTGTGATTTGGTTTTCTTTTGTTGAATTTGTGTTCTTTATTGTTAATTTGGCAGCATTTTAATTTGAATCCAAGCCTTGATTAATGTGGAATAAGCAAACCAATTTGACAACCTTGCTCTGTCCCTGACACTGATACTATCAGTGTCAAGATGACAGCCCGAGAAAGACTATGTGTTTATGTTTGTGTGTGTTTGTGTGTGAACAAGAAACTGATAATCCCCCTCACAGTTATCTGTTGCTCTCCACAGCGAACCTCACAGGACACACTGAGAAAGTTGGCATGGAGAACTTTGAACTTCTCAAAGTGCTCGGCACCGGAGGTGAGAAACCCGGCCAGATTGCCGCTCAAACATTCCTCCGCTAGTGATTATTTCCTCTTGCTCGCCTGCAGTCTTTCTGTTTTGGCTCGCGAGGTCATTATAACGCTCTGTGCTGAGAAATGAAACTGCGTCGGAGCCGGTGGCCTTCTGGAGCTCTGTAACGGCTTGTATCTAAATGAGATGCTAATCACAGAACACAGAGTGTTAATAACTGATAGGGAAATATTTTTTTATGAATACGGTTTTAAATCGTATCAAGCCAATTATAAACTTTTTATTAAGATTATGTATTTGTTTTATGTAAATATATACAGTAGGGTCACTGATATAAAAATATCGCTATTGTATTTTAGTATAATTATATGTTCAGTGACCCATTGTGTTTTTATTCATTTAATAATTTCAGCTTTATATATTGAAATGATACAGAAATGCAGAAGGGTACAGTACTTTAATTAGATTTGCTAAAATGCTTTATGTGAAAAATAATAACACTATTATATTTATAATACACTAGTGAGTGATGAAATATAACAGAAACGATAAATGGTTAATCTTTTATCCTTCTCTTTCTGTCGGTGTCTCTCTTTCTCTCTCTGTCTCTAATTCTCTGTCCTTTTTTTTCTGTCTTTCTGTCAGATTGTCTCATGGCTTCTTTCTCCCTCTGTGCCTATCACTGTTGTATCTCTGACTCTTGCTTTCTGTTTTTTGCTCTAATTCTCTCTCTTCCTCTGTTGTTATATCCTTCCACACATCATCTCTCTCTCGCTCACTTTCGCTCTCTTTGATTACAAAATGTCAGTCTGCCCTCCGTTCTTATCTTGTATCTAGTTATTCATAAATATACTGAAACCACATCTCTCTCTTATTCTCCTTTTTTTACCAGCCTATGGAAAAGTCTTCCTTGTCCGGAAGATCAGTGGCCACGATGAAGGCAAACTTTATGCCATGAAGGTTGGTTTAATATTGCCCTTTCTGTCATTTTATATATATATATATATATATATATATACTACATATTTTATAAATATATATTTATAAAATGTATATATATATATATATATATATAATATATTATATATATATATAATATATAAATGTATATATTTGTATATGATTCATTGGTAACAAGTTGTTTTCTATATATATATAGAAAACAACTTGTTACCATGACTAATCAGTTTGTAAGGGAGATGATTCGCTGTGGCTACTCCAGAAAGGGAATAACTGAAAGACAAAGCAGATAGGGATTGGTCTTTGGAGCAATGAGCATGAGTCCAGATTGCCCCTATCCCAGAGTCAAAGTAAGAAGGAAGGTGCATTAAGAGATGTACTCCTCATGCATACTGGCTACTGTAGAAGCCTCTGGAGTTTTACTTCCCTATTGGCAAGGGCATATGTCAGTACAACAATAGTAATATTCATCAGGCTCAAATTGTGACAGTCATTCTAGGAGCATGAGGACTTATGAATTTGCCACCACAGAATCATGACTGTAACCCCACTGAAAGTGCTTCGAGTGTGCTAGAGATTTTTAACAGAGTGGTTCGACTGTCCCATCATCAATACAAGAACTCAACCAAAAATAAACTCAGGATGGAAGAAAAATGTTGTGAGCTTGCCTAAGGTTGTTGAACAATCCCATAATAAAGGCGCAGTTTAAGCTATAAGCAGGTCAACATAATATTAGTGCGCATTTTTTATTTTTGGATCATTGCTTCTTTTTATATATATTTTAAAACCTGGCAGTCTGTGAAGCATTGTGTATGTAGTGAATAAAGATTGCTACAGTTATTTGTTTGCTTCACTTCTGGTGATTGAGCCATGTCAGGAAGGATGTTGCATTATGTAACAACAGGACTCTGTTGCTGAGTGTAAGCACTGAAGACTTGGAAATGACACTCCGTACAGCAGATTGTGCTCAGATTGAACAGAGAAACAAGTCTGACCTCAGGCTTCTCTGAGATTGTGAGGGTTTCATAAGAAAAAAAGCACAAGCAGAACAAGACGGATGAGAAAAGGACATTTCCAGTTTCAAGTTTATTTATCATGTGAAAAAAGTGCCAGTGACGGCTGTACATTGAAATGCTTCCCTCTCTATATGATGTGTAAATTCTTTGAGTTATAAATACTATATGATATGGATTGGCAGATTTCGTTGGGTTCTGGTTTAACCTCCACAATCAGTTCAGGATGGGAACACTGCATTGTCTCTGAAATGCAAACCATTATTTGCCGCTGCATTGTGCTGCAAAACAAATAATTGTTATCCTTCATTCATGCATGATGGTGCTACATGGAAAATATACAGTTACTGTTTTTTCTTAAATCATTCATCACAACTGATAAGTTATTAACCAATTTAAATTTTATACAATATACAGTTTATTTTATACACTGATCATACTTTGCTTCAAAGTTTATACTTCATAAAAGCATAAAGTGAGTCGGAAGTTAAATGTAGGCTTGAACTGAAAAATTGTTAAATGTAAAAGAAAAAAAATTTGGATACTTAGTATGTAAAGAACAGTATAGGGCCTCTCACCAAAGTTTCTCACCAAAGCCTAAAATCCATATCTATTTAAAAAAAAAAAAAAAAATTATCACACACAAAGTCGTGCGGTTGTTCTGGTTATCAGCATGGCTGTGATGTGGCCGTGCACTAGGGTGCAGATATGTCCAATCATGCACCAGTCGTGTTCAGTTAACGTGGTGAAAGTGGTTTTAAGTTTTTTCCAGGACTATGTAGCCAAAAGATGAGGAGAATAAACTATTGAGGTGGTGGACAAGTCCTATAAATCTCATAAGTTTCTCTTTATATTTCCACTTATTCCACTTAAGAATATCAGCTCCATTAACTTTCTGGTTCTCGGGGTTGAATCGCAGAAAGCTAGTGTGTAAAATGCCTTGTCCCACACACCATGTAGATCCCTTGATTTGAAGGTTACAGAGGGATTTAGTATTCAGCCTTGTGTTAGAAGCTAGTTAACTTTGTAGCTCGCCTATGCATATATTAAACAACATAAAGGCAATTCTGAACAACTTAGAAGCATTTATTAAAGTGTTGTTTAAAATAACATAACGTTATCAGATGTGTTTTCTTGCTAAAAATCCATCCTTAACAGGTTTTGAATGTGGGTTTTGGCATGTTAGCTGCTTTCTCATCAGTATGGCAGACTGCACAAATCCACTTTCATGCTGCGACCAAATTGTAGTGTAATTAGTGCAACGGTGTAGGACGTGGAGTGATGCATAACGTTCCTGTGCTGTTACTGTCCATTATCACCACTCTGGTGGGATGCCTCTCATCCAGTCAGGTTACTCTGTCATAACCGACTGTTGTATAATGATTCTGAAGGTTCTGAAGAAGGCAGCGATCGTTCAGAAGGCGAAGACGGCAGAGCACACACGGACAGAGAGGCAGGTTCTTGAACACATTCGGCAGTCGCCTTTCTTGGTCACGCTGCACTACGCCTTCCAGACCCAGACCAAACTCCACCTTATCCTGGGTGAGAACTCAGCCGAATCCAATTTAACGAAGGTTTATCAAAGACTTGAACGTATGAAATATATATTTAATCTATTTTGGTATTAACCTTTCAATAAAATGTATTTATTTAATACCTTATTCATATTTATACCACAGTGCCTTTTTAAATTCTTAAATCTGATTGGTCAGAAGGTGTTTAAGTAATTGTCTGTAACAGCAGATGTTAAAGTTAGACGGGATATTCCTGTGTATTTGTATAATTTGTACGCTTTACCTACGTACTATTAAAAGGCGGAGATTGCTTTAGTAATGAGTAAGTAATGCAAAAGAGGACAGAGGTTAAAAAAAAAACAAAAAAACAGTAAGACTTAGTCATCCATGAAAACTGCTATTGTACCATACATTGTTGGTGTGTGTGTGTGTATATATAGATTATGTGAGCGGAGGAGAGATGTTCACTCACCTGTACCAGCGTGATCACTTTTCCGAGGATGAGGTGCGAATCTACATAGGAGAAATCGTGCTCGCGCTGGAGCACTTGCACAAGGTGAGACACCCAGGATCTGCTTACATTTAAATTCGCTTCCCTTAGCAGAGAGCCGCAGCATTTCACAAAGCCAGCCATTTCACTTCCTCTTAACGTATTTATAAGCACGAATCTAATAACGCAGAAACAAGAAGCATGTTTTTACACTCCTCTGTTCTGTTATAATCACTTTGTGTTATGTCTCATGCTCTGTTGTAACCGGTCTATTATATATCTTATTATACGTATAATGTACGACATGCTGTACATTTGAAGATTAGCGTAAACCGGATCAATGTGTCTGCCGGCGCTGTAACAGCTCCACTCTGTCTCTGATGTATTTTACGTGCAGCTTGGCATCGTGTATCGGGACATTAAGCTGGAGAACATTTTGTTGGATAGTGACGGTCATGTGGTGCTCACCGATTTTGGACTGAGTAAGGAGTTTTTGGAGGAGGAGGTGAGTAAGTGTAATGTGCAGGGGAACTTCTGGTGTGTTGCATTCGGGTGAGGATAGAGTAGGTAATGGGTAATGTACTGAAAAAAGGAGTTAAGGGTAGAAATCTTTCAACGGCTAGGAAAACTAATGGTCTTGCCTTAAATGGGAATTTCAGCTAGGGAATTATCTCAGCCTCGGGCTGGAATCGCGTTGCTCATTTCTCCCCTTTTCCTTGAAAGCCAGTTTGTGAGGCGTAAGAGGTTTTAATAGAGGGGTAGATTTAGTTTGGGAAAGCCAAAAGCTTCGTTTTTTTTATCTGCACAGGGCTCTAAAATGACAAACTGCTCCTTTAAGTCGTAACATAACATTTAACATTTCAGTATTAAATATAATTAAAGAGCTTCAATTAGAACCTTTTGCTAAGATCTGTTAAGCACACATTAGCTAGCATAATAAGCACGGAAATTGTGCGTTTTATGAATTTTTGCATCTTTTTGTTTTCCCATTTCAAAAATCTGACTCGTGCTCTCCTGCGCTAACAGAAAGAGAGGACGTACTCATTCTGTGGCACCATTGAGTACATGGCCCCAGAAATCATCCGAGGAAAGACTGGCCATGGCAAGGTAAGAGCTCCTGATAATGTCTGCAGTTTAGCTTGTCTTTTTTTCCTTCCACTTTTCATTCATTCTTTCCTTAATTGTCTGTCTACATCCATTTTTCTTCCTTCAAACTATTTGTTTGTCTCTGTTTCTGTGTCTGTCTGCCTTTCTTTTCTTACTCACTACTTTCCTTCTTTTATTCACTTTCTTTCCCACTTCCTTCATAGCTTCCTTCCTACCTAGATACTTTTCTTCCATCCTTCTTTCCTTCCTTTACTCACTCCCTTCCTTCCTTCCTTCCATCCATCCATCTTCTACTTATTTCCTTCGTTCCTTCTTTCTTACCTTCCTTTCTTAACTATATTAATTCCATCAGTCTTTTACTTAATTAGTTCATTTCCTTTTCTTTCCTTCCTACCTTATTTTACCCTCTCTCTTCACTCCCTCATTCTATACCATTTTCCTCCATCCTTTATTTTTCTTGCTTTGTTAATTCTTTACATTGTTTCCATCTTCCTGTTTATAATTATCCGTGCTGTTTCTGTGCTCTGTGTCTGTAGTCAGTAGATTGGTGGAGTTTGGGGATTCTCATGTTCGAGTTGTTGACTGGTGCGTCCCCTTTCACCTTGGAGGGCGAGAGGAACTCGCAGAGCGAGGTGTCCAAGTGAGTCTCTGCCACATTCATTCACACACACACACACACACACACACACACACACACACACACACACACACACACACACACACACACACACACTTTCGCTCTACTATTTTCCTCACTTCATCGTGCTCTGTAGTTCCACTCAGAATCCCCAGTGTTATTACACACTCTGTACCTCTCTCCCACACACGCACGCAGACGCACACACACATACACTCACTCATTTATTCTGCCTTATTTTCCCTGTTCACTTATAACATTATCCTTCATTCTCTGTATCCCATTCCATAATGCAGTAAAACCTCTAATGAATTTCTTTAGGAAGCACTTAGCTTAGCATGTGGGGGAGGTTTGATCAGCTTAGAATTGCTGCCTCTCTCTTGTGTCTGCCCCTCTTGTTCCGTCTCTTCATCTTTCCCATTCGCCTGTCTCTCTCTGATTCAATCTCGCTAATTTCTGTCTCTGGATCTCTGAACGCTCCTCCAGGCGAATTCTACGCTGCGAGCCTCCTTTCCCATCTATAATCGGGCCGGTGGCTCAGGACCTCATCAGGAAGCTCCTGGTAAAAGACCCGCATAAGAGACTGGGGTCCGGGCCCAGAGGAGCCGAGGATATTAAAAGTCAGCCTTTCTTCAAGGTAATGCACATCCCTTATTTTTTTCCTTTTCCTTTCATGTATTACTGTTGTGGTATTGTGGAGGTTTCGACCAGGTTCAGTTTGAGATTATTCGCGGTTCTCGCTGTAGGGTTTGAATTGGGCCGATCTGGCAGCGAAGAAGGTCGCGAGCCCGTTCAAGCCAGAGCTGCGTAATGAGCTGGACGTGGGGAATTTCGCGGAGGAATTCACAGGCATGGAGCCGGTCTACTCCCCTGCTAGCACCCCTCCCAGCACTGACCGTCTCTTCCAGGTACACACACATCTTCCATCTTTTTTGCTCATTAATGATATCTTTTTATCTTGTAGTTATTTATAAAGCTTATTTTAATTAGTTTTATTGTATTATATTAATTATATACATTTATACTAATCGGTAGATGAACCAATAAACAAGAATGCAAAAAAAAGTAAACAAGGAACTCATCAGAAAGAGAAAACATTAACTGAGATTGTATTTTATCACACAGATCTTTAAAAGTTAAGTTGTTTTGTAAGCATGTTTGAGCTCATCACAGCTGCTGTTGATTATGTTTCATAAGAAAGACGGAGTCTAATTATGATTAATTGTGCAGCACGGATTTTTGCTAAACTCTAAGGTTTTGATTATGACTTTAGTTTAAAAAAAGAGTTTTCTCAAAAAATCTAAATCTTACCGTATCAAACAAAATTTGAATTAGCAGTTACAAATGTATTTCTGTTTGATTCGTAATTTTTTTTTATTTATTAAATGAATACTGACAGGTTAATTAATATTTAATACATTCTGTCTGCACCATAATAAAATAAAACACCTTAATATTCTCCCCAGTGAACCCTTCCTAGACCAGACTGTTGCTCTTACGCCCTGTTCTTTCACATCACTGAAATATCTTTCTTTTTTTTTCTCTCCTTTTACCATCTTTGCTGATTGCAGGGCTACTCGTTTGTAGCTCCATCCATCTTGTTCAACAAGAATGCAGTGATGGGAGATTTCTTAGACGCTCCAGTGAGCGTGGAGCGACCCGGCTCTGCTACGGTTCAGCGCAGCGCCATGTTAAAGGTACTGCATCATATTAACACTTATCCCAGCATTTCACTAGTACTTGGATACCATCAAGATAAAAAGTTTTCTCAATACGTCAGAGCCCCATTACTGGACTGCCTGGCCCCCCAGGAACTCCTTTAATGGCCCAAACATGTGGATTTGGCATGTAGCGAGGCCATGACTATTTGGGGATGTGGCAATAACTCTATTCTTAAAGCTATCCCTCGGTATTCAAGGATAAGGATGATTCCATTCACTGAATGTGAGTCTCTGACCACTTCAGCCTGGATCGTTATTCCCTGATGGTGCTGCCTTCTTTAAAAACGCTTACACCACTCGAATGTTTTACTACAGCTAAGAGTCTCATCATTGTACCGTGCTCGTAGTCTCCTGTGAATGTCAATCGGTTTTATGCCTTGATTCATGAGAAATTTCTTCACTATTCCTGTTTTTTCTTAAATGACCCTCATCCGGTACATAAAGGGCAAGATGAGGATTCATACAATAAATGTGCTTTTAATTTAAAACTTTTAATTACTTTTGAAATGAGTACAACATTTTCATTAGCCTTTATTTTAAAAGTTTGTAAGTTATAATTTGTGTGTTCTCTATAACAACGAAAAAGTAAAACTTGGTCATTTCCATGTCCTCTTGTTTTCACCAGACAGACTATGTAGTCTGGACCAAAAGTCTCATGAAATGATTCAAGTTGTACTTTCAACAATGCTTGGACATTTCGTTCATTCAATCTTGGTTTTTTGTTTTTCTTGCTGTGGGTGAAATTGGGTGATTCTAATCCTCTTAATATCTGTTCAAGCACTTTTTTTGTTTTTCCATGCTCTTTCTTAGGAGTCCCAGTTTTTCCTGCATTATGAGCTGTGTCTTCAGGGGCCACCACTGGGCGAGGGCAGCTTCTCCATCTGCAGGAGGTGCAGGCACAAGCAGACTGGCCAGGAGTATGCGGTTAAAATCATCAGCCGCAGGTGTGCAGAACAACGACTAAGTTTTAGTGGGCAGAAACTAGCAAAAAAAAAAAAAACTATTCAAACGCAGCATATAGTTAGTACAACAGTATATTATCTATTAAAAAAAAAGTCTAGCTTTAGTTTGAATAAAAAAAAACATTTTCAGATGGGAGTGTTAGTCTTTGCTTCAGTGTTCTTGGCTCTAGGCTGTGTATGCGATTCTGAGTGGAAGCTTTTCTGCCCATGCATAAATAATAAACTGATATCTGCGGTCTTGCTGTAGGATGGAGTCCATGACTCAGCGGGAGATTGCAGCACTTCGACAGTGTGAATCTCATCCCAACATAGTCACCCTCCATGAGGTCCACACCGATCAGGTACTTGATACTCGTGTCGTCACTTTTTCTCGTGTCTCCTGAGGTTATTATTATTTACTTCTTGTTGTCCACCCATCACCCTGCTCTCAGTATCACACATATATGGTCATGGAGCTGCTGCGTGGGGGCGAGCTGCTGGAGCGACTGAAGAAAAAGAAGCTGTTTGCCGAAGGGGAGGCCAGTCAGCTGATGAAGAGCCTGGTGTCAGCCGTCAGCTTCATGCACGAGGCTGGAGTAGTGCACCGAGACCTCAAGCCAGAGGTAAATATACAGTCTGAAAGAATAAATAAACGGATAAGTGAAAGATGAACTGATGAGAGTCCTGATATAACTTTAACACGATGATGCGTAGAGAGGTAATGCACTTATAAAGGTGTAAATGTAATAGGCTCAGAGTTGTAGCGGTTATGAACTCATCCATTGTAGACCACAAACGAGATCCTAATTGCTTTCTTTGCAGGAGAGAACAGTGCATTTGCATCCGATTTGCATGTAAATGCAGGAATTTGCCTGATGAGAAGGTGTGTGTGTGCAGCATTGAGCCTGAGTTAAGCGCGTGTGTTTGGTCAGCAGTACAACAAATGGCCTAAGCAGGGGCAAATGTTGAAGCTAAAGCTCAAAGTGTTTAAAATACACTTGATGACACAAATTAAGAAATACAAGCATTTTACTCTACAACCTTCAGTAAATGATCCATTATGGTGTTACGGTTTTCTGGTTATTTATGCCTTTCTGCATCGGTCAGTTCAGTTTTATGTATATACTGCTTTTAACAATGATCACTGTCGCATAGCAGCTTTACAGAATCAAAGGAAAATTAGGGAAATGTGAAATGTGAGGAAATACAAGTCGAAATCGAACAGATCCCTGTCCCTGATGAGCAGGCGGAGGGCGACAGTGGCAAGGAAAAACTCCCTGAGACGGCAATAGGAAGAGCAGAGGGGTTTAAGGTTTAAGTATTAAGTCCACTTTCTTTTTATTATGGAGACTCAGACACGGAACCGTTTATAGGAATTTCAGACCTGAACTATTGAGCGACTACAGTCACAAGTCATTAGAGAACAGCTGTCTGCATCAGCAAAGTCCAAGACCATCTTCATGGTCAAGTGGAACAACATGCATCCCAAGCAGACCACGCAGACCCTCCATATGACGAGATCTCCAACCAGACGCAGCGCACCAGGATGAGTCCGAGAGGTCCAGAGGGGGGAACGGGTTCTGGATCACTGGCAGCTCAGGAGCGCCATGTGTAACTCGACAGATACGGAGATAGAACATATAAGGTGAATGTATATTTAGTGCAAGCAGGGACTATGACAGCACAGACTATGACAGTATAACTATAAGGGAGAGCCAAAAAAGAAACACAGACATGAGGGCTCCCTTGGAAGTAAAGCAGCCAGTCACACCACACTGTCAAAATTGAGGCACTCGGATGTTGATCTAAATTCTTCTCACTGAAGAAATAAATCTCTTAGATTCATTAAGTAATACGTATTTATTAATAAATACAATGAAAGATCATAAAGACATTTCACAGGCTAAAGTAAATTTTGAGTCGCCTGGTTTTCCATTGCGCTCTCGGTATATAGGGATGTTCCTGTCTGTGGTAACCACACACTGTACAGACCTTTAGGGTGAACATGCATGAATCCTCCTTTAGAGCTGCTGTTGTGGTACCAAGTCCTGGGACTCGTATCTCGTTCTGATTTATGTCACATTTACTAATATATTCCAAACGGGCCACTTTGGTTATTTTGGATGACACCTGACCTGACCTGATGAAAAAGGTTTTATTGATTGCAATCACTGCATTGCTCAATAATGCTAAATATGTTGTTCCTGTTTCTGTGTCCTTCTCTCAGAACGTCCTTTTCGCCGATGAGGCTGAAGACTCGTTGCTGAAAGTGATTGATTTTGGGTTTGCGCGCCTGTTTCCTGCAGGCAGCGCTCCTCTGCAGACGCCGTGCTTCACCCTGCAGTACGCTGCACCCGAACTCTTTCACAAATCCGGATACGACAAGGCATGCGATCTTTGGAGCCTTGGAGTCATCCTGGTGTGTGGTTTCTTTCTTTTTTTATTTTTTATTTTACATTTTTTATTTTGGATTGATGTATTGCATTTGAAGTTATCCTTACATATGAGAATTCCCGCTGTAATGTATTTTTGTTCTTTGATCAGTACACCATGCTGTCCGGACAAGTCCCATTCCAAAGTGAAAAGAAAGGAATGACCTCATCGCATGCTGCCGACATCATGCACAAGATTAAAGAAGGTGACTTCTCACTGGAGGGTGAGGGTTGGAAAGGCGTGTCCGAGGAGGCGAAAGATCTAGTCAGAGGTAGATTCTCCAACTACTACAGGATCACCTTATATTTTGCATTTATCTATAAATATTGATTATCCATAATGTACGAGTCAAAAATTATCCACACTCTGGCTCTAGAATTAATTTGAATTAACTTAGAAAAGACAAATACATAATTTTTCCACACAATTTCCTTACTTTTCAATACGTTTTTTTTTCCATCAGTCAACAAGCTTCCCTCATTAAAAATGTTTTAGGCCAAGCTGCGAGACGAGACCTGCTTTCAGTGGAGCAATCGGGTGAAATTCAGATGCCGCGAGATCAGGACTATAGTGAGGATGCTTTAAAACCTCAAAATGAAGTTTTTGCAGAGCGTCGACAGTGTGGGCGGAAGTGTAGTAGACGTGCATTTCATACAAGATCATAACACCCTTGGATAGCAGTCCTCTGCATTTAATCCGAAGTTTAGGCTTCAGTTTTACAATAAGCGTCTCACTGTAATGAGCACTGGTGATTGTTGAACCTTTTTTCTTGATTATGTTCCAATACTGACTCTTGAGAATCCCAGAAAACTGTAAGCATCAATTTTCCAGCTGATAGTTGACTTTTAAACATGTTCTCTGTCAACGATTGAGGATGTTTCCATTCCATACTCTGCCATGTACTCTCAGACTCGTAGTGATGAATCCGTCTCACGATTCTCTTTAAGAAAAATACGTTCATGTTCCGTAGAGTATCAGTCCGAATTTTGTTTCCAGATATTCAAACACTTCTGTTTATGCTCTTCCGTAGCAGGTACACCCTCAGACCACAAAAAAAAAACAATGCACGCTGCTTTTCTTTCGTGCAAATCACAAGTGGGGCATTAATTTTTACTCGCACCGCGGTTTCAAACGAACTGATGCAACACGTTCACACCTGCACGGCAATGACTGGGGAGGCAGTAGCCTTGAATGGAAAGCGCTGATAGAACAGAGCGGCCAAGAGACGTTTTAAATGTACAAGGGCAATGTTTGACTCACCCACGTACAATTTATATACTCAGAACTACTGTAGCAGGACATCAGTTTCCCATTAAAAAATACATTTTAAATTCAATGCTGCCTTAAGACAACTCTGTGTTGTGGCTTTATTTTCAATATGCACAGCGTTTCATGCCCAGTGTGTCAGACTACAGTTATAAATGAGTCATCATGATTGTGACTAATGTTATTAGTCATAAGGTGTAGGTGGAATAGTAGCATGTTGAAGAACTGGAAGCTCAGGAACCAATATTCATACTAATATACATACAGATGTGACCTAATTCTTGGCTTTAAACTGTTTCCTTAAAGAACTTGGAAAAATAGAGAGAATGTGTTGTGTGTCATGTGTTTCCTAATCCTTTTTTTAATAACATGGTCAGATGAATCCTGTCAGGCAAAGTATCTCCAGTTTCTATATGTTGACTCTACACTGACTCTGTTCAGTTCAGCTACAGTTAGTTGCCTATTTTGGTTTTTCACCTAAATATAATCTTGTATGATTGATGATTGATGATTGATGAATCTGGGGTCAGAGCAGAGGGTCAAGGGCCCGGATACAGCGCCCCTGGAGCGGATAGGGTTAACAGTGGAAACTTGGTGATGCTGGGGCTTATATCAGTACCGTTTTAGTGACCACTGCCCTAAAAAATTGAGGTCCGGTCAATGTTTCAGTGTTTAATCCTGCTTATTACTACTGATTTGTTCCTATACACACTACAGTCATAGTCTTGGAATGTGAGGATGTACAGTACAGTGGTGGCCAAAAGAATGAAATGTTGTAATGTTTTAATCAATGTTTTAATGACATTTTTGTTTAAAATAATGACAACAATAAGACTAAGATATTTCTTTTTGCAATAGGATTGTTTTACAACAATGAATATTTAGTATGGAGTCCTTTATTCTACAACCTAAAGGCGTAAAGTCAAAAAGATTTTAATTCTTCCACATTGTCCAAGAGTTTTCTGTTAGCTTTAGGCCTTGAAATTGCTCTCAAAGCTGAATATCATTGTCACATAATCTGTTTTTCACTAGTTTTTCATTTAATTAGCACAACTCATCAGTCAGATCGGCTAAAAGCAATTTGGTGAAATAATCTGTTTTGTGCAAGCGAGAGCTACGTATAATACATGCCATATGTTGTCTTAATACTTTTGGACACCACTGTAAATTCATCAGACTAACAATCCACTTTGTCTCAGGATCTGTCTCAGGATAGCCAATGTTAATGTCCCTTTCTGTCTTTAAGGTTTGCTGACAGTGGACCCAGAGCGGCGACTCAAGCTCTCAGACCTGAAGGAGAATGCGTGGCTGCAGGGCGGAGGCGTGTCCTCCACCCCCCTGTGCACGCCTGACGTCCTGGAGTCCAGCGGCCCCACCGTCCGCACCTACGTCAATGCCACGTTCAAGGTTAACCAGCAGCATCACCTTTTAAGACATAAAGACATTAGACATAAACTGGCTTTTCCATGATAGATTTTTCAGCCCAGAAATGATAAAATAAATAAATAAATAAAATCTCTGGTCATGACTTGCAAGATGAAAAATGAGTAACATGACATGCTCATAAGAGGATGATTTAGTCCCAACACTAAAAGCCAGTTGATGGCAAGTTTCTGTCCGTGTCAGAATGTTTTTAATCAGGTTTAAGTGTGACTGATGCTATCAGCCTTTATCTCTAGAAAATATACAGTAAATGCTGCCTCCTGAATAGAGCACATAGGTTCTGAGGACATTTGACGATGACAGTTTGAGCTGTTCGAGTATAACAGGCATAAGGGGAGGGCATTTGACAGCTTTATGTAAGACTCAGAGGTGTTTCTGAGAGTTAGCGGTTATACAGGGTGCGATAAAAGAGCTCTCCTGTCACACTGCCCTTTCCTATAAGGACACTTCAGTTACAAAAGCTACAATTTTTAAAGAAAATCTGTTCTCAGAAAGCAGGATGTGAATCGTTGCTGGATTTATTAGGTTTATATAATGCTACATTATTTTTTATTATTTTTATTTTTTCCTCCCTGTGTCTTTCTCCATCAGGCGTTTAACAGAGGCAAGCGAGAGGGTTTCTTCCTGAAGAGCGTGGACAATGCACCTCTGGCCAAACGCCGCAAGCTGAAGATGACCAGCACGGGCGTGGAGACGCGGCGCAGCTCTTCGTCCTCATCTTCCTCATCTTCCTCGTCAGCGTCTCACGCTAAGGCCCAGAATCCTGACGACCCGAAACTGTGACTTTAACCTTTTTGATGTCCATCACCTCAGCTTTAACGCCGTCTTGACGTCTAAATCCAGAAAGTGAGGAGGAACGAACGAATTAGAATAAGAAAGAGAGAGAGACTGACATGAAAGATGAAATAAGCCTGGTTGAGACTGATCACTGGACTGGACAGTTGTTTAACTGAATACGATGTCTGGAAAGTTCATCATGTATGAATCAATAGCAGGATCAAGCGGCGGATTTGATGAAGCTCAGTGACGCATCGTCTTTAGTGGACTCCGATGTCCGATTGTTTTAATACGACGCGAGCGTTTCGATCCGATTGAATGTACACATTTTTAATGAAATGTTGCGCTGTGCGATGGCGCAATGTAAAAGGGGGTTTTTAAGCAAGAAATGTTATTTTTCAAAAGGGAAATGGAGATATAACAAGGCTTAGGATGCCAGGACAGAAAAGCCATATGGGATAGAAGGGATTTTTTTTTTTTTTTTTTAAATAAGTATATTTAAAAAAGAAATGCATATTTGTCACTGTACAGATTGACATCTACAGAGAACAGCTTTATATGAATCGTATACTGTATACATTAGGATGAATAGTGAATGTCGGCGTTTGTCACGAGAACGTGCTCAATGGCAATATATGCATGAGGTTATTTATTTTTTAAAAGTTGAATCACATGACCTAAAAGATAAGCAACTTGAAAAATCGTCAGCAACTCTTTACTCAAGTCTTTAGTTCTAAACCTCAGATGCTTAATCGCTTGACTGGTGCTACTTCATGTAGGAGGAGGAGGATGATTTGAGCATTAGGATGTCCCCGTAATGTTAAAGGTGCAATAGGTAGGAAAACCTGAACAATACTTTTAGCTTCCTTCATTTTTTTTGTGCTTTTGTCCTTGATTTGTGTATGGTCTGTAGTATTCGTTACAATGTTGTAGCATTTTTACCAGTCTCCTTTACGGAAAAAGGAGCATTTCATTTCGTGATACTTTTAAATTTAAAAGCATAACTCCTACTTATTGCGTCTTTACGATCTGTCTGTTAGTTTGCGCATCTTATAGTAAGTGACTCGTGTGTGAACTTGCATGCCAGCTCTGTAAAATCCTCAAAACAAAAACAGAGGATTGCTTTTTTTGTTTTTTTTGACACGCTCTTACTTGAACAACAACAAAAATTCCACCACCTCTTCTTTGCAAAAATCAGGCTCACCTGCCTTCCTTTGAAATGTTTAAAGGGCTTCAGCACACTCGCGTCTGAAGTGTGTGTTCTCTAACACTGTGAGAGACAGAAAGCATCAAGAAGTGAAGCTGTCTTTCACTCTTCTTCTTCTTTTTTTTTTTTTTCTCTCATCCCAAGTCCCATCTCTTCAGGAGCTGTAGGAAAGGATGAATCTCATCTTTTTTTTTCTTGGAGTCTGGTGATCTTATAACAGCGACTGGAAGAATGCAGACTGAGAAACCAGAATGGACAGATTGAATAAAGAGCGTGAACTCACTGAGGACACTCATTAACCATTCATGAGGTGTGGGATACCGTGATGCCGCTGTCTGTCTGTGCCGTGTTGTCCCGAAATGCAGCATTCTTCTCATTTTCGATGCCAAAAATAATCCTCCAGCAAGGACACGCTGGTCATCGTCATGACGCGATGACAACTTTGTCAGATGCACTTGGCTTTGAAGGGCCCAAAGCGGCGTTCAAAAGCACTAGCGCACACTGCGGTGTTCACTTTTTTTTTTTTTTTCATTTTTGTCTCCGTGTCAACATCGGGAAAATAATGTGAACAAACAAATCATGGTTTGAGTTTCGAATTGCTCTTCTGATCTATTCAGTCTTCTGATTTTCAGTGTTTCAAATGTGACGATGCCAAACGAATTCCAGTCCGCCGCATTTAAGGACACTTTTCATAATCCTGACTGATAAACACACTGATAATACACTTGTCCTTTTTTAAAAATTAAATATTAAATACTTCAACGTTTCTACTTTGATGATGTCGCACAAGTTGAAGTTGAATCCGATGACGCGTTTCCAGCTTTAAAAGAAACGGCGTCTCACATCTTCGATATTTATTACGTTTTATTCTGCTGTGTTATTTTGAGTAATGGCTACGGCTTCCTGCTTGCTTTATTTGGGATCTGTGCGATTTCGTGCGTCTATTTTTAGTGATGTACTTTTTCGCCGTAAGGAACATCCTATTCTTTGCTCCGACGAGTCCTGCACACTGCACTAAAAAAGAAACAAAAATAGTATTCGTGGAAATAATCATGGAAAACGTTCATGGTTTCGATCACAAAGCGTTTATTTGTTGTAATGAGGATTTTGATCGTCTTTGGTTTCTCTTGTTGGTGTCCTTTTTATGTATCTTATGTTTTAAGTTCTGAATTTGCATGTTTTACTATTTTACATTTTTATATAATGATTGGTGTTCCGTCTTCTGATAATACGGTTGTTTTTATAAGAAAAGAGCATTATGAAACTGATATCCAATGCACTGTTTGAAGGCAACATGAGATAATCCTTTTCCTCCCCAAATTGAAAACACTGTTAAATCTTTAACATAAAATATAAATCACTTCACTATTCTTAAATATCCTCTAGCCTCTTATTTCACTGTGTGATATTACACCTGTTCAAGTATTCTGAAACATTTCATTATTATTATTTTCATTATTATTTTAAAAGTTGAATAGGATTAAGAACTTTCATACCACTTCATTCCCGTTTCAGATTAAATATCTTCATATACGAATTGTCACTTTCTTTTTCATCCATTTTAAAATTAAAACGCACGTTTCTGAACAGCTTCCCTGAGGACTTCGAACGGTGCAAGCTTTCTAAACTGAACGCAACCTGGAAGCTTTTCTGTAAGGAACACTCTCTCATCAGGCTCTCTGTAGAACAATTAAATTCGAATTAAACAAGCTGAAACACCCTTAAGGGTGGTAGATAACATCTGTGTTTAAAGGAAACGAGCATAAATATATTACCCCTGTCATAGTATCAATGGTACAACACATTATACAAAACTTTTTTGACAGCAAGGATTCAAATATTAGAAAAACTTGAGATGTACATACAGTATGTACAATATTATTTATTCAATAAAGGCTGTCTATTTAATTCATGATCCTTCCATGCACACTATTTAACCAAGTTGCCATATATTAACAGCATTTTTACCTCATTATATTGTGTTGTTCTTTATATATATTTTAACATGCAGTTTAAATTTAATAAACATAATAAATAAATGGTAAGTTTAGCAGTAGGAGTGAAAAAGATTGATAATGATCTGATTAATAGATGGATGGATGTATAGACCTGCTTTTAGTCCTTCGGATGTTCCCTTCTGATCCGCACAGGAACTTGGATGCTCTTCTTAGGCTTAGTGGTTATTACTGTTGTCTTGCACCTTCAGGGTCCGGGTTAGATTCCCGCTTCTGTGCGCATGGAGCTTGCATGTTCTCCTTGTGCTTGTTGGGTTTCCTCCCGCAGTCCACAATTAGTGTGTATTTGTGTGTGGACTGGCACCCTGTCCAGGGTGTTCCCCCGCTTCGTGCCCTTAGTGTCCTGGAATAGGCTCCAGGCCCTCTGCGACCCTGTATACAGTATGAAGCGGTATAGATGATGAGTGAGAGTGAGTGTTTTAGTTATTAGGCTTTAGATTAAGAACTGAATTTCTGCATGCCATCAGTTTAAACTCAAGCATTTTAGGCGTAAAGGGTAAGCATAGGAATAAGAGGTGAAAAATAAAAAAGTGTTAATTAGCTGAAATGAATTTTAAATTGTATTGTACTGTATGGCAGCACCATGGCCTCGCACCTCCAGGGTCAGGATTTGATTCCTCCTTTGGTTCTGTGTGTGTGGAGTTTGCATGTTCTCCACATGCTTGGTGGTTTTTTTTTTTTTTTTTTCTTCTTTTCCCAAAGACATGCAGGTTTGGCAGATTGGTTGATTGATTGGTTAATTAAAACGGTTAAAAACACCACCACCACTGTGACTGTTGTTGCTTATCTTCAGGCTCCTTCCGTCGAGGCGTCACCACAGGCAACCATCTAATCCACACAGAACTTGGCATCGATTTTTATGCAGGATGCCCATCCTAACCCAGCCCATCCATTTTATTCAGGCTTGGGATCGGCGCTAGGGTTCGAGTGTTCTGCATGGCAGGCCAGGCAACTAATGCAACCACTACTACTACTACTACTATTAATAATACTAATTTTTATTGTTATTATAATAATATATATCCTACTTTTACATTCAGTAGTGGGTTCTGCATAATATCTATCTAGATAATTTTCAGAAGCATTTTTTGACTAGACTATACATCAGAATTACTGTATAATTACTCTCTTGTATATTTGGTCATCTAAGGCCAAACCAAAGTGTTCCCTACGTAGTGCACTATTAAATAATGTATTATAATGTTTATAACGCACATTTCATACAAGCGAGTCATTTCAGATTCGACTTCAGCTCTTCCTAATGACGTCATGCCCGAGCCTGGCGGAGCTGCAGTACACGATTTCGACCAGCAGGTGTCAGTAAAAGCTTCGACACAGAACGCGGTGGTCTCGAGACGCGCTCGCACAATAATAACGCAAATGTCACGGCGTCATTAATCAGCGTGATCGAGGAGCGCAAATCATTTGCATGGGAAATTGTGATATATAGAGCATGACACAGATGAATATGAACGGACGGTAAATCAAAACAGTCCCATCAATTACAATCTGCAGTCCTGGACCTGATCCAGGTCTTGGCTTTGGACATGGCATTATAGTGCGCTGAGGTGTTAATACTCAAACTATGAGCTTCCAGAAAATCATTTTCACACAGCCACTTTTGCACGCCAGTTTCCTTCACGGTACTATTCCTTGAGGTGGGATTGAGATATAAAATCAGAATATTTACCAATTTTCCATCCATCCATTTACTATAGGAACCTCTTTAGTCCAATTGGGGACCGTGGAAGCCAATGATCACTATTGTATTTATTCACATTTTTATGACCTCCAGTCAATTAACGCTAATCTGCATGACTTTGGACTGTGGGAGAAAATCGGACCCTGATGTGGGAATCGACTCCAGTCGCTGAAGGTGCGAGGCGGCGGTGCCAACCACTAAGCCACCGTGCCACCATCTACTGCACCAACTTAGTCAAGCAATAATACATGCTCAACTTAATGCTCTTAAGATCAGTTCTAGGTTGTGAATTCAGACTTGGTATCGTTGTTCATCTCTTATCCCATCAGCACCTTCAACACCTTTGCACCAGCTCGACCAGCTTGGCCTGTGCGATGGCAGCTGGTAGCCGGGGCAGACCAAGCTGTTTTTTCAGCAGGGGTCAACTAGGCTAATCACTGACAGCGACACGAAAAAAAGGACAAGCAATAACAGCATAATTGTATACGCAATATCCCATCTGCAACATTGTCACAACGTGATAAAACATATGTACTGTAGATCTAATTGTATAACACGGTCATGATGGAGCATTTTGCATTAATATGTAGAATCTCTTTCAAAAGTGTTAGACATTTTGGTTTGAGATCCAAAGATGAATGTGAGACGATGGATCAAAATGCTGGATCAAAATGCTTTTCAGCTTTCATTTTCCTCTTGTTTCCATGCAGACGTGTGGAACGACTTTTGCACCTTTCGTGGACCTGGCGATTTTAAAGTGAGCAAAAATAACAGAAACAGATACTCTATGTGGACATAAGTATTTGTCCAAACCTGCAGTGTACAAGATTTTGGAGTGTTTTTGTGGAAATTCATGTCCATTCATTCTGTGTGTATGAGGTCAGGCAAGAAAGGCGCTCGATGGGGTTGAGGTCAGGGCTCCGTGTTAGGGCCAGTCAAGTTCTTCCGCAACAAACTCACCAAACCATGTCTTTATACTGTAGTTGTTGCTTTGTGCACCGTGGCTCAGTCATGTTGCAATTGAAGGAAGGGTCTTCCCCAAACGGTTGCCACAAAGTTGGAAGCATAGCATTGTCTAAGATGTCTTGGTATAATACTGAAGCATTAAGATTGCTCTTCATTGGGGATAAGGGACTTCAAGTCAATAATTAACAGGTTTGGTCAAATACTTTTGTTCATATAGTGTGGTGCTGGCGACCCAGTGACATTAACAAACTATTGTTTTTTTCTTTTATGATGCTTTTCCATGCTCGTACCAAATCTTCTTTCGGTTTAATTGTTCTGATGGGATTCATAGCAAAATATTCAGAAGCTCAATGAAAATGTGAAATCATTTTGCCTTCATGAAATGCACTACTGTTTATGATTTTCCCTTGATAGGTACAATTTGGTTATCAAATTCTGAGTACCATATTACCATGATTTTTACGTTTTACTTCATTAATAAACTACATTTCCTTAGGTTTACTACCCTATGATAAGCCCTAATATTGCCATATTTTGCTTTAGTACTATTCCTTATTTATACACCACATTGCCACTGAAGTTTAAATTCTGACCAGTTATATACAGCAGTTCTGACAGTATTTCCAGCTATAACGGGACATGCAAAGGTTTATTTAACTAATATAGATATAATATGTTATCATTTGTATCATAACCAACTTTGTGACAAGACTTTTTAAAGACTTTATTGACAAAAATATTATTATTATCAGATCAGACTGGTGAGGGAATCTTTTGTAGCTACTATAGAAAATGGTTTTGTGGATATGCCACAGCACAAAATTATACTGGAAATGGATGATGTGTATATCATTCTTTGATAAACAGAAATTTGAAATTGTTGGCACGTTGCTGTTGTATGAGAGGAGATGAGACACAATCTTATTTAAGCAATAACACACAAGAGCAAGTGCTGTTGTGCTGGATATCATCACAGAAGGCATCACAGCCATGCTGATATCCAGCACAGCAACACAGTACCACTAGTGTGATATTGATTTTAGACAACAATTCCACAAATAACATTTATTATTAACAGATTCTGATCTGTTATTTTTGTTCGGCCAACATATATCCTTCCACGAGTGGTAAAGCTGATGACTAACAGTTAGCAACTGACATATTATTAAAAGAATTGAAAGTAATTTTAAATTCTTACACGCACTATGTAGCCAAAGAAAAAAACTGTTGAGAATAAACCATAGAGGTGCTGCACAATCCTGTGAATCTTGTAGTAAGTTTCTCTTAGTTCTATTAGTTAGTTCTAAGTTTTCTATTTTCATTTATTCCGCTTTAAAATATCATCTACTTTAACTTATGGGTTCTGTGGTTCAATCCAAATGGAAAATGGAAAACGATAATTATAAGGATAAGGAGACCAAGTGTTGTTTATCCCATAAGAGCCCAGTTTCTCCATTAACGGACGTTATGGAGGATATAATGCAGGTCAAACGGACCACTTCGAACACATTTTTGAAAACGTCACATGGTAGTTTCCTTGACAATTTTTTTTTATGTCACATGTCACAGTGATATTTTCTTAATTTGTTTTAGCTCTATTTGTTCAAGAAATGCGGGTTAAATATAAAATATGTGATGTTATTAAATCATTGGAATTGTTTAATAGGATAAAACTTACTTTCAAGCTTTTACAGTTAGCTAGCTTTGTCACATGTGCTACCCAGACAAACTCACAGATTGTCACATGACTGTACCAGAATGTTCATTAGATGTCACTTCATGACTTTGTGTGTAAGGAACTTTACCGAACTTTTAAAGGGTTTGTGACCCCTGTGTCACCGTGGATTCTTAGGGAATACGATGACAACACCAACGTGAAATCAGATGTGTTTCCTTGCTGAAAGTGATACAGTGACTGGTCTTGAATGTGGGTTTTTGGAATGTAGGTTCTCTCTCGCTCTCTACTCAGTACTGCAGACCGTGCCGACCTACTTTTACCCATGCTGAGACCTAGTTAGTGTATTTAGTGATTATTAGAACACCTGGGATGTGGAGTGATCTGTATAGATAAGCATCCCAGTGCTGTTACTGTCTATTATCACCACTCATGGAAAACATTAGAGCATGTCTTTCAATCATATACGAATAATTAATGTTGAAAGACATGGCCTAATGTTGGGTTGATACTTGAAACCCAACCAAACAAAAACCCATTGTTGGTTTTATTCCCCAGTTTTTAAATGTTTTTTATAAACTTTGTTCATTTCAAACGTGATGCTCCTTTTTAAACAAAAGAATACAAAAACAAGTATGGGAAACAAATTACAAAACCAAAGTGGACATACTTTACGGGAAGTCAAGGTAATTTTCGCCACAGGGTAATTTCAGCCAGCAGAATCTGAAAAGCTGTCCATAATAATTTATTTGCTGCAATCTTGTGAATGATGTTGAATCATGTATATGTTTAGATTTTGCTGATTGTATAGTCATTATCTCAATCATAAACAATAAACATTTTTTGTTGGATAAATCAAGATAAAAAAAATCAACCAGTGTGTCATCTGCTGCGGGAAGGTTTATACACATAATAATAGTCTTAGTAACGTCATGCATTATTTTTACATAAAGATGATACAGCCATGTGGATGCATTTCCCCCACAGACATGGTTTTTTTTTCTGTACTGTGTTTGAATCACTTGTACATTGGACCTTGCTTAGCATTTTACCAATTATTATTATTATTATTATTATTATTATTATTATTATTATTATTATTATAAATATCTCTGTACATACCTTATTATAGTTGATTTGGTATAATTCAAATAATATAATAACATTTTTGGTATTTTGTATGTAGCAACAGAGAAACCATGTTTTGTCAAATGTCATGACATCTATTTTTGTGTAATAATTAATAGTTTTGTTAAAAACAAAATAAAAACCTGCACAATAAAAAACAATTTGCAGTAATGGTAGTTTAAATATTATCCAAAAGTTTAACCACCAAAACAAACAACTTAATATTGTTAATATTTTGAATACTTGAGCTGGCTAAAACAAATGGAGCATAAATTTTATGCCAAGAAAATATGAAAATGGCTGAAATAACTCGGACTTCCCCTATACCATTCATACGTCACACTGTTAATATGGCTTCTGCAACTCCACGTCTCCTTTTTTCATTTAAAAAACAAAGTGCACCATACTATGTTTTGCATACTTTATACTTTGTATTTTGTACTTTTTTTAAATATTTATCTCGTTCATATATTTAGAAGACTAGATTTGGTCATGCATTTGTCATGTACTGTATCTGAAATAGAGCACAGTGCAATATTCTTTGTCTTTTAGAGCAAGGTTTTTGTGGCTAAAGACCATTTTCACTGTAAAAATAAATATAAAAATATTTATTGGAGCCATAGCGCTCTTTATACCTGAACTTTCCTCTTAAAGAGCGAACTCGTTTTGAATTATTGAGGCTTGGATGAAGTATAATGACCTGTCAAATAGCCTCTAATAACTAGAAGTCTTCTACAGTCCGACCACTGTAGCAAAATTAAAGAATAATGCATCCATCCACTGGCTAGGTATCACAGACCCTCGCCCTCCCATTGTCAGGGATTACCCCTAGAGACTTCCTTTGTTTTTCTGTTTTCTTTGTGTGTTTTGTGTAAAACTCCATGTCCCAGAATGCACCTCGGTCAGGTGATGGGAGCGCTCACCTGAACCGAGGTTGCTCGTTAGTGTGATTATAAATGTTCTTGAGTTTCACCAGTCTATGTCTTGCATCAGTTGGATTAGGGTTGCTGTTCGTTTTGGGTTTTGGCTGTCTAAAGTTAAGTGGTTTGTTTGTTTCCCTGTTAAGTTCTGTTTATTCTCCTAGCCTTATGTATATTCTCCTAGCTCCAGGTTTTCCTAGTTCCATGTTATTCCTAGCTTTTTGTTAGCTCCTAGCCCTTCGTTAGCCCTAGCCTTTGTGTAGCCCCTAGCCTCATGTTATCTCCTAGTCTGTCACATATAGTTTATCTCCTGGTTAAGTTCCTTTTCTGTTTCCCTTGTGTTTTTGTCCATTAAAAGACTTTTCACCTGCATGTCACCTCTGCACATATGCCTCTTCTTATACCCACGCACAGCACCCGTTACACCCATAGCCCAATCTGAGAACCAGAGCTTTGGGGCAGAGAGTCCCAAACTTTATTCCAGGCAGAAATCATTTTAACTGTAAAATCAATTACAAAGCAAAGTCCCTAATGTTGCATTAACATGCTGAGTGTTAAACTATCTCTTCCGGAGTTCATTTGTGCCCAATAGGACATACATAGTCACTGTAAGGTGTTAATTTAAACAGGGTGTATTTACAGATTCACACCTTTTTATATATATAATATATACAATGTACACGCTAATCATTTAGCTATTGAAGCCATACAGCTCTTTATTCCTTTTCACAGACACAACAGAGTAGCATTAATTTAATTATGCATTAATTATTGGCTACCAAGTTTTTGAATTATTGAGGTTTGGATTTTGTTCAAGTGGTCTGGCAAATTGACTAATGACCACAAGAACTCAAAATAATAAATGTAATAACTTTGAGATAGATTGCCGTTTTTAATGTCATATCTCATAAGTGCATTGTGGGAATTAGATTTTGTTTTTCCACTGTGTTTTTAGATGAAACTGGGAAATTCGCAGAATGAAGTGAATAGGATACAGTTTAAGACCCACCAATGTTCTCCTTTTATTGAACAGCTCGATTTATTCTTTTTAAAAATCATATATATTATATGTATATTACATATATCATATATATATATATATATCTATATCTATCTATCTATCTATCTCTCTCTCTCTCTCTCTCTATATATATATATATATATAAAGAACTTAAAATCTTATGGAGACACAATGTAGCATGACAGTTTGTAGAATATTGATTACAGGTTCACAAGGCCAGACCAGGAAACCCACCTACACTGTTTCACATTTTTCACTCATGCAAATCTGGATCAAGTAAGTGAGAACAGAAACCCTGAAATTGTGAAAGGTTGTTGGTCTCCAGAACTGGAGCTGTGGATATAGACCATGTGCTATATCAAATATTTTGTCCTCCCTCCCACATACTGACCCTGGTACTTGGCCTCATTGAAACAAGCTCGGAAGTTAGTTGACTTTTCTTGTGCGCGGACTTTACACTACGCTCGCTCTCCACAGTGCTGAATAATTTAAGCAGGAGCCGTTGAATGTTGCTGCTATACTGGTGTCAGTAAGTGCGGCGAGGCTGATTTCATGGCAGATCTTCCACTTTCTTGTCTTTCATTCATCAAAATTTCATCCTGGCTTTCCAAAAGCGTTCTCCATTATTAAGCAGCTAGGCATGACTAGTGTGCCATGCAAAGTGTGCGTGTATGTGTGTGTGTGTAAAAGAAAGAGAGCAAGAAAGCCTGAGAAAGAGAGAGTGATAATACAAGCAATGTGACTCACTCTGACTAGGATCACACTCTCGATTAGTGTCCTTTGGGAAGTATAAGTCTTTGATGCTTTCAGGTAGATTCTTCCAAGGAGACACTGCAAATATATCATGGTTCGAAGGACAAGGTACGGTTTAAACCAATATCTTGGTCAAAAAAGAATTTATACTATGATGTAAAGTATGGTATAGTGCATAGTAGGTAATTCTGAACTCAAACAATATGTTAAAATATTATGTCCTCTACTAAGATCAGTACTGTGCCAGTACTATAAAGTACATAGTCTTGAGTCACTTCTCATTTCTTCATATTTTGCTTACAAAGTGCCAGACTTTCTGTTTTTTTTTATATCTTGTTTCAAGAAATAGTTCTCAAGGCTTCTTGAAGGACTTTATCGGCAAGTTTTTGTCCCTCATTTTCAGTCCAGTCCCTGTACCTGAGCAGTTTCAGTGGAATGTTTTCTGCTTATAAAGCCACACAGTGACCTATGAATCATTCAAGCATAAAAATGCCTCTACAGTAACTTAAGACATGAATCAGTCAGAAACAGGTGCAGATGATGACAGATGATCAGGTGGTGATTAGTGTACTGGTGATGCTGAATGCCGAGTGGTTGGAACAGACGAGAGGGGAAATGAGGTTGCTGTGGAGGCTGTTACATAAACAAGCAATTTTTATATTGTATCTTTAGGCGCTTAAAACATTTGTTCCAATTTCTTTCATTTAATCTCCATCATTTTAATAAAATTATTAATATAATTATTTTGCACAGTACTGTAAAGCTTAGTATGGATTATACAAGATGTCACAAAAGTATGCATGCATAATAAACATTTTAAGCAAAATGTAACCCAAAACTTTTTTGCTTAGTTGATAGTGTTCACATGGCTGGTTCGGGAAGCTGTCGCAAGTGTTAATTTGCGGAGTAAGTGTTGAAGTATATGGAGTATAATAGCATATGTATGTATATGTATTATACTCTATAGCACGTATAGTAGAATTAGGATGTAACCAAATAAAGTATCTTAGCTACCTTTTCCACAACACATGACTTAGATCTTTTTAGAATTTAAACAATCACTATTTGTGGCTTATATTTAGGGCATTTTAGTTGTTGATTGGGTCAAAGAAAAATAGTGTAACATCTCAGTAATGATGTTTGCTTTTGCATTCTCAAGGGTTCTCCATATGACCGTGGGTGGCTGACAGCATCATCGTCTTCATGATGGGTCGAGGGCTTGCTGAATACCATATTAACCGACTGCCATGTTCACGCACATAGGGTCTCCCACACATTCTTACGTTGTCTCACTCACTCCTCTACTCCTCTCTCTCTCTTTCACGCTGAGCTCATTTTGTGACATTTACACAAGGCACTTTAATATTGCAACAGTCAACATCTGGGAGTGGATCTGAGACATCCAACTCTGGCTCTGAGCACACAGCAAGGCCCAATCACCAACCCACACACACGCAGGCACACACACACACACACACACACACACACACACACACACGCACGCACGCACGCACGCACGCACGCACGCACGCACGCACGCGCGCACACACACACTCACACACATACACACACACACACACACACACACACACACAAATAGCCATTTCTCACCCGGCGATGTACTGTGTCACTGATCTGACAGTCATATAGTAATAAAAATTGCTAAAGTGAAACAAAAGAACACTTCATTTATTTATATCTCTGTTGAGGAGCTTGAAAGATTAACACAGCCTTTGCATTTTAATAGGACAGTTTATCATTACAGACAGGAATACTGTGCTTGGGCTCTTTTGGGAGATTCTTTTAACGGTGGTTGCTTGGCCAATTGTGACCTTTCCAGCTTGTTGCAGCTTTGGTTGGGTAGTTCATGGAGACAATATCATTATGATTTGTAGCAACCTGTACATCTTATGACTGAAAATTTGAAGGAATACCTAAGTCATCTTGGGGTCACAGGTTGCTGGATTGAAGTGAAATAATACACTGTTTTTTATAGCCAAAAAATGGGCATGATGTAGCAACATGATTGAAATAATTATATATATATTCAGCAATTATATATACTGTAGATGTCTTTATCAAGCAAGGAGCCCAATGTTGTGTGTGTCCACTTGCCAGTTACAGTAGCAAATTAAATCTAACCTGTATAATTACATTATGACAAGACAAATAAAAAATTATTTTCTGTGAAGTTCTATGAAGAATGATGTAAGAGCTAACAACAATCTAGACAAATATCCTGCCTTCATTCTATTGTAGTGGCATGGCTTGAGGCTGCTAATAATGCAGTTTTGTTGACTGTTGTTGTCAGCATTTATGAACAGGACCTCAGAAATCCAGTTAGGTTAGTTCATGCATGTTTGCTAGCTGACAAGTTTTAGCAGTAAGAACTATAAACAATTACAAAAAGGACTTTCGAAATCCTGTCAAGTTAGTTCATGCTTGCTAGCAGTTAGCAGTAAAGGCTTTGAAAATCTACTGTATCAGTGGTACCTAAAACTCTAGAGGACTCCTAGGTTTCATGTAAGCTAGTTAGCTATTGTTGGCAGTGAAGAATATAAACATTTAACAAGCACTTAAAAATATAAATGAAACTTAAAAAAAAAAAAAAAAACATTCTCTCAGAAATCCTGTCAGGTTAGCTCATGTTATCTAGCTGACTAAGAGTAGCAGTAAAGATTAAATTTACAAACAACACTTAACTAACGATATTAACTATCCAAGTTGTTTTATTTATTTCTCTTTGAACATTTACAACTGAGATTTAAACATATATATATTTTTGAAATTCTGTCAGATTAGCTTGTTAGCTAGCTGACTGGCAAAATGTTTAGATTATGGACATCTATGAATGGGACCCCCATAAATCCTGTCAGGATTGTTCATTTTACCTAGCTGACTAGCCTTAGTAGTAACAGTAGAGACTATGACCATTTAATTACCAGGACTTGTTCAAAATCCTGTTAGTAATCCTGTCAGGTTTATGTCATACAGAATAAAAATATACTATGTGCATACACTAATTAGCCGTAACATGTGACCAGTGACGGTAAACTGACTGACATTGATCCCTAAATATATACTAGAAAACGGGTGACAGGATCATGAGCACCCATGCCTGTGGGAATCAAAGGCCAGCTTGTCTGGTCCGATCCCACAGAAAAGCCAATGCAGTACAAATCATCAAAAAAGTAAATGGTGGCAATGATAGAAAGGCACCCAGCCCTCTGCACATGGGGCCCAGCAGGCAAAAAGCCCAACGCCGCTGACCTGAACTGCTAACTCCCCAGATCCCAAACCGACTGAGTACCCATGAGATTCAACAGACAAACAAGTCTGATCCATGGAGGACCCACCTTTCTACTCACAGCACCCAAAGGATCTGCTTCCAGTGTGTGGTACCAGACACTACAGCACAACCCCAGGGGCCACAGTGGCCCAAGGGAAACTTAAAATCCAGGTTGTTTTAAATCAGTATATATCCATTCAATGTAATATGAACTCTCAGAGTTTACATGTGAGCTTCAAGATTTGGACTTTGTGCTCTGATAGCTGCCAAATGGTCAAAAATGTCAAAGTTGATGTTGTTTGACCTTGGTACAGCTTGGTTGGGATAATTTAATGCCTAACACCACTTCTCTCATAGGAATTAACTGATTCGAATAAATTGGGTTTGTGTGTTAAAGTACCCCCTGTAGTGCATCAAAGGTTCAATGTGCAAGTCCAGAAATGTATTTATAATATAAGGTTAAGACAATTGTAAAGGTGTAAAGTGAACGATCATAGCCGCTGTATTTCAATGAATTCCAGTAATCTTGTTCGTCTATTTGAGCATGATTAGTTTTACACACAGGGGGTTGTTGTAATTCCATCTTTTTACAGGTGCTTCTCTTTGTTCTTTTTTTTTTTTTTTCCTTCTCTGTCTAGTTTGGCATTGTCAGTGTTTTCCTCCATGCTCAAACTGAGGGGGAAAAATCCTACCCAAATTAACTTATGTTTCTCAGTGAACACAGCAGAGGTTTGATAATTGTAGTTCTATTTGGTTTGAAATCACTGTGATTTTACAGGCAGTTGTTGCCTTGAGGAAAGAGAAAAAAAAAGAGTGCAATCATATAAGCTGATTAAAAATGACAATTATACTGACAGCTATGGTGGATAAAAAGCCTAGACAGAGAGACAGGCAGACAGACAGACATACCTTGTATGTGTCTAGAGGTGATTGAGTCTACTGGGTCAAAAACAGGTTATTGTAATTATTTGAAGTTGTTTAAATGCCAAGTTATGTTTAGTTTACTAGTCATCTTCAAGATTAGCTAGGATATAGCAATTGAACAAACTTTTAAAAGTGAAATTTCTCATCTATTGAATTCACAAATAAATAATGATTACATTAAATTAATATTACCCTGCCATATTTTCTGTGTTACATGAATCCGTCAAAGGAAACCGCTTACAATTTTCCCAAGCTGTATTGTTTGCATTTACTGTACACTGACTTTCCCCCTGAAAAAGAGACACTGATGGAATTAGATTCTGGGATAAACAAAACCCATTAAAAAAGAATTAAAACACATTCCTCTAAATGTGCTCACAATACACATCAGTAATTGGTGAGTCAAATTAATCAGCGTCAGCTCAATAAGACAAGATGGAGAGGAATGTGAAATCAGAAGAGAGGAATTTCTGAAATCAGAAATGAGTGCAAAACAATATATAAAAAACAAACCAACCAAACAACCAAAACCCAATAGGCACAAGGTAGATGTGTGGTGTTTTTACTCTTTAGGAGTAGTGTTCTTGCCTAACACTGGCGATAAACCACACCACAGAGATTCTCGATTATGATTTAATGTCTTTACACTGCTCCAAATGTACTCTTCTGGCGTTTGCATTCTGCTGAAATGCCTGAAATAGATTATTGATGTTTGTACTTTTCATTTTCTGTGCATTTGCCGTATAAATTGTCATGTTAGAAAGTACACTAAATACATTTTACCATCAAATCCAGTTTTCAGTTACAATAAACCCAGAATTAGTGAGTTTACTCAAGGTAGTATTGGCACCAGTGGATTGGAAACAGTGCCTGTCAATTTATCATTGTAGGTATAACAACAAAGCGCTTTCAGATCAACCTGGGACTTGTGATGAAATTTCATGTTGATAGTATAAAATGAAATTATAAAACCAATTGACATTTACTAATGTACAAACGTTTTAATGAAGGCCAAATGTCGACAGGCTCAGAGCCCACTGCAGTCGTTCCGGTGAACATTCAAAGAGTGGAAGAGGCGCATCTGTCTGTGGAAACAGTCATTCATGAGCACCACTTGCACATTACAGGATCTTGCTTAGGAGTTATTGTCATGTCCCCTGTATACTCCTGACCTCACTCCAAGACATTTAACGTGAATCAGCCAGTCCTGCACCATGCAGAACATGACTCTGGCATAGTGAGAAAACGTTCTACCTTGATGGTATCCAAGCGCTAGTGAAACACTGGGATAAGTGCATTAGTGTTGCAGGGAATTATATAGAGAGATAAAGGGAGATTTTACTGTGTTCTATTATTCTGCACAATCACATGTCACATGATATTTCACATTTTTCACATATCAAAATACAGCTTTTTTTCTGGTATATTATCGATATGATGAGATGATGCATTTGGCCTTGCTTTTTGGTCTTTAGATAACTGGCTAGAAACATGGTCAGCTCATATAAGCAGGCTAGTAAATATTTTAAGGTATCGCAGGAGCAAAAAAAAAAAAAAAACCCAGAACTTGTTATAGTTTAAAAAATAATAGTCTCACTTATTTTCATTCGTCTCATAAACTTCAAAACACATTAGGAGCATCTCTACACCTTTGCCATTGTGAGATTTTCACAAAACTCTGCAAGAGGCAAGAAAAAGTGACATGTATTTATATATACTGTACTGTGCAAAAGTCTTAGGTACTGTATTATCTTATTATAAAAAATAGTTTATCATGTCTGTCATATTATTATTATTATTATTATTATTATTATTATTATTATTATTATTACCAGTCACTATTTCCAATGAATAAATCAATAAATAAATGACATTAATGAAGAATATTTGCATGGCTGTAAAGAAAGCTACATACTGTATAACATGACAGGCCAGTTTTTAAATCATCTAACGTAGATAATCAGAATCATGCAGCCAAAGAGGACAAACATTGAAAAATCACGGTTTGGACTCGAGGGCTTATTATTGTTTATTATATTAACTGGACGCTGTTCGGTGGGGCATTTTAAACATCGTAAAGGGCTGCGTTTGAGTCTCCGTTAAATAGACTTTGTTTATAGCCACCTGGTTTCATATAAATCTGTTCTCAAAGAAGTGGAGCTGAACTGTAAATGTTGCATAATGGACTTGGACTGGTATCTTTCAGCTTGTCTGTGCTCGGCTGTAGGGAATAGTGTAAAGCAGAAAACCAGGGTTTACACCACTTTTATCAGCACCTTATGTCTCAATAGTCGCCTAACAGAACACACTAGACCACTAAGGGTTTCACCTTAATCATGTGGGAGCATCGATTCCATTTTCAGCCATTGTGCCGTTTTAACCCTGTGCTTTCCTCCATTTCAATTATCCTTACGCTCTTCTGCGTCTGCTTGTCTTCGCTCATCTCCCCTCCATCTGGTTTTCATCCCCAGCCCCCCTTCCATACTGCTCATCCCTTCATTTTCCGGTTCATTTCAGGGATCTGACCTCTGTTTCAATCTCGTGCTCAATGTCAGTCTCGTTCTCTTATTGACTGGGGTAGTACAATGTCCATCCAACCCGGTGATCAATCCCTGTAATTTTCCGCTGTTCGCTACTTTTCTTTGTTTCACATAATCCAGAGTCTGTCACCTCCAGATAATAATAATATTTTTTAAACACCATGTCCTTGACTACCCCAGAAGCAGTATGGACTAATGCCAAGTCTCTCTAGTTCTGTCTCTCTCTCTCTCTCTCTCTCTAGTGCTCTTTCCATCTTGATGTGTGTGTGTGTCATGGTGACAGGAGGGAGATGGCACACTGACCCAAATGGAGTTGTCTGGATTTGCTCTACAAGCCACTCTAAGCACACAGGCAAATTAGAATCTATGTCATCAGGATAGATTTAGGTCCAGTGCTGGATCGATACATTTTTCCAGTACCTTTAGGCAGTATGCCATATTCATGTATAAATGTATCTAATGTAATCTATGTAAGTTTTTTTTATTTTGTAATTTTTTTATACTGCAGTCATCCTTGTGGATTGTTTTTTTATTTTATTGAGAATATGGAGTGGCAGATAGGATCTAAAGCCTTAAGAGTAGGGGTAGCTACAGTACCTGTACCCCCTACCAGACTTCAGGAACCACCCGACTTCGCTTGAAAGAGCACGCTAACCTTTTTTTCGCTCAATTCCGTCATGCATTCCGTAATTTGCCACCGTTGGCCACGTCAACCTTTCGGTGGTTTACTTGTCTCTCCTGGAAATCTCTGATACGCAATATCTGTAAAGATCTCACTGTGGCAGCATTCAATCCACCTTTATCAAACACCCTTTCTCTTTCTCCCTCTGTCCCCGTAGGACTGCCGCCAACTTTAATGTGACATGAATAAACAAATCCTCCAGATCTGTAGTCGATCTTAGATCACAGACATGCCCAGAGATTTGCTATGTCAGATCTTAGAGAGATGTAAAAGCATGAAAGGGAGAATGGATGTCAAGGAGAGTGGGAGATGAATAGGAAAGGTTACGTTTTCGTGTCAGACGTGTCAGAAGCATTTTGGATGGAAAGGAAAAGAGAGTGGGGGAAGATGATGAAATCTACTCAGTTGTCAGCCTCAAGGAGTAATGTGTTATCTTTTTTCGGCTTTTATACCGAGTATCACTCTTTCCAGTTTTCTCATTCCGTCCTTCATTTGTTCACTTTTAAGCGCTCGCACCATACGGTTCACGGGGCTGCGTGCGGTGTATTAAAAAGTCATTAGAAATGTGATGATAGACTTATACTCGGGCTTTCTCCCACTGTATGGCTCTCTGCTCCTTCCCTGTTGCACTCAAACCCCACAGGAGAGAGGCAGAGTGATGGAAGGGTGCAACTTTAAGACAAGGTTAAAGAGAGAAGGAGGGGGTTGGGTAGAAAGACTGATGGTAAAGAGAGAGAGAGAGAGAGAGAGAGAGACTCTGCCAAACAAATATTTTAAGCTCTCGATAGCTTGCACAGAACGTTCTCGAATGCATACTTGAAGGAGTCCGATGTGCCTGTGTATGTCAGAGGCTGTGTTTGGTATCCCACTGTGCCCAGCAGTCTCCGTTTTTCTTCTTCAAATGTAACCTGACACACTTCTATGCCTATAAGTGCAGGCTTAATATATTTGTGTTTTAGATTAGATATCAAACCCGGTTCAGATGGACTCTCTTAGGATCTTCCCAGGAAATGCTGCACTTAAGATAGCGGATTAGTTTATATCACTGGGTTGATGGGAAGCTTGAATAAAGCCATGGTTTTTTTAACGTTTAGTTCTCGCACCCGCAGGGGACCATGAAATCATAAGGCACTATTGTGGAAAAAAATGATGAGATTTATTGTTAAGGGCTTATAGTCATTACACTCTTGATTTTAAATCCAAATCTCAGGAACTTAAAAAGAGGCCTATAAATAATGTCAACTGAAAGCCAATGATTAAAATATGTCGGTGATTAAGGAAGAAAAACGAAAAAAAAAAAAATTGTACGTGTTAAAATGACTCAGCGGCCCAGTGGCCTAGTGGTTAGCACTGTCGACTTCTACCTCCTTGGTCGAGGGTTTGATTCCCGCCTCAGGTCTGTGTGGGCATGTTCCCCCTGTGCTTGGTGGGTTTCCTCCAGGTACTTCAGTTTCCTCCCATAGTTCAAAGACATGCAATTGGCGTTCCCAAATTGACTGGTGTGTGGATTGACAACCTATCCAGGATGTTTCGTGCCTCCTGCAATAGGTTCTAGGCTCAGGATAAGCCGTATAGAAGATGATGAATGAATAGATATAACAACAACAAGTCTGTTAAAATAATTTGTTTAAATCACTTATTATATATTACGAAACGGTCCTAACAGAAACCCGGGCTCAGCTTTGTTTTTTTGTTTGAAAAGCTTTTGAAAATGTGTTAGAGTATTATCACTATAATTTGTCAGTTGGTAGTGATTTCAGTCGCACTTTCTTTAAAGGGAATCTACAGCGGGCCTTTATAACACATTAATACGCATTGCAAAAATATTTTGCATAACGGTAAAATGCGTAAAATGATATGGCAGGGAAACACTTCATTACTGAAAGTGCAAGGTGACAATGCTAACCACTACACCGCCATGCCACCACCACCATATGTGCTCTGTTAGTGAAAACAAGCTTATATCTTACAAGATAATCATTAACTCATAAGGATAATTAATAGTTGATGTTCCATGCAATATCATCTTATGGGTCATCTTATCATTTCGGGTGTGTGTGCATGAAGTTTGCCTGCTTCCTGTAGATTAGACATGTAGATTAGACTAAATGGCGTTCCCAAATTGCCAGTCATGAGTGAGTGAATGTGTGAGGGTGTGTGTGTGTGTGTGTGTGTGTGTGAGTGCATGTGTGACCAGCGATGGATTGGCATCTCGTCTAAGATGAATGAATGAACAATCACGACACTATTGCAGAAGATACATGGAAGAGTGAGTTAAATGTAAAATTGATGAACACTGTAGCTTGGGAGTGCTAAAATCATTCATTTTGCTGGCATGCAGGATTCATAAATAAGTACACTGTTGGCCAAAAATGAACATAACAAAAAAAAAAGTACTTAAATTGTATTACATAACCAGTCATTACATAACATTATATAACTGTAGTGTGTTGTACTATTATCATTTATTGTTATCATTCAAGGTTATCAAGGTTGCAATAGTTTGTTTAAGTTCAAACTTGCAATTTCTTTTCTTTTTTTTTGTATTGACCATCTTCTGATTCAAGTTTCATTGATTTACTCCGGCTAGACAAGCCTAGACGTGTTTAATGGATGATCCGAAAACAGTTGCACATTTTCAAATATATGAGGGGCGCTCAAGTCAAATTTTTGACTTGACTTTTGATTGTGCAGAATAACAGAACACAGTCATGAGAGTAAAAACCTTTATTTCTTTATATACTGTAACGCACTTATCCCAGCATTTCACTAGTGCTCGATAGAAAGTTTTCTCAGTATGCCAGAGCCATGATCCTGAAACACTGGCCTCCCAGGAACTCCTTTAACAGCCCAAACATAAGGAAATTGCTTGGATGTTTTTTTTCTTTCATTCGCTGAATGTTCACAGGAAGACTGCAGTGGGCTCCGAGCCACCTCGCTGGGATAGTCATTCAAGGACGTGTGGCCTTCTTTAAAATACTATTCAAATATTTGACTATGGCTAAGAGCCTCATCATTGTACTGTGCTGGAAGTCTTTAGTTTTAGGCCTTCATACATGAGGAATTTTATTGTAAGTCCCAGTTTAATTAGAATATCCATGATAGTAGGTACAACTGATGCTTGGGTGTGAAAGCTTAAAACTGTAGGAGAACAGGCAGGGAAGAGGTGTCTCACAGATAAGGCTTCTGGGTAACTAATCTGAAAGTTGTGGGTCCAAGCACCAACAATGCTGAGCTGTCACTAAGTCCCGTAAACCTATCTACTTCAGGGACGCTGTATTAAGTTCGGCGTAGTCCATTTCCCGTCCAGTTGTGCATATTTTCAACACAATATAAAATTACAATCAACTTAAAAAAAACATGATATGAGGCAAATAATTTCTTTAAATGCTTTAAATTCTACTTTATAAGGGACTTCATTGTATTCAAATTGAACTTCTGAAGCATTTAATAACAAAGAAACTGAGAATCTAATTCCATGTTCCTATATGAAGATATTGATATTGTACAGTGATAAAGATATTGTAATAAAATATTAGCCTAGACACCTGAAATGGTACCTTCCGTGAACTAAGGTGAATCTAGGATATCTGCTTTTTATAGAACTGTCTGTTTCCTAAGGGAGCGCGCATGGAGAGCTTTAAAAATGTATGCCTTATGTTTTCACAGTTATGTCTCCTGAACTATGACGGGTTCCCTTGAACAACACAATGACTGGCAAGCTGACTAGGATAGTATTTTGACTGTGTGGCATCTTGTACAAATTTGGCATCCCTATCAGCTGCCACATGGTAAAACAGATTTCTGTGGGTTTCTCAAATCCATAGAGCAAACATTATAGAGACCTGAATAAGAAGTAATTGGTTAGGGGTGATTTATGCATTTCATTTTATTAGGATTATTAAAAACATTAGGCGTTTTTGCTCTGCTGGTAGACTTGTTTGAGGCTCAGCACCTCTTCTTTATTCAGTATAATTTTTTCTTGCTCAAAGATTTGTTTTATTAAATTTCCAAGTCTTTACTGTCATGTTTGATTTAAACTTTACTTGCGTCTAATGGAGTTTTTCACAGTAATGTTGTCACTGTTAGATTGGTGTTCTATGGAAATATTCTGTACTACAATATACCGTATATTACTACTACTGCTACTACTATAATAATTAAAAAAATTATTCATAAGGCGCCTTTCAGGACACCCAAGGACACCTTACAATAACATCAACAATAAAAGATAAAAATGTAATTAAATCCGCCACAAAATAAAAATAAACCTATTAAAATCCTAAAATCCATAATAAAGTGAGAGAAAAGACAACTACCAGCAGTCAATATGATATAGATACACCTGTAATATAGGACGTCCACACTTTTCTAAATGCTGTGATGTAAAATTTCACCTACATTCTCATTCTGAACATAGCACGGTGCTAAAAATGGCTCGGGTGGACAGTGACTCATCTGGTGTAGATGTAGCTGCTGGTGAAGTTCCCAATGTTAGCTCTTCCAGAAGATGCAGTTGACAGTTCATTACCAGTCCTACAGTCTATACCATCTGGCTCATGCCGTGTCTTAGAGCCATGACACCAGGACTAGTGCCAACCTAGGCAGACTGACGATTGCTTCCTCTTGCCTCCTGTTGCCTCATCTTCTTTATGAAAACTTGTTCACCAAGACATTAAAGGCGACAGCTGAAAGCTGACACGCACGACCGTTCTGCAGTGGTCTGGATAGAAATATTTCTTCGCACCAGGAGGGGGGTCAGTGGTCCGTATTTGTAGTCAAAAGGAAGAAAAACCACATGTCACAACGCGTGGTGGGAAATCACATATTACATTAAAGTATTATACATTGCAGATAATAATAATTTATTATTTCTCCAATTCCTCCCCGTCACTAGAGGGCGCTCACATTAAGGCTACTACTACCACTCAGCCGGGAGGGCCGTAGACTATCACTTGTTTCCTCCGAACCACGTGACGCCAGCCGACTGCATCTTTTTGAACTGCTTGCTTACACACCTGTTGGGGGCGGCGTAACACACTCGGAGGACAGCGCTATCCACTCTTTCCGCTTACGTGACCACACAGACGCCCCTGATTGGCTGTAGAGCTGTGATTAATGAGGGAGCGCTCTCTCTAGACCTCCAGCTGCAAGAGGTTACAGCATCACCCGGGAATCAAACTCGCTATCTCCGGACGATAAGGCGTGTAAGTTGTTACTGTAAAAACGATCAAGCCTTGTATGGTCCAGTACTGAAATGACTCAGTGGTGATGCACAGTACTGGAAAGAGGAGAGAGCAGCTGCCTGCCAAAACCCACCTTCAACCCACAGCAAGAAAACATATCTGATAACCTCACGTCATCTTAAATAACACTCCGTCGCCTTAGTAATTGTTCGGTAAATAATTCCGAAATGCCTCTGAAACGTCCGTGTTGTGTTTTGATTTTTCATTAACGCTAGTTAACGTGAGCGGGAGCTTCTGCCAATTCGCTGCAGCTGACTGATATCCGGTGCTGTGTTGTTTTGGCAGGCAAAAGTCTGTTGCAAAATCTCTCAAATAAAATGTATAGCAGAATTCTATTCTTAAACGACGCATGCTCGTCCTTCTTTACTCCCTGAACACAGCATCTGTGAAAGGTTGCGTCTAAGCATCACCTTACGTTTAATCAGACATGGAAATTTAACAGTGGTGTGATATAATTTAGCAATATCACTAAATATCAGCACAGCTGTGACATCGCCATGCTAATATCCCGCACAACAGGATGACCTCGGGTGCCCTTTGATATAACAGTTATACAAACACCATTTATCATCAACAATTTGTGATTAGTTTCTTTATTCGAATCAGTTGTTTCACTCCGCCAACACATATCATTCCGCAACGGGTGGAACTAGCGGTGAGCTAGGGACCGACAGTTAGTGTAACAAACAGGGGTGAAAATTGAGCAGAATAAACCATAGAAGGTCCTGCATATCAGCATATTTAGCATAGTAACTACAGTAACTTCAGGGTTTTAACCCCTAAATAGTGTTTCATGGAAAGCTAGTGTGTTATGTATGTAGGGTGTACAATCACTTGTTCCACACACCAAGTAGTGCCCTTGATCAGGGGTTAGAGAGGGATTTGCGATTCAGCCTTGGTTTAGAAGCTTGTTATCTTTGTAGCTTGGATTAACTGTGAACAGAACAATAAGGACGGTTCAGGGGAAATTCAGAAAAAATGAAAACCTATTACTAAGGACACAACTTGTGGGTTTTGGGTTTTGGGAGCTGGTCTCCCCTCTTTCCAGTAATGTGTACCATACAGACCTATTATCACCCATGCTGCAACTGACAGTTAGTGTAGAAGTATGACGTGCAGTGATGCACATAGTGAAACGTCCCAGTGCTGTTATGCTCTATATCACCACTCGTGGAATGCCTGTCATCCAATCAGATTGTAATGCACTTTGCTTAAACACATAAGAATATTGAATATTCTGGATATCTTTAGCATTCTTTTATAATCTAGAATGCACAAAAGAAATAAAAAATGTGGAATTCTGTGTGGGTGTGTCCAAACTGTTGACTTGGTACTATACTGTATATAGTGGAATTATTCATGTATTTACGTTTTAAACCATAAAACAGAATCCAGGGTGCCAAAGTACCAGTGTCAATCTCTCTGTATATCACATCCTATTAACACATGCCACTCTGGCGAAGCTGAAAGGATCTATGGATGTCATGTCACATGCCACATGTCCCCTGACACAGGGCATGGCAGATTCAGGTCATGAGCACTGTCTGCATGAAGGACCAAACAGCAACCAGCCGCTGAACACAGTGAACAATAGATCCTTTTTGAGGAGGACGATGCTCTTCTGTTAGCTTGTCACATCTCTGTTGATCTGGAAGGGTAACTGGGAGGGTAAAAATGTCAGGTGGAATCTCAAAGAGCCCCCGATGCTGGAGATGTCAGGAGTACTTTTATTCTTTGTGTAAGGAGGAAGCTTGTGAGTTTGTTATGGAGACTATGCAATGTGTGTGTGTGTGTTTGTGTGTCCACAATTATGTTTTAAAGGCTGTCTCAAAGAAAGTGAATGTGGCCCCTTTTGTTTTGCACACATACAATAACTCCAAAGACACTGCTGTGTCTGGAGTGAGTCAGCAGCTCCGTCTGGCCAACATTCAGACGGTGCATCCATTTTCATAAAAAAAAAAAAAAAAAGGAAAAAAAGGCAAATGGAGAGAGAACTATGAGATGCATATTTCTGAAAAACAAACAAAAACCCCTCTTGCTGAGCTGTTTTTTTTATAGCCCCTTTTTTCTTTTTTCCTCCACTCTACATAAAAGCACCGGGTACTGGAAAGGAATATTTGTCTAAATTGGCACCGTGTGCACGTCTGGCTTTGTAAACGCCTGAACATTATCTCATTTCTCCATAGCAGACCCCAGACCAATCCACTCCACCGTAATCATGCCTTTCCATCTCATTTACATTCCAATTCCTATCTTCAGCCATTGATTCATAAATAAAGGGAAATGGGTCTGGATGGAGGCAGCTTTGGCGACTATTATCAGACAGCAGTTTGTGGTAGGCAGATGGCTCGAACCGTTTATCATTGGTTAGGTATGAAAAGAGGAGCTTAGCTGGAACACTGAATTCAATTAAAAAGTGCACACCAATGTGAGTCTGTGTCCCGATCTAATGCTTAACCAGTGGGTCAGCTACAGTAAGTGAGAGGAAAGTACGGTTTCATCTCAAATCTGGTGAAAAGGAGATGATGAACTATCTAAAACAGAGGCTCTGACATTAATGCCTGCTGTAATTCAAGTTAACGGTTTATATTAATGTGCACACTCTAATACGTAATCGTCAGTATAATTGCAGAAGATTTCTGTAAGGAGATGTTTGTTTAACATTAATGGATCTGTCCAGTGCCAGCTTTGTAGTAGTTAGTAAGATTTCCACACTAGCAAAGCCTTCAACACAAAGCACTCTGCACTTTCCTTTCCTTTTTTTGTTGTTGTTAATATCAGCAACTTCAAGAGAGTGTTATAACAGGAATTTAATTGTCTTGTAGATGCACCATAATATTAAAAGTTACTATAAATGGATAAAAATACAGTACAATGTGCTGGTAACACAATTTGAAAATAATCTGCTAATTGGTGTGGCATCAGACAGGGATTTCTCTTTATTTATTGGAATGCAGTAACAGACTCGTATCTCACCCAGTTGTAGATTATTTTTCTATAACAGCATGACCCCAAGAGTGTTATTTTTCAGAAATTTAATAGATCTAACCTATCAGGCAAACAGCTAAGCTGAAGTGCAAAATAAATATATATAGTGGAACCTTGGATTGCGAGCAACTTGGTCTGCGAGCGTTTGCAAGACAAGCATCAATAAATGAACCGAGGTCATGATATACTGTATGAGTACTACTGCATGTATGTGCTTTGTCTGCCGAGCTTCATGTGACTACAACTGAACCAATGGTTTTTCTCTCACTCGCGCTACAGGATTATGGGTAATTGTCTCAGTGCGCATGCATCACTCGTACAGTCAACATCCATGCGCACATGTATTGTTTATTATAAAATTGTGACCACATGTGTGTGCGCACGCATAAAGCAAAAGCAAGTGTCATTAGAGAGGTTCCTTGTTAAAGATCAAGTGATCCCGTTAGCCAGAACAGTGTTTCCATTAGTGTGTGTGTGTTTGTGTGTGAACGTCGTCCTAACGCTTGCAGTGGCCCCCTCCCTCCTCTCGTTTTCACACATACATGCACACACACTCACACACTAACAGAAACAAGTGCAGGTTAATTCATTTTTTAACTTTATATTTGTATAAATTATTTATATATGAATATTTTTCTGAGTTTCCATTATTTCCTATGGGGGAAATTTGCTTTGATATGCGAGTGTTTTGATATACAAGCACATTTCCGAACCAAATCCAAGATTCCACTGTAAATAAAATAAAAATGCTGCTCATCAACTGTAAATAGGAATGCAGTGCATGTGTGAGACTGAGAGAGTGGTTTCTGTCAGGGAATGATGCGATTTTAAGTTTTTTGGGAACTGAAGACAGTCCCAAGACAGATTTTTTTAAATAAACATATATAGGGCTCAGGATTGTGCCGTATGGAATGATATATGCTTTTTTTTTCAGCACAACCTAGGCAATATGATGAACTGAATTAATTATTTTTTTAACCAACTACACAAACATGATTGATCAAAAAATTAGGCAAATAAATAGCACAGATACTGTATACATGATGTTGTGTTTTTCTGGTTATTTTTATGATCAAAAAAACATCTTGCGACATCATTCCCATATTCAACTAGTGGTAACATTTACATGCTACACACACACACACACACACACACACACACACACACACACACACACACACCGGCAAGACTTCAGTCTATCTTTTAAATCAGCATTGACCTATGCTGTGTTGCCGGCACAAATCTGTGCCGCTTGGGTTTTAAGGGTTTCGAGGGTGTTAGGGATTTTTTTGTCATGGCAAAATTAATTTCACTTAATTGGTTCTCATTATGGTTACCTAGTTTTAAGATTTCTGGCAGCAGACTAAACCACACAGGAGTCCAGTCCTGCTCTACATGCTGCATAATTAATTAACGACTTTAATAAGTGTATTCTGCAGTTATACAAGACTTATAAACTATACTTACCTGAGAGGTTAAATTACACACCTAGGCACACATACACACACACACACACACACACTGTTCGTGATGTAAAAAGGTCGACATCAAGGTGGCATTTTAAAGCTGTGGAGAATTTAAAATCTGTAAAGTGTATTCAGCCAGGTTAATCTCATGTTAGGCTAATCGTGCCTGGTTCATTTGTACCACCCACAACGTTTTTAAATAATGAAAGTGTGAAATTATTTCTTGCAAACCCATATGGCGTAAGGCCTGCAGGTAGGATTAAGTGCTTGATAATAGAGTTTCCACTGGCTATTAAAACTACAGGCCTGCACAATGGGGTGTTTCAGGCTCCAACAGGTCCACTATGGCTGTATAGGACATTTAAAAAATAAAAAGTGTATTGAGATTGGTGTGGAAAGTTTGCAATAACTGAGAAAATATTATGCAGATCTATTTTACAGTTGCGAGTTTATATAATTAATAGTCAATGTTATTTCACAATTTTGGATAAAATGACATTTTACATTTATTTTTTCCCCGCAGTTTTGAGTTAATATCTCACATTACATTACATTATCATGTTTTTGAATTATTTTCTTGTTATTTATTCTATTATTGATATATTCTATTGAAGTACACTTTTTTTCTTGCACTTACTGTACAAGGTAATGCCACACAACTGTAATATTACAATAGTGGCCAAAAGTATTGAGAGGGAAAAAAAATGCTATTTTATAATTTGCTATTTTATGCAATGCAATTCCTATGCAACAACCAATATTTAGTATGAAGTCTATTTTTTTTCTCTAAACCTTCTGGATCTGCCTGGGCATAGAATCAAAAAGACTTCTGCAGTCCTCTGGTGTCACTCGCTCAATCCATGCCTGCTTGATTGCTTCCTGAAGATCATGTACAGAACTTTGGCACAGAAATTCACAATTTCCTTGGGAATTCCTCAGTTTAAGGCCTTCCTGCACAAAGATGGACACTCCGGCTTCTCAAAGTAAAAGTCCTGCCATGTGTATTGTATTTGTTCCATCCATGAACATTCTAATTAGCACAACTCTTCAGCCAGATAGGCTCAAACTAATTAGTGCCATCAGCTGTCCCGTGCACAGGCAGCACTATACAACAAATATATTCCAAGAGTGACATTTTAATCTCACAATTCTGAATCAACGTCACTCAGTTTCAACTTCTTTTCCTTGCATTCACTCCATTATGTGACTCAATTGCGACTTCATACAATATCTTGCAAGTCCTTGTTAATATTCATAGACTATGCCTGTAATATATGAAATTTAACAACACAAGCATACGCAGCAGTGTGTAAACAAGGAATATAATCTAACTGTGTGAAGTATACTTTTCATCTCGAAGCAGCCTGCAGTGCTTGTGTGGCTTGGGTAGTGGTAGGGACAGTGTAATAAACGGAGAAACAAAATCGCTCTGCCTCTCGAGTGTGAGAGAAAAGGTTGCATCTTCATCTGTGGGATATTACTGATATTATCTTTCAACTGAGGGAAAAAAAAAATGTCACAGTGATATAATGTAAAATTGCGATTGCAAGAAAAATCGATATCGTGTTTTTTCGTTTTCCCCAGAATTTAGTCATGTCAAATTCCTCCCCATCACTAGGGGGTTCCACCTTAAGGCTACTACTAACACTCAGCCGGGAGGGCCGGAAACTATCATGTGTTTCCTCCGAATCACGTGACGTCAGCCGACCGCCTCTTTTCGCACTGCTCGCTCACGCACTGTTGGGGGCAGCGGAACACACTCGGAGGCCAGCACTATCCGCTCCTTCCGCTTGCACGGGCTCACTGACGCCCCTGATTGGCTGTAGAGCCAATTGATGTGGGAGACCTGCTACACTTATGCACTTATACAGCTTTCACTAGTGCTTGAGAAAGTTTTATCAGTAGGCCATGTATTTGCAGGACAATGCACATACTCACACTGTCCACTGCACCACTTGCACATTACAGTGGTGTGACTGGGAGCTATTGCCTCATCCCCCATACATTCCTGAGCATGCTCTAAATGATTTCCACATGAGGTATTAAAGGAGTTCCTGACTGAAACACTGCTGGGATAAGTGCATTAGTGTAGAAGGTGATTATATAGAGAAATAGAGGGAGTTTTTACTCCCATACAGTAAGTGAGTTGTCAAATGTCCCGGTTTGATTTGAACACCCATACAAACATGCCAAACATATGGAATGTAAAAATAAAATTTGGCATCCAGCCCAATATACTTTTATTCCTACCTGCATCCCTGCTAATGATCTAATGATCAGTCCTTTCCTGAGGTAAACTAGCGGTAGTCAGGCACATTAAACTAAACAAGGCTCTTAAAGATAATGTGCTTTGAAATCCAGATGTTCTCCCTTTCAGGCTACACTATGTACAGTATATTATACTAGGCCCTTTCATTATGATACATATATTTAAATGGTAACGAATCAGAATGGGGCCTAGAGGAGGCTTAGCATAGTGACTGGGCTGGGACTTGATGGCACGGCCACTGGAACTGGACTGGCACTTGTACAAAGTCATTGAAGCTAGCGTGTGGCAGGGTGCTGAGCCAGCAAGACATGTGTGCTGCTGCAGGCCTAATATTCGTAAAGCCAGGCAGTAAAAGAAGCACACAATTCTCAAAATCAGAAGTCTTAAATGTCCTTGATGCCAGAGGACACTGCTGGGCCAGACTGAGATGGTGGAACACTTGGTTGAGAAGGTTCACCCTCAACTGTCTGTAGGGTATATAACAATGACAGTACAGGGCTAAGCATACAGTATGTGGTTTAGGGAACAGTTCATATGGTGAAGGGCATGGCGGCAGCGAAGCATGGCATGACTATACAGGGCATAATTCAGGCACAGAAATGGGCATGATTCATGCATAGCTTGACATGAAGCAGACATGACATGCCATAATTAATTCTCACAGCTTCACTCTGAGAAAAGAAACAAGACTTTGGCTGGGATTTGGCTTAGCCCCCCTTTACACATCTGTTTGAAGCAAAGCTGGATGTCAAGAAACACCCCTTCCTGGTGTAGCTTCTGCAACCAGTGAACCACTGGGATTGTGGCTTGGCATATGTAGAGTTATATAACTACAGTATCTGAGCAGCTTGCCATTGAATGCCACTTCATTGTTGCTGGTGCTCTGTACTGTCAGCCCTTGGTTGTTTTGGGGATTTTTCTCGTGCTGGACACTTGAGACTGCTCCATGCCATGCAGTACTTGGATTCTTCTCACCCTGGACACCTTTGCTCTCTTTCTTGCCAGTTTCTATTCAGAGCACATTGTAGGATCTCGTGCTAGCTATCTTTCCACTGTGCTCGTTTTCGTTGCCGGCTTGACGCCAGATTGTGAGGCCTGCCCAGTCGTTTCACCAACCAAACTCTGTAATTTTAGCCACCCCTAAAAATAATTAAGGGGAGTCCATGGAATACACCAAAAAAGTACATCTTACATTCTGTTATGGATCGCTGGTGGGATTGGCGTAAACACAAATGTAATTTTAACTTTATTTAACGTATATAAAACCGAAACAAATGAAAATTATGGATAAAATTGGACATTAACAATTGGAAATAAATATAAATTACATAAGTTTAAATAGGCCCCAAAACAGATACAAGACAAGAAATTAAATCAAGCTAGGAGCTTAAATAGTAAACATCCATCCATCCATCCATCCATCCATCCATCCATCCATCCATCCAGGAACCTCCGTATTCCAACTAGGGACCATGGAGGGAAATGGTGACCATTGTATTTCTCCCCATTTTGTTAGGACCTCCGGTCAACATTCTCAAGCAATTTTTGAACCTTAATTAGTCTCTGTCTTTGGACTGTGGGAGGAAACTGGAGTACCCGGAGGAAACCCACCAAGCATGAGGAGAACATACCAACTTCATGCACACAGACCCTGAGGCGGGAATCAAACCCGGTCCTGTAGGTTCAAGGCCACTGTGCCACCAAATACTGAACATAATCTAGACTAAAACTGAAAACACCTTTGCAATGGAAACTGTGCAGCAAGAAATGATTAGACGTTCAGACAACACTAGTCCCAAAATAACATAAAAGGTCTGTCCAAAGTAGCCACAGCCACGTGCCGTTGGGGGAGCAACCATGCCAGGCTCTCGTTGAGCTCAGTCCAGATTGTGCTGTTTGTCCAAAATCAGCCTAAAGATCGGCATAAACAACATGCAAAAAACTTGAGCAGGGAAAAAAAATGCACCCGTATTTGGTCTGTGCGTGAGTGATTCCGATTTAAATTGCTAACTCGACCTTTACCACATGCAGCCTCATGCGTCCGTTGCTTAGAATGCGGGTGTGTATTTTCATGAATGCAGCGAGTCGTGTTGTGAATCCAGTCGTGGTTAACAGGCTTCCTGAGTGAGAGCGAGACATACTGATAAAGCGCTAGAGAGAGGAGGGACCCAGAGAGGCTGTGAAAAGATGCCGGCTTATGTATTATTGTGTGGCGGTTTCATTACAAGCACACTGTTTATTACGGGCGAAGCCACAAGGGTTCAGTGAGTCATCCTGCAAAGGCCCTCGCTCTCTCTAATATATTCCACCCAGATGATGCAGTATACCTCCAACCATACGTATCTATGGCAACTCCTGGATCCTCCTCTGCCTGCTCCTCCTCAGCTCGGGAGATAGAAAGAGATGAGGAAAGGGAGGACTGGGACCAAGAGCCAGTCAGGGGGAAAATGAGCTATGCGATTGGGAGTTTTAAAGACAGATTGCGAGATTAGTAATTGCACTCAGCTTTGGAGGCTGTGGAGGAGAAAGAAAAGAGTCTGTATTAGATTTAGGAATAATTGCTTTAGGCTTGAGGTATGGACGCTAACTTATGATAACTGCTTAAAGATAAGGAGCAGCCAGGCTTTCTCCTTCTTTCACTCATCCACTCTTCTTCTTCTTCGTTCCTCCGCATCGTTCTTTCTCCAAATTCAACACGATCAATCTCTCTCTTCCTCTTTCTCTCTCTCTCTCTCTCTCTCTTTCTCTCTTTCTCGGCTCGTGTTGATATATGAGCTACGCGACAGGTAAAACAAACAGAGAGCCAATCAATGCTGTAAACAGCAGTGAAACGAGGCAGTAAATAACCACAAGACAGAGCAAAGAGGGGCGGAGAACCAGAGGAGGGGAAAAGAAGAGTTCTTCCTTTCATCTTCCAGCGCTAATAACTCATTTACCTGTCGCCAGCTCCTATAAAGCGGCGCCACTCGTAGCTGCACCGTGTTCATGCTGAGCATGTAAAGAAAATAATTCATATTTGGAAAATTCTAACTCTGATCTCTAACTGATGAGAACCCCCTTCGTCATTATTATTTGCGAATTAACGTTTAGCTTTTCGAGTTTCCGAACAACGTCGGTCACATTTTTGTCACAAGCTACTAAATCGAGTTGTTTCTTATCCTAGCAGATTCAATGATGCCTTCACATATTGAACCCGTTACCTGAAGAATTGAAAGAATATTATATCTTGTGGAATCGATCTGACATTTTATCATCATCTCCCATAGATTGTCATTCGAGTATGATGGGTGCTATTTGGAAAAAAAAAAGCCCTTACAAGCAGGAATATTGTAGCATGGCAATTTGATGTTGTAGTGAAGCAAAGATGATGGCTCTTTTTTTTTTCTTTGAAAAAGTCCTTTTTCCAGCACCTTTGTCAGTAAACAAATCTGAGTCAATTTGCATTCATTTACTCGCATTACTGGCTTTAAAGAATTGAAGATATATATATATATAAGATATACATATATAATCTTGACGGAATAATGATTTTGGCTAGTTTCTGCACTTTGTCTTGTTTTTTACCATTATGTTTTTTTTAGGACAAGAGGGTAAGGGTGTCTTCCTGGAGAGCTATCTGTCATGTCAGTGGCAGTTTCTCATGGGATTGGGTTGCCAGCTTGATGTGCAATTGTATCTTAAGCAGTTGAGGGTGAACAACCTTGCTCAACTGCTGAACAGCAGCAGCTCTGGGGCTCAAACTGGGGACCTTCTCATCAGCAGTCCAACACTTTAACCACCAAGCGACCTCTGCCCCCTTTTAGAGGAACATTGGAGGATTTTTCCCGTTTATTTTTTGGAGGAACATGATTTTGCTCTTGAATACAGTAAAATATTGTTACTGTTATTTTTTTACTGTTGAATAAAATCCTGAAAAGTGATCTCCAATTCCCCAGTAAAATTCCCAATAACATTCTGTCCAAGATGGTTGTCCGTGGTATGATATGTATGATAATGTATGATATATTGGGTATGATATGTTAAGTTATGAGGCACGGTGGCTGAGTGATGTGGGTTCGACCCCACCTTGGGGTCTGTGAACATGCTGTTTGCATGCTCTCTCCGTGGTTGGTGGGTTTGATCCGGTTTCCTTCCACAGTCCACAGACATAGAGTACAGATGAGGCTAATTGGCGCTCCCAAATTGGCCATAGTGCGTGAATGCGTGTGTAAATGTTGACCGGCGGTCCTACCACGGACGTAAAAATGGGAATAAATACAATGTTCATGTAAGATCTCTAATTCGAGTGGCACTACAGACATGAAAAGGGCTTTACGGAGGGAGGAGGGAAAGAAAGGGGAGGAAAGTAGTGAGGGTGTGCATGTGCGGGTCCGGAGGCAGTGCATGTGGGCACGAGGCTGGTGTACTCCTTGAAGCATTTTTCCCCCTTGCTGTCTTGGCCAACTGTTCCTGCCCAGCTCTCCTATAGTCCGGAGAAAGCCTGAGATCCATTTACAATGATCTTCTACAGTACCAGTTGTGCCCAATCTAGCACACCTGTAGAAGGGAAGGCCGCCTACCTAGTGAGCTTTGGATTTAGGCACAGGCCCATCACTGGCACATGCTGTGACAGGTCACCACCAGCCTCCACGTTCCCTAGTTGGACTACAGAGGTTCCTAGAAAGATGGATGGATGGCTGTTCTCTATTTTAATGACGTTTTATGAACCAACCTTACTGTACTCTAGGTCCCTCATCATGACTGCAATCGGTCACACAAACCCACTGTAATTAAACTGTAAAAGTAATTTGTCGGACTAGATATTAGTTTTCTAGGAACTTGGAAAGAGGTTCTTGATCAAAGTAAAAATTCTAGTTTCAGATACATCAGGCTAAAATAAAGTGCTAAGTGGCTGCTCTTAAAACCCAAGGCATTTCTTCGTGACTAAGGCCATATTGACATTACAAGCCATATTTTCTGATCAGCTTAGCATGTGGTGGCACAGTAGTGTAGTGGTTAGCACTGTCACCTTGCACCTCCAGAGTCCAGGCTCGATTCCTGTCTCTGTGTGCATGGACTATGCATGTTATCCACGTGGTGGGTTTCCTCTGGGTCCTCTGGTTTCCTCCCACAGCCATGGTTAGGTTAGGTTCATTGGCATTCCCAAACTGGCTGTAGTGTGTGAAGGTGTGTGCCCTGCGATGGATTGGCACCCTGTCCAGGGTGTAACCCTTCCTTGTACCCTAAGTCTCCTGGGATAGGCTCCAGGCCCCCCATGATCCTGAATACAGGATTAAGCGATATAGATGGTGAGTGAGTTTTCTCTGGCTCTAATGTGGACGCATCTGGGATCTGAAAGGGCATGTGTGTGAACATCGGCACATCTTTGCTCACGACCATATATTCATTTCAAACAATGGATTCTATTTCAGCAAAAATATGCTTGGGATTTTGCTCATGCATATTGTTAGTCGGCTCTGTTTGTTGAGGTCAGAAGAAAGAAGAAATCCAGACTCCATGCTTTAGCTGTTTCAGGCAGATGTTGCTACAGTAGCACTGCTGTGAAATCTTCACGCTGCCGAAGCTGACTGACATCACCGTACAGTATGAGCAGAGGCAAAAAAATGCGTACCATGTGTTCTGATCTGCTCATTCAAGTTTGAAGTGGACCACATACAAAAGTGACTCAGATCTGATTAAAAAAATATCAGATTTATGCGTTCAGACAGACCTTAAAAAACTGATCTGTGCCACATTACGGTAAAAAGTTTAGGAATTTAGTCACTTCAGAGTGGTACTTATTTTTACTGACCCTTTTTTTTTCGCTCCTCACTTGCCCTCCAACTTGCAATCTGATTGGTCGGGAGGTTAAATTCCAACAAAAAACACCAGTTGTGGAAGTTATAGACAAAGCTATTCTGGGTGTGAAATGGGATTCATGCAAAAGATCAATACTTTATTTTTATACACCGTGGTCTCTCCGTAAGCCGCAAAGATTGCCGGGATCTTGTTTACTGTCCCAGCTTAAGCTCCGTATTCACAGTTCAGCAGGGTTTGCTAGTACCCTTCAGAAAACGAGCCCAAAGTAGTAAAGTTCCTCAAGGATTTATGGGTCGGAAATGAGAACAAACAGTATGTATTATTTTAGCACACCACAGGTGATAACACACTCTCATGATTGCCTTCCCGTCTCTCCCTCTTTTTCCCCGTCTCCGTCTCCCTGTCTAGGTCCCTTATCGCAGCAGTAACTGTTGCCAGGGGGAGTGGAATAGGCATCACACAGGGAGCGTAGCGATGCACAGGGGTGACTTCGCACCAGAGCACACGCCTCTCGCGGTTCAGAAATACCAAGCAAGAGCGAAAATCATGCCAAGAGAGAACGCGAGAGAGGGAGAGAAAGAAAGGAAAGAAGGATGCGAGCATGTTATTTAGTCAGGCATTTGATTAATTTGATTCTTTATTCACAGTAACTACTCTGGCCCCCAAGGCATTTACCTGCTCTAATTTTAATCAAAGATTCTCAAAGGCAAATTAGTTTGTCTAGCAAGCGCGAGCGTGTCCGCTGGTGCATTTGTGATTAAATATTTTGGCATTGAATCTTTGAATATGGATGCCCTTACGGGAATGTGTTCGTATGAATATTATGCCCTACTGAATGCTCATCCTTGGCGAATAGCTGTATACTGTATTTCGCTCGCTCGCTCGCGCAGTGAAGGTGAAGGTTTGTCTGGGAAGAAAACTGGAAAAGGCCAAGTCGTCTCCACCCTCTTCCTCACAGTCATGCTTACTGAGGCAGAAACACATTCACACACGCACATGTGCACAAACACACACGCTCATACACACACACTCACGAACACATCCACAGCACCGTCTTTCGCCCTCAGGCTAAAACTCTGCAGGCTGTAAGATGCCTCTTGCCTCATATCTTCCCCCGACTTCTTTCATTTTAGCTGCTGAAAAGACACATGTGATGAAGGAGTGAAAAGAAGGACAACATTTGAAAAGATTAAAGTTTGGCCGGGTTTTTTTCTTCTTCTTCTTTTTCTACGTCTGTCTGAGAAGCGCATTCTTTTTTATCTCTGTCTGAATGAACGCCGGCCAAGACGCTTTTGTGATTGTGAGGGTTTAATGCATCTACATAGAGGCTTTAGCTCGAAGGCATTAGCGTGACAAAAGAGCATGCTGTAATGGAGAAAAATTCAATATCATAATGCATCTTTGCAAAAATGAGGGGCCTTTTTTATCTATGTCAGAATGCACTAAGTGCGCTAAAAATATCAATAGTTGTGCCTTTCAGCAGCTGTCATATATTCAATAAACAAAGCTGAATGAATTGCAATCGCAAGCTGGGCACAGGCTTCGAGAAATTACAAATTATAGGACTCTTAGTGCAGGTTCTCAGGGCTATGTATCTGTATATAAGTCTGATTCTTTCCCCGGAAATGCAGACACTTAGGCTTAATCACGTTCGCTGTTGCCAGACATTCAGCGTCCAAGGAGGTTGCGCAAAATCTTATTCGGTACTTCGACTTTTCTCCTGTCTTTTTCATCCTGCCAAATAACAACCAGCACTAAATTGATCTTACCACAGAGGTCCATATGTGTGGAATTATGGGGGATTCTGCGGGGTTTACTGATGGCCAGAATGTCGGCGGGTATTTGTTACAAACCTGCACAAAACCTCCAGGTTCCACTAATGAGCCGTTCCTCCTGTGTCAAAGAAAGGAAGCCAATTAGACAAAATAGCTTGGGTTTGTGCAGAGCTGATATGAATACCTCCAGGACACCGAGATCAAGTTCAGTAACTAAGATCTAACAGTTTGTACATTTATACGTGTTTATTTGCCAGATGCATTTTGAACATCAATTAGGCAGACCTCATGGGGGTAAATGGAGGGTTGCCAGAGTCACAGTTTGTATGCAAAATCAGGCTATATATAGAACAAACAAAAAATAAAAAACTACTTTTTTGGGGGGTCAAAAAGGTGTCATTTATGATAGTGATGGTGGGGGAATTGAATTGAATCTTATACATTTTGGAAAACCAAATCCATGGCAAACAAAGTGCAGACAGTGTGTCTGATATACAGTAGAACCATACTGTAATGTTTGGGACGGAGTAAGAGGGATTGTTCATTGTGCATGTTTCATTTTCATATGAAATGAAATAAAATTTTAATTATGTACTGTAGATTAAAGAAAAAGAATGGGAGCAAATGTTTTAAGCTACAAAGTGCCTGAAAATACAATTTAAAAATAGTTTGTTTATGTTACAACCGCAGCAGCAGCCTCATTTCCCCTCGCGTCTGTTCCAACCGCTCAGCATCACCAGTGTTCCAGTCAACGACTGATCTGTCGTCATCTGTACCTGTTTCTCACTGGTTCATGCCTTAAGTTAGATGATTTTTTGACACTCTTGAATGATTCATACTGTAGGTCACTATGCGGCTTAACAAACAGGAAACTGCTCAGGTACAGCGACCGGACTGAAAATGAGAGCCAAAAAAATGATAGCCAGAAAAGCCCTTCAGGAAGCCTGGAGAACTTTTTTGCAAGACTACATTAAAAAATGTAAGAAAGTTTGGCTCTTTGGAAATAATACATGAAGAAATCTGGGGTCTCTCAAAACTTTTGCGCAATACTGTCGAGAAATCATTAATCGATCAGTTGTTATTTACTGTGTAAATCATTTGGCTGCCAATTTTCTGTGTTAAAGTTGCTCAGAATTATGGCAATCCACACACCAAGATTTTTATTTTTAAGAACAGATCATATGCTCACTCACTCATCATCTACTGTATACTGCTTTATCCTGTATAGAGGATTTCAGGGGGGCTTGAGTCTATCCCAGGAAACCTAGGGCACAAGGCGGGGTACATCCTGGACAGGGTGCCAATCCATCGCAAGGCATAGATGGGTAATTTGGGAGGAAACCGGGGTACACGGACGAAAATCTACCAAGCCCAGGGAGAACACACACAAACTCTACGCACACAGAGGCGGGAATCGAACCCGGACCCTGGAGCTGCAAGGTGACAGTGCTAACCACTAAGCCACTGTGCCGCCCGTCACACAGTTTAAGAACTTTGAATATTTCTTAAAATGGCTGATTTTCAAGTTGAAAAAAAGGTAATTAATGCAAATCTTCGGATCAAGGCAAACCTAATTGTATATCATTATGAAAATGTCACTATGCTGAGCCTCTGTTGTACCCTCTCTTCTTAATGGAAGCGATTCATTTGCATATGGCCTTGACTCCATAGTTCACTTGCAGCACTCTATACCAGGTTACCACCTGCATCGGAGGCATCGTGAAGATCAGCAAAAATATATGGGACGCCATTATCAAATGCCCCATTTTTGTGCCTGTTGCATTGTCGGAAAAAATACGGTCCTATTTTCGCCCCTCATAGTAGTCGGTAAATATATTATAGTGTGTGATTTCAGAGCAACACCGGGAGCGACAGGAAGAGTAAATCACAAAGAAACTGAAATTCAGACTGGATGATTGAAAAAGACTAGTGGACACACAGGGGAAAGGGGATAAAGGACAAAGCTTGTGGGATTGATGTTTTTTCATCAACAGTGTGTGTTTAAGTCATATTAATTAGACACAGAGGGCGCCGTGTCTGGCTGATAACGACCAGAGAGATGAGGTGAATAGGGTAGAAGATTAATAATTTCTCCCGCTAGGTTGCTTTAGTTCTTCAATGACTGGATGTATTTGTGCCTGTGTGCTCAACAGTAGGGTCAAGCTCGTGTCTTTGCCAAATGTTTAACAGCCTTTCGGTCTAAATACTCATAATGTATTATGGTTATACAGGTTGGGTGAATGTATGCAGTATGTGTTGAACCTCTTTTGTTTTACTGTATTTACTCTCTTGATAGAGAGAATCAAGATAGAGAAATAAAAAAAATTAGATGTTATTTCAGTAGATGTTAGGGCTGTTATTTCATTGGGGAAAATATGAACGAATGCCAGTAAAAATATTCAGTTTAGTTTTTCTATATCCATTGGTGCAGGTAGCTTATTAGTTGCTTATCATCACTCATCATCTATATCGCTTAATCCTGTATTCAGGGTCACGGGGGGCCTGGAGCCTATCCCAGGAGACTTAGGGCACAAGGCACGGTCCACCCTGGACAGAGTATTCCATAATCCATCACAGGGCACACACACACACACTCATTCACACACTACAGCCAATTGGGGACGCCAACTAACCTAATCTACATGCCTTTGGACTGTGGGAGGAAACCGGAGTACCCGGGGGAAACCCACCAAGCACGGGGAGAACATGCAAACTCCATGCAATCGTACCTGGAGGTGCAAGGTGACAGTGCTAACCATATTAGTAGTTTATTTTAAAGTAAATTATCTTTTTTTTAAAAATCTGGCGTGTAACTGTTCATAACATCGCTTTTACTCACCATTTTGATTTCACTTATGGCGCAGGTTTAACTTCAGGTAGATATCTAAGTGCTGCCAACGTTTCATTAAATTCAGTCCAGCCAGTTTTGCGTGATGCTGTGACAAATTCTGGGTGGTCAGACATACATACATACAGACATACATACATGTACTGTACATACATACAGACAGAAAATTTTCTGGCAGAAAACGTTTCAGGTACTCAAATGTATAAGACATAAATATATCATCGGAGGAGTCCTGACCAACGTGCAGACAAGACCTTTCTTTTATTTATATAGATAGCAAAGCAGAGCTTCAGTCTCATCTCTTGGCACAATCTACTTTTATTCATTTGGCAGAGGTTTTTATCCAGTGAGACAGAAAATAATTTCAAGCATCTGTCTATCAAAGGCGAATGATACAAGTGGGCAGAATTAACTAGCCAGAAGATGGGCAAGATTGTTGAACAGAGCGAGCACATCATAATTGGTTTGATTTGGCATCAAACAGGCTAACAAGTGCTACAAAAGAAAAGTGTTTGTGGCATTTGGCAGATTAAATCCGATCAAGGCCACAGCCATCTTAGGCCAGGAGTCTAAGCAGGAGGGGTTGCTTACTCTTACTGTCAATCACAGCAACACTAGTCAGTCACGGGTGGATGTGAGCTCATAAATGTAGAAGGGAAGAGATTGGATTCAAGGTACATCAGTAGATATGCTAAAAAAAAAGTTACTCATATTCTAGACTGAGCTGTGGTTTGAATGTTCACTGGTGAGATTGTTTGGTTCACTTATGGTTTTTATTCTTCACATGGGAAATTTAGCTTGCAATAAAGTAAACAATAGTGCTGTTGGATGTTCGGCTTTGATTGGTCAGAAAGTGTTCATTATTTTTTCTTTAACACTAGGTCTGACTATTGCTGGCTGTAAGGTTTAATTTAATCCATTCAGTGTATTCTGTGGTGGTTTCTATGGTAACTAATTAGCCTGCACGTTGGAAAGTCACACAGACTGATTTTGTGAAGTTTTCTTAAAGAACATTTATTTATTTATTTTTTTTAGTGGAAAAGGAGTTCTGTAAACAGTCATGGGCAAAGCTGTACAGTACCTAGGATTTTTGTCTTATTAACCCTTAAACCTTAAGCGGCACAGATCTGTACCGGCAACTAAGCAAAGGTCAATGATGATTAAAATAAATAAATAAATAAATAAATAAATAAAAATAATAATATGAGTGTGTGTGTGTGTGTGTATAAGCTTCAGATGACAAACTGTGCGTTTGGGTTTTCAAATAGAATGAAAGTTCTATCTTTACTGTTATAACGTATAAATGTTACCGCTACAGAAATATGGGAATATTATTATTATTATTATTATAAATTTTTATTTAATTTTTAATATTATTATTATTATAGAAACAACTCAAAATCACCAGGAAAAACACACATTTATGTGTACTTCTGCCATTTCTTTGCCTGTGTGACCGTTTTATTTATTTATTTATTTATTTATTTATTTTGCTCGGTCATTTTTGTATAGTCAGTTAAAATGAAATTCAGAATTCAGTTTGTCATATTACCAGGTTGTGCTAAAATAAAAGATATATTACTCTATACTGTTTTACAATCCCGAGCCACTACTGTACATACAATCTGTTAATTAAAAAATCAACAAAACAAAACATTGGCTAAAGGATAGAAAGATAAAAAGAGAGACCGGCGAGGTGATGAGTGCAGAGGTACTGTAGCTAAAATAATAATGAAAACTAAACTCTAGCATGATAGTTAAATTCAAATTTTAAAAAATCTGTAATAATTTGCACAATAATTGCTGACCTACTGTATAAGAAGAGCAAAACACTCGAGGTTGTACAGTTATTGGAAAATAAGAGTTTAGGGATCGGTAGCTATCGCTTGAATTTCACCTTGACTTGTGACAGCTCCAGGCTGTAAAAAAAGATAAAGAAAAGAAAAGTAGAAAAGGTGAGTTTTGCTAGCTTCCTTTCTCACATCACATTTCTCAATTGATTTTCCATCTTTGACTCCTTGGGTATCATAGCGGGCTATAAAACCAAAGGTTAAATCTGTTATTGATCCACAGAAACAACTGTCAACAGTTCTTTGCACCTTTAATCGCCTTTAAAGTAGGAAGAAGAGAAAACTTCAGGGTGACACTGGGCATCTGTGGTGTTTCTGCCGAGATATGTGGACGTCTGAGTTTTTCAGGTGTTTCTCAAAGGTTGTAAAAGAAAGCTGCAAAGTGAACAAAGCTGCCGGGTCATTCCGTCATCACGGAAACCCCAAGGAGAAGGGTACCATTTAAGGGTACCTGGTTTAAGATGGGCACCATAGGATTTTGCAGAACATAAAAATTAGGATGGAACATCCTGTACCCATTTAGCTCATACACTCCTATTTATAAAGCTATCATACTGTAGCTATCTACGGCCAAAAGCCAAGGAAGAAAAATTGGCCATGCTATCTGAGTGGGAGAAATGGCATTACTGTATCTTCCCTGTCAATCACAGGAACACCGGTCAATCTTGGGCATTTGTCAGCTCATGCATGCGGAAGAGGACAGATAACGCTTTCCTAGTCTGAAAAGATACAGTACGTCTGAAGGGCTTTGCATGTCTTGAAGGAAGCATGTGTTTATTTAGTGTTTATATGTTGGCTGTCTTGTGACACAGTAGGGGATTGTTGGCTGTGAGTGGCAATTAGCGGGTGACCAAACTGGAAAGCAAACCTGGAAGAAATTCATTGCTTAGACAGACTCCTTTCATACATACAGTACAGGGGTCTGACGAGAAATCTCATAGGGAGCAGTTTTGGCGAGGAAATTGGCATACTCCTAGAGATGTCCTGGAACTCTTGGGCTCTTGTAACACTCACTTCAAACTCTCCAATCCTCTCTTCAATCTCGCCAATCTCGTCAAAAAGCTGCAGAATTATCGGACATGTCATATCTATATGAATGTAGACTATTCATGAGAAGAAGAAAAAAATCCACTCTCACTGCAATAGTAGTCTCACACCTGGGCACTCCTCAAAGTCGCCAGGGCTTAACCTGGTTTTTGATGATTTTGTGGATGCAGGGAAATTCGAAAAATGAAGAAATTCTTTACTGTGTCACTTGAAATACCCTCTGTGGCACTAGGGTTGTTTTCTCCTGTGTTGCTCGTGGCACTTTCGTCCAGCCCTACTGGTAGTCGCCGTACAGCAGTTTGTACAACCACTGGATTGGCGGATATTCCTTGTTTTTTCGCCGCTCACTCACCACACACCCGTAGAGATCTCCCAGTTATCATCAAAGCTCTCCTCAAATCCAAACCTCTGCTAGGTCATAATTATCTTTATAAGATTAGCAAGACTCATTTTTACCGCCACTTTGACTTCCATGTTTGTTTTGCAGGACTCTTTTGCTTTTCGACTGCGATCAGATTAGTCAGGAGATTCAGAAAAAGAAGACTGATATAACAGATTTTTTTTTTTTTGGAACATTTCATCTCGACATTTGAAAACTAAAAAAAATGCCTGTTTTGCAAACTTTTTCAAATGTTATTCAGGCCATACACATGAATCGGATTTTTGCAGTGCGAGCTTACTGTGGATTTCTAAAACAGCTTGAAAGCTTTCTGTGTTTGTAGAAACTGAGCCCACTTCATCCCTTTTGTACGGTCTGAGGCTCTGTAGACTGGTACGTTTGTGCTTTCTAGTCTAGGTCAAGTAATACGGAATTCAATTGTACACGATACGGAGGGATTTTGATATACAATATGAGTACAGAAAAACACAAGCATGCATACTGCACATGGATATACACAGAATGTTTGAATGGGAGTGAAGTGTGTGACATTAAAAGCTGTGACTTCTTGGATGGTCTGACTTGATGATGATGATGATGGTGATGATGATGATGATGATGGGATAGCAGGGTTGGATGAAGGTCAATTTCCTTTTTTTTTTTTTTTTAAATTTAATTTCATGCTACAGACACACATGTAAACTTGATGTTACAGGCAAAGACATACGCACACATAAGCACTCCTCATCTTGATCCATCTTTAATGGAGAACCACTTAAAGAGTAGTGGTAGGCTTGCACAAACATGCTTTTCACTCTAAGTTCACAGTTGGAGAGAATCAGAGAACATGCTAAAAAGCCTGTGCATGTCGTGCTCCACTTCACTTTGAATACCATTAGGATCCAGACTAAAGTAAAACAGATTACTTGCCATTTTATTAATCATGACCAGCCTATGGATCTTCCTTAGTTGAAAGTGTCTTAATCAGAATCTTAGTATTAGCTGTGTTGTAAGTCTCTAATACCAGTGTACAGCTGCTATTGTTTTTTTTTTTAGATTATTATTATTATTATTATTATTATTATTATTATTATATTATTATTATTGTAACATGCACACCTCATATAAAATAGATTTTTTTTCTTACATCACCCAAAATGTGTTAAATTATCACCCTGGATCCAGTCATTAACATCATTCCTGAAGATTGCACCATTTACTATTAGACTATGCTTTATGATTGGACTAAATTATATGACTGCAAATACAAAAACTGCAGTATTATGCTGCACAGATGTAACTCAACAACCTTAGAGTGTCAGCGAGAGAGAGAGAGAGAGAGCGAAAGAGAGAAAGTGGCACTGGAAATGGTAGCCATTTTGTGAACGTATCAGTATAATGGAGGTAAACTAGTCTTCCATTTCCTCAGGCATTATACCGCTCCCGGCTCCGGGAGCAGTCATTATCAACATCAAAACATGGTCTGTCCTAAAGCGTAGTTTTTTTTTTTTTTTGTTAAAGTAAGAGTGCATTTACAGTATGCTTTGGTTTGAACTAGGCATTGGAAAATCCATGCAATATCAGGATCTTAGGTATAATCAGTGCATCATGTTACAGAGTCTTCTTTCTGGAGTTAGCGCAAATATTTATTTATTTTACAAAGTGGATATCAGTTAGCTGTCAGAAGTGCTATTGGTTGGTACTGTATGTCTACCAACATGTACATACTGTACCTACATTATAGCTTCTGTGATACCAATTACTATTTTTTTCTCTCAGCACATATGGATATGGAACACAAAAGCTATAAAAACGTCTATAGGAGACCTGTATTTGGCGGCACGGTGGATTATCGGTTAGAACTGTTTCCTTGCACCTCCAGGGTCCCGCGTTGGGTCTATATGCATGGAGTCTACATGTTCACCCCGTGCTTGGTCAGTTTCCTCCAGGTACTCCTGGTTTCTCACACATTCCAAAGACATGCAGATTAGGCTGATTGCCATTCCCAATTAGCCTGTAGTGTGTGAGTGTTGACCAGAGGTCTTGCCATGGTTGTAAAAATGTGAATAAATACAATGGTCTCCATTGGCTTAGATACTATAGGTTCCCTGATGGATGTACAGTATGGAGACCTGTATTGGGATGACATACATAGAAGTTTTGAGAAAAGTGCCTTCTACCTACAGTATCATTACCTCTTTGATTAAGATCTCCTTGATAGATCCTTTTATGTACTAGAAAAGCAGGGAAGAATTTCTTAGCAGTTTTATTTTGAAATGTCACTGGCAACAATTTTCCATCCACACTTAACTATCGCGCTGATTGCACAGCAGGTATCAGGGTAGCCATGTAAGAATATGTAAGATTAAATCTTCAGGTCATCACGTACCTGTCAACCTGTCCACGTGTGTAGCCTCAGTTTGCAGTTTGTCCTAGGCTGATGGAAGTGGAACTCAATCATGTTTTCTCAAATTGCACTGTAAGCCCATCCATGTCAAGATTCCAGCTTTAGCTTTTTTTATTTAGGCTTTTGCATCCAGAGCGACTTAGAAAAGTGCTTTGAAGTTCCCATAATTGGATTGATCGTTACACTGGGTTACTCGGTTACTAAGTACCATCAGTCAAACACTGTTGGGAAGGATGGGGGGTATATTAGCCCAAGCACTGAGGAAACAGATACATCTTAAGTCATAGATTAAGGCAAAGATTGCCAGAGACTCAGCTGTGTGGATATCTAGAGGAAGTTCATTCTGTCACCTAAGTGCCAGAACAGTAAAGGGTCTAGATGCATGTCCTCCTCAATCTCTGAGAGATGGTGGGACCAGCTGACAGTGCTGGAGGATCAGAGGGAACGTGGTGTGATTAGAGCTAAAAGGGTATGTGGGTGCTGGGCCATTTTTAGCTTTGTAGGCAAGCATCAGTGTTTTGAATTTGATGCGAGCAGAAACAGGAAGCCAGTGCAGGGAGCGGAGAGGTAGGGTGGTGTGGGAGAACTTGAAAATTAGATGTGCAGCTGCATTGCCACTGTAGACCTGCCAGAAGTAGGTTGCAGTAGCCCAGTCTTGAAATAACAAGGGACTGAACAAGCACCTGAGTAGCCTGTGGAGAAAGAAAGTGTGGGGGAAATGACAGTTAATAGTCCATTCATTAATTCATTCATTTTCTATACCACTTGACTTGTTACAGGGTCACCTACAAGTAACTTATCCCCAGGAGACATCATGCAGGATCATCCTGGACAGGGTGACAAACCATCACACCACACACACACACTCTCACTATGGGCAATTTGGGAAAGTAAATTGCATGTCATTGAGTGTGGAAGGAAACCGGAGTACCCGAAGGAAACCCACCAGAACATGCAAACCTCATGGACACAGACCCAAGGCAGGAATCGAACCCCCGAAATCGAAGGAGCAAGGCCATAGTTCTAACTATCACGCCACCGTGCCGTCTCATTATAATAATAATAATATTTGCTCTGAATATTAACCAAAACCTGTGATTTGTATTTGCATAAATTTACCAGTTATGTTGCTCTCATCTGATTGCAGACTGTATTACTGTATTAGTGCTAAATGAACATGGTATCTTTGTTCCTACTAACGCATCTCTTGAGTGAATATCGTCCACCCCAGGACCAGTTACAGTGTGTTTAAAATAGTCTTTATATACTAACTTGCTTGAGATGGTAATTGTCAACTCTATAGGAATGTTGCCAATAGAACAGACCAAGCAGATCAGTGGCATGTTTCCAAAAGGTAAAAACAGGAAAGCATGAGGCCTTAGTGCGCTCGATTTGTGTTTCCCTTGGTCGATAGTGCAGCCTTCCTCCCTTATTTCTTGGTGTCTTTCTTCTTCAGAACCACACACACACACACACACACACACACACACACACACACACACACACACACACACATACACACACACACACATACACACACACATACACACACACACGCACACACACGCACACGTACACACACGCACACGTACACACACACACACACACACACACACACACACACACACACACACACATGCTCAGGCTGTGTTTCTCTGCTTCCTTCATTGCCTTGCTCCCTTGCAGTGGGGTGGGAGAGCTATAAATTAAAGTGGGGAATTACTGCTAACTGTTGGAATAAATTAGAGCGCTTTTGCATCTGTAAACACAGTCTGACTGCCTAATTACTGCACACTCCCACTGTGAGTCGGAGAGAGAGAGAGAGAGAGAGAGAGAGAGAGAGAGAGAGAGAGAGAAAGATGGGTAGGCTATAAACATGAGGAAGAGGACAGATAGTCAGAGTAGATTGAGGAAGTGAGGTGTTAAAAGAATAGTAAGAGTGATTAAGAGATGAGGTAAAGGAGGCAGAGAGTGAATTAGAGCTGTAAAACCTATAAAGACGGCTTGAAGTGTGCTTTAGTTTATGGCTCCAGACCAGCTGTCTTGGAAATGCCATGTGTGTATTTTAGAATGCAAATGGTTTGTTGACAGCTGTATTAGCATATACTGTAGATACAAGAACATGCGCTGTATGTCTGGGAGTTGGTGCATGTTATAGCTGAAGCTTTTAAGTCATCAACCTGTTAGTAAATAATTGTTTTTATCTTATTCATTTAAGTAAAATGTAAATAAAATTATACTATAGCAATACTAAGCACCGCCTTTCTGCTTCCACAGGATTTAAAATGTAATTTGCAGCCAGATGCTGTTAATCATCTGCCCTTGATAAATTATTCCTCAGCAGGTGTGCAGACCTCTATAAAAGCAGAGGTTTTGGCAGTTTGCTGGTCTGGAGCATTCAGGTATGTGTTAGCACAATGCCAAGAGGGAAAGAAACAATTGTTGCTGCACATTAATCTGGAAAGTGTTTTAAAACCTATTGCAAACAATCTGGATTTCAACATTGTACAGTGAAATAGATTATTCACAAGTGGAAAGCATTCAAGAGAGTAGCCAGGAGTGGACGTCCCAACACATTCACCTGAAGATCAGACAGTCAATGATCAGATAAATATGAAAAAAGAAAAAAAAAAAACAAGCGCTTCATCTTTGACTTTACAGGCCTCACTAAACATGTTAAATGTCCGTGGCAGCACAATTAGAAGAAGACTGAACAAGTAAGGTTTTTTTTGGAAGGTTTTCCAGGGGAAAGCCTCTTCGGTCTAAAAAGAACATGAAAGCACAAATGAGGTTCGCAAAACAACAAAGCACAAGCCTGAAACAAAACACAAGAACAGGACAGATAAAACCTAAGTGGAGTTGTTTGTGAAAAACCAAAAAGCATTTGAGCAGAAACAGCTCATACCCACCGTCAAGCACATCTGGGGAGGGGTGAGGGTTTGGGCTCGTTTTGCAGCCACAGGACCTGGGTACCTTGCAGTCAATAAGTCAACCATGAACTCCTCTGGCTACTAATTCTAGAGGCGAATGTGAGGCCATCTGTCAGGACCTTGGTCGAAATAATGGCTGAAGAAAAGAATGGTTTTGTAACCGTCTAGTCAAAGTCCAAACCTCAACCTCAACTGAAATGCTGTGGTGGTACCTTAACAGAGCTGTACAGAAGCAAATGCCCAAAAGCCTGAATGAACTGAAGACATGTTCTAGAAGAAGAATGGGCCAAAATTCCTCCCCAATGATGTGATAAATTACTTCAAGTTAATGCTGTTAAAGGAGGATCTACAAGCTATTTGAATCATGGAGGTACTAAGTATTGCCCCAAAAGAAAAAGCACCCAAAAGCACCCATGTGCGTTTATTATTCATTTTTATTATTAAAATGAATAATTATTATGTTAAATAATTACATGTTAATGGAGCATTCTTCTCTGCCTAACTTTAAGGGGGGTGGCGCCCCTGCGGCCCGTATTGACCGGCCGCCACTGGTATGGATTGTTGCAAAACAATTACCTCTATACTGGAAGTATTTAGATGGTGGACTGAAGGAATTGTGCAGGCCATGGGGGGTAAGTTTGAGGCAGTTAGCATTTGCACATTTGAACTCCTTACTACTAACTGACACTTTCTGAAATTTCTGTTGGAAACTATCTTAATGCCCCCACCCTGTTACTTGAAAGGTGAACTGATGTCATAATAAATGCTAATCAAATTCTAATCAAATTAGTTCTCATGGGGAAAAATATAGTGTTTCCTTTTCAGACATGACTTCAAGTAGAATCATTTTACAACCATTAAAAAAAACACATGTCTTTCTAAGAGTGCAGCTACATTAACTTCACTCTAACCATTCAAAGAATCCTCGGGCGCCTGAAAGGTTTCTTCATCTGTCCTTTATGGGACACCTTAAAAGGTTCTTAGTAACCCCTTTTTGTGGGTTCTCTTTTATTTTCCAGGTAGAACTTCTTTAGAAAAGATCAAACCATAAACCATCTAAAGAATTCTTGAACAGGCAACGTAGAGCTGCAATTCCGAAGACAGTATTGTAACAAAACTTTGATTTATGAATTCTGTGCAGATTAACTATGATGTGCTGAAGCAATGGATCCAAATTATTGCCTCCAGTGAACCCATTACTATCACAGGATTAGTATCTACCTTTGTTGAGCCCGAAAAGAAAAAAAGCCACAGTCTTACAGTAGACTGTGTGGTGTAGATTGTATATCTTAGCTGTATATCCTTATTGCGAATGCAGGGTGCGATTGTAGAAATGGCAACATTGTGGTTTGCCTCAGATGTGTTTTCATGACTGGTTTTAAAAGTACACTTTGGCAGGCAGTTGCTTTCCCCTTAGTACTGCAGACACCCATGCTGGCTACCAAGAGGTAGTGTAATAAACACTTAGTGTTAGAACACTTGTGACAATGAGTGATGCATATAGTTTAATGCCCCAGTGCTGTTAACATCTATTATAACCACATGGATTAGTAGCCACGCCAACTTAGCATTTCTAGCTTTTGTCTTGGTTTCCATTGTTTCTAATCAAAGTCACCTTAGAAAGGTAAAAAGTTTTTTGCAATCAACATACACATTTTATTTGGCCATATATCGTGTCAGCTAAGTTACATCCATGCAGGCTAATAAGCGATGAAACAATTGAAGTCGTAGTTACAACGGTTATTCTGGGTCAACATGATGACCTCTCAAAGCTGAAGAGCATCAAGGCAATCAGACAAGGAACACTACAGTATCATTCTCAGAACGCCCAATCAGCAATCAGCTCAAGCAGAGAATTCAAATTGAGACAATAAATCAGTGAGGAGAGCGTGAGAGAGATAGGAAGAGAGAGAGAGAGAGAGAGAGAGAGAGAGAGAGTCTCAACGAATCAGTCTATGTATTGTGGAAGTCGAATTTACTCAAGTGATTGTAGGATGAAAACCTTGACTGAAGACCTGATGAGAGAGGAATGAGTAAGCAGAAGGAGAAGGAGGCAGCAGATGGAGGACAAGAGAAAGAAAAGAGGCCGATTAAAGGTGTTGGGTAGATATATTAGTACTCTTATCAGTGATTTCTTGATTTAGAGGCCAAACAGTGAACAGAATGAGTTAGAGCACAGAGAGATGATGCCAGGGAGGGGGCACTGGGGCTATGGGGAACACAATCCTTCTGGTGTCATGGCCCACACCTTCTGTTTTTTCCTCTCTTTCTCTCTTTCACTCACACACACACACACACACACACACACACACACACACACACACACACACACACACACACACACTTCTCATTAACACATGCAAACAGCCCTAACGCTAACTCGACAACACACTAACAAGACTCAGAGGTCTGCACAACAAGTTGTGATAAGACACATTTGCATCACATACCCCAAGATGGAGGAAGACATATGGCAGGGTGAACACACACTTTCACATCTCAGTTCATTTAGTCCTGTCAGGAAGTTACAGTACATATGGTGTAATACTCAGACAGTTTAGTTTTAAACTGATCAAGCTTATCGGTGCAACAGTTTCTCTAACAAATAGCCTGGTTAATATGTGTAGCATGAACAAACCTGAAAGGATAAGCTGTTTTTAGGTAGGTCTGATATTCGACTGCTTTACGCTCATGTTAAGAAGGTTCAATCCCATGGACCTGTAGAGTGTCTATAAAATGACTGACAGGAGGTGTGTCCAACCTATCTAAATGTTAAAAGGATTAATCTTACCTACTACACCTTTTGCTCAACTCTTACTACAACACTGAAAAAGACTGAAAGGAAATTCAGGTTCATTTATTCATCCATCCATCTTACAATGGTTTTCTTTCAAATAGATCACATTGCATTCTTTCTTTCTTTTTCTCTTTCTTTCTTATACTGGTACTCCTTACTCCTATGATTTGTCTATCTTTTTTCCTGTTAATGGATAGATCTATCTATCTATCTATCCATCTATCAATCTATCTATCTATCTATCTATCTATCTATCTATCTATCTATCTATCTATCTATCTATCTATCTATCTGTCTATCTTCTCTTCCAATTGTTTTCTTTCAAATAGATCCCATTGCATTCATTCATTCATTCATTCGTTCATTCATTCAAACATCCATTCATTCATTCATTCATTTTTTTTATAACACAGATTCATCAGTTCAACCTATAATTATGTTCATAGTGGACAATGTATATTTGGTTCAGGGAAAAATATATAAATTAACAGTGAGTCACCGTCATTATCTGACCTACTTAACCTGACCTAAAACGCTTCTCTGATTGCTTGCTTTGTGCAAATGCTGGCTTGTGATTGGAGCAGAAAACGGAGCCCCTGTGTTCTGTTCAATCAGTCAACACAATTATGGCACATCTGTTTGGGTAGGTAGGAAGTCCCTGGACAGGAGCCACACTCATTAATATCAATCTCATTATTGCGAGAAATGGCTCCATTTTGCGCAGGCCCAAGTGCAGAGACTCAAATAATTTATAAAGTGCACTGTTTAGTCTCACTGTGAAAGCTGAAAAATTATTCTCGTAGGTAAATGGTTAATGTCGGTGCTCCAGGGACCAAATCAGTTCTGGGCTTTTAATGACAGGTCAATTTTTCTAACAGCTATGAGTATTTGCCTATAAATGCTGAATACATTAGTTATCTTGGCACCAGTGGTATAAATAAACGGAGCTGTATTATTTGGGAAAGATGTTATTTAAATAGTTAATAACAAATGTTTCCTTGATTATGACATGTTTCTTCAAGAGTTCTGATTATATATATATATATATATATATATATATATATATATATATATATATATATATATATATATATATAAATGGATAAAATTCAGTTTTCAGTGTTATGATTTGTCAGATTGGAGCTCCACTTTTTTTTTTTAGTGTCTCAGTTAAAATTATCACTAAGCACTTCCCTTTTCTTTTTTTCTGACAGAAGGAAACACACTGCAGGAGAGGGGGAAATGATAAAAAGAGCCATTGAAGGGTATATGACCTGAATATGCACCTGAATCTACTTGACTAATAAGCCTTTCATTAAATGAAATGTGAAGAATAGGATTGGATAACGTCTACTTTAATATAACCAGCTGATTTGATTTAGATGATCTAATCCAGATCTCATTTCATATTAAATGAAATGAAATTAAAACGTAGTTGCAAAGTAGAGCATGTTAAGATCTCCAAAAAGTCCCGGATGCTGAAAAAAAGCATCATACCGTACCATGATGTCACTCAATATGATGTCACTCAAGAAGTTATTAACCACTTTTCGGCATAAGTTTCGGCATAAAGGAATTGCCACGGCTGAAGCGTTTGAGATGTCAAACATCCCTTCGCAATTTTGCAACTTTACTGTCTTGAGATCATATTGGCCTAAATTGGTGGCGATCATATGACTCCCCAGGAGAAGTATATCAAATTTCTTTGATTGAGTTCGGGCCATGACATGCATAGCAAAATATGATGTTCAACTCAATGAGATCTAAATGTGTACTGGGTTTTGCTTGTATACGTGCAAGTGTGTATGAACTACACTGTAAACCCTAATGCTCAAAGTAATTAAACACATTGAGTACTGTTAACTTAATAATTGCAATTAGGTCAAATTAATAGACCTTTTTGAGTATTCAGAACTTTTTGGCATTTATGAGGTTGTAGAAATGAACCTTTTCAAGTTAGCTGAACAAATTTGATATTTTATGTAATCGTAAGTACTTAAGTAACCAATATAAAATCTATAGAGCACTCGTGGCCCAGTGGTAAGTGTTTTGCCTGCCATGTGGAAGACCTGGGTTCAATTCCTGGCCTGGATGGTCTGCAATTGTTTTTTGATTTGCACAAGTTCAACAAACTCAAAAATTGATAGTTCTGTTTACTTAAAATTGGAAGCAGACAAAAAATTATGTAATTGATTACCTCAAATATTTTGAGTTTTGCCAGCTTAACCGGGTTAACAGTGTATGTAGCAAAATCTGGTATGAAGGCCCCTTGCCACGTCCAGGGCCCAGCCACTCACGTGCCCTAATGGGAGCAGAGTACAACGTGTGTGCTGATTGTCTTGACTTTTTGCTCATGTTAAGACCTCCAAAAAAGCCTCAGATGCTGGAACAAACACTGCTTGGGCTCTAATTAAAATAAAAGATGTAGATTAAATTAAAGAAACTGGAACAATCAATTTACCAGTCAAAAGTTTGGATGCACCTTCTAATTTCATGGTCTTTCCTGATTTTATATCTTTCCACAGTGTAAAACAATACTGAAGGCATCCAAAATATGCAGCAGAGGTAAGTTCTGATCTTGCTTTCCTGGTATGGTCTTCATGAGAGCCAGTTTCATGATGGTGCTTGATGGGTCTTGCAAATGCACTTGACATAATACTGTTCTTGCAAGAACAATTCCAGAACAGCTGACCCTCATGTTTTAAAATAACCACTGACCGTTGTTGTTGTCCTTAACTTCCTAAAGTCATATGTGTTATTTCATAGTTTTGAAATCATCAGTGTTGTTATAGCCTAAATCCTGGCAGTGCCATCTTGGAATATGCCCTTGCCATCAGGGAAGAAAAAAAAAGATTGATGGAAAAAACTTCATTAAGTAAATTCAGGTCTACTGTAGACTCATCAGACCCCATGACCTTTTCCCAATGCTCCACACTCCATTCTTTATACTCCCTAGCAAAGCAAAGCCCTCTTTTCTGATTCGCCTCAATAATACTGTAAGTGGTTTTTATTAAGGCTACACAGCTGTTTAGTCCCAATCCCGTGAGTTTTCTTTGAATTGTGCATGCAGAAATGCTCTTAGTTTCAATTAATTAAGATCCTTAATTTTTTTTCCGACCATATTTTTTCCTTAGAGAAAATGATTCACCACTATCCTTCCAGGTTTTTTTTTTTTTTTTGGTTTTCATCTTCTCAAACATCTTTGCCACAACCACAGGATATACATATGACATCGTTGTTTAAGGAATGAGAACCTCCTCAGTGCATCAGTTAGGGTTAAATTACTTGTTCCCAGCTGAACCATATTAATCACTGCAGTAATTAACGAATGGAAGGCTCTTAACTGTTATTAGCTTAGTTAAATGCAAGTGGTGACTTATTTTCTGGCTGGGTAGTGTATATTGGTATAATCTTTCAATAACACACCTCCGACTACACAAGTGAATGACTTAACAAATAAGTGGCAAAATAGAAGCTTATATGAGCAAGAAATGGTTGACTCTATAAAAAAAAAAAATTAAAAAAAAATCGGGTACTGAATGCTAATGTGCTGGTGCAAAGGTAGCACTGGTCAGACAAGCAAATTGAGCTTTTACGTTATTATACGAAATTACTCTCAAATACTTGATCATTAAATGAATCTACTTCACACAGGTTCCTTACCACTTATATCACTTGAATGTCAATGTTTTGGCACCCACTTGTTAGCTCTTCTTCAAAGACCTTTTCAAAACACAAATCGGAACACTTGAACCGCTTGGCATTCACTCGGGCTGGTGAAGAAGAAAGAGCATTTCTGTTACACATTAAGATAATGTCAAGCTCTAGTACTTGCCTGAATGGTCGATTTACAAGTGCAGCAATATAAATACCAAGAAATTCTCATGATATAAAGAGTTATCTTGACAATATATGCGGTCTAAGGATAGATTGATGGCTAGATGGTGTGTCAGATAAGCGAACTGATGGATGGGTGAAGGATTGGATGGATGGATTGTCATGTAAAACGATGAGCTTTCAGTTGAATTCATGGGATTTTGGGTAAATTCTGATGGACAAGTAGATAAATGGGGATAAATAAAGGAATGGAAGGATGGCCTGCAGAGAATAGCAAAGGATAAAATATGTAGGTAAATGCATGAATTGTTGGATGAAGGGGTGAAAAGACACACGTATGGATCAGCTGATGGGTGAATAATCAATAGCCTGTCAGATGCAAAGGATTGAATATGTAGAGTGGTTAAGTAGATGGAGGGACAGACGTTTTGTCAGATCACTGAATGAAAAATGGATGAGTTGGAAACTGGATGGATGAATAGTGGATGAATGAATGGATGGAAACAATAAAATGGACTGTCAGATTGAAGCATGAATAATTCATAATTTTGTGACTGGATGAATGGATGAATGAACCATTGGATGAATAATGGATGGATGGATCAATTTGTGAATAATGTATGAACTGGTGACTGAGTAGATGAGTGGATGGATAGATGGATGGATGAATGCATGGAGAGTCTGCCAGATCACACATTGAGTAGATGCAGTTTTAACAGTGGCATCAGTGATGGAAAGATGGATGGATAAATTAACCGTCCATCGATTATAAAGACTATAAAAAATGGATGACTTATTATAATGGAAGGACGGATATGTAAATGAAAACCAGTGGATTAAATTTCTGTAACTAATATGCAACAAACCACATAAAAAATGAAATTTGCGAGCAAGCAGATTCAAGTAGGCTGAAAACAGAGACGAGATTATCACATTATCTGAAATAAATGATGCCTGTTAGATCACCATACATTCTAAACTTTCCATGGATGAAAGCAATGAATTAAATTCATCTTAATCTTATGGTGATGTTTGGAACCAACAACAAAAATAGTTTTTTTTTTTTTTTTTTTCAGTTTGATGTAGCGTGAAAGAGGTCGAGCAGACCCGCTGCAGCTCTCAGCACATCTGTTAAATTTGGTGTGACAAGCCATGTGTCTGTATTGGCAAACAAGGCACTGCTAAGGAATACAAATGTGCTTTTGTAACAAACCAGGAAAGAAAAGAAATAAAGAAAGAGCAGAGGAAAACAGAATGTTTTTTGGGTGAGTTGGAAATACCCGCAAAGCTTGATGGCTGGTTATGAGTTATCACGCGGCGAAGCACTGTGCTCTGAGTCAGCATGGAAAATACAATGAATATTTCCGTGCAAACACTATGCATGTTGTAGAATTTGCTGATGCCTGACTCTGGGAATCCACGTTCATACATTCAAATTCATCTACAACCACACACACACACACACACACACACACACACACACACACACACACACACACACACACACACACACACACACGAAAAAAGTCCATTTTGTGTGTATTTATAAAATATGATGCCATGGCACCTTCTGGCTTTTTCCAATTGCTCCCTGCCACATGGTCCATCTTCACAGTCAGCATATGCAGATGCACACACACAACGCACTGGAGTGTGATTATTCTAACTCCAAGAGCCAAAACACCCCCATGCTGACAGCTGATCTGCATAAAGCCCTCTCGGGGTCAACGTGAAAGCGAGCGACTCCCTGCGAGAAGGAGACACAGAGCGGGAGACGAGCTTTCCTGACAGAATCTATTACTGTGAGCGCCGTCGCCCTCCGTTTGGTGCCCGAGCCTAATTATGACTCTTTCTCTCCCGCGGGAAGAGGTGTGAGAGTCCCCTTGAGACTTGCCTCAGGGTTCAGCTGCTTTTGCACTCTGCATAGTGAGCCATTTTTTATAAGGATTGCAATGACCCAATGACAAGAGAGAGAGAAAAATCTGTTTGCAGTGCCTCATGTCATTTTTTTTTTCCCTCTCAACTTTCTTGCCAGATTTCACCTCCTTTTATTAACAGAGCAACCGACCATGATACTGTATGTTGGCATAACATTTGGGGAAGAATGGAAGTAGGCGATGCTTAGCCTGGTATCACCATTCAAAAAAAGCAACAACAGGCATTGTATATGGGTTTGCAGTTTTCTTCCAGCGTTGCCGCCAGTGCGAGTGCTTTGCAGAGAGAGATCTGCTGTGCTTTTCTGATGGATTGTGGGTCTGGTAACAAGTCGATAACAAGATGAAGAACCATCAATAATACTTGTGAAATGTAAAAGCAACAGCAGCGGCTCCTCTCAGAGATTTTTTTTCTTCGTTCGTGTCTATTGGCTAAAATTCAAACTGCGCGAAACAGATTGAATTGCAGGATGGTTTTGGAGGCTTGGCATTTTTAGATGTTGGTGTTGATTGCGGTATGGGGATAGAAATAGGGTTAGGGGATAGAGGCGCCTAGACAAAAAGCAATAGGGTGACCTCTCACTTAATTTAACCAGAAAAAATAACCTCCATCTGCTATCTGCTAGCCCTCAGGCCTAGTCTGCCCTTAGCTCGGGTCACTGGTACAGTAATCATCTGGCTAATAGGTATTGACTCTCAACTCATTTCTAGGCGGCCATAGACTATACAGGAACCGCGGCTCCGCATTGCATCCCTTCCCTCCATAATAACCGGCTCTGCTCTTTGCTTTGACTATTTCTGTGAGCGCATGATAACGGTGGGTATGGTAATTTCAACCTGTAGTCATGTATGCTTGAATAAACTCATGTCGAAGAGTAAAACGGAGAGGGGGAGAGAGTTCTTCATGCACAGTGACACTGCTTTGGAGAAATAACAGAAAATGCTGCCACAGGCCCAAACTTAGTCCCAACTCCCAAATCTGATATGCCTAGCAGTGTTCTGAAAATTCTCAGAGGACATCCAGGTAGACTAATATCTAGAATCTGGGTTGTCTGACATTTCTTTTTAAAATCCGTTTTTTTTCTTCTTCTTCTTGCCAGGAAACATAAATCCAGATGTAGATTTAGATCTCTAATAAAGAGGCCAGAGATGACAATGAAAAGGAGAAAGAAACCAGACTCCTCTGAGAGTGGGGGTTATAAATCAGTACTCTTCAACTGTTGTATACTACAAAGACAAACAGTACTAAGGGTATTGAAAAGATGCTCAATATGAGTAGATTGCGAATAAGGGTTCTGTTCTGGCTCTTATGTACTGTTGGAGTCTGAAACACCTTATCCACTGAGGCTTGGACATATTGCAGATCTCATTACTCAGGATGTTTATTCTTACATTGTAATACTGACACCACTGCACAAGACTCCGGTTACCATAGTGAAAATCAAATCACATGTGTACCATGGTAAAATAAGGGCAGAAATAAACAAGTTCTCTCTCTCTCTCTCTCTCTCTCTCTCTCTCTCTCTCTGTATGCTCTCTCTATCCTGATGCCTGATGTGATGCCTATCCCTGACACACTTCTACTGCTGTGGCTTCTTTAGCCCTCAGGACCTGCCTGATTCATCCCGTTGCTCTACTTCTGCTTGAAAAAGTAGTTCTGCACTTTTCACTCACCTTCTGCTGTTGTGGAAGGTCCTACACGACTACCATATGAATTTCACAAATAAAAATAACCCTGGACACTTTCACCTGGATATTGTAGGTTTATAGTCAGAAAGACTGCCATGAGCTGTATTTATAATATTCTCATATTGAACGTCCAACATTTTGAGTACTGTTTGTCTTTACTCTTCCACACATGTATATACAATCCATCCATCCATCCATCCATCCATCCATCCATCCATCCAGGAACCTCTGTAGTACAACTAAGGACCGTGAAAGCCATTGTATTTATTCCCATTTTTACAACTGTTGTAGGATTCCTATCAACACATTACAGGCAATTTGGAAACGCCAATTAGCCGTAATCTGCATGTCTTTGGACTGTGGGAGGAAACTGGAGTACCCGGAGGAAACCCACCAAGCATGGGGAAAACACCTAAGCTCCATGCACACAGACCCCGAGGCAAGAATCGAACCTTGACCCTGGAGGTGCAAGTTGTCAATGCGAACCACTTAGTCAAGGGCTGCCTGCACACTGTAAAAAATAAATTGTAAATCTTGCGGTAAAAAAAAACAGCAGCTGTGGTTTTACCATAAAAAAGTACGGTAGCACTGTTATTGCACTGTAAAAAAATAAACTGTAAATTTTACGATTAAAAAAACAGCAGCTGTGGTTGCCAAAAGTTTACCATGAAAAATACCATAGCAACATTTTTGGTTGTACGGGATTGCATTTATTATACTGTATATTTTACGGATTTTTATTTATTTATTTATTTTTTTCAAGCCTGCTAATCAAACCCAGGCCCTGGAGATGCAAGGCGACATTGCAAACCACTACACTACTGTGCATGCTACACAATTTGTTTGTTGTTGTTGGACTTGCTCAGTTTCTCTGTGTCCCCCGCACGACTTCCAACAACAACATTTGTGTAGTAACATTTGTGCAGTGCAATAACGTATTTCTTTCAGGGAGAACATGCAAACTCCATGCGTACAGACTCTGAGGTGGAAATAGAACCCTTGACCCTGGAGGTACAATGTGACAGTGCTAACCACTAAGCCACCATGTGAATTAAGGACTGTAAAGCGTAATTGTTAACACTTATGGCTGGTGAAATGGAAAGTAGTTAAGCAAAGACAAGAGGGACAGAAGCAGAATAGGGAAGAATACGTGGCCTGAAAGAGGAAAAGGAATCACTGTGCAACTCCAAACAAAGGATAGATTTGTCACAGCAGGGGGTTCCTCCTACTCTGTCTTGTCTAGGATGTTCTAGTATGTGATTTGAATGAAGTTTTTTGACCTGCTCCAGCAGCAATATATCCACACCTTTTTTTCCCCCTTCTCTAGCAATGTCTGAGGTACTTTTTCTTAAATGCTCCAATGACTGTGCATTGTGCTGTTGTGAACCCGTGGTGTTTTAGATTAATTCCACAAACATGCATAAGCTACTAGTAGTTTAATGTCTAATTTTAGTGTGTAAATTAAAGCAATATTTGTTGTCTGTTTCTTGATAGAGGGAAACACAATTTTGGATTTGTATGTGTTAGAAAGAAAGAAAACCTATAATTATACAGTATACATACATATATATAGTCGACTCTACCTACCATTTCTTATTATAAAATTTTAATAAACCAAATATGTCATTATTAGTCCAGAGATAGCTCGGAGATTAGGGCATTGGACTACTGATCGGATCATCCCAGATTCAAACACCAGCACCATTAAGTTGGCCCTTGAGCAAGGCCCTTAACCCTCAACTGCTTAGATGTATAGTGAACCCTGGATAAAGGTGTATGCCATATGCTGTAAATGCAATTTCTGCATATACTATATACTCATTTCAAGCTTAAAATGTTGCATACCTTTGTGTATTTTTGAGCATTTCAAGAAAGTAACAAAATGCTCATAAAATAAGTAATTTTTTAAAAACATGTAAAAGCATCTATTATGGGTGAATAATCTTATTTTTTATATAAAATAATTCAAAAAATAATTATTCTTTTATGGAATTCTAGCAAGCCAGTACATTAAATAACAATGTATAATATAATTGCTAGGAGCACACAGTAATTGGTAAATTGTGTGTAAAATGTCTTCATTTACATAAGTTTTCTACTGATTACTGCAGCGTCACTGAGCATTCCGAATACGAAACCGAACAGACTGATATTGCCCGTTTGTTTTAAGTTTTAAACAAAGTTTAGTGGATTTTAAACCCATTCAGCTACAGGAACATTTGTCTGGTTAAGGCTGATACTGGGCAATTAGGTGTGACTCATTCAATGGGTTTGAAATCAGGGGCTTTCATGCTGCTCTCTGTGCACCACATTTGTTGGAACCTTATTCAGTAAGACGAAGTAGAAAACAAACTACACTGTCATTGAGTGCTGTAGTGTTATGCTTTGACACCGATTCAATTTTATTTCGATGGACATGGTGTGTAATATCTAGCGGCTATAACTGTCAATGCTACAAAGCAGCTTTATAGAAATTCAGGTCTGATCTAGATCCCTATGGAGCAATCAGTGTAAGCAAGTAAAGGTTCTTGAGATGGCATGAGGAAAAAACATTATAAGTAACCAAATTCAAAGAGAAAAAAATATCAGCAAAATCCCAGTATGTGTTGAAAAACACATACTGGGATTTTGCTAACATTTACTTATTAGCATAAGATTTGTGTGGTTGAATCTTCCCTGGACCAAATGTGTCAAAATTATATTGGATATTACACCACTGGAACTAGGGGGGCCTTACTCTAAACCATGAAAAACTGTCCCAGACAGTCGTGTGCACAGATATGTAGACCCAAGGGAGGCCTTGAGCTCCTGCCCTTTAGCCCTCAGACTGTACAAGGACCTCTTAGCTGGCTCATGTGATAATTGTATTTTATATAGCTGGTTCAAAGAGCAGGGATGAGCACCTGGAGTGCAGCCGTGAGCCATGCAGCTGAAATCTCACCCCCATGGTGCTTGTACACAATCCACTTTGGCAAAGCATAATTGGCTTAGCCACGGTGTAGACATCCTGGACTTTAGGTTTCCAATAGCTTCATAAGTCTTAAGCAATCCGTCTGGAATAAAATTGTGTGTGTGTGTGGATATTTCGCCTCAGTTCACACTTTTCTGCACTGTTTAATTACAAAATCAGATTCAAGGATTTGTTTTATTGTTGCTATATTAAAAGACATATTAATTTATGCTAAATGAATACGATTGACTATAAGTGCATCTATAGGGTAGCGTAATCCAATGCATAGTATCTAGCTATGTATTAATCATTAAGAGAAGAGTAATTAACATTATTCTCTTTGCCATGCATGATGATGTAACATATTGGCTCATATGACAGTATAATTAAGTAATGAAAGTAATATTTTCCTTCTTTTTGAACCCTATTATATTGCATTAAAAAATACATTCCATAGATTACACATTTTTCTTGGATTATTATTCAAAACCATTATTAACATTCAAACCATTTCTCCTTGATGGAACCACTGACAGATGTTTAAAATCTTTTCTTCAAGGTTTAATTCCACTCTGAATACAGTTACAATACAATACTCTGAAACAGCCCACGTTATGAAAATGTGTCATAATTATGAATGCTCCGTGTGTTGGTAGGAAGGAAGTTAGCACTTACTTAAGCTTAACCTTGAACCTTTGCCCACCAAGATATCTGTCCGCACGCAGGGCCCTTGATCATTAATTCCTTCCCTACCGCCGCACATCACAGACTGAGTCAGGTAATGTTCTCAAAACCCACACTTGTCTGTCTGCCTGCCAAGACAGTAAAATGTGACTCATCATTTTCAGAAAATTCATTTTATATTTTACATTACAGACAGTCTGACAGTTATTCCGCCATCATTTTCAACAATGTTAGCTAACGTAGGCCTTTTAGGATTTTCACATGTCAAGACGAACGAAATGATCCCAATCAAAGTTCTGCGATAATGTCTATCTAGGCTGCATCAACAAAAACATTCTTCAAAAGTAGCTTAAGTTAATAAGTGTGCATTTTCTTATGTATATGCATATTTTTTCTTATTAGCATGGTTTGTTTTTGCAGTTGCTTCTATGGTACTGGAGTTAATTAGATGGGCATTGTAGCAGAGGTCACTCTCACTGAGATTGCTCAGTCCATAAAAATTGGGTGAATGGAGTAAGCACTTTTAGGTGGCACGGTGGCTTAGTGATCAGCACTATCGACCTAGCACCGGGTTCGACTGCCGCCCATGATCTCCCTGTGCTCCAGTTTCCTCCCAAAGACATGCAGGTTAGACTGATTGGCATTCCTGAATTGGCTGTAGTGTGTGAATGAGTGTGGATGGATTGGAACCACGTCCCACCATGTTCTTTACCATCTTGTCCTTTAAGTATCCCAAGATAGACCCCTGTAGGCAGGATAAAGCATACAGTATACACGATGAGTGAGTGAGTGAGTAAGAACTTGTACAAATTCACAGGAATTCCTTTAAACCAGCTAAGAACATAGTTCTGTTTCCCTCAATGGCATGATGGACATGTTAAAAAAAAAAGCCTTGTGGGAATGTGATAGAAGGATGAAGAACATAGGATGAACTTAATAAGAACACATCAACAACTTGTCGTTGACCAGATAACAACATAACTAACTCCTCTTGGTGGCTTCATTAGCACACTACAAGCATGGTGCAGACGGGAAAGATCAGATGGTGTTCAGACTGCGCTGTGTTGGCTATGTCAATGGAGCTATGACTATGGTAGGTCCATTCCACATTGCAGAAGACCGCATTACATTTACATTTACCACATTATACATTCGAGCAATTGAGGATTAAGGTCCTTGCTCAAGGGCCCAACAGTGGCAAATTGATGGTGCTGGGGTTTAAACCAGGGACCTTCTGAATCGTTATCCAATGTCTTAACCACTGAGCATTTAAGTTCCTGTTATGCTTCTCTGGGGCCGCACAGTGGCACAGTGGCATAGTGTTTAGCGCTGTGGCCTCGCACCTACAGGATAGGGTTCGATTACCACCTCGAGTCTGTGTACGTGATGTTTGTACTGTATGTTGCATATTCTTGGTGGGTTTTCTCCAGGTACACTAGACATGCAAATGAGGCTAATGGGCATTCCCAAATTGCCTGTAATGTGTGTATGCGCATGTGTGTATGTGGCCTGTGATGGATTGACAACCAGGATGTACCCTGCCTTATGCCTGAAGTCTTTTGGATTAGATCCAGCCCACCCACGACCCTGTATAGGCTAAGCACAAGAGGATGAATGGATAAATTAATAAATTAACTTTCTTCTAGTGAATTCAGCAGGTTATTAGCGTGTCTATATCATGTTCAGAGAATTTAGTATACATACTAGATCAAATTCCTCTTTCCATCACTTTGTGAATGAAAAGCCTTGCACGTGTCTTTATTTATCCCAACTGTACAGACGCACCAAAAATGGGATCATCCCCTAGTAAGGACGTGGTGCGATCTGATCTGACTAAGTAATAGCTTCAATCTCATTGGGCCTGGTGAGTACATCTTCATGTGCGTGATCAAAAATTAGAGCCAACATGATAGATGCACTGAGAACTAGACAGGGACCTGGCTAGCAAGTAGTACAAACTCGATACATTCACATTTTGCCATTTTGAACCCATTCCCACTGTGTTCTCCAATGTCTTTAGGACAAAGTACAAACTTCATTGTTGTGTGACGAGGGCCTAAATTGGCCTGCTGTGCCCATGTCCCATTATAGTTTGTCAAACCCCACCAAATTCAAATCACAAGTATTCCTTTATGCATATTTATTTCTAAAATAACAAACTCAGTTTTAAATCATACATCCTACGACTTTAGCCCTGGAAACCCCTGTTGTGCAAATGTTGCCTTTCAAAGGCAGTGACTCCTGCATAAGAGCCAGATGGTTTCTTCATGCTACACATGTCAGAACTCTGTGGTCTTCTTCAATGAGTTTGGTATTTAAAAATCTCTACTACTATTACGACGTTAGCTAAATGAAAAAGAAATGATGCAACCATGACACTATGTTTCTTTTGTGCAATGACACACTCCAAACTAATAGCTACAAAGCAATTAAACATAGACTCAGACTTCAGAATGTGGTGATCTCTGTGACTTTGACTTTGTCAGGGTTGTTAGTACCAGATGGATCTGTTTGGGTATTTCAAAAAATGCTGAGCTGCTGGGATTTTCACACACGACCGAAGAAAAAAGCCCAGAAAATTAGAAGCAGTTCTGCGGGTGGGATGAGAGAGAGAGAGAGAGAGAGGGGTTAGAACAGAATGACCAGATGGTTTCAACCTACAGAAAGGCTACAGGGACTCAAATAATGACTTTTTACAACCATCCTAAAGAGAAAAAAATAGTTGTCAAAATATACAATATGTCAAACAGCAGAAGAGCACATCAGTTCCGATTGGTGAGTCTGTAGCTATATAAGCCTCCATCCATGGACCATGGAGGCCAATGGTGAGTACTGTATTCATTCCCATTTATACAACTGTGGTTGTGTAGGTCAACATTCACACACAACAGGCAATTTGGAAACAGCAATTAGCCTAATCTGCATGTTTTTGGACTGTGGGAGGAAATCGGAGAACCCAGAGGAAACCCACCCAGAGAACATACAAACTCCATGCACACAGACTCAACACTTGAATCAAACCCAGAACCTGGAGTTGCAGGTGGCCCAAGTGGTCAATGGAAAAATTGGAGGGTTTTGTGATGCTCGGGTGTGTACAGTAGAAATGTGTCTAAATGGTAATACTCAGAAGATTTAACTGGGAATAAAATACACTATGGTATTTAATTAGAGATCAACATGCGCTAGGAAATCATGCCAACATTTAATAACAGAAGAGTTTGGCTTTTAAACTGGCTAAAAAACATGGGCTCATTCTTTAAAAATGTCACCATGAGACATGGCAGCGTCTCAGCAGAAAAGGAGAAATTCGAAATTAGCCGAGATCACCATTGTGCTTTCCAATGCTTTTCTACAGAGATTACATGACTGTCTGGGCAATTTAACAGCTGTGTCATCAAAGGGTGGGCGTGAAATAGCCGGATCCTCCGATTAGAATGGGTATCTTGTCCTTTTGGACGTCTCTATATTGGCTGCGAATGTGCCTGTGACTGAGAGCGTGACAGCATGAGATGAAGAGAAAAGGAGAGACGACGAACCAAAGACGGAAACAGAAAGAGGGAGACGGAGTGGCAGAAGGAGGGAAAGCTGAAATCAAACGGACGAGACAGGGCGACAGGGAGAGCATCCAAGCGTGCGCACTGTCACCGACTCGGTGAAGGGAACTTGTGGACGAGAAGTAGCCATGGCAACGGCAAGCCCAAAGGCTAGTTACTGAAACTGAGTTAATTATGAGGAGGTGGGCGATGGCTTTGTCCTTATTTTGTGGCATCCCTGTTTTTTCCCCCTCACTTTACCATCACTGGCTGTATAGATCACGTATAGCAAAAAGAGCCTGAGAAAAAGAATGAGAGAGAGAGAGAGAGAGAGAGAGAGAGAGAGAGAGGGAGAAAAGCAAAGGGGGCAAAAGTACAAATATTCTGATGGCTGAAGGAAAAGGACAAGTCAAATGGGGAAGTGTGGATGCATGTGTGTGTGTGTGTGTGTGTGTGTGTGTGTGTGTGTGTGTGCCTTAATGTTGGCACCTCAGGCAATGAAATTCAATCTGCCCTGCACTATGGGGGGAACAGGATTCATTGGAAGAAACTAGTAATATATTTGCTCTGAATAAAGTCCCGAGCCACACGGTGAAGTGTGGACGGGCGGGGTCACTGGGCGCCATGTGATTGATGACTGCTCTTCCAAACAAGCAACAAATCTTCAAAGTTCTTCCACAATGTGCTGGTGAATTTACAAACCGGTCCAACTTGACTCTTGACACTTTATTAGGAACACTCGTAGACCTGTGGATTCTTGCACTCGGGCTAATCAGCGCAAAGCAAAAATAAAAATAGAAATAAAATGCAGATAGATTTCAAGAACTTATACGCCATACTCTGCGTGGCGTGTTTCCTGGTACCACAAGGGCTGGTTTGAGTATTTCAGTAATACGAGATCTTCTGGGAATCTCACACACACACGCTTTTGTGTCTGTCGAATTTACACAGAATAAAAATGTCTGACGGAATATCAGGGTTTACAAAAAAAAAAAAAAAAACATCCTGTGAGTGGAGGGTCTGCAGGCTGAAGCATCTTGTTGATAGGAGAGATCAGACCTGACTGAGAATGACTCAGAAGACCACATTAGATTCCACTCCGGGCGACCATGAATAGAAATCTGAGGCAGGGTACAGACTCACCCAAACTACTCAAGACAATTGGAGATTGGAAAAAAAAAAGAAAGAAAACAGGTGACCTTGTTTTATAATCTTCTACATGTCAGATTCCTGTTCCTGGCTGACAGGAGAAGAACCTGAGGTGTTTTTTTTTTTTTGCTGTTGTAGCTAATTTACTTCAAGGTTTTATATTTTGTACATGCTGAGATTCTTTTCTTCTCACCATGGTTGCAATGAATGATTATTTGAGTTGCTATTTCCCTTCTGGAAGCTCGATCCTATTTCCTTTCCTTTTTTTTCAACAAGACATTTCTACTCTTATTTTATTTTTTGTACCATCCTGTGTGAACTCCCAAGAGAGCCGCTATTTCTGAATCGACCGAACCAGCCTTTGTGGTTCAAACATCTACTGTACATCACAACACAAATCACACTTTTTCTTCATTCCGATGTCAACATTAACTGAAGATCTTGACCCGTATCCGCATGATTTCCTGCATTGTACCGTTGCCGCATGATTGGCTAAATAGACACATTTGCATGAACATACTGGACAGGTGCTGCTAATAAAAAAGGATGATTAGTTATGTTGAAAGTCACCTGGTCTGACATTCCTTATACTGTGTTTAAAATAAGTAAAATATTTAGTGTTTCATTTGTTTTTTCTTTCTATACTTTGATAAATAAAAATAAATAAAAACTCTTTGACTGGATAGTTTTCTGTGAAATGCTACAGTATATGTTGGGAGCATTTTTTTCCCACCTCATGTCTGGAAGTTGAGTCATTTCAACTGGACTGCTAGACTTTTTTGTTGGTGCAAAATGTTTAATTACTTCAAGAAGCTTCATTAATAAAAAATAATAAAAATACCTTTGACATGACTGTACTTCCAGACAACTTCGCCTGGATAATTGAGAATCTTCATCAACGTATTTCCCACTTCATGGTTTTAATCATGACATGTTTTAGTTTATGAGATAAAGTGACTTTATTGTCATTATAGTTATACATTTGTCTACCAGAATGTTAAAAGATGAATGGTGTAAATATAATTTAAAAAAATATATTGTAAACACTTTATCAAATAAAATTCATTTAAAAGAAGGTCTATGTGATTGATGTAAGGTATGGCTTTGGCAACACAAATAAGTTAAATAAGCATGGACTTATTTCAAATATTATTTCAAATACAAGCAGGTCTTAGAGTGTTACATTTACTGTAATGGCGGCACATTGGCTTAGTGGTTAGAACTGTCGCTTTGCACCTTCCGGGTTCACACCCACCTCTGTGGCATGAACTTTGCATGTTCTCCTTATGCTTGGTGGGTTTTCTCTGGAGGATCCTCCCACAGCCTAAAGATATACAGATTATACTAACTGGCATTGTGCATGTGAGAGTGATTGTGCCCTGTGATGGATTGGCATCTAACCACGGTGGACCCCACCACGCGCCCTACGTGTCCTGGGATAGGCTTCAGCCTATTTAAAATAAATGATAAGTATTTCCATTTATTAAGGTTCCAATTACCTCTAAAAAGCTTTTATTTCCTTTTTAACTTGGCATACAGTATGTGGCTTTAAGAAAGAAATTTTTCAGTCTTTTGTGTTTTATTCCATAAATATAACTCTACTGAGAATTGCTCCAACACCTCTCACTTCACGCAGCTTTCTCTTTCCTTCACGCTCGTCCCTACAGAATACTGTTCCTTTTGAGTAAATGCAATCTTTTAAAAATCCAAGCCTTCTATTTCCTCTCTGCATCTCACTCACAACCTCCCATTTTTATTTTCTTTTGTATTTAATCATGTTTATATTCATTTTCAAATATAATTACAGATCTTCACTGATTTCCGATCAGCTGGTAAGTGTTAATTTATTTTTTTATATTGTAATGCCACTAAACGCTAAACCTATTGGTCTAGAATTGTAATTGCAAGAGAGTGTATTCGGTAACCATGGTAATGTGTATATATATATATTTAGGTAAAGCCTGTAATTTGACTATAGTATTACTCCTGTGTGAAATGAAAAATTTAATGTAACAGCAGGGGTTTTACTTTAATTGTAACAAGATAGACCTGGAGCTAGAATCCATGTGCAAAAAAAAGGTTTATATGGCAGACAGAATGAAAAAAAAAACTCTCAGAAATCCACATAAAGTATGTGAACAGACAAAAGTAAAAAAACATGATGAGCATCAGTAAACATGTGTGAGAAATAACTGAAGGAATAAACTAATATACAATAAATACAGCATGTTTCAAAGCATGACCAGGCAGTCAAATGTAACAAAGTCGAAAAGATCTGGTGGGAACATTCTTCACCGTGACTGGTGGGTAACTGTCACCTTAATGTGAAAGTGTTCAAAGATAAAAAAAAAGAGTGGATATTGACTACTGTATGATTGAATTAGGGAGAAATATAGGGTGTGAAATATACCCTCAATATACCCATCACACAAATGAGGATGGTTCCCCTCAAGGTTTCTTCAAATTCAAATTCAAATTTTATTTGTCACATACACAGTCATACACAGTACGATATACAGTGAAATGCTTATACGACCGCTCCGTGACCTTAAATATTTTTACAAATGGAAACTATAAAACAAGATTCCAGCAAAGTTTTTAAAAAAAATATATATAAAATCTGAAGTATAATATAATATAATATATTACAACTAATATAATATATTACAACTAGTAACTGTGCAACAATTAGGGTAACTTCAGTCTGTGAAAAACTATTCCCATCTCAGGGAACATTTTGATTCATACACATTTTCTCACATTTCATTCACATTTCCATAATTTGCTTCACCACAGTGACCATTGTTAAAAGCGCTATACAAATAAAATTGAATTGAATTGAAATTGCTGCACACATCGATCAGTCACAACATTCAAATGCTACACATTATGCCTGATATTGTGCAGGTTGAGCAACCAAAATAGCTCTGACCCCTCAAGGCATGATTCCACCAGATCTCTGAAGGTGTGCTGAGGTACTGTATCTGGAACACGACATTAGCAGCAATTCATTTAAGTGCTTTAAATTGCAAGGTGGTGTCTCCATGGATCAGCCTAGTTTGTCCAAAACATCCCATGGATGCTTGATCAGACTCAAGTTTGTAGAATCCCAAGGACGAATCAACACAGTAAGTAACAACACTCATACACAGTAAGTTGATGTGTGCTGATAACTTCCTATCATGGTCAGCATTAACTATTTTCAGCAATTTGATCTACTGTGGGATCGGACCAGGCAGGCTGGCCTTTGCTTGTATAGTTGAGCCTTGGGTACCGATGATCCTTTCACCAGTTTTATTGGCATAAAATTGATAATCAAGGTTAACTTCAACAATGCTGGCTATGACAGGACTTTTTCAGTAAAGCTAGGAATTTGGATTGCTTAAATAAATGAAAACAAGGAATTGAATAAAAAGTAGTTAAAGGTTGCGCTAAAGCTTTGTTGTCTGTGACCTTTGCTGTTGGAAAGAAAGTCCCAAATACTTGATAATTTATCATTGTTTCGCAGAGTACAATACTAGCAAAGATATTATCCAACGTTAGCCTGTGGGCATGGGCAACCTGAACATTAGCTAAGTACCATAATAAATCATTCTTTCATTCATCTTAGGTACCAGCTTTATCCTGGTCAGGCTCACTATGTATCCGAAGCCCATCAGCAAACTCTATGGCCATGGTACGAACCATTCTGAATTGTCTGGATATCAGAAAATAATAGTGATAACATGGTGTTCTTTGTGTCACCCATGATGCTTTGTCATCTTGAGGCATTTGGTCTGTTACACACTAAAAAATGCTGGGTTATTTTTACTACCCAAACGCTGGGTTGCGTCTGTTGGGTCATTTTTTCTGGGTTATTTATAGTTATTGTATTAATATACATATATTACATATACGGTGTATTCAGTGGCTGTGTCAGCTTCGTGTCTTTTTTTTGGGGGGGGTGGAGCACTGATGAGGGTGCTTCCTCTTCATGCATTTAAGAGGAAATGTAAATGTTAAATACAAGGTCTGTATACACCCTTTCACTCACTTAAGTCACTTTTGACTGAATTTGTTGAAACTGTATATAACATGTATTACTGTTAACTTGTTAATGTTACACTCAAACTTTCAGCCTGGTCTGTGCTATAGCATGCTAGTTTACCTGACAATGTCTGCTAGCTAGCCAAACCAAAGAACCCCACCTGTGTATGAAAGAAACTGCATTTTAGCTTTCTTTGTAGAATGCTTGCAGGGTGTATGAAGATGGTGAAGTGATTAATAAAAGCTAACTGTAGTGTCAGCAAGACGCTAGCGTTAGCAACCACATTAACATTAGAACTTTATTAATCTCAGTGCTTGAGACAATAAAAAGCTGGGGTGTTACGAAACACTAATCTTCTTACAAATATGCATACTAGACAACCCTCTCGATTTTTCCATAAACTTTTGCTTTCTTTAATTTCTTTCTTTCTAAGGTTGTCACCAACACCGTGGAATATCTCCAGCAGGCTGAAGTGTCAAGGTCGTACCTCTATATCCTGATGTTGGGAGATAATGACCAGCACTGCTCTCAGGCATTAGTGCTTCTGAGTAATAGTATCATGATGTCGCTGTTGAACTTGTTTTGTATTATCTGATCTTGTGCTTTTGAAAAATACATTTTAATATTTTTTTCTTTGATGATTTGTACATTTAATTGGGTGTTGTTTATTGCATATACTGTATGTATGGTTTGCAAAACTTATAGTTTTTTTTTTTTGTAATAGTCCAGTATATCAAAGTAATTTAACTGTTTAAACTGTTTTACCCATAGACATGTAAAAATGTAAAGCATAAAAATAATAATAACCTATTTGTGAGGTAGAATTAACCCAACATTCCAGGTAATAGAATGGGTAGGATAAAATAATTCTGGCTAGAACATTTGACCAATTTATGTGGTAGGATTAACCCAGCATTATAGTTTAATATGACCTAGCATTTGGATTTAATATTTTACCCATCTTGCTGGGTTAAATAAATAACCCATGTTGCTGGGTTAAATAAATAACCCATGTTGCTGGGTTAAATTAACCCAGCATGTAGTTGGTCCGATATTTACCCAGCAGCTGGGTTAAAAACAAGTATTAGGGTGTATCTACAGTATTACAAAGCTGAAATACGTCATTTTAAAATACTTGGTCAGATTAGGTACAGTAGATGGACAAATTAGGAGAATGCCTTTGTGAATATAGGGAGAGTGGTTGCCATATTGGAAATCATACTGTAGCTATTCAGTGGTGGGACACAATGCGGAAAATATCACTTGATGATTTGAGACCAGTTAATGGATAACAATAAGTATTTTGAAGCAAACAAGGAAGTGACCTCAGCATAAAGGGCAACTTCCTCTAATATCCAATACAACGCAGGCTTCTCCTCAACATTTAGCAATATATCACTGACAGCCACACTGGACTAGCGTAATGGAAATGCACTAATGGTGAAAATGACAAGGCATTTATCATTCTCAAATGTGAATGCCATCTCACACACACAAACACACACTTTCCAAACATAACACTTTTTTTTCCCCATAAAAGCATACCATGAAAAGGTCACTAAATGTAAATATATTTCATTATGTAAATAATGAATCTAAGAGGGTAATGATCCTTTGTCCTAAATAAAATAACACCATATGTTTATCCTATTTGCTTACGCTATTAGATTTATGTGTTGCATGTCTTGCAAATATTACTGCACGTGCTTCTATATGTAACCAGTTACGAGGTCAAATCTGCAACCAATGGCTTCACCATTGTTCTCAAAAGGATCGTGGATAATACAAGTGTGAATTAGAAGCAATGTTATCCGTGTTTTGGAAAATGATTTACCACTAGCTTTCGGCTCTGCCACCCATCACGCCAGTGCCAAATGGAAAAGAGTCTCTTCACAGCTATTACTGTCAGCAGACAGCCCATGCCCTTGGGTCAATGTACACCTCCTACTGTCAATAAGACAGTAATTATAAAGCAACGTTAAGCTTTCAGAGTGGCATTTTTGAGGCTGGATGTTAAACCTACATAAATCACATTATATGATTTTTGTCATCAGTATGCAAACGACATTCCGGGGGAGGAAGCAAAGCACACACTCAAGTGGGCTGGTGTTTGAGATTCAAAGGAGCCTCCATTACTGTAATGTTTAGTCTGTAGTCTGTGATCTAGTTATATCCATCAGAATACTGTTTGAGATCAATATTTTTTTAAGATTAAGGTTGAGAGTGTTTTAAGTTCTAGATCCTCTCATGTGCTGGGTAAATGTTAGGCCAAGCCACTGATGATGATCTCAACCCGTTTCCTAGCAGATGTGTAATGGAGCTTCATGAACATTTTAAGTGTATAACACTTTGGCAGGATAAGATTTCCCGACATATGTCTGTTCAAGTAATGCTGCAAGGGGGATGACCTTAATGATTCACGTATTGATATAAATGATTCACATGGGATAAGTGATCTCTGTAGAAATCATTGTAGATGGGAATTTCCTCATGATGTACACATGGTTGCACACGAGGAGATCAATACTTACACCTTATGTTAATACAATATGATTACAAATTCAAGCCCCAACACCACCAAGATGCCACTGTTGGGCCCTTAAGCACGGCTCTTAACCCTCAAGTGCTCAGATGTATGATGAGACATGTAAGTCGCTCTGGATAAGGGCATCTGCAAATGCTCTAAATGTAAATGATTCTTTTGTTTTTTATGTTGTCTGATGGGCAGTGCGAATTACTCTAGATTATTGATAAAACACATGACCATAGCATGTAGCATAAGAACTAATATGACCATAAGGACATTCTTAAATCATCTCACTCATCTTCTATGAGTGAGATGATTTAAGATGATACGCTTTATCCTGTATTCAGGGTCGCTGGGGGCCTGGAGGCTAAGGGTACGAGGTGGGGTATAACCTGGACAGGGTGCCAATCCATCGCAGGGCACACACTCACTTGTACACAACAAGCAATTTGGGAACGCCAGTTAGTGTAATCTTCAGGTCCTTGGACTGTGGAAGGAAATCCCCCAAGCACAGGGAGAACATGGAACTCCATGCACACAGAGATGGGATTCGAGCCTGGCCGGGAATCGAACCCGGACCCTGGAGCTGCAAGGCGACAGTGCTAACCACTACACCACCGTGCCGCCCCTAAAATCATCTCTTTTCTGACAAATCCTTTTAAATGTCATTTTTTAATGTGATATTTTATATTATTGTCGAGCGTTACTGTATTTCATTTAGGTTTGACTGACATGGCAGATTCAGGTGGGACTAAAACTGCAGCGGTAACAATTACATTACCACAACTCTCTACATAAAATAATCCAATCTGAGTAGACCTTTAGTTGAGCTTTCTTTAACAATAACATTTACACATGGTGTAAGAAGCCAAGCTGATCTGAGCTCCGGATGAACATTCAAGCATTGGTTTTCCCCCTCATTATGTGTCCTTGTTTGTTAAAATTTTTACATAAATACCCTGGGGTATTCTTGACTCTACCAAAATATCCACAATTCATTAGTTATTGGGGTAGGCGGCATGGTGACTTAGTGGTCGCCTTGCACCTCCAGGGTCCGGGTTCAATTCCCATCATGGGTCTGGATGCACCAGTTTCCTCCCACAGTCCAAAGACATGCTGATTAGGCTAATTGGCATTCCCAAATTGCACGTAGTGTGTGAATGTCATGGTGCACCCTGCCTTGTGCCCCAAGTCTACTGGGATAGGCTCAAGGCTGTTAACGACCCTGTATACAGGATAAAGCGGTGTAGGCTATGAGTGAGTGAGTGATAGTTATTGTGCTTGATGAAAATATATTGAGGACTATAATTAATTGGGACATCATGGCAATGGAAAGCCAGGAGATTTATATGAATGAAGCTTTGTTCCATCGAATAGTTGCTTATTTGGAACAAACCACAAAGCATATTTTAAATAACCCAACTTATTTAGCTCATTTAAATAATTTACCATGCTTGTAAAGCCTGAACCTGTTAGCTCTACGTACATCTACTCGTAAGTGCATGTTGTCTGCTCTTTTCACCTTCTGAATTTATTTTAGCAAGGTGACCTGGAAACCAAACAAAAAAAAATCCTTCCTGGGAAAGAAAACAAGTCTCTGCTCTTTGCATTGTAATGTCCTGTACTTCAGCCCACCCGAACGTCTTTGACTTAGTTGCATGAAGATATATCACATTCTGCATTAACAAAGTTAATGAGATAGCTGTTAGATTTAATGATTGCAGATGAGTTTATGATCTGTGCTGTTCATTTGTCTGTAGTTGGGCTAATGGCAAGCGGGGCGGATATTGGCTGTGAGCAGCATGTGGATGGCTGGGAATAGAATTAACAGTGTGTCTGAGCACAAGACGTGCTATATTTTGATAGATACTATACAACTGTATTTTCCCATTTGTGTATGACTTCAGAGGACGTGTGATGAATGCTAGTTTTCATTTTAGAATACAGATTTCCATAACATAAAAATGTGATTCGACTTTAGACAGTAGTTGCATCAAGATTGTATACAGTACATCATGCATCTGCCTCCTCCAGGTTGTCTGATTTACTTCCTTAATGCATTCCAGTGGGTGGTTTGGCTAAGATAAATTGCCCCTAGGTGTAAATTGCCCCTAGGTGTAAATTGTGTGTGTGCCTAGTGTCCTCTAAAGATCCAGAGTGTACTCCCACCCAAATCTCAGTGTTCATGGCATAGGTGGCAAATCCAACATGACCCTGACTAGGACGTAGCGGTTGCTGAAAGTGAGTGACCTTTTCAGGGTTCTGTATAAAACAGGCCTGGAGGGTTTTAACTCTTGAACTCAGGTTTATGGCTTTGTATAGACCAGATCTATAGAGTAGAGGATTAGCTGGTATCTGTAAACGTATACAGGTCACAATTTGGTCTTCCACTGCTCATCTGCCTCAAGGTTTGATGTGGTGCATGCTCTAAAATTAATTGCTTCTCACCACAGATGTACTGTAGATAGCGGTTATTTGACTTAATGCAGTTCATCAACAAGGTTTTTTTTCTTGCAGAACTGCTGCTCAATATATAATTTTGTTTTTGTCTGTGTAAACCCTACAGAAAATACTAGATAGAGAATAAACAACCAACAACTAAGCTATAGTCAGTTGGCACATCATTGAGATAAACTTTTTCCTCAGTTTGATTACTGATGTGAATATTAGCTGAGGGTCTTGATGATTTCATGCATATTATGTGTTATTGCCATTTCTGACCAGGGCACTTAACTCTATCTGCTCCATGTGCACCACCCTTTTTTCGTAGCTTATTATATTGTATAGATTGTATATTGTATAGATTATTGTTTTTTTCATAGATTAACCTAAAGAATCCATAAAGCAAGCAACATTTCCCATGGTCTTAAATGAGAGCACCATTGTACTGTAGATGTTTAATGTTTAAATAAAATATTGAAATATATCCCAATTTATTCTCAATTGTTACATTTATGTGCAATATGAGGCATGATTATTTTTTATTGTTGTTGTTTCATTCAGTATTGTAAGTGAAATGAAGAGAACTACATTTTAAGTTCCAGTACTTATGTTATTGTTTTGCCTGTTTTAATTGCAGTGGTGGGTTTTTAGCATTTCTTAAGCAGGATTATTTTAGTGCGATCTGGCAACCCTGTCAAGAACACAATGAGCAAGGTGGAAAAAAAACGTAGGAATGAGGCTACAAATGTGGGTAGGGATTCAATTCAATTCAATTCAATTTTATTTATATAGCGCTTTTAACAATTGACATTGTCGCAAAGCAGCTTTACACAATAAAAAGAAGTAAGTTTTTATGCAATGTGTATGAATCAAAATGATAAGATTGTCCCTGATGAGCAAGCCGAGGGCGACGGTGGCAAGGAAATACTCCCTGAGATGGTAATAGGAAGAAACCTTGAGAGGAACCAGACTCAACAGGGAACCCATCCTCATCTGGGTGATAACGGATAGCAGAGAATGATCAGCATAATAATGTGTACTGGAAGTTCAGTGTAACAGGAGATGTGTTAAAATTAAAATTAAAAGGAGTTCAGTTTGTTCCTGGAGGCTCAGGTAGACTGTAGGAGATTCCAGTCCTGAGCTATCGAACAACTGATGTCACAGGTCCCCAGAGCATCAATCGATGATAGGACAGTCTTCATGGAAACCATCCTCAGCCACCAAGCGCATCCAGGCAGACCACACGGGGCATCCATGTGACGGGATCTCCAACCAGAAGCAGGACTCCAGGACGGGTTAGACGGCTCCAGAGGGCAGAGGGGTCTGGATCACTGGCAACTCAGGAGCGAACATGTATAGCTCGACAGAGAGACAGAGAGAGGGAAAGGAGAGGGAGAGAGAGAGAGAGCAGAAAAGGAGAGAACAGAAAATAAGGAGAGATGGCAGTTAGGTATGGTCACAGTCAGCATGTATAAGGTGAATGTATATTAGTGCAGAGTGCAAGCAGGGACTCCGGCAGGACTAACTATAACAGCATAACTAAAAGGAAGAGCCAGAAGGAAACACAAACATGAGGGCTCCCTGAGATGTAAAGCAACCAATCACCTCACCGTCAACAAACCTGAGTGAACAATGAGAGTGGGGAGGACAGCATCTAAACATACCAGTTCACCAGAATACTCTACGTCCATGAGTCCCCCAGATCTGCTCCTTTACCTAAGGTTAATCTATTTACAAAAATGCTTGGCCAAATAAATAGGTTTTTAGCCTAGACTTAAACACTGAGACTGTGTCTGAGTCCCGAACATTAACAGGAAGACTATTCCATAACTTTGGGGCTTTGTAAGAAAAAGCTCTGCCCCCTGCTGTAGTTTTAATAATACGAGGGATCTGTACGAATCACAGACCAACAACGGTCTGTTACACCACTAACTGTACTGTATACGTGTCAGAAAAATGCTTCTTCTTTATTACACTGCTGCAATGATTGGCAAACTGGGTATTTGCAAGAATGAGCAGGTGTTCCTAATAAAGTTTTTCATTTTGAAATAATAAACCATGAGAAATGCTGTCATCGTAATAATTATGTAAATAATGTTTGGTATTTTTACTTTATTGTTTTGTATTGTAGTATCTGGAAACAGATGCAAAAACCCTGTAAACAATCATATTTACTATAATTTACTTATTTAATATGTGTATACAAAATTCAGTCTTGCATAAATTAATTATGTTAAGATTACTTACAGTATGAATGCTTAATAAAACTAGCATATGCTTGCAAATAACCTGTATTGTTCTATTTAAATTGTATATTCTTGTATTCAGATTTAATTCTAAATATTCTTTAATAAATTTAAGTCAATATATTTAATATATAATACATTTAATACACATATCTAGTAATGCCTTATAGACGAACACATGCATTCATGCAATAAACAATACAAGCAATAACCTAGTGTTTAAAAGAAACCTAAATATTCATTAGTGTGTTTATATTCCTTTTCATTCTTTTTCAAATTTCCTATTTATTATCTGAGCAGAATTTCTACATTTACAGCTTTCAAAGGGTATTTGTGGTTTCACAATATAAAATGGGAATTACATATATAAAATACATAATTATTATTTCATACTCCTAAAATGACAATAACATTTGAACAATAAATGATTCATGCATTTTTTTATATTGCTAAATAACTATAATAATGTCATTTTCCACTCCCTGTCAGACATGGTTTATGCTCTATTTTTGTAAAATAGGTGCCAATTTAGCTGTTTATGTGGTTAAGGTAAAACAAATCCTTTTTAAAAATACAAATATCACAAATATAACTGTGAAGAAGGCTATGGTAAATTTATCTGGGCAACATAAAGACCAGAATTCAGCCACAGGAAATTGAAACCAAAGGAAATTTGTTTTCTAGGAACCCTGCCTACCTGTGACATTAGTTTAGCATATGTTTAAAGATGGGCCAGTAGCCTCGATAATGTACATGCTGCACAAATATTTGATGATATGGACATCTTGGTTAATGTTGGATAAATTATTTAGTGAGAAAATAACAATGCAAATGGTAGCATTATGGCACAGCGGGGAGTTTTTCCCTTATACAGCTTCAAGGGCGTTAGTCTTAAGTTTGAGTTACTGGTTTGTGCTGAGTTTTGCATTTTCTCTCGATGTCCATGTGGGTTTCCTCTGGTTTCCTCCCACCACTTTTGGCTATTCTAAACTGTAAAAATCTGTGTAGGGTGATCTAGAGTGTATTACTGCTTTGTGCTTAGTGTTCCAGTTCCAACCTTGAGGAGGATAAAGTGGTGACTGAAAATGTGTGTGTGTGTGTGTGTGTCTCTGCATGTTGCATATTAATATCGGCAGTGTTCCCCTTTCACACCTGCAGGTTCCCTTACTCAATCCTTGAGATCAGTGTCAATGTAGAGTAGATTTCCCCATGTGTCTAATTGGGTGTCCTCCCACCTAGAAAAAATAAATGGTAGTACTGTAGGTAGGCAGCATAGTGGGTTAGTGGTTAGCCCTGTTGCCTTATACCTCCAGGGTGCGGGTTCAATTCTCACCTTGGGTTCGTGTTCTCCCTGTTCAGGTATTCTGGTTTCCTCCCACAGTTCAAAGACATGCAGATTAGGCTAATTGGCATTCCTAAATTGCCCAAAGTGTGTAAATGAGTGTGTGGTGTGTGCATCCTGTACAGGATTTACCTCAGCTCGAGCCTTAAGCCTCCTGTGATGAATGCAAGTAGATGGATTGGCTAGTGTATGGAGCAGTGGTGCATAGGTCAAGGCTCTGGGTTACTGATCAGAAGGTTGGGGTTTCAAACCTCAGCACCATCAAGCTACCAGTGTTGGGTTAAGGTTGAGCAATGTTAACCTTAACTCTTGCTGCTCCAGGGGTGGCATATCATGTGCTCTGACTCCAGTGTCCTAACAATCTGTGATATGTGAAGAAAAGAATTTCAGTGGGCTTAGTGTTTAGCACAGTGGCTGTTCTCCCTGTGCCTAGTGGGTTTTCTTCGACAGACCGAAGATGTGTAGATTAGCGTAATTGGCCTTCTCAAACTGCCTGTAGTGTTTGTAATGAGTTGGCACCCTGTCCAGGGGGTACCCCACCTCATGCCCTAAGTCTCCTGAGATAGGCAACCCAGTAAACACGATAAACCGGTATAGACGATGAGTGAGTGAGTGAGCGTAATGTATATGTGTCAGATAAAGGTGTTTGTGTGGACATGTTGTGGACTGGAAGCTCCCATTATTCCTGGCATAGACTTTAGACCTCAGTCACCCTGAGAAGCATAAAGCAGCTACTCAAGACTAAACATGTATTCATACTCTATCTCTCTAAGGGAGAAGAGATTTAATATTCTTTTATGCTTTTTAAACTATTCTTTCCACGTGCGTTTTAAACCTCTCTACCGAAGCAAGAAAGGTTTGCGAGTTAAACGCGCGTGTGCGGATATGTGTGATAGAGAGAGTGTGTGTATATGTGTATGTGTGTGACAGAGATACAGAGAGAGCGAGAGCGAGAGAGAGTGTGTGTGTGTGTGTGTCAGCTCCTCATCATAACCCGGGTTTAATTTCGCCTTCTCGCGCCTTAATGTTTTTTTTTTTTTTTTGCCTCACGCGAATTACGGCGAGACGCTCGCGCGTGACATTATGCGCTCGAGCACACGAGGAAAGGCGGGAAAAAACAGAGCTGACAGGAAATAATAAATAAGAAACGAAAGAGAAGAAAAAGAAAAATGCGTGAATGTGAGTCACGGTGTTATTACGGTGTTAATCACAGACCTATTTGCTATTTTTAAAGGAGAACGCCAGGGCGGTGAGGTAGGGTATCGGATGAGAGACAGAAAGAGGGGAAAGAGAGCGAGAGAGAGGGAGAGAGAAGGGCTGGAACATGATGCTGACGACTGACTGACTGACTGACCTGCTACGGACTTCATTTTGCACAAGTGCCCTCTTTTTTGTCTATTTTTTTTCATTGAACGACCCTGAACGGTGGAACTTACACTCGTTTTTGAGGGGAGAGCAAAAAAAAATTGACAAACATTGCGTTTCTTACTGCGCGGTTTTTCCCCTCAGGAGGAAAGCAGGAAGGAAGGAAGAAGCTCATTAGCTATTTTTCTGTTTGTTTGTTTGTTTTTAAGGTAAGTCACACAGGTACTCGTTTATTCTCGGCGTGCTGCTTACTCATTTTGAACACCATAGCTAAACGAGCTAATCTCTCCATTTATTAATGAACAAACATGTATTACAAAATGCTCTGGTTAGTATTTTCTACAACACAAAACATCAAGTTCTCTGGTTTAGCTTTGTATTTTTTGCTGACACATGAACTAACCTTACCATTAAAATTGCAGCCCAACCCATAATGCAGAGACTGGACTCAATGTAAATGCGCATAAGTTAAAGCCTGTCTCTTTCTCTGTGTGTGTGTGAGAGTGTGTGAAAGAGAGAGAAAGAGAGAGAGTGTGTATGTGTGAATGCATTAATTTGTCATTGTGTTAATGCGGTTTGCAAAGCTCATTAGCACTCAGAACACTGCTTTTATATTATTATTATTATTATTGCTTGTTATTCTTGGCTTAAAAAGGCGTAAACTGTATGATACGGTTTTCCTGTCACTGAGTTGGAGGTCCGTCGTTGATGTCCAGGAACACTGGGATTCGTTTTTTATGTTTGTTAAGTACTCATGATACTGTAGTAATTATGATCACTTCGGACAGACTAAATGATATCGCAGAGAAGGGGAATCTTCAAGATATTGTTGTTTTTCTTCATTTAGATTATTCGATCCACCAATTTGATTTGGCACATGTTTACCGCCAGATGCCCTTCCTGAAGCAATCGTCCCCCCGTTTAGATTTGGGCTTACAACCAGCACAGATGTGTGTACCCCCGTGTCTGGGGTTCCCTGTCAGGATAAATCGGACCCCAGTCTTTTTGTCAGATGGGTGGAGATGCTCCCACTGTACTTATGGGGTGAATCTTTAAGACCGCATCATGGTACGGATTTTTATCATTAGACATTGTATTTTACATCTCATCATAATAGAAATGGATCATTTTGTCCTGTAATGCCATAAACAGGGCGATATAGTGGTTAGCACGGTGGCCTCACACAGTGGAGGTCGGGGATTCGATTCCAGACTCAGGTCTGTGTGCTTGGAGTTTGCATGGTACTTCAGTTTCCTTCCATATTCCAAAGACATGCAGATTAGGTTAATTGGTGTTCCCGGATTGTCTGTAGTGTGTGAGTGTGTGTGCCTTATGATTGATTGGCATCTTGTCCAGGATGTACTCTACCTTGTGCCAGAAGTCTCCTGGGATAAGCTCCAGGCCCCCGTGACCCTGTACAGGATAAGCAGTATAGAAGATGAATGAATGAACGAATGCCATAAACAGTAAATGTTGCACTTAATCATTTGATGTCTGTATGGAATGTTGCTGTAAATTAGCTATAATAATAATAATAATAACAATAATAATACCTGTCATTAACTGTAATTGCTGCTTTACTGTGATAGATGTTATCTCACTGTCAATACACACCATTTTACCGCACTGACATCAAGTATTTAACTAGTAACGTACTGTAAATTTATAATGTGCAACTGTATTTTTCATATTTGCTGGAATTTGTATATACAGTACAGTACATTCCCGTGCTACGTGTTAGGACAAAAATCATGAGGCTGCATTAACACGGTGGGTGAGCCTAAATTACGGGTGTGTGTTCAGAAACGCCTTTGCTGGCATGTTACATTATTAAGTTGGGTTTCTCTCTATTGTCATCTGAGAAGTTCCAAGGAACGAGCAACAAGAGCAATAATTCAGTTCCATGCAATAATCGAATGGTAAGCGCCGTCTTACCAAGGTCCATCAACAGAACCGTGTAAATGCAGCTGAAAGATGGCAGACTGGAATTAACTTTGTGTGGACCTGCTAATTTTAGGCAGTCCAATAGAGAGGAATAATTTACCAGCAAGATGTAAGATGCTGATGAAATGCTCGAATGATGATAATAGCTCTTCAAAGTGTTAGCATCGATAATGTCATACTCGATAGTTTAAGAGCGAACGAGCACCATGACATATCTCTCTCTCCGCCCAGTCTGCCTTGATTGACAGACAAAGCCATTATGTTGAAAAGTGGCATTATGGAATAAATCAGTCTTTGGGGGGAAAAAACAAAACAAAACAGTATTGTAAAATAAAAGCTGACTCTGGACCTTTGGAAATAAAAACAAATGGAATCACGTCATTTCTGCTGTTGTAAAAATGATCATATTTCAGAATAATAAGCAGATTTTTAATGCTGGATGAGAAACGTTTTATAATAATGAACAAAAATTTGAAAGTGCGTTTGAGTATTCTACAATTTGGTGCTCATATTATATACAGTATTTATCAGTATGTTTATGTAATTATATATTTTACCATGACTGATTTGTTTATTTTGTTAATTTTTAAAAACTTTGTTTTACAGTAGCAGCTCAAAATAATATCCCACTGACTTATCATATATATATTTTTAACAGTACGGTCACATGACCATCACATCATATAGGCTAAACCTGTGCTAGGAATTACTCAAACCACAAGGACTTGTCGCTTTTCTGACAAACCCTTTTGTCTATGTTCGACTCAGCCGACGCTTGCTTTTGTTTTGGAGCTGATAGACAACGGTGAGCGCTTCCTGGAGTGTCTTTATACTGAAGGAAAAGAAAACACGCCTTTTTTCACCACAGGATATCACACAATCATGTCACTACAGCTGGGACATAGAGTACTATATTTCCTGGGGTTGTTTCTCCTGGTCATTTCATAGAAGGTTAAATACAGTCATCTTTCCCAGACCTAGTCTGTTAAAAATGACTGACATGACACATCCGGACAAGATTGAAATCCCAGAGTTGCTCCAGTAATAATTACATTTCCCCACCTCCCCAAGGGAAACCAGTTCAGTCCAGATAGGCCTCAAGGCTGAGTAACGTTGATTCGCTGTCTGCGAGCCCTCGCTAGATATCCTGACCTACAAGGTTTCTTAAGTGTTTAGTTCCTCAAAAAAAGCCCAAGTGACATGTTCAGTCATGCCATCTTTGTTTTTTTTTTTTTTTTTTTCTTCAAAGAATTGCTGCCTGTTTTGAAAATAGTGCAGACAAAGTCAGCCAGGAAAAAAAGCTCAAGATTAGAAAAGAAATTGTAATAATAGTGAAATTTATAAACTTGAAATAACCTGTTTTTTTGTATGAAAGCTCAAAAGGTCCCTCGAGGATTTTCCTCCCTAGTTTTAAAAGGAAATTGGGATCCTCACGGTAAAAGTATCTCTTGTAGAACTATACATAGACCTACAACATTGTTCTCTAGATTAGTACACATTTCATCATTAGCTTTAACTTTACTGTACATCCCTGTTCATGGGTGCAATCAATGATGCCGCGTTGCATCTGAAATAATTTTGTTATAATCTCCATCCATTATAATGAGAGCCTTGTTCTGTGGTAGTGTAGCTGGGTAATGTAAATGTAAATGTAGCGTTAAAGTTATTAGGTAATTCCATTAAAGTAATAAGTGTATTCGTTTTGATTTGCGATTCTTATATAAACACAAACATTTATAACGTTGTAAATTTTAAATTCCAAGCTGTAATATGAACATGAACGTTTTACAAATCTTGTTGTTGATTTATGATGAATAAAATTCCAATCTCATCGTTTCATTTACATAAATTACTTTTGACCGAAAAGGAACGGCTGCATCCAGGGTTAGCTTTTTCATACAGGATCATTTTGTGTGAAAACTTAACCCCATCACGTTCAGAGGTCAGAGTGAGATACCTGAAGATTCTTTTTTTTTTTTCTGTGAGACGAGTTTGGTTGTATAAAGTACACATTGTTAGTGACGATTATCTGGTAATTTATTCAAGTGTGTCTGCGAAATCTGTCTGACAATATGGTATGTTGTGTGGAGAATAGCAAGTTTCAGTCCATTGAATTGTGAGGCAGGAAATACACCACCACAGGGCATCTCTCTCTCTCTCTCTCTCTCACCCACTCGCATAGGTCTCATTCTATTTATATATTCATTTATGTTTATTTTCAAGAAGGCTGACATGAATTCACAAGCCATAAATAAATCATAAAAAAAACCTAAATGTTCATAATTTCGCTCCAGTGAAAGAGCTCCTTAGCTCCAATGGTGCAAAAGTAAACTGTAATTTCTGGGGAACGACAACACAAGAACAACATCAATGGTAATAACAGGTTGAAACTTGTAATACAGCATGTGCGAACAGCGGGATCTTTTACCTGTCAATTTTACATGTTTACGCGCGAAAGATTCTTTTCCGCTTCAGAATAACAGGACCTGGTGCCAGCTTATGAATTTTCTGGCATGTTTTAATTATGAATTTTTTATTCAAATGGCGTCTTTGAACAGCAGCGCTGGAAGGGCATCTGCACCAGCTTCTGCTGGACCTTAATTGCACGCCACCGAGCGTGTGAGAATTTATGAGGTACAGGTTGATGGTTTTGGTTTTCATAATGCCATGCTTTATATTACTCTCTCTCTCTCTCTTTCTCTTTGTCGCTCTCAGTCTCTCTTATGGTTAATACTTTCTTCTCTGATGGAACGCCAGCTTGTGTTTTTTTTTTTCTTTTCCTTACCTTTTTTTCCCTTGCGTCCCCTTGGTTCTCTTCCCCGAAGACTGCATCATGTTTCCAGCTCCTCCATCACAAAAGCACACGCTGAAGGCATATATCATGAGTGCATATGACGAAATCATTCTGTCACTTCTTAACCCAGTATCAGCCTCTTCTTTGCTCCCCGTACACCGATAAACCCTGTATACTATACACACTCTTCTCTTTCACTGTACCTACGTTGTGGTTACTGATATACAGTTGCATGTCTGCCTTAATCATTTAGGTCGCCTTGAAATAAAATAATGGACGGTGTCTTTTTTTTTTTTTTCATTTATCAGCACCAAGGCGCTGTCCGGTGAATCTGAGCTTAACTGATTTTTCTGGCTTTATCTTTCGTCGTCAATATTAACGGCAAATAAAGAATGTTTAAATAGTCCGTCAATGGCCTTCTCTAATCGTAGCTAAAGGAACGGCTAAAGATTCGGGGCTTAATTAGCTGCTATCATAGTGTGTCCGTGAATGTTAAACATTAAGCACATACTGTATAAGACATGTCCTAATTCCCCGAGAATTTAGATACAATTCTCTTCCTCCACTCATCTCGCTTCTTGTTCGTTTATCTCTGTCCCTATCATTTCAGCATCAGATTCTCTCTAACCGTCATTTCTCTGGTTGTTTGTCATTCTTTGTCAAGTTAATAACAGTGAAGGTTTATTGGAATGCACAACATAATAAAGCTATCAAGAGAAATTCAAATAAATGAAATGACAAAATAATAATACAGAATGAAACAAGCTATGTGGGATAATAATGAGGGAAAAAAGAACCAGCTCATGGATATATTTTCCACATACACAGAAATGAAGCAGGGCCGTGGAGACGCTTTCTATCTTACACATTTCAATAGGGAGTCGGTGAGAAAATCCTTGAAGTTTTTCAGTTTTGGGGGAATAAGAAAAAAAAAAACTCTCTCCTGTGGGTTTATATCGGGGACAGTAGGACAGGAAATAAAATCTCTCTCTCAATCTTGTACATGTCACACCAAACCCCCTCATCCCATCCCCTCTCCCTTTCTGTCGCTCTCAACCCCCCCCCCCCCCCCCTCTTTTTTCCGTTGCCAGTTTCTCCTGGGTGGCCATGTTGCTAGCATCATTAGAGAAAAACGGCCAAGAGGAGAGAAGGTGTGTGTCCTCAGATTCACACCCCTCCTTTTTTTTTTCTCCTGTCAACATCCTTCCTTTCCTACCTCTCTGTGACAGCCGGCAGCCAGTATGGGCACAGTGGCCATGCCAGCGCAGGAAAGACCCATGTCAGCGATTAAATAGGCACCCGGGATGTGTGCACACTGACCTTAAACACACACACACACACACACAGCTTGTGTAATGTACAGTATAGCGAAGGCTTCAGTATGATCTTGGCCATTAATGTTGGAATTAGAATGATGTAAATGTGCAATGGGGTCATTTTTAATCAACAGATCAGACGGCTTCATTAAGATTACGTGGCGTGTATTATTCATACTGTAAGTTATGTGTTATTACGTTGACACTACATTTGTATTATATGGATATTTCAAAATTGCGGTACTTTGTGAAGCAGTGCCAAGATCATGCAGAGGCTTTCAGACCAGTTCTCTCTCTCTCTCTGACACACACACACACACACATCTCACACTTTTTCCTTGGCAAATGGAGCATAGCGGATCATAGCAGCAGTGGGCAAAGCTTTGGCATATTGAGAAACCGGATTGTAACATTGGATTTGGATGTAAAACTGTGAAATGCTACAGATGTTGGAACTCAGAAAACCATTAAGCATGCATGAACACACACACACAAAGTATAAAGTACAAAACATCAAAAACAACACCTACTGTACTTAATTAAGACTACCTGCTATTATCTCTGTTACGATCATGGACAAGCCGCAAGTTTGAGTTTGATGATTTAGTGTCTAAAAGAAATTATTCATACCCGCTCTATTATATGATGTTATTATGATGTACATTTATATAAGCCCCTTAAATAAAGTAAGAACACACAGTTTGTAATGTGCAGATTGATGGGATGATTGAAGGACATGAGTGAATAAAATTAGCGTGGCATTTATTAGGAGCAAGTGAGGCATCAGGATCATAGTTCAAAGCAGATGTCAGAGGTAATCATAGGCATATTGGTAATCATTAAAAGGGTAGCAGAGGACAGGATCCATACAGGACACAAAGCTGAGGGATGTGCAGAAGACAAACTAATCTAGGGTAAGGCACAGAACAACCAGTAACACACCAGTGAGAGGTTGAGTATGGACAAAGGAGTCGAAAGAAATGCATGCGGACAGGTAAACTAAAACAAAACCAAATGACGTGTGCTGTATCAGGGAATTCAAGACAGAGCTGGGACAAATGTTTAATGGTTCCATCATACTAGAAATGGTTTATGGTTTACCATTTAAGTGTTGTAGACCCCTCACATCCTACTGTACACTATAGGCCCCTTAAAAAACAAGGGCTAAAAAAATGCAGACAGAAAAGCAAGATTTTTTTTACATTGGTAGTTTAAAATACAAAAAAAAAAAAAAGCTTCAACATTCAAATAAACATCTAATCCTGGTGTAGTATGCAGAACATATGTTAAAGTTGATGTGATGAATAGTTCTTGTCATGATAATCAAACCAAATTGCCATCTTTAAAAATGTGCCTCAATTAATTCTATTCACAGTCTGCCAGGCTATAAATGATCACTTTCATGCCACGAAAAACATGTGCGGCGTATCCTAATGTCTAACTAGAAAGAACGGATGAAAATGCCGCAATGTAACCAAACTTCAAAATTATATCCCTTGATTGAGGTCTTTTTTATCATTATTATTTTTTTTACATCCACTGATGGGTCTCAAGCAAAAAATAAGTATAAAAAAAGCATAGTCCTTCTGGCATTTGCTTGCCATGATTAGTTGACCTTTTATCATGAGTAAAACAGTACAAGCTCATTTCCCAACCAGACTAATTATTAAAATGAGTATGCATTCAGAGGTGGATAAACGATCGTTTTATTACCTAGCCTATGGGGCAAGAGGACATTCCAATGTGCTGCTCAATCCCAGGTGTTTGTTCCCCAGGACAAAAAGATAGAGCAAATGTAAAATAATAATAACATAAATAAGGCCAGTTAGATAATTAAGTGTATTAATACAAAGGGATTTGAACACTTTATATGAATTCCCAGGAAGGGGGCGACTTTAGAGTCGTACAGAATTTATTTATTTATTTATTTATTTAATGCTAGATGTGCCCATGACCTTTTTCGTATGGAATTTAATTGCCCACTCATAAGCTTGTTTTAAAAAATGTACAGCGCCATCTATTTATACGTTACCCATGAAGTGTGTGTAATGAAGGCGTGAGATCGCACTCATTAAGTAGATTTCAGTTGCACACTCATAAGCACTTATGTATTCAAAAATGTACAGCGCCATCTGTTGAATTTTGAGACGAACAAATGATTTTTTCTCAAGGTCGATTTTTGTTATGATATAAGAGCACTTTCCGTTCAAATTTCAAGGTAGCTATGTGCGTTACCTCAAAATACAAACATACCTGTGAAAACCCCATTAAAATTAGTTTTTCATGTGCAAATAAACAGACAGACAAAAATTCCCAAAACCATCTTGGATGTTTTCTATTACTCGTCTTACGTCAAACTTCTTCAGTATACAGACACCAAATTTACAGCTTTATTATACTGTATGTATAGATGTTTTTTTTTTTCATCCACACATGATCATTTCAAGTCACTAAAAACAGACTTTTTGGAAAACTTCTTCCAGGCTGATGATATTCAGAAACTCCACTTTGAGCGATAATTTATAGCTAGGGGAAACTGTTGTTTTTGTTTTATCTCCTTTGTTTGATGTCAGAGTGTTTTCAGGCTTCTGATTGGATGACATGACTTTACAGTTATACTGTATGTGGACGAAAAGATTTTTAAAGAGTTTTTTTTTTTTAAATATCCATATATTGAACATTTGAGCTGAAAAATAAATCTTATCCTTTCCTGATTACATTTTCATTTTTTACATTTTGTAATTAATATTTTCCCCCCTTTGCTTTTGTGCTTTTGATGCAAGAGGCAAAACATTTCACATCACATTTTTTTCCATATTTTTTTTAACTGGTCTAGGATTTCTATTTTTTCTCCACATGTTTAATCATGAGGTGTCTATACTGTATGTTGTGCTTGCAGGAGATTTTAGAAGATTTACTCTGTGCTTAATTATGCTTAGCTCCATAACCCTGCATGTTCCTTTATTCGGGAAAATCATTGCTTATGCATACGTGCTGATTTATCTGCCTGGTACAAATTATTATAATGGCAGCTAGATCATGTGTAGAGCAGCGGGTGGTGACATTCAGACGTCATCAAGGCATCAACACTATTGTAATGCTCATTAGATTATATACACCTAACTGTAATGTATGTAGAATGTGTTTTTTTCCCCTTTCTTTCTCTGTTTATTGAAGCAATTTGTCCACTGTGCAACTGGGAATAAAAAAAAGAAAAGAAAGAAAGCCATGAAATCTGTTTGTGGCTGAACCCCTGGATACTGTAACAAGCAAAATCAATTTGGTTGAATTACATATACAGCTAAAAAAATAAAACGACAGACACTAACCTCAGTATGTACACTAATCTTAGCTATTCACAGGTTTTCATCTGAGTTAGCTTCCTGTGATTTGTCAGCTGAGAGACTGTTTTTGTCTGATGAAGGAAACCTATTTGAAACATGTTCACCACAGGGTTAGCCTTGAGCTTTTTCTGTTTGGATTTTTTTTTCTCGTTAAATGCATCGAAAAGCGATTTGTCTGCATTGCCCTTTGGGGCCAATAAAAAGAGAGAGAGAGAGAGAGAGAGCCTGCACAGGCATTTCAGATTTTCTTCACCTTTTTAGACACGAGAATGGCTGAGCTTTGGTACCTCATTTGTTTGTGGTGCTTCTTTCTACAGGCAGCAAAATATAGTTCTTTCCAAACACTTGATGAATCTTCAGCTTGTTCAGTTCAGCGCTGATGTGAATCACACATAAAAAATCTGTTGTGCATTTTGATGTGAAATTGATTTTATAATTGTCTATTGGCAGGCGGAAATAACTCAGCATTCTGCAAGTCTGTGATGTTTGAAGTGTACCCGCTTCACTGTTTTTTTGAAAAGCTGGGACTTTGCAATTGAAGTCAATTCCTTTATAGACTAGATCTGGCACAAGGCTGTAATTCCTAATTTCTTATAATTGCTGAGCAACTGCAGAGAGAAATAATTTGTCATGAATTGTGTTACATAAAAAAAATAAATAAAAAAAAACAGGGATTTTCTGAAATAAAGCCAAATAGAAATGTGCATGACAGTTAAATCCAGCAGTTCCCTTAGGTACACAGATATTGTTTTATTTTATGGTTTTTATAGACTTTATGCAAGAAAACTTTCATGAGCAGCACTAAAATCTAATGCTGAAGCCCATGTGGTCCTTACACAAACATTTATTAAACCTGCAGTGGTCCAGCTTAGCTGTAGCATACTGCCTCCATTCGTCAGGCTGGTCTCAGGAGGAACAAAAATGGAAATGAGACAAAACTGTGATCTGCATGTCAAATGTGTTAAAACAAAAAAGAAATAAATAAAATTTGAAGCAAGTCTCTATGGGACTAATGCCTTTTTAAACAAGACAAGGAAATGAGGTTGGGGAAAAAATGCCTCAACACTGAGCTAATATTATTAAATTAAAAACATCATAGATTGTCATTTAAAATGGTGCAATTTCAAGCAATAAACCAGGGGTCCTTTGGGTCACTTAAAGCAGTAAGTCCACTGTCATATTGTTCTGCAAAATAATTATAACATTTTCTGGAAAATATCCTGTGTACAATTAATTCAAAAAATGTGACTTCAATAAGGACACGGGTTCGTTTTGAAATCATCAAAAAGAAATCAAATAAACAAACAAAACTCCTAATTATAACCTTCCTAACATCATAATTTCAACGTCATCAGAATTGTTTTATGTTCAAAAAGCGAGACAATTGCGTAAATTTGCATGGCATACTGTATCATAAGACACAAATATAGTTTTCAACCACAGCTCTCCAACTCTTAATAATTTGCTTCTCTGTTTGCATAAAATGTTTAGGCTTTTTCATATTGGTTGGGGAAATGAAATTATTAGATCATGTCACAAATGTAAAGTCCCGAGGCATAGCGTCAGATATGCTTCACTGTCTCTGTCCTGTTTTTGTTTTGTTTGACTGATTTCATTTAATATCAACGCATGTGCGAGAAAGAGAAAAAAGCTTCAGGCGAGACTCTGGCGTTGCAGTTATGCAAAATATTATACACACACATACACACAAGCATACACAATTTTCTTTCATATATTGTACAAGGCCCCTTATATCCACCTATAACATTAAAGTCATGAAATTCTTCCTCTTCCTATTACTTCCTTTTGGTGGCATGGTGGCTTAGTGGTTAGCACTGTCCCTCCGCACCTCGAGGCTCTGGGTTCAATTCCTGTGTCAGGTCTGTGTGCATGGAGTTTGCATGTTCTCCCCATGCTTGGTGGGTTTCTTTCGGTTACTCCGGTTTCCTCCCACAGTCCAAAGACATGCAGGTGAGGCTAATTGGCCTGCGATGCATTGGCACCTCGTCCAGGGTGTACTTTGCCTTGTGCCCTAAGTCTCACACCACTGTAAGATACACCCGTTCGCTCCACTCCAAGTAGGCCTATTTGCACAACTCAAAACCATTTGGAACCCTCAAACACACAGTCCACAGAATAACCCTTTGCAAACATTTAAATATCATCAGAAAATGTCGAAATAAGTGTTATGGTTGAAGTAAGTTTCATTTATAAATTAAAAATGCATGAAAACATATATCTCATTTTCAGTGAGGACAGCTTTAGAAATTCTTGGCAGAAGATGAAGGGCACCAGTAAAACTTTAATTCTCAAGTCTTATGCAACTCTTAGCAACTAAAGAGCACAGTAACAAGCAGGAGCAAACAGCTAAACCTTTATTTCACTCACCACGTCTGACTATTTTTAGATTATTTCTTTCAATAAAAGAACATTTATTTATTAAAAATATCAATACAGTTCTTATAACATTTATTTTATGTCCAGTCTTTATTTCCTGGCATATATCCCAACAAATATGTTCTCAAATATGTAACTTTTGCTAATAAATAATCATACTGGGAACGAATCAAACTGAGGTTATTGTGTATACAGTACAGTATATAGGATATATGCATTCCAGACTGAAAAGCAGCATGCTAGATGGTTCATCAAACTTGTCTCCAGAGTGTGAGAGCTTGCTGAATGTAAAAGAATGTAAAACTTTAATGGGCATTGCATTACTTATGCATTTTTAGGCCAGTTGAAAACTTGCGTGAAAGGGTTAACCACTGCACCTAGCAAATTGGAGCATCGTTTTAGATAGCACCCTTAACCGTTTACCACCAGTTGACAAAGTGGAAGAATGGTTAGAGGAGGAGGAATGGTTCTTCTCTCCTCTTCAGTTCTGGAGACTTGTAGAATTTTTGCCAAAATGCAGTGCGGCTGTACTGGCAGCTCATAGAGGCCCCACACCTTACTAAGGCACGTTATGTTCTTTAATCCCTCTTCTTCCTGTTTACTAAAGGAAGGGAAGTATTGGTTTTGGAATGTTTCCAAATGTAGTATATTTAATAGATGGGTCACTCAGTGAATGCTGCAGCCATTTCACCATTCAATAAAAAACATTAACAGAAGTTTGAAAATAATCAGCAGTTTTGGAACTTAAAATCTCGAAACTCGAATATTTCAAGATAACTATTCAGTTTACTTACAGTAAGTAACCCATTTATTTGGGTGCTGAGCTCATCGCTAGGATGTCGCTAACTAAAGTGTACCAAAACAAGAAACGATGGATGAACAGCAAGTTCCGGGCAAACTTCAAGAGAGGCTTCAGGTCGGCAAAGCACAACTACAAACATCAGCTGGAAGAAGCCTTTAGCAGTACTGGAGCTCAAATCCATGACGGATGTGGCAAGGCATACAGTCCATCACGGATTACAAAAGAAAAAAAAAAAATCACACACAGCTTGCACCAGCTAACAACACTGGAAGCTTAGCAAAGGAACTAAACAATTTGTTCATGTTGACGACGACAGTAAATCAACCTCTGGTCAGTTTTGAATTGTCTGATATTTCACAGACTCTTGTTTTGTGCACTCATGTGTCCCTCAGCAGCAATAACATGCGGAAAGCAGCCGGGCCTGATGGTGTCCAAGGGTGTGTACTCCAGACTTGCGCTGACCAGCTAGCAGAAGTATTTACACACATTTTCAATATAACCACTCTGTCCTCATGCACATTCCCTCTATTCCTGCTAATACCTACTGTATGAAACCCACAGTAACATGCCTCACCAGCCAATTGCTCTTACCACTGTCATTTCAAAGTTTTCATAATGTCTGGTACCCGCCATATCAAAGACACTGTCCCAGGTGATCTCGATCAACGAAGCAAACAGATCGACCGAGGATGCTACCTGTGTGGAACTGATCACATCCCTCAGTCACCTTGAAGAAGACAAAGGATACTATTTGCTAACCACAGTTGGGCATTTAAAAGCATCATACCAAACATGCTTCACACCCTAGGCCTAGGACCCTCCATATACCACTGGATACAAGATTTCCTCATCACCCTCACCAGACCGTCAGATTGGACCAACTCACATCCTCCATTCTACAGGAAGGAGGTTTAGAACCTCGAAATAACCTGGTCTTTAACATCAAAAAGACCAAGGAGATCATTGTGGCCTTTAGGACTAGGGGTACCTCAGTGGTTAAAAGAATTCGACTACAGTTTGGAAGGTCCCAGGTTTAAACCCCACAAACACCAAGGCCCTTAACCATCATCTGCACAGGTGTAGAATAAGGTAATGTAAGTCGCTCTGGATAAGGTCATCGCCGAAATGAAGGACCATCAAGAAAACTATGAACAGTCCTAGAGAGAGTCTCCAGCTTCAGGTTCCTGGGAGTCATAATCACAGAGGATCTCACCAGCTTAGTGGTAGAGAGTAAGGTACAACAGTGCTTTTATTTTGCGAGAACTCCGAAATTCTACAGATGCGTAGTATTACATATGTTATTCTTTTTCTTCTCAGGTTTAATTATCGAATTTCGTTGTTTTCTTGAAGTTCTTGAATCATGAAGTTAAGACAAGTCCAAATCAATTGTTTTAATATTTAATAAGTAGCTTCAGTATGTTAAAGTAACTGACTGACTTCACTACAGGCTGCATGGTGCGTAGCGGTTAGCACTGTTGTCTTGCACCTGCAGGAATTCGAATCTTGCCTTCGCTTTGTGTTTGTAAAGTTTGCATGTTATCCTTGGTGTGTTTTTTCTTTATTTTTTCCACTGTCTAAAGACATGACTGATTGGTGTGTCCAGATTTAATGTAGGGTATGATTGGGTTGTGAGTGTGTGTGGTTGTGCCCTGTTATGAGCCTGTTAGGGTCCAGGGTGTAGCCCCACCTTGTGCCCTGAGTTCCTGGGGATAGGATCCAGGCCCGTCTTACCCTCCACAAGATAAGTGGTAAAGATGGATAGCATATTTTTTAGGCACTGGAATCACCAGTCACAATCTGATAAGATATTATCACCATACCTTAGTGCCGATTCTGTGAGTATCACGATTTTATACATATCCTGATTTTATTATTCCCAAACAAACTTAGCAAATTATTCACTCCTACAACATGGGATGCCAGTTCAGGAATAGTTTAGAGTGCACCGCCAGTAGGATTATAAAGAACCAGTGACGTTTTTTTACCTCCCCAAATCCCTCCTGAGCGCACGCTGAGTTGTTTTGAGCACGCAGCATTGTGCAGCTTGTAACGCAGACATGTGCGTCTTGCGAGACTAATTAGCGCACGTGGTGTTTTGAGACAGGTGTGAGATGAATTAACTCGCAAAAAAGGCCCAATGGACGTGAGTAACTTTTGATAATAAAAATTAGTTTCTGTTCCAACATTCGGCAGAATTGGTTATGTCCAGAGTGATCAGTCATAGCTTATCAAGCTGAATAAAAAAAAGGCAATTCCGGTCACTGGCTGATCGATTGGTGCATCTCTTTTTTATAAATGTAATAAATCACTTAAAATTTTATTTTGGAGTCAATGTGATACATGAATCAGCACACAAAAGAATCGCGATTTACTGTATAACTGATTTCTCATCATTTTTTTTTTTTTTTTACTATTTTTGTTATTCCCTGCACAAAACATGTTGCTACGCAAAGAACACAATGGGCCAATTGATATTTGCTGTTTGAATTATGAATACAAAATATATTGAATGAGATGCTTAATAAAAGCCCATCCTCTGTTTCATTGGAGTCAGGCAATCAACAACCATTAAGAGCAGACCCTTGAATGGAATATTGTAGATGTGTTCTCTTTGGCAGTCGAACATTGGTTGGCAAACATGGGACACTGATATTTGTAATAAACACAAACCACTTAATTGATAACATTTCAATAACTGTTGGCATATCTCCGTCCAATACATTCCATGGTAGTTTTCAAGTGTGAATATTCCATTTAAATCAACGTGTTACTGTATGTTTATCATGCCTACAAAAATTACCCTGCTGCAATCTCAAAATATAATAAATCGGCAGTACATGTAATTCTGGAAAAGCACAAGTAGTCTAGATAGGCCCACAACCTCAATCAGCCCTGATAAATTACTTTTGCCTGAATGTATTGATTTCCATAACCGAAAGTAACAGTAGACACGACCCAGGTTCATGTTTCCCAGCATTCAAAATGAACAACAAGCAGCGTTTATATCAAATGAAGGGAGGCTTTTGTTTCTGCTCAGACGTAACCGAGCGATGAGGTTAACTCACCTGGACAAGATCATCAAAGATTCTCGAAAACGCTTGTGCTGTTTTGATGATTATTGTAGGAGATCATTGCCTGAATGTGGGGTCTGGTGCTACTGTACTATACGTTCAAGGCTTGTGAATAAGGCTGTGGCTTTCTCAAACAAAGATGATCTCTACCATATTATCATATTTTTGGGGGGGATTGGAGAATGAATTAAATCCTTCCATGTATTTGATTGATATTTAACCATATTCAATGCACTGTTACATTTTCCTGCTTCAATTTTCATGGAGTGACCCCCAGATATGCTCTTCTGATGAGGATAAACATCGTTGAACTATCTGTTCGTTTTTCTTTTTTTTCCAGTGATTAGTGACATTTTTGTAAATCAGTGACTGCAGGGGAGGCCGATGCCCCGGCAACAAGAAGGTCAAGTCTTTTTGTGTCCTTATGAATTCATGAATATTAACGTGATATAAGCTAATCACAAGCTAAATGTAAAAGGTGACAGTTTTGCAAGTGATAATAATAATAATAATAATAATAATAATAATAATTTAATCCCAGGTCTGCGCTTTAGTTGTTTTAGCAAGAGAATTTGGTATACTGTATAACATTGGTCCTCATTCAGCAGCATTCTCTTAAATTTCTGCTAAGAGATAAAAGAACAGAAGTCAACAGCAGATGCAAATGAACGCTCTCAACCTATCCCAGTCTGCTCTTACCCACGTCAGGTGAACGATGAATCCTATTTGATCTTACATTCAAGGCGCATAGGATTATCATAGGATTAGCACCACATAAGAGCAGGTGCATGCTGTGCCATATGCGAATCGGGAGCTAGGACTGGAGCGATGCCACTGAGAAAAGCTGGTAAGAAGAAGAAGAAATACATGAAGAGCGAATTCAAAATACTTTGTAATCAACTTAAACAAACTTAACATGTGATCTTCCAGAGCGTGAGCACCGGCATTACAAGCACATGGAAAATGCAGAAATGGCAAACGATCTGTGACGGTTTGCTGGCACATGGAGTGAGGGCATGATCTCCATTTTATTTACTTTTTTTTTTTAATAACAGTTGAGCTGCATAGTAGTTTTCAAAATGATGTGTTTCAGAACACTTGGGCAATCTGAAAAGGCTCGGCATCCATTCATCAAATCCGTGCGATCTCTAAAAAATGCACTCTCTGAGTAAACCCCCGGATGGCAAAGCATCTAACAAGAGTGCGTAAGCCATTCAGAAGCCAAACGCCTGCAAGCAGAAGGTTTTTTTTTTTTAGTCTTAACTTGGATCAGTTGACCAATAGTATCTCTTTAGCCCACAAATTAAATAATTATAATCATTATAATTCCTCTAATGGAAATGTGATTATATGATGCATTTGATGTCTTTTGATTTAAAAAAAAAATGCTTCTGTGCATCAGATAAATTATTTGCAAACTGTGAAAACATTTACATTTAGGCATGTACAACGAGAACGAGGAGAAAGGAGTTTTTTTTTTTTAAATGTTTTTAAAGATTGCTCATGAAATTAGAAAACGTTAGTGAATCCCAGAAATTAATAGCAAAGATAAGAGAAATTTTGTTTGTATACTGTATTACATCTTGCATGAGGTCCAATTCTAATATAATCCCGCTCTGTAAATAAGGGATAGGAATCATCAGTCACCATCTGACATGATATTATCATGAAACCTTGGGTGCCGAGCACGGATTTACAAATTCTATATCGCATTCGTTCCCATTTTGTTATAATTTTAAGATCCTAACATTTAAAACAAATTATGGTCATAACTCAAACATTTCATATCCTAGCTTTACTCAATAGAGCTTTTTACTCAAAAAAAAAAAAAACGAAATTGAACACAAAGCTAAATTTTTACTGCGCAGCGCACATCTCTGTCGTCCGCCATAATTATTATTTCTAAACAACCGTAGCAAATAATTCCCTCTTACTGTTCCACATGGGATGCCAGTGTGGGAATAGTTCCGCGTGTGCCACCTGTAGGATTATATAGAACCAATTACGTTTTACTGCCTCAAATGCTGCTAAAGTCTTGAGCATATATTGAGCAGGTTTGCGCACATGTGACTTCTATCAGGTGTGTTTCCAGACACAGAGTTTGGAGAAAAAGTGGCACATATTTTGATATTGAAATTTCTGTTGCACCACGCAGAAGCTTGTGCACCCGGCATAGAATCGGGTACTGTATGTCCAGCGTGACCGGTCATGACTGATCAAATTGAAAAACAGACGAGTCCGGTCACTGTCTGATCAACCGGTGCATCTCTATCATATTTGAAATGAATTTTTTTCAATTACATTTGATAACAAGAGATGCACACACACACACACACACCTTATGGCTGTGTATAATCCTTGATCACTGTGCAGATGAAGTGGTTGTCCTCTCCAGTCTGCATTACAGCACAAGGCATCCAAAGGCTCAGATTAAAGCACGAGAGCAGCCGTGGGAAACGAAGATAAAGCCCAACCTGACAAAGTGGTCGGATTTTGAGGTGCTAGTGTAGTAGATTCTCTATAGTGATAGTTTAAAATTCGGCCGTAGCTAAACAAACTTCCATGCTGGAGGAGCATACAAGGACAGCTGAGGACAGTAGAATGCAACAACAACAACAACAACAAAAAAGCTAAAAAAAAAAAAAAAAGGTACTGCACTGAGCTTGTTTTTTGCTGCAGGCTGTGGAGGTTTTTGAGTCGTGAGATGCTGCGCAGCCGTCTAAACCTGCTCCGCTTATCAGACCACGATCACCGCCTCTGCTATTTTTAGTCATCACCACTAATTAACGATAAACAATCTTGATTGGATTAGCATACGCCAGGGTATCGGAGGAAGTGACAGGCTTCATATTAACAAAATTAACACACACACACACACACATGCACACACAGTTCCACATGATCACTCAACTGCCAAGCGCACCTAACTATGTTATGAATGACATAGTATAACATTTCTCCTAAATGAATGAACGAATCTAGAAATTCAAGATGTCTCTTCCATACCAGACGCTTCCACCATGTGATACAGCATTTATAGCGGAACAAATAGCTGTATTACCTAGTTCATGTCTTATGTAGACAAAGTACTTGGATGATGCAATCTATTTGAGTCATATGGAAATTCAGGCTGTTACGCTTTAGCGCTTTCATGGTACGATAACCAAGTTATGAAAAATAACACTGCAGCCAAGCACGAGGTAGAAAAGGACTGCGCGGAATCAAACACGACCGGTTGCTGCATGCTGTAGGAAACCGATCAATGATGGATCGATGTCCGATAACATGCCGAGGTGGAGTATTTCCAAGATCGGCACGTCATCAACAGATCATTACTCAGCAATATTGCAACAATGTATATTTGTGTTGATTAATTAGCATCATAACATTTATCCAGTTATAGTTAGCTCTAAACAATTGAGTTGATGCTACCGCTTATCTTCTGTTACAGGATGTCATGCAATCACGTCCTGTCTCGTGTTTACTCCTTCTCCATCTTGTTTTGTGATCTAAATATAACAAGATTATATAATATAAATATTTTTTTCGATCAAAATAATAAATGCGTTAGCATGAGCTGTTGTCAGAGATGTCGTTGCAGAAACGTGATCAACATCTAACAACATCGTGCCCTTGGATACGCTCCGATGAGTGAGTGAAGTTAAAATGCCCCCGTCTGAGACATTTCTAAGTGCATCAGCAAATAAGGATTTTGGTTTGCATGACCTTAAAAAAAAGGAAAGCCAGCTAATAACTATCTAGTGAGGAAAAATAATAGGTTCAATTATGTATTGAAAATTTGTGGGCTACTGTGTTGTTTAAGGAGCTTTAACGGAATGGAAAAGTTAATGGGTTTAATGGAAATGCGTTTTAATCCTTCAAGGGTCGATGGTCAAATCACACACCATGGCACAACACTACACCTAATGTTTATTATTCACATCAGTGGATCATGTTAAATATACCTTAGCTCATGAATACAGAGAGCAGAGGGAGTGTTTGGGTTAGTTAGGTTGGGTTTTTTTTTTTCAGTTTTGCACAAATCTCAAACAAGATCTGTCGTACTGTACTACGCAGGCTGAAGTCAATCAATGATTCGATCAATCAGCCACGCCAATCAATCTGTTTTTATCGAATGAGGCGCATTAAGAGGCGCACACACGGCCACGGAGGCTCAACGTAATGCGATAAGGTACAAGGGCTGGACATAATGGGATTACATTAGGAGATCGCATTGACAACAACAAAGGCAGAGAGAGAGAGAGAGAGAGAGGTGGCAAAGGAAATTTATCAGGACAGAGCCTACAGCTATGGAGATTGGATCAGATGCAGGTGAGCTAGAGAGAAGTGAGAGGTACAGTAGGATTTGCACACACACACACACACACACACACTCTCCTGAGCAAGTGGGGTCTGTGATTTATGTGAAATGATCAACGAGTCAGGGTTTTGCTCCGGAGAGTTCACATGCAGTGGAAATATGCGGACACCCGCGCACACACACACACACACACACACACACGAACACACATACGATAAAAAGGACAAAGTGTGATGCAGCCCAGGTCTAATGTCGCAGTAAAGGTGAAATAGCAACTCTTGCACTTTTAGGGATTGTAAAAATATATTTTGTTTACTGACACAGCTTGGGAAAAACCCGCAGAAGTACAGTATCTCATTATATTTTTTTCCATTCCAGTTTCATCGTCATAAGTGAGTAGATGCACAAACAAAAGAACTGAATAATGAAATCAGACCTTTCTAATATGAAATTTTAGATTTAGTAACCCAAGCATGTTCTCGAGCTTCCTCTTAAGGATGAGACGGAATGAAACCCAATTCGGAGGCAAATCATGATGTTAAATGCAAGTGCTGAAAAATTAGCTTGGGAAGGAAAGTAGCTAAAGCGAACAGATGGACGTCATTCATATACTGAAGACACGAAGGTTGGGAAAAGAACATGAAACATAATAGAATGTAATAGATTGTGATTTATTTTTTGGAGGGAAAAAATCAAGCCTTTTACAAAAGGGTTCTATCGACAGCATGAGGCGGCGCGGTGGCTTAGTGGTTATCTCTAGGGTGCGGGTTCGATTCCCGCCTCGCCGTCTGTGTGCATGGAGGTTGTATGTTCTCCTTGTGCTTGCTCCGGGCTCCTCCCACAGTCCAAAACATGCAGATCAGGATTAATTAGCATCCTTAGTATAAATTGCCTGTAGTGTGTGAATGTTGGAGATTCTATCATGGAATTAATGCAGTGGTCACCATTGGCCTCCAGGAAACCTAGCTAGACCACAGTGGTTCCTACTGTACATGGAGATGGATGGATCAATGGCACGGCAGAAATAAAGCAATAAAGGTAGTAAATAGTCACGAACAATATAGGCATAAAGTAATGTTTACACATGAAACATCTTGCTTTGTTTATTTGTAAATAAACGCAGGAAAGACTTTAACATAAAGAACAAACAGGAAGAAAGAGTGGCAGGTTTATATTTCATATTATGCGCAATGCCTACAGCTAAAGAGATTAATCCAAGTTGTTAACATCTGCTTCAAAGCATTACTAGATTTGTTGATATTATTATTATTATTATATTATTATTATAAACTTGTTAATATGTTTATATAAAAAAATTATAATTTAAGCACAGAATCACTAAAGACATTATAAACACTATGTACAGCTGTATTTAATAATATTTTTTAAACAATATTTTAGGCATTTTATTACAATAATTTAATAAGAATGATTATACCACACTCTGTTTAAACACTTGAGTCTGTTTAAGCTGTGCATTATTTTTTATATAACAGCACAGGTAGTTCTGGCTTTAACATAGGCATCAACGATTGCATCCGTTCATTCTTTATTACAGTCTGGCGTGTGTTATTCAGCTTACACCGCTGTGATTTGCCAACATTTACAGTGTTGAATGTGTTAATTAATGACATGTCAAACATTTTAATGGTTTGTAGCTCAATTTAGTGTTAAACAGCATGTTCTGTCTTAATATGTGAGATTCCTTACATAAATCTGATTATTATTATTTTTTTTATACAAATCATCACTCAGTTATTTTGACAGGGAAAAAAGAAAAAGAAAAGTAATAACCAAACTTACAGTAAGCTCTATCACACATGCTTTTTCTGTTTAATTTTTTTCATCCTTTAAGATTTCGTTTTTTTTTTTTTTAATTGCATGAGCTAGGAAAAAAAAAAAAAAACTTTTCCATGCCTCACATCACATCACAACTTTAAACTAGTTAGTCTTTAGATTACTTTTTGAATATCTTCAGCTATTCTTGAGCTCCCTAGAGCTCCGTAGAGTTTGTGCATGTGCCTGTTTTTTGTTAAAAACAGATGAATGGGAAGAAAATGCTAAAGAACAAAGTGTCTAAAAATAATATTGCACCTATTAGCTGTAAACATAGGAAGATATTTACAACAAAATATTTTCAGAACATGTGAACGATATACTGTAGATGGTAGAAACTTACTGTGGTTTAAAAATGAATTTCAAACTTATTATTATTGCTATTATTATTAGGGTATTGGTGGCTCAGTGATAGGTTCCTTGCCTGCCATGTGGGAGGCCTGGGTTGGATTCCCAGCCAACGCCCAAACCCCACCCCAAGCATTGCATCAGTAGGGCATCCGGTGTAAAAACTTTGCTAAGTTGTTGTGGAGATCAGACGGTCCGCTGTGGCGACCTTCAACGGGAGCAGATGAAAGACGGACATTAATCTTATTATTATTTTTTTTATTGTACTTGAATTGGTTTATCTCCACTAGAGCTGGGGGATTTGATTTAAAAATTATTTTTCATATTGCGATATGTCACTGTATGTAACTATTCATTGTATCATTTGCATTCAAATGTATTAATCTAGACATAAAGCAAATAATGGTGGCACGGAGGCTTGGGCACTAGCGTTGTCGTCGTGCACCTCCAGGGTCCGGGTTCGATTCTCGCCTCAGTCTGTGTATATGAAGTTTTTATGTTATTATGTTAATCGGCGTTCCCAAATTGTGAATGTTGACCGGAGGTCGTGAAAATGGGAATGAATGCAATGGTAATCATCACTGGCCTCTACTGTCCCTAGTTGAGATGCAGAGGTTCCTAGATGGATGGATGGAAGGAAAGTGAATAATGGCACTAGTAGTTGCATTAAGGTAATTTATATCCTGGGTCAAGTGTTTTCATTAGTTTCTGGAATCCCTCGGCATACATGCGCACCACGTCCTTCGTTAAATAATACATGACAGTATCTATGATTTCTCATGTCTGGACCGCTCATACGGCATGATGCTCCTAAACATTTCATATTAGTTATTCATGTCAGTGTTCAAAAAGCAGCAAGTGAACCCTTCATCTCCAAAAAGAAACACATATGCCACTTCTGAATGCATTAGTTGTACACGTGGCATAGGTCATGTTTGGACTTTATCCAAAAGTCCACATAAATTCATGAGAATGTATATATTAACTGTTATTATTATTATTATTATTATTATTATTATTATTATTATTATTAATTGAAGCCTTCTGCTTTTAGACAATGGCACAGGTCCATATTGTAGTTTAGATTTTTAATGCGATTATCTGATTAATCGTGCTGCACTAATCATCGTACCGGAACTGTTTCTTTCTTTGTTTGTTTGTTTAGCATTTAACTACATTTGTAAGCTTATAGAAGTATATGACCTTTAAAAATTGTTCCTTAATTAGATTTTTGGTAAAAGGCAAAAAATCTGTAGTGTCCATAACCATGTCAAATTCATGTTGGAATATCTTTCAAATTATTGTATGTTAGAACAATATGTCTTTTTCATGTGAAATCTAAACTGGTCAAGTTTCACCTGAATGACAGTTAAGATCATTGACAGATTTTAATTAAAAATTAAAAAATTACAGACGCTAAATAAAAGGGCATGAAATTATATTTAGCAGATGTGTTTCTCTTTATTGATTCTTTTAATATTTTAATAATATAAAATAAATAATAATTTATTAAAATAATTTATTTTAATAAATTAAATATTTTAATTTATTGATAAAAATGTAATTGTGTATTCATATTTACAATAAGGCGAAGCATGGATTGGGAGATAAGAAGTATTAAGTATTATAAAAATGGTGATCCAAAATTATACTATCCTATCTAAAAAAATACCATGTTTTGGCCGTATAGCATGAGGAATTTAAAAATGTCTTGAAAGGCATTCAATTGAATCCCTGTAGATAGACAGTATGAATGAAATTGAAATTGGAAAGTACCTGCTGTCTGTTAACGTCTCCTCCCCTATAGCCAGTGCAAACAAGATAATAACAGTAATAACAATGCAGATGGCAAACTGCCTCCACTGACATAAGATGTGATAGGAATAGTAACGGCATGGAGACCAAATGCAGTTATTTTCTGGTATAATTACTTAGATTGCCATACGTAAGCAGACCCTTTCCTTTCCTCATTGATTTGCTCAGGACACTAATCAGCACCTTAGCACAAGGTGCAGTTTTAAAGTATTTGCTTCTCAACACTAGCTGTTTAAGTGAAGAGCCTTTCAAAGCCAAACTGCACATTAATGTGAGCTGACAATATTTTATTTAATTCACACTCGCTTTGTCAGTTTGAAAATGTTTTATCACGCCTCTAATCTAAGACATATGGCAGTGACGACATATCCAATATTCCAAGTTGTTGTTTTTTTCTTCTCCTCACATTGCTTTAACAACTTCCCACAAACTGCATCTATTAAACATGAAATTCAATTTTGTTAAGTGTAAAAGACAAAGGGTCTTTTTCAATAGGGCTACACAAGTCAAAGGCTGCCATATGGAGATGGACACAGTCCAGTTGGTCCTGCTGTTTGGGGATAAAAAGAGCAAATTGGATCTGCTCTGTCCAGATGTTGTTTAGATGCTGGGGGGTAAGTTACAGGCACATTGTGCAGACCTTGCACAGGACGTTTAGGGAATGTTATTGGAGACTTTGGGGTAAATGTTGCAGGGCCACTGGGGAAATGTGCTGTGGAGTTTCAGAGGTACCGAGTGGCTGACATTGAAAATGAAGGTTTCATTTATTTTTTTTATTCTTGGATATTTGGTTGCACAAATGTATAAGGGTGAGGAGTCCAGCCCAGTTCTCACTTTGAGAATTTTTGCTACGAAATTCCTACGAATTTCATATTAGCTATGGCGTAGTAACAAAGTGCTATTGTTCTATGAATAGGCAAGAAAAAGCAGTGACTGATAGCAATGATTAATTACAACTAGCTTTATGGTGCACTTCAAGAATTTATGGATCCCAATGGAGAAACCTGCAATATCTAGAGGTGAAACGGATCACAGAGCTCATGGTTCAGATTGTGTCACGTTTTCTTTTTGGTCATGAATGAGATCATTTCAGCAAAAAAGGGAGACAAATACAGTATCATCTTATTTTCCATTTATCACTTTTAGAACTTTTAAAACAAGGAACTTTTCCCCATAGACGTAAATGAAAATGACATTGAAGGTATGCATTGGGTAAATAGAATCATGGGTCTTATTTGCCGCATTAAAAAAAAAATGTTTAAGCGGAAAAAAGTACCGACATTCCTTTGAACAATAATAAACGAAAAAAAAATAAAGCTATTTTTGGACTACATTATCATCAGGTTTTCATCACTGTCTAGGGGAGATCTGGCAGTCCTGGCCATCACAAACCAAACATAATGCCGTACAGCGGCTGTAAAATGTTATGTTTTGTACTATTACATACAGTGGTAACATGTGGTATTCTATATATTTAAAGGAATGCTCACTCATTATACTGCTTTATCCTGTGTATAGGGTCATGGGGGGTGTATAGGGTCTCCTATCCTAGCAGACTTAGGGTACGAGGCGGGGTACACCGTGAATGGGTTGCCAATCCATCGCGAGGCACAAAGAAACATGTACTCACATGCTCATTCACACACTACAGACAATTTGGGGAATGAAAATTAGGCTAATCTGTGTATCTTTGGACTAAGGGAGGAAACTGGAGTACATGGAGAAAACACACCAATCACAGGGAGAACATGCAAGTTCCGTGCAAACTGTACAGCCACCCAGGCGAGAATCGAACTCAGACACGTCAAGGAATGCTCTGACTTGAAATCATTAATCCCACTGATCACTGGGAAAGTGCGGGAATGCTGCCAGGAGGTCGATTTGTGGCTGTTGTAAAGATATTGCAATGTTTCTGAGGAAGGTTTGTTGGGACATACAGTAGGGGCATCGTACAGAGGTGTTGTTAGGATTTTTTTTTTTTTTTTTTTTTTTTTTGGTGGAAACTGGGAAGAAATTTTCGGAATGTTGGGATAATGTTGGATAAATCTAGTGAGAAAATGGAGACGGTGCCTTAATATTTTTGGGGATATTAAAGGATGTTGCAGGGAGGTTGGGGATGTTATTGGGGAATGGTAGTGAGAACATTTAAGGCTACATGGGAATAAGAACATTTGTGTAATAAAAGATACTGTCTTGCAGAAATGCTAAGGAAATTATATTCCAGGTGTTATATATCCATATTATGGTGAAGTTCAGGGAATTTTTGAGTTTACAAAAGGGTTGATGTTGATTATTTTGTGGACTGAGGGGAAATAATTCAGTAGACAGTGGACATGTCCAAAGCTATTGAGACTGGCTTTTGAAGATGTTAAAATATGTTTAGAAATGTACAGTAGTTGGGGGGTATTCATGGTAACTGGGAGAATGTTAAAGGGTAATTGAGAGACTTTGAAAAGCTGCAGAATTATTTTAGCGATATTATCAGATGGAATGGGCATGCTTTTGCAAAGTTTTAGGAAATGCTTTTGCAATATATTTGGGTTGAGTACCAGATATGGTGAAGGTCTTGTTGGAGGAACATGCATGTGCAATTTTGTTAGAGGAGGTTGTTGTGTGATGGTGCATAAATGAACAGAATACAGAGTGGGGAAAAGCAAATAACACATGCAAGAAAAGATACTAGAGAGATAAGCCTGTGCACTAGAATAAAATTTGAAGCATTTCTATCTTTATAGAAGGAGAAACAGTGGCACAAGTGGTACGTACAAAGCCTTCTCAATCTGCTAACATGCATGCACATTAAAGTCATTAGACTCTATTTATTATTCACTCCAACACACACTTACACACCCACACACACAGGGTCTGCAACTATCCCCTATTCATCTCTTGTGCCAGTAAACAGAACTGACTAAGGGGCTGATCTGAGGTGATCGCCCGCACACACACTTAACTAGTTGGTCTGTTTTTGTCACTGTTATGAAAAGGTCAAAGTAGGAGTTAATCTGGAACTATTCCACACTTGTGTAAAATCAATTTTGTTTCTGGCATCAAAATGCTGCTGATCCGGAACCGACAACCGTTGATGCTCAAGGGCTTTGGCGTGTCATAATTTTTTCACCATGACAACCATTCTAGCAATTATTGCCATGTTTTCATGACCAACTTTAAATAAGACCTGAAAAAGATAATTAAAGACGATTGACGTTTACACAATTTGCAGGATTGAATATTGTCTAAGCTTTTTGACATATTGTCACCACTCCAACTTGGTGTATAGTGGTCAGGGATGCATCCTGTTGTTTTTTTGTCATTCGCACCACACCTTGCACCACCAGGGTCGGGGCTTATAATGTCGCCTTCGGTCAGTGTGTGTACAGTGTGCATGTTCTCTTCACGCTTAATGGAGGTCCTCCAGGTACTCTGGTTCCCTTCCATTGTCCAAAGACATACAGTACATTGTAGGTTTATTGGCATTTCCAGATTACCCATTGTGTATGATTGGGTGTGTGAGAGTCGACCCCTCTGTCTTGTTTAAATCTAAACTTAAAACTCATCTGTTTAGCTGTGCATTTATTGAATGAGCACTGTGCTACTATACGTCCGAACTGACTGCATTATTTTATGTTTATTTAATATTTTTAACTGTTTTATTGTTTTTTTTAAATCATTATTTTCTTCTCTTTTATGTAAAGCACTTTGAATTACCATTGTGTATGAAATGTGCTATACAAATAAACTTGCCTTGCCTTGCCTTGTGCACTTAGTATCTTGGCAGAGCATCCAAGCCCAAATCCAACACAGAATAAGCGGTATAGATGATGAATGGATCGTTTTTCAGTCCGTCATTTTTTGCATCAAAAAACGCCAGTTCTACAGTCAGTAGACCAGTGGTAGCAAATGGTAGTGCTTAGCTGAGAGATTATACAGTTCAAAACTCTCTCTTTATTTTAACCATGCCATTCAGTTTACATATCTTGCTGTTATCAGATATTTTTGTGTATCATATACTTCTATATATTCCTTCTAAACAGGTGAGCTCGGTTCAATTCCCATCCAAAGCAAGATTCTGGTTAAGAACTCATAATGTTACAAAATAAAGTAGGGATTACTGGCAAAGTAGATTTTTTTCGCAACTTCCACAATTCCCATTCTATCCATCTTTTTTTTTTTTTAAGGAATGAGTCACAAAATACAGTATATTTTGTCCTTTCTGGTGGCACAGTGTTTATTACAAGCAGCGAAAATAACATAAGATTGCAGTTTGAGCGTACTTGATTTCTGCTTTCCCATTTCCAGCTGCTTTAAATAGCTACTCTGATTAGAATGGCACTGTATCGAAAGCACGTTGGATTTAAAATGAGCTTTACCATCTTCACATTTAGCTGCTCCTGACGGCACAGTGGTAACTGCAGGCTAATTAACCAGAGACCTACCTTTCACAGCAATAGTTCTAGGAGTTTTCTAGGAGGATTACCATTATCTCTTCAAATTTCAGCCATTCCACGCGTTCATGTTCGTTTGGCGGCGTTTTGTAAGCAAATGCTGTGAGCAAATGCTGGTTAGGGGATGAACAGAACAGAAATATGAAGTGCATTATTTGCTTTGTCTTTTGTCTGGGAAGGTGGTCAGGAAGGGTCACAGGGCCATTTGCTGAGAATAAAGAAGTGCATCAGGATGCACAGAAATACAGTAGTACTAGCAAGAGGATTTTATATTCATGCAGGTAGGATGGAGAAAGACCTTATTATTTGGCATGAAGCTGTGGCGGCCCTTAGTAACTGCCTGGTCAGGATTGTAGTCATTTTAAATTAAGCTTCTAGTTTCTATTTCAAGAAACATGAGACATTAAATTTGTAGAATAAATTGGAAGTATGCACAAACTACAATAATAACCATGTGAGTGGGAATAAAATCAGTCCCACGTAGTGCAAGGGATACAGCTAAGGTTGAGGAACCAGATATGGATACAAATTGGGGCATCATGTTAAACTAAATATGCTCATTTTGAATAAGCTACTGCACTTTGATTTGTCTTTCGACCCTTTTGATGACGCGACTCAACAGGGGGTGGCAGAAGCACCGTTATCTGACATTAGGCTCATATGTTTTTTTGGTAATAATTACGTAGGAGGTGTGTTTCTAAGCCAAAAAAAAAAAAAAACAAAACAGAATGATCACCTGATAATTATCCGATTATCTACCGGATTATCTGATGATACTTGATCACACAGATAAAAGAGTAACCTAGCAACTGATTATTTCGACATGCTGTGTGTTGTGGTAGACTTCATTACTTATTCAAAAGCGAAACACACATTTAAAAATGTATGGAGAAAGTAATAAGGGTATTAATTTGCAGAAGTTTAATTTGTTATCATAACGTGATTGCCTCAGACATTGTACAAATATATGATTTCTCTCGGATTTGGTGGATTTGGTTTTCAGTGTTAGCATTAGAGCTGTGTGTTATGAGTATAACCACCAATATGGTGCCACTGAATATGTTGTTAAGTGTGGGAGCGCCAACGCAGGAATTATGGGGGAGCGTTGAGGCGTGGAGTGATGTGGAGTGTGTACTTTGGCGGGGATTAATCGGTTAGGACAAGCACTAAGGTAATGACGCTTCTACGCCGCTTTGTAGCTCATATAACTAAAGAAGGGGGGATATTTTCTACTGTGATGAGGGGCGCGCTTATGTCCGCACGCACTGTATCGCCTCACTTCTGGTTTATCCCACTCACGCGGGCGGCCTTTGTAAAGATCGTCAAGAGCAACAAATTTGATGTCATTTTACATTGATAAAATGTTGCGCTTGGTTTTTAAGAGAGAAAATCAATGTTATAGGAACGGCTTCATTTATTTTATTTTTTTTTCTCTAATTTTTTTAAAAGGTCTAAAATTGTAACAAAATTGGGGAGAAGGATTTGGGATTCAGCCTTGTGTTAGAAGCTAATTGAAACACAATATGGACAGTTCATAGGCTATTCAGAATGACTGAATAGTTACTAAGGAGACTATTGGAGAGTATTGTTTAAAATGTCATAAGGTTACCAGATGTGCTTTCTTGCTGAAAGTGCTTCTGTGACAAGTTTTGAATGTGGGTTTTGGCACTGGCATCCACTAAGTAACATCCCGTTCACCATTCAGAAATGCACAGACCCAGGGTGTACAGATGTTGTGATGTGAGTTAAACATGGCGCTAATTATGATCCAAGCGTTGAGCTATCTGATGTCAATAACTTCTAAAATAGTCATGTTTAAAAAAAATTAAATAAAAAAGCATAAAATAAGAAATGTTTATGAGATAAAACTGAGGAGACCAACATTTTGCACTCTGTAATAAATGTTTAGGCCATGTATACAAATGCTAAAGATGCTAGCTAGATACAGTTTCTGTAATGAGCGAGTGGAGGCCACTTTGGCTTCAGTGACATAGAGCCAAGATAAACATAGTAATTATGATCCAAGCATTCGCCTATCTGATGCAAATGACACCTGAAATAGTCATGTTACAACAACAACAAAAAAATAAATGTTGGAGAGAGAGAACTGAGGAGACCAACATTTAGCAGTCTGTAATAAATGCTAAGACTGTGTATACAGATGCTAAAATGCTAGCTTGATACAGTTTCTGTAATGAGTGTGTGGAAGTCACTTTAGCTTCAGTGGGTGAGGTAAAGTATAGAGCTAAGGCAAACACGGTGCTATTATGGACCAGGTGTTCGGCTACCTGATTCACAAAAAAAATAATAGAAGTATGAAATGTGTAAGAGAAAGTAAAGAAAATTGAGGAGAGCAACTTAGCATCTTGAATTAGCATCTTGTAGTAAACTTAGCACAGATACTAAATTACTAAAAACACACACTATCAAACAGAGCTCTCCTGTCATTTCATTCTCAGCTGTCCAAATCAGGGAGTAACTGCGCACACCTGTCTTATTGATCACAAAGTGTGTGTGATTGTGTAACTGCTGCAGCGCCACACAGAGTGTACCTTCAGCTGTGCTTAAGCTCAACCCAGCGAGAACACAGTCTGCTAGCAGGACATTGACCTTGCTCCTTCTCTCAACCTGTGTGTGAGGGAGTGTGACAGAAGCAGCAGGGAGAGGAGAGTGTGTGATGGTGCACATTGCGTGTGTGTGTGTGTGTGTGTGTGTGTGTGAAGAGAGGAAGAGAAAGCAGTGAGGTGTCCAGCACTTAAATTGCCTGTTTATTTCCAGTCACCGCATCATTTACAGAGAGGAGGTAGAGGCAGTAGTGTGTGCGAGAGCTTGTGTGTGTGTGCGTTAGAGTAAAAGGGAGATTTGGGAAATTCAGATAACGATGTGTTGGTGTAGCTGTGGGGGGTACAAACTGGATTTTATACAGTGAGTAAGAAGGAGGAATCGAGGGGATTTGGGATGAGAATGGGGATTGGAGCATGTACAGTGTGTGTGTGTGTGTGTGTGTGTGTGTGTGTGTGTGTGTGTGTGTGTGTAAGGCTAGTGATTAGTGGAGCTCAGCTGGCTGAATGGATCAGTCTGAGAAGACCAGCAGCTTCTCTGTATTGCCTTGGTCAGCTCTCTGCCAGTAGCAGCAAGGGGTTAAGCACATTTACTTTACACTTAAACAGGTCACTTATTGCAGATTTATGCCCTCCCCACCCCCATTTCCTTCTCTCACGCCCACTTACCTTGACCGTTAGATTTGCTCATGTCACCACCAAATTGGAAACGAATCACAGTATATTAAAAATCAAACTTAGTGTGTCAGATGTCAGTTTAGCGGTAAGGTCAAGCATCATGCATGTTTAAAAAAACACAAATGCGATGGTCAAAATGGGGAAAAAAAAGATTTAGGTATAGAAATCCAACACAATGTCATGAAATCCGTAGACAAGTTTGGACACACTACATTCTGTCCACATTGTAAAACATCCAAAGGCTCTACAGCACCTGTAAAAGTCTGGACACAAGTTTGGATGTATTTTCCACCTTCTAGAACAATACTGGAGATTTAAAAACTGTGAAATAACACATATACAGTAGCATTAGGTAATTAAGCAACAACAACAACAACAGTCGGTAGTTATTTTAAGACATGAAGGTCAGCTCTTCTGGAACACTTCTTGCAAGAACAGTATTGTCAAGTGCATTTGCAAAACCCATGAAGCACCATGATTAAAACAGGTCTTTCTTACAATGTAGAAATAAATAAATATTAAAAATAAAATAATGAAAAAAAAAAAAAACATAATTATATATATATATTATAGTAGTAGTAGTAGTAGTAGTACTAGTAGTTTCCTTGTTGAGCTACTGATAGATATTACATTTTAGCCCTAATATCACCACTAAGCGGCAAATGGTGTGGTCCATTGCAGAGTGACAAATGTGACACGAATTAATGAAAAATATTTAATTTAATTAAACAAAATGATATTTTTTACACCAGTCTGCCAAAATGATGTCAACTTGTTTTCCAATTTAGCAGCGACATGTTTAAAGCTCTGAGTCAAGGTGAGTGGCAGTATGGGAAGATGGGGTGGAGGGGGGTAACAGCAAGGTGGGCCTTGAGACACCACAATCGCTTACAATTTTAATTACATACAGTATGTCATGGTTGCTGCTTGACATGCATGCTGGGGGTGACTAATTTATTTATTTATACATTAGTTTAGTAAATTTAATGCTCAGTATATATATATATATATATATATATATATATATATATATATATATATATATTCTGACTGACAGCTTATTATAAGAATGCAATACGATTAAAAATAAGAATGAGCTTTGTTATTTCTGTGAGAATTTCACTCCTAATTTTTAGAACTTTAGACAAGTCTACCACTTTTGCAGTACAAGCACAAACGTACTTCTCTATGATTACAAGACACAGTGGAATGAAGAACTCATGCTCGGCATTTCAAGTGGTGGAAATCGATATTTAATGTTGCATGGTGCCCTACGATTGACTGACGTCCCATCCAGGGTGTAGTTCTGTCTCCCCGAGAAGCATCAGATACGGTATGACTCTGATCAGGATAAAGTGCTTAGCAATGATGAAGGAATTTATACGTGGATATGGGTTAGTGCTTTGAAAACTTTTCCTGCTGTGCCAGTCCATCTGAGATCGAAAATATATACACTTATATGCTCATATGTTTAGTTGATTTTTCAAAGTAGCCCTTTGTTTTATAATCAAATACTGTATCATATTGTCCTTGAGTTTGCAAATTGCTAGTCATTGTTCCTTCAATGGTAACAAATGCCTTGAAAATCAAAATGAAACAGTGTGTTAACAGTGCTTTACTTACTGTACGTGCTACGTACAGTAGATTAGCTGTTAAACGCATAGAATATGGTGTAGTTTACTGTACAGTATGGCTCAAATTTATGTAAATATTTGAAAAGTTGTAGGATTATAGTTACAAGCTTCATGATTATGTGTTTTGCCAAATTTGGAGTGGAAGAACTTGACTGTAGTGCACAGAGCCCTGAACTGAGACCCTCTGAACACTTCTGGGATGTATTGCAACATCATCTGACAAGGGAAATTTGATGTACAACAAGCATATACAGTACAGGTTTGGTGGCCAGGTCTCCATATAACTTTATTTGTTTAGTGTATGTTGTTTGAATAATTTGTTGTTTGAATATACTGCCCAGCCCCCCAAAAAGATGGGTCAAATTATTGGGTCAAACTACGTTACATGTAAAGAAAACAACTAAGGAATTTAAAATTTTACAAAGGTTACATATTTTTTTCTTTTTTTTATGAGGATTGTCCAACACAATGTGCAGTGCCATCAACTTCACAGGACAAATATATAAATGGAGATCACTTAAATGCTTGTGAAGCTGCATGGCAGTGGAATGGACTTGTGGAAATCACAGCTTGAGACTAAAGAGTGGTGTGTCTATAAGAAAAAAAATGTGAAGCTAATCAAGGGAAAAGGCTTTAATTTGCTAAAGAGCATAAAGATTTGGCACAATGGAAAAAGGTCATGACTTCAGATTGACCCTATTCATCTATCCAGAGTGATTGGCGTGTCAGGGTAAGAAGGGAAGCACATGAAGTGATGCCCCCTCCATGCATAGTGGCCACAGTACTAGCATCTGGAGGCAGTGTTACGATCTGGGGTTGCTTCAGTTGCTCAGGTTGAGGCTCAGCAATGTTATGCAGCAATAAAATCAAGTCAGCTGGGAATGTCCTGAATGACCAGGTTATCAAATCTATGGAGTTTTTCCTTCCCTGACGGCACTGGCATATTCCAGGACTCAAATGATAAAAGAGTGGTTCTGGGAGCATTTCATTCATTTCATACATTACTACATTTCATTTTTTAAATAATCTTTAGGCTGGACAGTGTACAGTACTTCAGCAGGTTAGGCTGTAGCTCAATGTTTAGAAATGAAAATGACTCAAACAACAGCCTCCAGTAAACACTTCCAGACTTCAAGTGGCAGCACTAGTATGAACACAGGTTAATTGTGTAACAATGTTAATAAAGGAATAAAACAGGAGGGAGTGTGATTAAATAGAAAGGACTGTACAGTAAGTGAATGAAGACTTTCTAAGGTCTAAAACGAAGACACTTCCATAAATCTACCTAATGTAAGATATACAATGATTATGTTTTATTTAAAAGGAAAATCAACACATTTAATCCAAATTTTATTAGCTTCATTAGATTATGTCAACCTTATGCCATACAGTGCATGGTGGCTTATTAATAGACACCTTAATATAAGCCTGTGATTTGATTTAATTACAATCATGCGTTACTGAAAATGAATCGCCACATTCTGACTAATCAGGTTGAAGAATTTGGCAGTGCTGTGGCAAAAAAAAAGTGAAAATCAACATTTCTATGGGAAAATGAAATCTGAAACATACTAGTTTATTTCTCATTAGATTTGTAACATTTAAGAGACAAAACGAAAAGATTTCACAATAAAACAAATAGTGTAGCATTGCCGTTTATCCTCGCTGTGTCTGTGCAATATGCCATTATTTAGATCTTTTTTTTTTTTTAATAAAAGCTATTAATGTATAAGCCTAATAATGAAAAATAAAATCGGTTTTGTGCAACAATGAGAACTGCAGTGCATCTAAGAATCAATTATTTTCCTCATCTCTAACGGATACTCTATCTCAGCGTCCAGTGAAAACGTTTGCAGAGAAAAAAGAAGCCGTATGGATTTGTATGCGTGTGTATATTTCTATGTGTATCATGTTAGTGATGTGTACATCTATAATTCATGCCTATTTAATCCTGTTTTCTCATAACTCTCGAGTCAGACAAACTCCATTCTTCAAAGATGCTCAGAGCACTCGTCTTTCCGTTCTCCTCGTCAATTTCTTTTGTTCTCGCTCACCCTCCACCGATACCATGCCATTATGAAAAACCAGCACCTCATCTCGTCCTCGGGCTTTTCATTCTCCCCATGCTGTCCTTGAACTGGCTCTTCCACTCTTCCCGTCGCCGCTGAATACGACACGTCAGCGCTCATCTCATCCCGCACTTCTAAACAGCTGTGAATGGTGTGTGTGTGTGGGGGGGGGATGAGTGTGAGAGAGGGAGAGAGAGAGAGAGAGTAATAACAGACAGCGACAAGGAGGAAGAGAGATGCATAGAGAGAGAAGGGAGAAGGTGAGAACAAGAGTGAAGGAGAGAGATAAGGAGTGAGCTGGAGAATAAGAGAGGGAGACAATGAAAAGAGAGAACCAGGAGGGAGAGATAGAATGAGTGAGAGAGAAGTCAAGAGAGAGACAGATGAAAAAAAAGAGTTCAACAAGGGAAAGAGAGAAATGATTAAAAAAAGGAACGAGACCGTAGATGGGAAATAATAAAAGGGGGAGAGAGAGAGAGAGAGAGAAGGAAGAGAGAAAGATAGAGAAGAGAAAGGGACAGAATGAGGCAGTAAAGGAGGAGGTGGAGAGAAAACGACTGCAACTGTATGAATGGTGCAAAAAATGGCACCGTCTCAAAGGGCAGAGCCGAAAAAAAAAACGAGGGATGGAGCGAGGGATTTATCCGGCAGGGAGGAGAGAAAGAGTCACGGTGAATGATTCAGAATCAGATTAGAAAGAAATGGGGGAGGAAGAGGGAGGGAGGGAAGGAGAGAGGGAATGAAGAGAGAGAGAATGAGCAGTGGTAAATCGAGCATCGAGCTCTGCATATGGGTGACTCTTAATTATCCGAGCTAAAAGCTTTATTAGGATCGCTCAGTCGCCGGGAGAACGGAGAGCGGGCGAGCATTCTGTCCATATTTCTCACTCCTCTTTACCCTTTTCTCTTCATATATCTCTCTCGCTTACATTCAGAGGAAATGAGGTGGAGGTGCGACTGCTTAAGTCGCCTGAACTACAGTACTTTATATCATGTTTTATATCAAGTCCCTCCCTCCCCCCCCCCTCTCTCTCTCTCTTTCTCTCCATCTCTGTCACTCTCTCACACACACAGACACACACACACACACACACACACACACTGGCTATTATACTGACTCTGTTAGGAGTCTGGTCACATCATACTGTGTTGAGTGTCCTGGTTTGTGTGTGTGTGTGTGTGTGTGTGTGTGTGTGTGTGTGTGTGTGTGTGTGTGTCTAATCATTTGCAGACATCCTAGGCTATTTAAAACCTATTAGCTGATATTAGCTAATAAAAATTCCCCCATGCATACATACATACATACAGAAAGGCAAAGACAAGTAAATGTAGGCAAAGATCCAGCGCAAAAGAAGAATCCAAATCTAGAACTACTTTAGGCGCTGACCAGTTCGGATTAAGTGCAACAAAATCATTAGTGGGGAAAAAAATATCAGCTTGTGGCGAAGGAATTAAAAATTTCCTTATGATGAGAACATGGTGAAAATTGAAATGATTTTAATTTCCAGTTTCTTTTGTTAGCGAAAGTGCGATTTGCTGTATGATTTAAAACCCAATATGGCGAATGATAATTTTTTTTCTACACTATAACAGCATGTCATGAAGCAATGTATTCATCTTAATACAACAACAGAATGATATCATATTCTCTAAGGTTCTGTTTAATGATGAGGAATGGTCTTCACTTATAGTATTTTACACTGATCATACATAACATTAACATTGCTATCCCTGTGGTGACCAAAAGCCAGCCGGCCTGGTCCGCTCCGCTCCACACAAAAGCCAAAACATTAAAGAAGTAAATTCTGGCTATGATAGAAAGGCACCAGAACACCCAGCAAGCCACACACAAGGCCATGTGGGCGAAGACCCCAAAGGCGCCGACCCAGCCTTCAAATTCCCCAGATCCCGATCTGATCAAGCACCCATGGGATGCTCCAGACAACCAAATCAGATCCACAGAAACCCCACCCCGCAATCCACAGCACCCAAAAGATTCGCTACCAACATCTTGGTGCCACCCCAGTACATGCCACAATAAGCTACACAATACTGAGCTTAATGGTTTTTTTTGTATTGCAGTGTTACGGCTGATCGATGTATATAGTCAATTCCTTACCCACTGTCTTGTCTTCACTTAATTAATAAAAGGAAAAAAATTATGCTGCTTGTCATATTGTTCTCAAGACAAGACTAGGTTAATAATAGCTGTTACCATAGAAACAATAATATATTAGAACAAATGGATTGATGCAAACCTGTGATTTGAATTAGAGTAAGACATCTTACTGTCAGATCTGCTGTTATAGTTATGATGAGTTATGATGCAAACAACATGGACTCAAAGGGAAAAAGAATTGCTTTTCAATGTGAAATATAAAGCTTCAGGTACAGTACAAGCATTATAAATGTATATAAATATATATATTAAAAAATATATAAAAATATTATATTACCAATACAAAGTATGTCACATTGAAACCTATCAAACTTTCCCTTCCTCGATTTTGTTACAATTTTAAACCTTTACAAGAGTTTACCTTTTTATTTATAATTTAATTAAACATACAGCTAATTTTTTACTTTTTTACATGAAAGAATCACAATTCATAACTGAATCGTCCCCCCCCCATAGCCTACAGTGTTATGTGTATATGATTTGTTATTTGCACATAAAATAATGTTTTTAATACATCAGACTCCCTTTAATTCACTCATTCTCCAAACTCGCCATTTCAGTGTCTATGTAAATGACCTGCACGCCCCTCCAGAGAACAGTAGAGTTGAGGAACAAGCTGGGGGACGGGGCTCTTCTTATATGAACTCACATTAAGGGGAACATCTAATGGGCTTGTTTAAGCCCAGGCTAATACAAAAATGCATAAGGATTTTTATTCTTTTTTTTGGTTCATGCACACCGGGGACCCATTTGAATAAATAAAAAGTGAATTTTGCAAGCGTGATTGTGTTTGAAGAGAAGAGGAGAAGGTTTATGAGCTTGGTCTGATCATATCTCGTGAAAAGCATGAACTTTCATGCGTCAAGTGAGTCATACTCAATAAGCATACGGACATAATTATTCCATATCAATCTTATAAAAATAGCGAAGTGGTAAATGTTAGCTTTTTAAAATACATCCAGGAAGAAGGTCTCATGCAGAGCATTCAAGTGAATCTTTGATATGTTGCGATGCAGAGCATATGCTCGTGTCAGAATGTTGATACTCGACACACAGAAGGTGCCGCAGATAAGTTGCATGCTTCTTTTTTTTTCTGTGAGACTGCGTTAGATATAAGGCCAAAATTAGCCTGTAAATACTTTATCCGAATCTATAAATATTGGCGATTTAATTTTTGCGTTTTGTTTTTTATTTCTCGTGGAAGTAGGAGTTCTCTGGAGGTTGTTAGGTGGTTACATCATTTCTCACATGATGCTTTTGTTCACTAATAGAGGAGCTTCAAGATCTGATTTATCTTTCACTTGGTAGTGAAGTGCATGTGAAGTAACATAAATGAGTCTCAGAGTCTCTCAGAGACTAAACAGAACTTTATATTGTATTCAGTGAATATGTTACACACTACTGAAGTGCTAAATGTGTGTATATCCTGCATCCATCCATCCATCCATCCATCTATACCACTTATCCTTGGTGGGGTCATGGGGGCTTGGAGCCTATCCTAGGAGACTTGGGGCACAAGGTAGGTTCACCCTGGAGGGCACACGCAAACCTCTTTTGGTTATCCATTTCATGCTAGTGCCGGTTCAGAGTCGATTCAATAGCAAACTTTCTAAGAACTGTTTTTTTTTTCCATGGGCTAGAGAGTCACATCATTGCATCATTTCATACGTCTGGGTACATCTTCACTTTCCCAGCAACACTAGCGGCAAGCACAAAAACAACAAGGGAGAAATACAACATAGCTTCTATGTTCAAAAAGAATGTTAATCTAAGAAATCTAAGTTGTTACTCCTTGTTCTTCTATAGCTACCTACCTGGGCATTGGTAGCTCTGTGGTAGGTTTCTCGCCTGTCATGCAGAAGAAATGGGTTCAATTCCCACCCAATGCCCAAAACCCCAGCCACTGGATGCAGTGCCGGTCCCAAGCCAGGATAAGATGAGAGAGTGGCGTCAGGAAGGACATCTGGTGTAAAACCTTTGCCAAGTTGTTGGCTCGCTGTGGTGGCACCTTCAACAGGAGCAGCCGAAAGACAAACTAGAAGAAGTCTTTAACTTTAGTATCTACGAAGCTTGAGTAAATCACTGATATCGATCACATTGCTAAAATATAAACAGATAAAGAAATATACACACCTCGCTTCATACATTTGGTAATTTAGAAATGCCAATCAACCTACGTTGTAGACTGGGAGGAAACCGAATTATGCACAGGAATCTCACAAAGCCTGTGGCCAGCATGCAACTCCTTATATAAAGAAGAAAGAGAAAAATTCAAACCCCTAACCCCTGGAGGTGTAAGGCAGGAGGCTCAAGGCTGCATCCTAAATTCCTAAATATTATTTCAAGAAAGCTGTGGCATTGTTGGAGGTGATTTGATCTTTTCTACCATGGTACACGTTTTTTTTTTTTTTCTTTCCTTCTTTTTCCTTTCTTTTCCAAAATAATGGGCCTCATGAGGAATTTCTGTCAATTGTATTTGACCAATCAGTGGGCTGTACTATTTATTATTTTCCGTTTTATACGAGTCTTTCGGGAATGAAAATAGAAAAATGGAAAGAGCATAAAATGTTGGATTTGTTACTGCACCACATTTTCTGATGGAAACCCACTATACTGTATATATGTTTGTGTGTGTATATATATATATATATATATATATAGTAATTATGAAAGTTAACTCCGCTGGCAGAGCCTCATATATCTGCGAAGGAGCTGGGAAATGAGATCTGCTAAAGCTGCTTGTGCGAGAGAGATTATTTTAATAATGGAGTAAGCTAATAAACACAAAGCCATAAAACTGATGCATCTTCACATTTGTAGGGCTCGTTGTGTCTACTCTAAGAGCAGCTGTTCGGCATACACACATGTTCACTAGCAAACATTAACACACCGCCGTTAATGTTAAAGCTACGCTCACAGAAGACCATTCATCATCGTGACACTCTGTTTGCATTTCTCCCTAAAACACGCACACCCACACGCGCACACGTACACGGCCATTTTTTGCTTCGCCCTCACCAGAGAATTGGCTCAACGTCAAATTAATGGAAGCTTTCCTCATCCTGACAGTAATGCTAGCCTCCAACTTATTCTCCAATGAGTTCACGACCTCCCCTCCTCCCCTCTCCCTGTCAAATGATGAATTGTGGGGGAGAAAATAAGGTGCTGCTGTGTGCTGAATAGTTAAGCAGAGCCCCCCCACACAAACACTCGTGCACGCATACACACACACTAAGCACTTTGACATGCACAGATTAAGCAAATAAGGTGCATGAATACACAATCATTTTCCTAGAACCCAAACACTCACACACTCGTTCCTTGAAGTACAGTGGATTTGTACATCAGATCAGAATTGGATGGAAGCATGCAGTCTTAAAGAGTGCGCCTGTTATTAATATTATTCTTATTTTTATCTTTTCTCCACTCTTCATACACGGCAGTCTGCGAAAGACATGTTGTGTTTTGTACGAATCGAAAAGCTAATCTGTAAATTCGGCCCATCGGCCCTTCCGAGTAAACACAATTCAAATTCCATTAGTACTCAGAGCCAGGCGACTGGATCGCAGGATTTATTATGAAAGATGCAGAAGCAATGAATGTGACGAGTTGGGACAGATTTTCAAAAGCAGAAGTGATGGATTTACGGATACATTGCATTTTCTATAGAGTGCCGTGATGTCTAAATCCAGAACAGGTGTGATAGTAGAGAATGGCTTGGTTAAATCTTTCTTTCTCTCTGTCTTTCAGACAATCTAAATGCATTTTTCTGTCATTTTAAACCCTCAAGTTCTCAGCCTTAGAAACGCAGTCTGTTCCGGCTTAACGTACATACCTGAGGTTTATACAGTATATTCACCATTAATACAGTTCGAATGTTACTGCTTTGTGGCATCCATCCCACAGGCGATTTAAATAGTGAACATTCACTTTGCAATGCAATGCAGGCCAGCATGCAAGCAAATACTTATGACCTTTAACACAATATATTGATTTATTTGATATTGTGTGAAACAGTGTTTCTCTGCAAAGCATATGCGATCATCAGTATGCCCTTCATATTGTGAAGCTGGCATCCATTACATTTACTGCCTCTTAGTACGCCGCTTGTTCGATTGGATAATAAACAGGTACAGGAGCAGTTGCGTGAGAGGGAACTGTCCGCTACAAGTTAATCAGTCGCAGATAGCTCCGTTCTCCTGGACAGATTTTTAAAAAGGGTACGCAAATATACTTGGATGTCCGTCAATATACTTTGGCCGACCGCCCAAGTATACTCTATGTGTGAGAAACGGTGGTATAAATAGCGTGTAAATCTCGGTCTAGTTCAGTATGCGAATGGAGAGGATTGCCGACTTGACAATTGTCCAGAAGAAAATCATCAACATCCTCAGAAAGGAGAATACGCCACAGATGTTCATTGCTGAAATATCTGGCTGTTCAGAGAGTCCTATATCGAAGCATTTTAATGGAAAGTTGACTGGAAGGGAAATGTGCGGTAGGAAAAGATACAAGAGCAACAGGGAAGACTGTAGCCTTAAAAAATCGTCAAACAAAGCCTTTCAAGACCTTGGGAGACCAAGACCTTCCCAATGAGTCGAGTGAGGCTGGAGTCCGTGCTTCAAGAACAGCCACGCACAAACATCTTCAGGAATCTGGCTGCAATCGTTGCATTCTTAGTTTCAAGCCACTGAACTAGAGTCAACCTCAGAGGCATCCAAAGCAAATATTTGCATTTCATTTGGAAATCAAGATCCCTGAATCTGAAGGAAGGCTGTTTGTGAGGCACTTGGAGATGCACAAGTAGCTTAGAGTCTAGTTTGACGTTTCCAGTTGGTGATGATTAGGGGTGCCATGTTGGTTCACAGTATTTAATCAAGTCCAAAGTCAAAACAGCCATCTACCAGGAGATTGTAGAGCACTTCATGCTTTCGCCAGCTGACAACCTTTATGGAGATGCAGATTTACTTTTTCAACAGAACCTGGCACCTAGCCAAAGTGCAAAAATTACTACTAACTGGTTTGCTGACCATGATATTATGACCATGATTAGCCAGGCAACTCACTTGACTCTCCATGGTGTATTGTTAACAGAAAAATGATAAACACCTGGCCCAACAATAAAGACAAACCAAGGTCTTCTATTAAAGCAACATGGTCTTCAGTAATGCCTCAGCAGGGCACCAGGCTGATCACTCTCATGCCACACCGTACCAATTTAGTAATTTGTGCTAAAGGAGCCCAGACCAAGTAATGAGCACAGACATTTCAAAATTTCTGTTTTGCAAATATGCATGTCCAAATCTTAATGTATCTTTAAATTGACTTAAATTGCATTGATATTGTGAATGAATATATAATAATAATAATGGTAATGGTAATAATAATGGTAATATTAATGGTAATAGTAATAATGGTAATATAATATAATAATTATATGACCACATAAGACTAGTATTTGTACTACGAAGTTTGTTCTGTTTAACAAGCAGAAACAGAAAGTAGTCTAAAGTAAGTCCAAAACCACTGTATTGGAAGTGTTTTACTTTATTATATTTTACCTGTGATTATGTGTAATTATCAGCTACATTAGCATCATATTTCCATTGCAAAACTATTGAAACACCTCAGAGAGCAAAACATGTTTTGGTTGATTGACTGCATTCCGAGTGGAGGGGATAATGTCGAAATCTGATTTATTGCCAAAACGTCCATTTAACACTGTCAGAATTTGGCAGCACATTTGGTACATTTTTGCAGGGTTTGTACCGAGAACTAGCTGACCAACTGCTGTAGCTGCTAAGCTCAGACATTAACCTTTGCAATGCGTGTGTGGGTGTGTGCGAATCGGAGGACAACTCGACCTGTTATTTGCTTTCATTCGTGCTGTCAGCACAGGCAGTAATTTATTTGTCCTAAATCTCCTTCACATTCTCACTATCGTGTTATCAGCCACACACATACAGTACATTCACACGCATTTGTCTGACTATCCTTGTGAAGACCTTTCATTGGCATAATTATCAATGCAACAAATTAATACTTGGCCTACATCTTAATGATATGCCTATGTCTAACCATGGCACCTCATGGAAGGCTTTGTGGTTTTAGTTGTCCATTTATTTATTGTCCATACTGATTACCCTGTGTAGGGGGCCTAGAGCCAATCTCAGGGAATTTACAGTACAGTACATGACAGGGTACACCCTGGATGGGGTACCAAACCATTGCAGAGCACCAGCACAACCAATCACAATTTACAGGCAAATTAAATAACGCCAGTCAACCTACACCGTGGGCACTGGTGGCTTATGGGTAGGTTTCTCTCCTGCCATGCGGAAGGCCTGGGTTCAATTCCCAGCCAATGACAACCCCCTGAGACTTGATGCAGTCAAGGTCGCATACAATGGGAGGATTGCGTCAGGAAGGACATCCGGTGTGAAACCTGTGCCAAATGTGTGCATCGGCCTTGATGGTAGCATCCAAAAGACCGACCCAAGCTACACCTTTAGATTGTGGGAGGAAACTGAAGTTCCCAGAGACGAGAATGAAACCCCCAACCCTGGACTTGCAAGGCAACAGTAGCTAGGTTTATTTTTTTTAACATTCCAATTACACATTCCAGCGTAATTGTTTAATAAAATCAAAGCATTAATCCGAATAAAACTTTTTGACATGTGCCAAAGTGGTTCTGCCTACTGTGATTTTTCTCCAACTCAGAGATTAGGTTAGGCCTCCCATCTTTTCAGACAAATTCCATCTTGGAATGCATTATGATTGGTGAAAAGGTTATCAGTCTCATCTATAGTTAGAAATGAAATGACGAGCCAGCCGAGTGCACCTTCCTCAGTCACAGATCTGGCGGGTGAAGGTTCAAAGTAAACAGTGGTAGTTGAGAGTTGTTTGTTCACACAGAGTTTAGGGATCAGAAATTGAAGTAATATTTCCTTTCTCGAAACTCAAGTCACCTAATGTTACCCCCATGGGGCAGAAAGAATAGATTTATTTCGCCAAGTAAGAAACAGTCGGCTCAATTGTTTACAAGACTATAATATTAACAGATTTTCAAATGTTTACACGGACACACACACCTTATACTGATTGAAGATTTATGATCAGGGCTGGGTCCGATTGAGGTGTTTACATGATGCATTTTCATTCCGAATGGGCCGAATATTAAAGTCGACTACTAAGCTACCATGATGCTACTTTTTAACCATTTTTTCCCCACAACTTTTCCTTGTGCATCCCAACAAGCTCAAAACTGTCAGGCTTGCCAATTGGTCTGCATTTGGGAAATTACTTTGGTGACATATCAGTTCATAGATTGTATGTATATGTGTAGCATACAGTATATTATACTGTACATAATGTAATATATAAAACAAAAACAAGTTGGTAATTCTAAAAACCTAGACAAACCTTTTAAAATGGGATCTAACCGTACCAAAATAAATACAGCTCCAGCCTGACGTACCCAATTCCCTGACCTTATTTAAAGGATTTAGATGAAAAATTGAGCATGCATTTGAACCTTTGGCTCTGTTTTGTCATTACACCCTAGAATCAGGAATTCACACTCCATGTATAACTGATGAGAAGTTAATGCATCCCATAAGTTGGTACTTTTATAAAAAGGTTAGGAGCTCTTTAAACCCATTCATGGATGAAATGAATTCATCAAGTTTAAAAAGCCTGGAACTGTGCTCAACTCTCAGATCCATCACGCACATTTATGAGCAATCCCGTCTTTCGTGTTTCATAAAGCATTCAACTGCACTGCAACAACCAACAAAAACAGCTGGATCATAGGAAATATTTCGGCAAATGTTTATGTGCTTGGTAGAATTTTAAAGATCTCAGTCAAATCTCAAAAGTAATTAGATGACAGGGTTTAGTTTATTTTGCCTTGTTCAAATAGGAGCGGTTTGATTTTGTGCACTTAAAAAAACCCAGCAGCATTTCAGGACTGTTTAAACACACTCTTTTCCACTTATTTATCCATTTGGGCTTGGCTAGACGCCGTCAACTTCTCCAGTTAGTGTTCCGATGAAAAGCTCAAATGAAGTTTGCGAGATATTCGGGGGAAGGCGTTTAACGTGTCAGTGTTCTCTTAGTCGATATTACCGCTTAACATTCAGATTCACACACACTCTTTAGCTCAACAGCAGTGTGAGCACCAGCCAGTCAACAGCCTAACATTTTGTGTGGGAGACCTTTTTCTTCGGTGACAAAGAGAAAATATAAACATTGTTATAAACAGATCATCTCGCAAATTGAAACCGTGAGATGACTAAATATATAAATGTCCCGCTTTTGCACTTGCGAAATTCACTACAACACGATTGCACCTTTTTGAAACGTTATTTAAAACGTGAAGAACAAAACACATCTTTATTAGAATTATTTATTTAATTTCTTTTTAGATATATGATACATTACCACATCCTGTTCCTTTTACTTTGAGTTCAGTGTGAAACATAAGGTCGAGTCAAACTGGGACTTTTGATTACATTTACATTTAGGCATTTGGCAGACGCTCTTATCCAGATTGCGCAGAATAACAGAGGTATCAGAGTCTCAAGTTATGAGAGTTAAAAGACTACCTTTATTTCTTGATATAATCCGCTGCTTCGCTAATGCACTTATCCTAGCGTTTCACTGGGGCTTGGATACCATCAAGGTAAAACGTTTTCTAAGTACACCGGAGACATGCCTGCTTCACGTATGAAACGCTGGCCTCCCAGGAACTCCATTAATGATCCAAACATGTGGAAATGGCACAGAGCGAGATCAGGACTGTACACAATAATGATGTGGCAAGAACTCCCAGCTGAAGTTCCTGTAATGTGCAACTGATTTGTTTTTGTGAATGATTGTGCATACAGTTCCCACTGACGGTGGTTCAAGTCAAGTTACAGTTCTAATAAATGTAAAGCTTTTATAACTATCAGGTCCTTTTTCAGGTCAAGCCATTAATTTCAACTAATTGGCTTCAGCTATTTGGACTGGAACAATACAATTTTTTTTTCCCCACAACCTCTTAGTCAAGTCTAAGTACACATTTAGCAAGAACAATTGGCCTCATGGACCAAATGTGCACCATTCAAAACCATGTATTACTGCAGCTAAGAGTCTCATCAATGTGCTGTGCTTGAAACCTTCTGTAAACGCGACTCAGTTTTATGCATTCATTCATGAGAAATTTCATCAATTTCCTTTTCATCAGTCCTTGTTTGACTTGAACTCCACTCATATATTTATATGGTCTTAGTCATATCTTTGTCATTTTGTTATTATTGCCTTTAGTCAAGATCTACAGATTTTCTTAATGACTTTTTCCTTTCAAATTTCCTCAATGATTTTTTTTTTTTATACTGTAGCATGCAAGCGTCATCATTTTAATTCATTTTACTAAAGCAAGGCCATGTTACGAATGGGAATTAAAATTACAGGCGTATTAAAGCCCAGTCCATGTTTTTTGCAGCAAGTTATTTAAAATTAAAAGCAGCCAAAACCATCACACTGTTCTGAACCGCCTCCTTCATAGTAACAAATTGAATATCGTAACTAATCTAATAATCACATTTAGTTATGATTGTAAGTGTTTATACTTTTTTACATTTGTCTCTTTAATATTTTTATTTGAACCCCTTCAGATATTTAATTCTGTCACATTAGTAGTTGTAGTTGTTGACTAAAGAAAATGACAATAGAAATGTCACTGATGAACATTTTTGAAATAAAGTCCAGACCAACGTTGTTAAGTCACCAACAGCAGGTCTAACAGAGAACAAGTCAAGATGGCGTCTTAATTGGTCAAGTCCAAGACAAGTTCCAGTCCAATTAAAAGTAAGGCTAAGAACCCTCCTGACCTTTTCCAGGGTAACCAATTACTTCAACTAGGCGGCTTCATTTAAACAAAAAACATCTCAACTTTTTTTTTTTCCTACAAGCTCTTAGATTCGGTTTCTCATCTGCCATGTGGAAGGTCCCCACCCACTATATGCAGGGCCGGTCCCGGATAAAATGGGAGGGTCGTGCTAGGTAGGGCATCTGGTGTAAAAGCTGTGCCAAGTTGTCTGTATGCAGATCTTCCCATCCATTTCTGGGATTCGCCAGTGTTTATTATTTTTGCTTTTAGGTAAAAGAAAATTGCTACTGGAGAACACCTCTTACCAATGAACGAAAAAAAAAAAAAAACAGCTCCAGTTTTCACAGCCTGCAATTTTTTTATCCAATACACAGAAACTGACTCCTCATTTACACCGCTTAATCCTGTATTCAGGGTCACAGGGGGCCTGGAGTCTATCCCAAGGACACCCTGGACAGGGCGCCAATCCATCGCAGGTCACACACTCACACTCATTCACACACTACGGCCAATTTGGGAACCAATTAATCTAACCTACATGTCTTTGGACTGTGGGAGGAAACCGGAGTACCCGGAGGAAACCCACCAAGCACAGGGAGAACATGCAAACTCCATGCACACAGAGACGGTTTCGAATTCCGGCTGTACATTTGAATAATGTACACTTGATATAGTGCACAGTTTCTGAATGGCAAACAGATTGCTGTTAGATGCTTTGGCCTTGCAGGGCTTATTCAGAGAGTGCGTTTTTTAAGAGATCACACAGATTTGAGGGGATGGATGAATGCGTACTGACTCGTTTTTCGAATTGCCACAAGTACTATGAAACATATAATTATGAAAAACCACAATCTAGTTTAACTGTTTTTAAAAAAATTTTTACATAGTCGACAGAGGTTATGGCCTCACTTCATGTACCAGCAAACCAGTTTTTAAAAAGATTTATTTAACTGCACGTTCCTCGGCTGACACGGCATTCACAGTGTCACAGATCTTTTGCCCTTGTGTTTTTTTTTGCTTAGTTTTTTTTTCCTGTAATGCCAGAGCTCTCATTCTGGAAGATCACATAATTACTTCAAGTTCATTGCAAAGTACTTTGATTTTGCGACTGCTATAGTTCTTGTTATTATTACTACCTTCCTTGGGTGACGTGTCTTTGCGCATGGCACAACATGCACCTGCATTTACAGTATATGGTGTTAGGGGGCTTGCCTACAGTATGTTATTAAATGCTAATCCTTTGCTAAAGCCATACGCCTGCAATGTTCCATCAAGTTGATTCAGCACTCCCCTGACCCGGGACATTTAAGAACGTCTGGTACATCAAATGTTAACGTCTCTCCTTTTTTTTTTTTACAGAAAATTAAGAGAAGAGAAATTTAAAAGATTGTTGCTATATGAGTCACAATATCTCGGACAGGTCCATGTATAAAAACAAATCATTCTCAGAAAAGTACTAGTCAATACAGAAAACTACGGGGAAAAAAATCTTGAGACTAGAATCGAGTCCAAGACCAGAATTGAGTACTGGACTGAACCCAAAATAAAAGAAGGTTCTGAAATCCTAATGAGCTGGCTTGACTCTATCTTTTTTTTTTTTTTTTTGATGTCATGAAGAGATTGCGGATTGGATCATTTGCTCTTTGGGTTTGTGAAAATCTGTAATATTTTCATTTATGTATTTCTCCAAAATTCAAATGGCATGTTCTTGAGGGTTCAAACTTCGCTTCACAGTTCCCTTGAAACATGATGCTTTTTGCATGAGCTTGACCTACATAAAAATTTAACTGGGTTTCATGGAACCAACCAAAAAAAAAAATCTAAAAACGTATTAGCAAAATTAGAAAGTAAGGTCTAAGCAAAAATCAATCCAAGGTTCTGGCCCAAGTCTAATCTTATTATTATCCACTCACACGATTTCTAAAAGAGTCTAACCTCAACCATTTAGGCTTGAGAAAAAGAAAAAAATCAAGGAACAAGAGAAATCACACTTAAATTCCCTCACTTTTATATCATCTTATATAACTTTATCTCTAATAAAAGCCTGTATTTGTTTTCTCAACAGAACAAGGATGCTTCTGGTGTAAACGAAGATCAATGGTCCCTCCTTCTCTCTGACCATCACTGGCAAGCACAAGGGACTTCAATTGAATTACCGGTGACGTCCAAGAGCATTTCCTTTACTCAACGCGAAAACAAACGCCAGCGTAAAGTAAAGTTACAGCACGCCAGGGGTTGTGGGAAAAGACCGTCCATGGTGAGAAAAAAAAACACAAGCAGCATTTAGTCCATGATGCAGGACAATCGTGAGTGAGACAGACCATCCGCCGTGCTCGGAAAGAAAGGTCCGGAACAAAGGTGATGCTTTGATCACCTAAAGGATTATCTTATTTTTGTAAATCAACCAGAACACCATTATGTTCATCCCATGTGGTCTTTCTTCAGTTTGGGATTTCATGGTGACAGCCCACACCGATGAACTCAAGTCTGATGGTTTTTAGGAATAAATACACGGATATCTCTAAAAGCCCTCCTTCAAACCTGTGACGGTGTGGAAAACCTCCACGACATACATGGAGAAGGACACAAACACTTCAGTCTGGATGCTGATCTTTTAAGGCAGTAAAGCGGTACTCAGACTTTACCCAGGCGGAGGCAAGCAGTCTCACAATCCACCTAATCAAAGGTAATGTTTTTTTTTCTCCATCACTTCAAATATATAGTATTGTGCAAAAGTCTTGAGCCGCCCCTCATTTCTTTATATTTTGCTCCCAAAGAGCCAGACTTTTTTTTTCTTTTTTATATATAGTCTTGTTCTCCAGGCTTCCTGAAGCGCCCTAGTATTTACTCCAGCCCCTGCACCTGACTAGTATGTTTTTTGTTTGTTAAGCCATATAGTGACCTACTGTATGAATCAGTCAAGATTTCAAAACTTAAGGCATGAACCAGTGAGAAACAAGTGCAGATGATGACAGATGATCAGGCCAGTGATTATAATATTAATTGAATTCACTGTGATGTTTCTAAAAGCGAAAATTCGTATTGCAATACAAGTTTTCCCATAAGAAATAATGCATATGTAGATAATCCGTTCCTGCCAGCCAAAAATATTACCAATATATATATATATATTTTTTTTATAATAATTTTAAAGACAGACAGGTTTCTCTGAAAAAAAATCTTGGTTGACTTCGGGTTGGCTTTTCACTGACACTAACAAGTTTTGAACTGCTCCCGGGCTGTAAGTAACGGAAATTCGTACAGGACGGCATTCGTATGCTGAGGTTCCACTGTACTGGTGATGCTGAATGCTGAGTGCTTGGAACAGACGAGACGGGAAATGAGGTTGCTGCTGAGGTTGTTACAGTACATACAGTAAGCAACTAATAAACTGTATCTTCAGGCACTTTGCAGCCTGTCACAATAAAAACATTTGTTCCAGTTTAATCGGAATAATTTAATGTAATCTAACACAGAGAAACGAGGTGTTGTTTCACCTGGTCTTTTTTTGTTTCACATGGTTTGCAAAGATTATAGGGTGATTGCATATTCATTAACTGCTAATATAAAATTAACAACGTGATTAATACAGAGTCATGTGTATTTAAGATTCTGGAGTCGTGGCCCCCACTGAGACCCAGAATACTTTTTATTAAACAGTCCAGCTTGGCTCAGCAAAAAACAGTGGTGTGATGAGTACAAAGCACACTGACACTGCTACTGTAGTAATAATTCACTTGAGTACCAATAAAAGGAACGAACGATCAAGGAAATTGTTCATTCAGTTTAAAAAATTAATAAATAAATAAATAAAATCGACTTGTTTGCAAATGTATTTGCATTTTTGAGCAACTACTGTATATTAACGAACCAGATGAAGTGAGCACCATCTTAGTTCTCAACAGTATGTAAAATGAGGTAACCATAGCTGGCTTGATGATAACTCAATTAATTATTATTATTGAATTATTATTGGAAACCCACCAAGCACAGGGAGAACATGTAAACTCAATGCACACAGACCGAGAGGTGGGAATCGAACCCGGACCCTGGAGGTGCAAGATGACACTGCTAACCACTACAACACAATTTTTTAACCTATGAAATTATGATAGCTTTACTGGTTTTGTTCGCATAACATACTGTATATAAGTACATAAATTTTCTTGCAGTTTCCTTTTAAATATTTTAAGCAATAAATGCTTGAAAAATTGGGCTCATTTTTATCTGCTCATCTTTATATAAGAAACTGCTTTGTTTTACCTCTGTCTTTAAAGTTACATAAAAAAAATTGCACATATTATATCTTTTGATATAGTTATGTTATTATGCTGGTAAATGCATTATTTGTAACAAAGACGGACTCCACAAGATGGTGAGTAACAGGATGAGTGTTTTTATTTCGAGTTTGAGAACCACAGAATGAAGTACTAGTGATAAGGGATATTGAGAGTTGGTAAGCTAAGGAGAGTTTTCTGAATCACCGGAAAGGATCACTTATTCTTGCTGCGTGAAGGAGAGGAAACGAGGCGCACGAACAGAGATGACAGCAGAGGAGGAATTTCTCGCTGCACAGCGATATCACGACTGGAGTCTGGAGAGGGTGACTGGAGTGTTTTCTGGGAACAAGAACACAGGTAAATTAGAATCTTAACAAGAATCTTCTTACTTGGAGAAGGCGGTTGAGTCCACTTTCGTATCTACGAGCCCGGACACTGACTGAGGCACGGTGTGTGGTTTTTATGAATTTCCGTTGATTAGAGACAGGTGAGGGTGATTAGAACTCCGGAGATAAAGGGCGTGGTGTCTGACTGAGTTCAGAGCCTGACCTGACTGTGACATTACCCCCTCCTCCACGACCCGCTCCTGAGGGTCGACCTCTCGGACGCCGTGGTGGTCTACCCCGTCCTCTGGGTGCTGGGCGATCAGGATGTGAGCTGTGAAACTCATCCAATAGTGCCGGGTCAAGGATGTCGTCCCGAGGCACCCAGGATCTTTCCTCAGAACTGTATCCCTCCCAGTCTACCAGGTATTCTAGCCGCCCACCTCGGCGTCGGGAGTTCAGGATGTCTCTGACCTGGTAGATGGAGCCTTCGTCCGTGATGATCGGAGGAGGGGCCGCTTCCTCTTCAGGGTCAGGCTCTGTGGGGGAAATGACAGGTTCGTAATATGGTTTTAATAGCGATACATGAAAGGTTGGGTGGATACGGTAGTGTGAAGGGAGTTGCAATCTGTACGTTACCCGATTGATTTGTTCCAGGATCTTGAAGGGACCGACATACCTGGGGTTAAGCTTTTTGCAGGACTGTCGAAAGCGCAGGTCTCTAGTTGAGAGCCATACCTTATCTCCTGGATGGTAGATAGGGGCGGTTGATCTATGGCGATCAGCGTTATTTTTGTGCCTCCGTACAGCTCTCTGCAGATGGTGATGTGCCTCTTCCCAGACCCTCTCACTTTCTCTGAACCAGAAATCGACCGCCGGGAGATCTGACGGTTCCCCATTCCAGGGGAATAATGGTGGTTGGTAACCCAGGATGCACTGAAAGGGAGTGAGACCCGTGGTGGGTTGGCGGAGGGAGTTCTGGGCGTACTCAGCCCAGCCCAGAAACTGTTTCCATGAGTTCTGATGATTGTGACAAAAAGTACGGAGAAATCGGCTGATCTCCTGAATCTTCCGTTCCGTCTGCCCATTTGTTTGTGGATGGTATCCTGAAGATAGACTCACTGTTACTCCGAGGAGACGAAAGAACGCTCGCCAGACTCTGGATATAAACTGTGGGCCTCGGTCCGAGACGATATCTTCTGGTATCCCGTAGTATCGGAAAACATCATTGAAGAGTAGCTCAGCTGTTTCCATAGCTGTTGGTAGACCCCGAAGAGGGATCAGATGACACCCCTTCGAGAATCTGTCAACTATTACCAGGACACAGGTTCGTCCCTCTGACTCCGGTAGGTCCGTGAGGAAGTCTATCCCCAGATGTGACCAGGGGCGTTGGGGAATGGGCAGAGGCATGACCTTTCCCGCTGGTAAGTGTCGGGGGTTCTTTGACATGGCACACTCGGGGCATCCCTTGACATACCTCCTTACATCTCTCTCCATATTGGGCCACCAGAAGCATGCCTGTACCATAGAAAGAGTCCTATCGATCCCTGGGTGTCCAGAGCCCAGAGAGCAGTGAACTGAATGAATGAGGGGAGTTCGATCATTCTCTAGAACAAATCGGCAGTGCGGTGGACAGTCTACGGGCGTGGTTGGAGCTGGTTCGGAAATGGACGCCGGGGATTGCCATTCGATGGGGCTGACAAAGATTTCTTCCGGGAGGACGGACACGGGTTCCTCTGTGTAGTCACCTGGTGCATGCAGTCTTGAGAGGGCATCGGCCTTGGTGTTCTTTGTACCTGGTAGATAGGATATTTTAAAATTAAAACGGGTAAAGAACATGGCCCACCTTGCCTGTCGTGGATTGAGCCTTTTTGCCTCCCTCAGATATTGTAAGTTCTTGTGGTCTGTTAATACTAGAAATGGGTGAGCCGCTCCCTCCAGCCAATGTCTCCATTCTTCCAATGCCATCTTGATGGCGAGAAGCTCACGGTCTCCAATATTGTAATTTTTCTCAGCCGGACTGAACTTTCTCGAGAAGAAGGCGCATGGGTGGAGAGTGGTCAGTTTCCCCTGTTGCTGAGATAAAATGGCCCCCACTCCAGTCGTTGAAGCATCCACTTCCACTACAAAGGGTTCTTCTGGGTTGGGGTGAACAAGAATAGGTGCAGACACAAAGGCTTGCTTTAACTGTTGAAAAGTGGAGGTAGCCTCAATGTTCCATTGCAGCGATTTCGGCTTTCCCCGGAGTAGAGAGGTCAAGGGGCTTGCTATGGTGCTGTAATTCTCTATGAATCTCCTATAAAAGTTGGCGAAGCCTAAAAATCGCTGTAGTTCCTTTATGGTAGTGGGTTTAGGCCAGTTGATAATGGTCGACACCTTCCCTTCGTCCATTTTAACACCCTCTTGATCGATAAGATAGCCAAGAAATTGGACGGATGACTGATGGAACGCACACTTCTCAGCCTTCAGGAATAAGTGAAACTCCCGTAGTTTGGTGAGTACTCGGGTGACGTGGCGGTAATGTTCCGCCTCAGACCTTGAAAAGATTAGAATATCATCTATATATACTATGACAAACTTGTGAAGGAACTCTCGAAGGACTTCATGCATGAAATTTTGGAAGACTGCGGGGGCGTTCACCAGTCCATAAGGCATCACCCGGTACTCGTAATGGCCGGTCGGTGTCACAAATGCAGTCTTCCATTCGTCCCCTTTTCTGATTCGAATCAGGTTGTAGGCGCTCCGGAGGTCGAGTTTTGTGAAGATTTTGGCCCCACGGAGACACTCTAAGGCCGCCGGGACCAAGGGTAAGGGATAGCGGAATTTGATGGTAGCTTGATTCAATTTACGGAAGTCGATACAGGGCCTTAAGCCACCCCCTTTCTTGGCCACAAAGAAGAAGCTGGAGGCGGCCGGGGAAGTAGAAGGCCGAATATAACCCTGTTGAATGGCCTCGGCAATGTACTCCTCCATAGCTCTCCTTTCGGGAAGTGAAAGAGGATATATGCGTCCGTGAGGTAGTGGTTCCCCCGGAAGTAGCTCGATCGCACAATCCCAAGGACGATGCGGTGGTAACTGAGATGCCCGTTTGGGGCAGAAGATGTCTGCAAAGGTTGAGTACTGAGGGGGAATCTCTACTGACTGATGTCCAACGGGGCTCTCGATTGACGTAGTATGGAGTTTCAAGGGTTGAATCTTTAACGGTAGTGTAGGAAAACAGGTGGAAGTGCAGTTCTTTCCCCATTTAAGTACTTCCCCCGAGGTCCAAGAGAGGATGGGGTCATGCTGGATTAACCACGGGCGTCCTAGGATAACATCGGAGGTAGATTCCTCTAATACTAACAGCTGGATTTCCTCCTGGTGAAACAAACCGATATGAAGACTGACTGGACCTGCGAGCTGATGAACGGTTCTGCGGGACAGCGGTTTCCCGGTTATGGACTGGATCTGGTAATGTTTCTTCGTCGGGATTGTCTTGAGTCCGAGATGTCGGCACAAGGTTCCGGAGATGAAGTTGCCCGCTGAACCCGAGTCGAGGAGGGCGGCCACTGAAACCGTAACATACGAGGCAGTAAGGCTTACAGTGGTAGTAAGGGGTTGCAACTTTTCAATATTATTTGAAATCGTACTCACCATGGTTCTAGGAGGACGAATGGGGCACTCGTCCCTGAGATGCCCCATGCTGCCGCAGTACAGGCAGAGACCCTGGGCCAACCTTCTCTGTCTCTCTGCTGGAGTTATCCGTCCCCGATCCAGTTGCATGGGTTCTTCAGGAGACTCGGAGTGGGTTGACGGCCGTTGAGCTTGTGGATAAGAGACGGTCCTGCTTCCTGCTGTAAGGGGACAGGACGCTAGACGAGCGGAGCAACGGATGGATAGTTGGATGAACTGTTCTAATCCCAGGTCATCATCATAGGTGGCCAACATGAGCCTTAGATTTGGTTCTAATCCCTGGCGGTACGTGGTGATGAGAGCCTGTTCATTCCATCCACTCGCTGCTGCTAAAGTGCGGAATTGTAGTGCATAATCCTGGAGAGAGCGGTTACCCTGTTTCAGCTGGTACAACTGCTCACCTGCGGATGCTTCACTGTCACTCCGCTCGAACACTTCCTTGAAATGGGCCAGGAAGAGATCATAAGATTGTGTCAGCGGTCCCCCCTGTGACCAGATGGATTCGGCCCATTGTAGTGCCTGTCCCGACAAAAGAGAAATTAGATATGCTATTTTGGCCTGATCGGTAGGGAATAAGGCCGGCTGCATTGCGAACGTCAGGGAGCACTGGAGTAAAAAACCCTTGCAATTCCCCGCCGCGCCAGAGAAAGGCGCTGGTCGCGCCAGAGGAGTGGAAACGGGGAGCGCCGAGGAAGCGGTGGCGGCGCTGGCGGGGTCCTGTAAGGGCGGCGGTGGTGTAGCTTGCAATGCTAGGCGAAGTTGATTTGCTAGCTCCAGTATAGGGTTGGGTTCACTCATCCTCGGTTGTGTTTTAAGGTCCGGGCTTCTGTAACAAAGACGGACTCCACAAGATGGTGAGTAACAGGATGAGTGTTTTTATTTTGAGTTTGAGAACCACAGAATGAAGTACTAGTGATAAGGGATATTGAGAGTTGGTAAGCTAAGGAGAGTTTTCTGAATCACCGGAAAGGATCACTTATTCTTGCTGCGTGAAGGAGAGGAAACGAGGCGCACGAACAGAGATGACAGCAGAGGAGGAATTTCTCGCTGCACAGCGATATCACGACTGGAGTCTGGAGAGGGTGACTGGAGTGTTTTCTGGGAACAAGAACACAGGTAAATTAGAATCTTAACAAGAATCTTCTTACTTGGAGAAGGCGGTTGAGTCCACTTTCGTATCTACGAGCCCGGACACTGACTGAGGCACGGTGTGTGGTTTTTATGAATTTCCGTTGATTAGAGACAGGTGAGGGTGATTAGAACTCCGGAGATAAAGGGCGTGGTGTCTGACTGAGTTCAGAGCCTGACCTGACTGTGACATTATTGTTTTTATTATGTAATGATGATTTAAAAAAATAAATAATGCTACATTAAAATGTGAAAGAACTACTATTTAATTATGCTTTTAAAAAAATGTACTGGCACAGTGAACCATGTACTCAAGCCCTAAAACAAGAGTACACACAGTTTGTTACCATCCATCCTTGCAAATTACTCATAATCCAGAATGTTGGCTCTCTACCACCAAGCAAGCTGTATAATAATTACTCACCGATGCTGAATTTGGTGACCATTCTTGCCAAGGTACTATACAAGCCATGACAGGACATACAGTAGAGGTGGAGCTGGGAAAAGTGCAGATAGATGTCTGATAGATGTGTCCGAGTGGAAGACACATATTTACAGTAGTGTCTGTCGAAGATTGTCACTCATTTTTTAATCTCTAGAATATGTGAGGTCAGAAATTTAAATGCACAGTTTAAGGTGTTGGGTTTATTTATACAGTTTATATTCACCTAGAGTAATGCTTTATTATCACATTTTCTTCTACAGTATGTGAGTCTTCTTGATCGCCCATGTGGGGCAAATCTCTAACGGCTTCCTGTTTACTTTGTTAGACCTCTGTGTTGGATATAGCTTAAGGGAGATAAGCACACTGCCTAGTGCATAGGAGGGAATTTGAGTTTCAGACCAGAATGCAGTATGTATGACCGCTTGTAAATATTTAAAGTCATTTGGGTCAATACTTTGTATTTTCACTAAAGATTAAAGTATTAGTATACACATTAATATCCCCTGTGTTGATTTAACGCTTAGTATTTAACTGGACCTATATAAACACGGTAGTTTGTTATTTCAGCACTCTGGGTCAACACTGGGGATTTGGCAGTGTACTTGGCCGTATTTGGCCAGCCACTGAATTAAGCTTTGCTCCTCCTTGTTTTCTCGAGGCAGTAAAGCACCGTCAAATTTGCACATGGACATTAAAAATACATTTTCTCAAGCTTCTGCTTACGATTACTCTATGAGAGAATAATGTGACAACATCACATAGATTATAATCAAGAGAGATCATTAACACCCAGAGAAACTCATCCTACATTCACGGTTAGAATTATACACACACTCAGATCAAGGAGAATATTCCTCATAGGTGTTTTTTTTATTTTTTTTAAATAAATTTAAATAAAACCGGTGAATCACACTACAGTAATTCCCCTACATATGGTCATTCAAGTTATGAACTTTCGAAGATACAATATGGACATGCATTCACGCATCTTCAGTCACGGAAGATAAATCACATATCCGGCGTATATTGTTACGTGCGTACAGTTTGCATCCTCTGCAAGCAAGGATAAAAGCAGCAGGTACTACTAAAAAGCGCCTAGCAATAACGATGGAGAGAAAAGTAAGAATAATTTAAGGGAATGGAGTGAGGTGAAAGGATGGCCGACATTGCTCATTCTTTTAAAGTGATTCGTTCAACACTGTACTGTAATATTCTGTGTATAGCCAATTGTGTTAGTATCCTAATACAGTACCTAGACAATGTTTCTTGGACTTATGAACAAATTGTACTTACAAACATGCTCTCTGATCGGAACTTGTTTGTATGTAGGGGACGTACTGTAGTTAGGACAACGACTGTCTGGCGGAAAACTTCAAACCCAGACTTTAATTCCTAGATGTTCCTAACTTTTCGTAATGTTTGGCTTGTAATAATGGGAATCACCAAGGAGCACCCGATACGCTACAATCACGATACCTAGGTGCCTATTTGATTTGTATTGCAATTCTATTAGTAACAGGATCTTACAGTATGAATATCCAGATTCAATATTATTCAAGTTTTACATTTCTAAATCAACCTAGCAAATAATTCACTCCTACCACACAGGATTCTGTGCTGCCTGCCAAAGTGGGAACAGTTTAGAGCACTAAGTAGCGGAATTGCAACATTGCACACCTCTAATGCAAAAATATACCATATAAATATTTTCTATTGGCTTGTGTGGAACCATACTATTAATTTAGAAAAAAGAACGAAAGAAAATAAAAACCAATTGAAACATATTGACAGAGTGCCTACCTTGGATATTATAGCCACTTAGCTTGGCATGACTTTCTATTAATAATTTAAAAAAAAAAAAAACAGGTGTTGCATAATTGACTAGCTGTCATTATCTATCTGTTCACTGATAATTAACCATAAATATTCAGTGCCACTAGGCTGTAATTTATGTAATTAGCTGCACATATTAGGACTACTGCCCGATGTAGTATGAAAATCACATGGGTTATGGATTATTTCAGATGATTTAATGTTAGTATACAGCAATTATGAGTTTAAATTGCCTAGTCAAACTTTTAAATATTTATTTATTCGTTTTATTCTCAGAATACATTTAGAGTACAGTCTGTTTATCTGCTAATTTCTTATTACTGCTTAAAACTTTGTGCTCTTCTGTTAGAATGCTATATTTAGGAGAGTTACTGTGGTCACACAGTGTCCTGCTGAGCACTTAATAAATCTACTGCAGCCTAATATTCTGGGATTTGTTAGAATATTATACACTCTTCTTATAAAGAAGATTGAATGTTTTCTACACATATGATTAATGCATCGTCTACTGTATATGCAACAACTATGACTCTTCAGGCATTATCATCAAACTACCACCTTTCAGATTTGACGTTACCTACAATACAGTACCTGTAGTTAGTATTGGATCTGTACAAGAGAAAAGTGAGATGAGTTTTTTTTTTTTCATTTCTTGGTACAAATCAATGGTACAAATAAATAGCATAACAAAAGTGCTGTTTAACTATACAGTATTTAGACTATACCAGAACCTTTTTTTTCCCACAATTTGAGTCCTGGAATATGGTCAGGAAAGAAAGAAAAAATCATTAATGTGATAACCTGGTCATTCAGGTCACTTCATTTTATTTCCACATAACGTTGCTGAGCCTAGACAACCTCAGATCATGCCCCTGCCTCCAGAGGCTTGTACAGTTTACACTATGCATGATGGGTGCCTCTCTTTATGTGCTTCCTTTCTTACCCTGAGACGCACTCATCACTCTGGAATAGATTCATTCTGTACTCATCAGACCACATGACCTTTTTCCATTCCTCCCAAGTCCAATCTGTATGCTCCCTATCATATTAGTCTTACTAACAAATGGTTTTCTTATGGCTACGCAGCTGTTTAGTCCCAATCCCTGGTGGAATTGCTCTTACAGTACTTTCACTGTTAAACATTACTACTGCTTCTACTCTCAGGGTTTTTTTTTTTTAATGCAACATCAAGTGATTTCTTTCTTTGGTCACAGTCATATATAATATACATTTATTTCACAAAATTTGAGACGCTTCAGCACTACCCTTCCAGGTTTAGTTCTTAACTCAATTCCAGTCATTTCCGCATTCTCCTTAGTCGATTACTTTGATGGATGCAGGACTTTTTGAAACTGTGATATATATTTTTTTCAGTATAAAAATGTAATCTACTGTATACACTATGCAAATATCATCAGCTATTAATCTACTGTATATAGCACATACAGTACTACACATACTATAACATACTCCAGTAGCCCACACACAGTACACAGTGAAAGTAATTAAAACTTCCTTAATTTCACAAAACAGGACAGATCAACATTTGCGACTTTTTTAAGGAAAATGAGCCAGTCCGTCTAACTGCATCACTTTTCAAAAAATCCTCAATATAATTTAACATTTAAGCAGAAATATACGCTGATCGGCCATAACACAAATCATTATAGCTAATATTGTGAAGATCTCCAGAGGTGTGGTGTGGATGTGGCGTCTGGGACAATAAGCGGCTGATCGTTGAGGTAATGGAGTCTCCCTTTGCATTGATCCTTGATTGGATTGACATCTGGGGAATTTGGGGGCCGGATCAACAACCTTGAACTCTTTGCCCGCTAAGCCCCATAAACGTTAGGCTGAGTGTTCTGATACCTTCTGTCGTAGCCAGTATTAATTATTTCCTCAGCAGTTTGTTGTACATTAGCTTTTCTGTGGGATTTACTGGTATATGATCGATAATCAATGTTATTTCATTTACCATGCAGTGGTATTAATGTTATGGCTGATATGTGTATATCTCCATACAGTTATACATGTATGCTCAAATAAAATCAAATTATAATACAGATTCTGTATACGCCAATCGGCCATGATGACCTTTATTTATCTAGGAGGAGAAATTTCTTGGTGATCATCCAAATTATCAGGAAACAGACCTGGAGATATAACAGCAACACTGTAAAGACAAAAGACTTAACACAAAGTCAATAAAATTCGAATCAGGGCCGGGCAAGATAATCCAGCAATCCGAAATAATTTTCCATCCAGCGGAGCACTAGAATACAGCTTCCCCATCATGACATGATGAGATCGATCATGGTGGAACAGGAACACGCATGTTAGAGGAATAGAGGCCGAATGAGACCCGGTGTTACTGCAATCCGATTAGGGACGTATGTGGGAAGAGTGGCGTCGCTGGATTGTTTTTTGTGTGGGTGAGGATTTTCATCAGCTGTAAGGACAAAAAGGGGCAGAACAAGAAAGGATTAAAGGAGTAGAGTGGAAGAAGACAGAGGAGAAGAAATGAGAAAAGGATTTTGCTTTTTTTTTTTGGCTCATCAAATAGAAAAGAGGCAGCAAAAAAAAGATAGAGAGAGAGGGAGACAGATGAAATGAAAGAATCAAAGGCAAACGAATATAGAGGAGGGGGAAATGAAAGAGACTTATGGACAGGAGGAAGAGCTAGATTATGTGTGTGTGCGTGTTTGTGCATGTGTGTATGTGTGTATCAGACAGAGAGAGACAGAGAGAGAGAGAGAGAGAGAGAGGGAAGGGAAAAAAGACTGAAAAAAGGGGCATGATGAAACAGAAGGGTTTGCATGAAAGCAGCAGAGAGAAATTGCGACTCAATCAGCCGCCTTGTTTCTTATTCAGAGCACGTTCAGATATGGACTATAACGGACGAGGAAAAGAGAGAGCGCGAGGGAGAGAGCGAGAGGCAGACCGAGATAAAGGAAGAGATAGGGGTTGTTCAATTTGAATTTAAACACACTGCCATCTTTTTTGCTAACCAAAGATGATGGATTGCATACAAATGCAATACTCAAGACATACTAAGCACCCACATAGCCTAAGCACGCACACGCACAGAAAGAGAGGGATGCAGCCTGATTTTTTTTTCCCTACATAAGGAAAAAAAAATATACATGCATTCACAGAGTTGACAATTTACATTTGACAGGAGCGGGGGAAAAAAAAAGTCGTCATAAATCGAATACAAGATGTTCGCAAGTGACTGAGGCTTGCATCCTTGCATCTATTTCAGAAAATCCAACACAGCGAGTCAATAAAAAAAAGATTAGCGGATCACAATAATACATTTTAACACACTGGTACAAATAAAGCCGTCACCCTTTCACTGCGCTGCACTGCATAAAGAACAGTAGCTCGTTAAAATCCCCTAGTACGCTATAAAATTCATGCGAAAGCTTCCGCCTCTAAAGGTAGCACGATACCGGCACTCCAAAGCACGTTATAGCACAGCAGCTCTAAAGCACTAAAGCACACTAGCTAGGATGCTAGTTGTAGACCAAAGCGTATTAAAACACATACAGTAGTAGCACACTTGCTGTTGTTACAAGGACAATATTCCTTAAATCTGATTGAAATTATTGTGATCAGAGATTCCAGAAGTGTTTACACGGACACTGATGAGATAAGATGTGTGTTGACGTGCACAAAGCATTTAATCAGAATATACATATTTTGAAATTGCGAAGCCATAAAGCATTTAATCTGCAGGAAAATAACCGACAATGAAGAAGAAGGAGAAGAAATGTTTTTTTTTCTTCTCAATCTTTGAGAAAATTCAGTTTATTCCGTAGAACAAGATGACCGAGACGGACCCACGTCGTGTCGTGGGAACAATATTTGCATTTCTGCCGTTCTAATTAAGCAGCGTGCTCAGAAGTAAAGACTGCTCCTGCGGATTTTAAACAGGAGGAGATCATACGAGAACGTTTACAGCTCTTCAAGAACAATAAACTTTCCTCCTGGAAACTTGTCACATCACTTACAGTCATGTTCCAAAATGTGTACCCCCCTCTTGTAATACTAACAGTTTTTTTGTTAAAGAATAATAAAAATCTTCCACTGGATTTAAGAGGGTAAGGTGCAGCCAGGTGCTGCTAATCTTTAGCCCTTGATTAATTGATCATCTGCAGGTATATAAAACCAGCGGTTTTCTGGTCTGGAGCATTCAGGGCCCGAATTCACAAAGCTTCTTAGAATTCTCTGAGAGAGCTCCTATCTTATCTTAAAACGTCCTAGCTGGGAGTCCTAAAATAAAAGGTGATTTAGGAAACTTCTCAGAGCAACTCTTACTTTGAGTAAGTAAAGTACAAAAACCTTTATCTTAGTGAGGAGGTGTGTTTGAGCCAGTTGCTAGAGACGACGCAGCAATTCAAGAACTGTGATTGGTTGATAAAAAATCTGTATAGGTCTTAAAAGGAAAATAGAATATATGATCATATAATTAATAGTTTCTGTTATAGGCTAAATAACTTAAAGCTAATTAAAACAGCCAAATGTTGCAAAGGGGCCTACTTTTGAAGCAACCAATTTCCACACAGTAGTTACTATATTTAAGTTCTTACATTTATTTACCATATTGACTTGTAATCCATTTCAGATTGATGGAAGCAAAATGGCTCAGCTTTGACCAATTTACATGATTCCAGGTCTGTTTAAGTTGCACTTTTGGATGCTACAGTATGTAACCAACAATTCAAGAGAGATGGAAGGAAGTACATCAACAAGAAAACCAAATTGGACAGAAGAGCAGTGTTTACTTTTACATTAAGTGTTTGGAGAATATTTTGTATATTTTTTTCCATTTTGTCCTCTGCTATAGCAACTCTTAAGCCTCTTAAAAGTCCTCCTCTCTACTCTTAACCAATTTTACCTTAGGAGCTGTTTTAAGGTCTAAGATGTTTCGTGAATCATTTTTATCTTTACTAAGATTTAGTCCTAAATTTAAGGGGAAATTCTTAGGAATTTTCTTAGAATTTTATCACTAGGAGCAACTTTTAGGCTTAAGAAGCTTTGTGAATACAGGCCCAGGTTTGTGTTAACACAATGCCCAGACATAAGCAACGGTCTTAGAGAAGCAAGTGTTGCTCTACTCAGGAAATGTGGAAAGGGTTACAAAACAATTCCGAATAATTTGGAGCTCAGCGCTCTACAGTGAGAAAGATTATTCATAACAGCAATGTATTCAAGACAGTTGCCGGCTTTCCAAGAGTGTACGTCCCAGCACATTCACCTCAACGTCAGACCGTGCGATGCTCAGAGAACCGAGCATGTTAAATATTAAAGTTCATGATACAATTAGAAGAAGACTGAAGGTTGCCAGGAGAAAGCCACTCCTGTCTAAAAAGAACACAAAAGCACAACTGAGGTTTGCAAAACTGCATCGGGAAAAAAAAAAACACGACTTTTGGGAAAAAAAATGTCCATCTTATGGACAGATGAGACCAACGTGGAGTTGTTTGGCCTTAATGCCCAAACAAAACCAAACAGCATTTCAGTAGAAACACCTCATGCCCAATATCAAGCACAGGAGGGGAGATGATTTGGGTTTATAGTACTTTGTAGCCAAAGGACCTGGGCACCTTGCAGTCATTGACTTGACCATGAACTCACATGTCTTTGTTTTCTCTTCATTCATGTTAAATACAGTAAATAAGGGCACACTGAAAAAAAAGTTATATGTTGCCTAATACTAAGACACGATATGATAAGATGATTATTATATTTTACACAAAAGCAGACTGAATTAAAAGAGGTGGTTCATTGGATGACAGTATTGTTACCCCCTACTATATTTTTATACCAACGGAAGAAAAACCTATAAAATGGATTATGAAAGGTTTATGCGACCCTGTCATTATGAATGAAATTTCCTTCCAGTCAGGGTTGATCAGGTCAAGCTGTTCAGACCCAGGTGGTTACATGATGCATGTTTATTCTGATTGGACTTGATAGAGTTTTCTTATATTTTTCTATGACTATAGCACTATTCGGACAGGAGCGTAGAAAGCAGAAAATCGAATACCGAATCGAATACGCGCTACAGATTGTACGGTAGTTCACGTAGACCAAAACACACAAGGAAACACGTTTCGCAAACACAGACATTCGCATTCGGACGGGATTAGATTTCTCAGAGGACCGCCGAGTTTGCTGAAAAGCAGTAGGTAATTTGCTCTGGAATTTTTTACAGAAGTCGTGTGAGAAAAAGACAGACATGGCAGATTCGGACAGGATTAAAATCACAAAGTACCTCTGTGAAACAGAAATTTCTCTAACGTCCCCCAGTAAAACTAGTCCCGTCCGAATAGTGCTTATGTGTCCTTAAGTTCTTTCTCACTCCTTATATGGCAGTACAGTACTTCCTGTTGCATGCCTATAAAACCTCCCCCTCGTTGTTTCTCCAGATTTCTTTAGAACCTACAGTATGGGTGGCTCATGCTCTTTGATGTTGTAGCGGATGTACATGATGCGTATGTACTACTTTGGGTTCTCTCAGGATGTTTGGCTTAGGACTTATACTGTATACCTCACTGATCTGTGAAAAACAGCGAACATTCCAACACTGCATTGTGTGTGTGTGTGTGTGTGTGTGTGTGTGTGTGTGTGTGTGTGTGTGTGTGTGTGTGTGTGTGTGTGTGTGTGTGTGTGAGAGAGAGAGATCTCGCCTCGGTTGAAGCACAGAGGACAGAGCTAGCGGTTCATTCATCCACTTTATACTTAACAGGACTATTATTCTGATTACTTGTGCAATATTAGGGCCCATTTAAACGCACCTACTATGCAGAATAGGTGACTAGCACAATAGAATGCTAGCACATATTAAGCATTATACAGCAGTTAGTTCCAACAGAGCAATCTGGTTGGACGAAAGGCATTCCACAAATGGTCATAATGGATGGTAACACCATATGTACCATTCCATGTGCCAGGCGTTCTACAATCATTAATTACACTAAATGTCTGTTGAAACATGGGTGAAAGTAGGTTGGTATGGAACGTAGTTCTGAGTAGAGAGCAGCTACCTGCCGAAATGTACACCCAGACCCAGTCAGGGTCACATTTTACCAAGAAAATCTAACCTAGAATCCTAAATCCCTCTCTAACCCCTAATCAAGGGCATTACTTGGTATGTTGAACAAGTGCACTAGCTTTCCATCTAATTCTATTTGGGATTTAACCCCGGAACACAGAATTTAAAGGAGCTGATATTATAAATCAGAATACGCGGAAATACAGGTAGTCCCCTACTTATGAACGCGTTTCATTCCGGGAGCACGTTCGTAAGTCTGATTTGTTCTTAAGTCCGACAAAGTAAGTCTTATACCCCTTTGACACTAATATATACAATATAAAGCACACCAATCCACTTGAAAAAATCTGTACCCTTTCCCCACACTGCCCTCATGTGGCCAAAAACTGTGCATGCTCCAAAGGAAAAGAATCTCATACGAATGTAACAGTATTGTCTCTGCACCTTTATATCATGAGGAGAATCCCGGATGCTATTATGTTCCAGAGCTGTTTTCCGCTGTATTTGACTGTGAACTCTGTTTTGTTGAGGATTTCCATAAATTTGGATTATTAACCATCAGGACAGATTACTTAACATTTTCTATCATCGTGCTTCCTGTCTGATTTATTGAAACCAGTGACTCTGACTCATTTCTCCAGCACTCCCACACACACATACAATATTAGACATTTTATACATTCACTTACGTCATGAAAAGATTGTATATAATTGTAAATATTGGTATCTGGTGCACTGCAGTGTATTTTTCCGTGATTGAATTAGAAATAGAACTGCAGTCCGTTCGTATTTGCGGAAATTTCGTAACTCAAATGTTCGTAAGTCTGGACTACCTGCTTAAAGGGAAACGTACAAGATTTACAGGACTGTCCACAACCTCCATGGTTTATTCTCCTTATCTTTTGGCTACATAGTACCGGTAAAAATTTCAACTACTTTCACGCTATTAATTATTTAACTGTCAGTTACCAGCTCCACCAGTCACAGTTAGTTAGTTTCGCCAGTCGTGGAAGGATATGTGGTCGTGGTTAAATAAAAAAACAAATCATAATCTATTGATGATAAGTGATGTTTGTGGAACTGTCATATAAAAGCAACTTCACACTGAGGTTTGTGCTGAATATCAGCATGGCTGCAATGTCTTCAAAACTCAGGCTGTGTCACAAGGCCTACGGCCGCATAACAGTTGTGCTGATATTCATCATAACCTCACTCCCTTTCATGTGATATTGCTTAATTATACCACATCGCACATGGATTCTCACATCTGATTCATCAGAAGGTGTTGATTAATTTTCTCTAACAGCAGTTCCGACAATACGTATAATTGCCATGACAACTCATTCACAGAGACTTGCATGCTGGATGGCTAATAATAAAATCATTATAGTATTCTGGTATCTCACAAAGAAATATGTATACTGGCTGATATTTTTCCATAACATCATACACTGTTGCGTTTTATTTCTTCCTTATAACACAACAGCCCCAAGACGCTTGCAATGATGTGTAACGTACATAAGCAACGTTGCATAGACATAATAAACAAGACATTAAAAGTTAAAGCAACATGTTCAGAAAACTACTCAAGTAAAGGTTTTAAAGTGTCTGATATTATAGGGCACTATTTTTATAATCACAATGCTAACACAAATGCGGAGCATAAAATCCAAGCGTAGAAGAGTGTGGGTGTAATAACATTGTAATGAGCTAGATTGATTGACAGCCTGTCTGAGATTCCCAGCCTGCTACGGCACTTAAGAACTTAATATGAGAGTGCAAGTGGAGAGAATCTGGATTTCTTCATCTTTACAGTCGGCGTCATTAGAGTACGTTGTATTTGCTAGGTTAGCTTTTGCTCTGTAGCGTTGCTTTTTGTTTTACTAACTATTTTGTCTTATGTCTAATATGGAATTAATAATTTTTTTAGATGTTGATTATTATAAATTAATAATCATATGAATAATAAATATTCACATTGAATGAATGAATAAATGAATAATGAGAAAAAATCACCTTTTGCTAGTGTACAAGAGATGATGATGAGAATCACTAGGGACATACCGATACGATATTATCATTAACAATAACTATTCACAGTGTGTGAATAGTTAAGAGTGTGCCACCTGTAGGATTAGAGAGGAACTGCAATATTTTACTACCTTAAATGCAAACATATATATTGAAATTAACAAAACAATCACAATGCATTACTCTATTCAATAATCTATTCCTATTGGTATATCTGGAAATTCTAGATAGCATCAAGTGACTTGTAGTAAAATCTGAATAAGTCTTACACTTTTCACTCTAAAAAAAAAAAAAGGTCTGTTGATCTTACATGGGGAAAAATATGTACATCAGTTGCACATATTATAATTATGTTTTTTTTTTTTACAAATTAATATGATTTATTGTTGTTCATATATATTTATTTTTACATTTAACATAAATAAAACATTTTGAGGTAACATAACTTTGATATATGTAACTAATGTACATATTTTTTCCTGTAAATACAACAGATTTCTTTCAATGTATATTCTAAATTACTATTTTTAAAGCATTATGGATTACTAATTAGCAATCCAAAAATTAGCAGCTAAAATGAAAAAAAGTGAATTTGTGTCCCATATTTTAAAGTCAGAACATATTTCATGTTAAAAAGGGGGGGGGGGGGGGTTGAAGACTGACAGGTCAGTTCAGTATTTGTTGGATCCAGAAAAAAACGAGGCATGTGAATTTAAATTGACACATTTTCACACCGATCAACCATAACATTAAAACCATTAACATTAATACCACCTTGGTTTTGGGTTCCCCTTGTGTGGCTCCGGCCTCTCAGGGTGTGGCTTCTGCTTGGCCCTGTGTGCAGCACTGAGTTGTGCACTGAGCGTGTCTTTCTATCATGGTCAGCATTGACTTTTATTTTGGTTGCATTTGCTTTTCCAAAATCAGACCAGACAGGCTGGTCTTTGGTCTTGGGTGCTCATGGTCCTGTCACCAGTTTACTGGTGTATAGTTGGTGATCAGTATTGTTCAGTTCACCTGACGGGAGTGTTAATGTTACAGCTGATCCATATAAATAATATGAATATTTACATGTTTAACTCTGGTGGCTGCGCAGCTTAGTGGTTAGCACTGTTGCCTTGCACATCCAGGGTTCAGGTTCATGGAGTTTGCGTGTTCTTGTGTTTGGTGGGGTTCCTCTGGTTTCCTCCAACAGCCCAAAGACATGGAGATTAGGCTAATTGGCGTTCTTGAATTACCCATAGTGTGTGAGTATATGTTTGTGTGCCCTGCACTGGATTGGTACCCTGTCCAGGGTGTGCCCCGCCTTTTGGCATAGGCTCCCCCCAATCCCCCCGATCCCCCCCATCCCCACCGTAACTCATGAGTTGCTTAGTTGAGGGCATTTCATAATTTTATTTTACTGATAATGAATTCATTAGTGATTTTTCACCCAACATTTCCCCAGTTATGTACTAATGCAAACATTTAGAAATGAAGTCCATTAACAAATGCAAATGTCTAATTTAGGTTTTATAAATAAAGTTTACGACATTAATTACATCCTAATATGTGGTCCATGGGCAAAGAGCTTTTTTTTTTTTTTTTACTTTGTGGATTCCCATTTTGCAAGTTCAGTAGTATAGAAACAGCGCCAATGTTATGGTCGTGCATTATATCATTAACTGCGTCATGCAAAAGTCAAACCATGAGAAAGTGTGTGCCCAAGGAGATTTGCTCTTTTTACGAGGAGCACCCATGAAGAGTTCCCTGCCGTTACCAAATTTCACCCTCATTTGCAGAGTGCTATTTTTCAGCCTTGAAGATCATTTTTATGATCGGTGAGGGGGTGACGTTTCAATGAGCTTAAGTTGCCTAAAAGGCAGAAAGTTCTGTTAAATGATATGTAGATGAAGAAAAGATCTCCATGTGCTACAGTTTGTGACTGACATCAAAGCCATTAGACAGAAATCACAGATTTTGCTTCCCTGGGACTTTAAAATTTAGCCTGTAAGTGAGTGAACAATCAGAGCCGTCTCGAAAATGACCGGCCGATCGAAGCCCTGACCTGACTATCAGCGAAGATTATAGCACGGAATGGATGTTGAAATATTTCTGCAATCAGCAAAGCAGCTACAGAGAACTCAAACTAAATGTTTTTTTTATGTCACTGTAAATCACAAAGTAATGTTACTCAGAGTGTACTTTGTCATATGACTAATTAAAGAACATCACTCAGTTAGCCAGCGGGAAGTTCTGACAGGTTGTGAGGGAGGCGTGTTTATCTTAATTGAGGATGGAAATATATTTTGCCCATGGCAGAAAGCAGTGACTAAAAAACACCACAACTGAGCTGTCTGAGAAATCTTAACATTATTGATCACAGAGCATGAGTTTATGCTAGAAAGAAATAATCAATAATCACCTGCTGGCTGTTGTGCTGCATTTGAAGTGGATTCTATCTGTATTCTATCAATTAGAAATGTTGACATGAAGCAATGTGGAAATTCAAGTCCTCGAGTATATAAAAAGTGATATATTGATGATATATATGCTCTGTCATTCGTAGTATATATATATGTATATATATATATATATATATGCTCTGTCATTCGTAGTCTGGGGTTGTTCTATAGTTTATTTGTATGCAAACACAATACACAAGCCACATTCCCTCAATTTAGGCCATGTGACAAAAATACCGCCTTGGGCCCTGCACACCACTGGAAGTGTGTGCTTATGTGACTTTGTTCATTTGCGCTGACTTAAATTTGAAGCAAGTAATGAGCCTAGAGAAAATTAAAGGAATAAGTTGGCCTAAATTTATTTGCTTAGCTTGCAAAAAAAAAGAAAAAATCCTATTTAAAAAAAAATCTTATCGCAAAACTGTAGAACTCTAAAGAACCATGACTCCCAAATTAAATTCGTAGCCATCTCTCAGCTTTGAACCCAAAATTGTTTGAAAGAAATGCTAAAGCGACATGATTAAGAGATGCAGAGGGAATGGAGAGCGGAGGAAAGATGAGCAGAGATGTGTGTAATTTGCTTGAATGTGAAATTTGCTTGGGTGCTGCATGACTGTCGGAGTCGCCCCACTTAATGACAGTGACAGATTAATCACATTCGAGACTGATGCAGAATTTGAGGACATTGCAGTTAGATCCTTGGAGCAGAAACTATACAGTGTATTAAAGTATAGTATCCACATCATGAGTGAATATGTATCGCACTTTGCTGAGTAAAGAAAAAGTACTGTTCCAAAATGAAAATGACTTTTGCTCCTAGCGCTCTAAAGGAGATGTGAATTAATGCTGTCGTTAGAGAGTTCTACATAGAACCTTTGAGGTACAGTGCTGTGAACCTCAGTGTCATGATTACCTAGTAATCAGAGGCGGACGCAAGTGCAGGATGTCGTTCTTACAGTTTTTATTTACAGTTTCACAGTCTTCCAACCAAACAAAATGCAAGACACCAACGGAAAGGTTCACTGTGAATACCCAGGCAGGGTCTGCAGGCGGGCGTGATCAACAACAGAACAAAAAAAAGGACAATTGTTAACAAAAAGGACTGAGACTGAAAAAGGACAATCAGCCTTGACCTTGACTGCGGTCTACGGAGTACAAAGGGCCCGGCACTGCAGATTCCACTCACTCCTGGGGAGAAAACACAGGACATTAGCTGTCGTTCCAAACAGACTTTCTTTCTTACTTACACAACGGTGGACGAACAGGGAGCTACAGGGTCGACTGGTATAAATAAGATAACACAGGGGAGACACAGGTGAATTCCATTTCCTATTAATGTGACACATGTACACACAGACACACTAGGGGGAGACAAAGCGGCGGCTCAGTAATCCGGTGATCCAGATCTTATCCCCTGGGACCGGGATGGCACAGGTGTCACACTCAGAAGGACAAACCAAAGAATTTTTATACCTTGGCTTTATTCGCCGGTTCCACAACTTAAATAAACATGAGTGATTAAATGTAGTCCATTCTTTACAGTATATTACTGTAGCTTTCTCACTTTAAAACCAAGCGCAGCATTTAAGCTAAACAAACTATCTTCATATACAAGAGTATAAATTTAAACACATTACACGTAAAAGTAAATTAGCTGCATGCTCACTGAGCAGCAGGTACAGTATCTCTGTCATCAGCCATAATTTAGTCAAAGTTTCTAAACAAAGTTTGCAAAAATGTTGGACTGCCAGTGTGGGAATAGTTCAGAGGGTACCTCCTGTAGGATTATAAAGAAACAGCAACGTTTATCTCCTCAAATGCCTCTCAAGAGCGTGCTGACTCATTGTGAGCACGCGGCCGTCCGCAGCCTCTAACGTGGGTGTGCGGCTGCTAACGCACGTGTTTCGAGACAAATTAGCGCACATGGTGTTAGAGTGTGTAATGAGTGGACTTCGATAATAATACAAAAGGCCAAACCGAGTGTTTTTAAACACACACACAATTTTTGAAAATGTGATGCCATTAAAAAATGTTTCTATTGCATCAACCAGAAGGTAAGTCAGCCAAGTCCAGTCGTTGATCGACCAGTGCATCTCTATTATAAATGTAATAAATCATTTGAAAATCGATTTTGGAGTCAATGTGGCGGTACATGAATCGGCACACAAAAGAATTGTGATTAATTACTAAATTGATTTTTCCTTATCTCTAATCTACAGCGTATTTTTTGTTTAGATGGTGGATGTATCACAGAATTTGATTAAACAAATCTGATGATTTTGTGACTGTTCTTAAATCTGTTATCTGCATTATCTGCAAAGGGTACTTTAGGTAATTAAGGAGAGGTAATCAAGTTCAGTTCTGGCACTTAGTTATGGTATACATGCCAATCATATACACAACTTAGCGTTGGTGATTCTGTCACCATCCATTTCCATTCCTGGATTGTGTAAAGTAACAGATGAACTACAGTCTGTAATTATACAAGAGTAGATGAAATAGCCAGTTGGAAACTTAATGCTTAAGCCTAGTTATGCCTATGACTAACCCTAACCCATTTGTATTTGGAAAACTTGGGAGAAACTTGGAGAAAAAATCCCTGGCATGAAGCTGGAATGGGAAAGACATTTAATACAAACAAGATCCACCAAGCCTGAGTTCTCTGACATAAACACAACTGATGTCACAACAGTATGACAACAAAAAGTTATCGCTTCAGAAGGGTAAAAATATTGGCCTGCATCAGGCAAAGAAAACAACTAAAGACGGTTTAAATTCCTAACTGCCCAAGGCATTATTAAAACTTGGAAGGACAGAGCTGAATCTTCAACGTCATATATGTTTGTTTTCTAGCAAATTCTATAGAAGAGGAGGCAGCAGGCTGAGGTGCGAGTTAAGGTGCCGGGTCCCTCCTGTGCACTGACCGTGGTGCTGAATACATGCTGTGTTTCCTTCAGCTTGGTTGAGCTCGGTGCAAGAGTGGCAGATAGTAAGAGGCGCTGGCTCTCGGCCCCCCGATGACACAGGTCTAGCTACTAGGACTCTGGGCTAGCTACTAACGTTGTGTATCAATAAAACTCCCTGAATGTACTAAATGACCAGGTTATCGCATCAATGGATTAATGAGACTGTTTTGTTCAGCAGATTCCATGGATGCTTAATCAACAATCTTTTATTCTTTGCCTGCTTAGCGCCATAGGGAGTTCTGATAACTTTCTTCCATAGCCAGCCGTAGCTGTTTTCAGCAATTTGTGCTACATTGGCTTTTTGTTGGGGACGGGCCGGCCTTTGGTCCCCACAGGCATTGATGAGCTTTGGACGCCCATGATCCTGTCACCAGTTTATTGGTATATAATTGATAATTTTATTCATTTCACCTGGCGGTGGTGTTAATGGTGAGGCCGATCGGCGTATACATCTGGCAGCTGCTCATGCACGCAAGTTAATGAAGCCACAAGATATTAAATCAAGGTCATGAAATCGTAATGTGTGTGCAGGATGCGAGCTACTTTATTATGCCTTTAATTCCCTTTGTTCATTTACAGGTCAGTAGTGCAACAGAATTGGAGCTGAGAAGGTTTCAATTCCAGAACAGAAAACGACTTCACGAATTTCATCATATTGCACAAAGTGTGTCTTCCTTGTCTCATCCATTTTAGTACATTTCTGATTTGTCTGTTTCTCTGAGGCGGACTGTAATTTTGCTGTAGGTTGGGGATCCGGAGTCGGCACTGTCTGGCTGTTTATGCTTTAAAGATTAATATTTAATCTTCAATTTAGTGAGGAGGGACATTGATTCAAATGAATTCCATGGCAACAAGTTCTGATGCACAGAACGGGCTTCTTCATGGACCATCGGGGATTTAGTTAATAAATGCTGGACGGGGCGAGGGAGGAAGGAAAGCAGGAACAAGAGAGCAATAGAGAGTCAGTAACTTTTAGTATTGTCTACTGCTTAAAAGCTCTTTAGCTGGATAATGCATATTGGGAAAGACTTTTTGGGTGGTTAATAGCTGTATGTTTCTAAGGAGGTTTCAGTAGGAAATGTCCAGGAAAAGAAGTTACACCCTGTTGTAGGGTTCTATACAGAATTTTTTGGGTTCACCCATTGGAAAAACATTTATTTAATATTGATCTCCATTGTTACAGTAGTTTGAAAGTTTTCTGCCAAAGGGAGGAACTTTGCACCTTTCAGCTTCTCAATAATATGACAAGCTGAGTTTTGTCGTCCAGAATGGGGAAAAAAGAAGCAATTGATGGAATGGTTGTTTATAGCTGCTATAATAGCAGTGATAACAGGAACTAACTTGATTAACAGAAATAAAACACCGGTGCTGTTATTAAAAAATGATCATCTTCGAGGTGGTAAGAGTAACACAGCTTCATACTCGACCACCCTTATGATTTTCCTGCAACAGCATACCCCATTGTGTTTTATTTCACAGAGATTAAACAGTTTAATATTCTACATAGATTGTATTTAACGGCTTCAAATGACATATTCAGGGGAATTTTAATTCTTTTCATTCTGACAAATATACACTTCTTGCAGTCATGCATCACAGTCAAGCTTCATTAATTTGAATTATGCAATGCTGGATGAGAACCAAATAACCTTATTAGGCAGAAAATGAAAAGGAACGAAGAGACGGACAGACGGATAGGCAGATGGACAGATAGATGATTCATCCAAGAATGACCATTAACTTTCTCCCCTATGTTCATGCTTCCTTTTCTTTTTTTTTCCACCCACCATCTATCTCTTATTCTCATTGTATTTTTTTTCTGTCATCCATCTCTTCTGTACATCACCCCCTCATGTGCTTTGATCAGCCTGCATCTCTCAATTCCCCACTGCAATTCGCATATATGAAAAGTTATTTATGGACACGCATCAGCAGATAGCAGCTTACTCGGCTTTATCTTATGCTCACCATCAAATATGGCCATATCTTCCCATGCGCCACTGTTCCCCTTCTGATAAACCGTTATTTTTATTTCATACACTCACGCATGACACCTGGCAGCACCAGATATGATTTTATTGTAATGTGGTGAATTTTATGAGGGAGTGATAACGGAGCTGGGGATATGCCCTGTCTCTCTTGCTCAGGCCTGTCCCAGGGTCCCTGGATGTAAATTGATATAGTCCTGAGCTGCCCTCAGACTAACTGGAATATTGGAGTAGTGAGCCAGGGTGGGGGTGCTCAGGCGACAGCCCGTCTGGACAGCTCCATTTCAGCCTTTCCCCTAGCGATTTATGGGTATATATCTCACACACATACACACACAAATGTCAAGGGACCACACAAACATGCACTTAAATGGCCAATCCTTCATGCATTCACATACAATAGTATTTACGTTTAGTATATGAGGTTCCTCAGTGAACAAGACCAGATCCTGTTGTGTAGTGTCATACAGGAGAGTACTGTATACACGTGCATTTTCTAGCAACGTTCCTAACACTTGTGTAAACAGAATCGGCACAGTAAACACAACTATATTATATTGCAAATATACAGTAACTAAATGCCGGACCACGATCCGGATCCGTACCAAGAGACAGTTCTAAAAAGACCCTGATGCTTTTCTGATTATACCAATAATCTAGCGCGTTTTCCCTCAAGGTGGGCGGGGCTATACATGTCACTCAACAGAGCCAATTAACGCAATGTGATGAGCCACTATGAGACAAAACACGTATCATTTAAGCACACATATCATTGGCAGTCTGAGATGAGGACGTGTAACATACCCAAACTGAGAGCCTGGTATGACAGAGCATACAAAGTCCTTTGACATTCATTTACAGCCCAAATGTAGATTCAGTAAAGATTTATTAAAGATTGTTGTTTGTATTCTATACAAAATATACAAGGAAATATACAATTCAATCAGTCCACATGTTTAATGTTGTTACTAAAAATTGACAATAAATATTATTGAAATGCTCTGGAAGTTTTAAATTGCTTATTTTATTATAGACTTACAATAACTGCCGATATAGAAATCTGAATCCTAAAACTTGCATTAATTTCGGACCAGAATGTCATCAATTCTTCAGTCAAATTTAAATTTCTATGCTTTGTTCATGGGAATAACCTTTTCCCCTTTTCCCATAAAACCAACAGGGATGCAATCAAACGCATCTGTTTTGTACAGTATGATGTAATATTGGAATGGAATTACAACAATTATACAGAGACAACTTTTTTCTCATGTCCTGCTGTATGACATTATACTGTAGTTCGAGTGTAACTGTCAGTGAAAGCAGGTCGTGTTATTGAATCGGAGAGATAAAAGATTGCCTATCACTATCTCAGCTTTACTATCATGAGTCTGTCATGGCCGAGCCTATAGCACAAGGCCTCCCAGGCGTACAGTATAACTACTACACCTACTATACGCATAGAAACACACATTGAAAGACATGCAGTGTTTTCAAGTCCGTAATTATGCCATATGTCTTCTGAATAGCAAGGATAGTAAATTGAGAAACTATCGCTTGACATTAGACAGCTCTTTCACTCATGCCACACACAAAAAATATAGTGGAGCGAGCTCTGAATATGATTTGTTTGCACAGTTTCATAACTGTAGTTTCCGCCTTCCTTTTGGGTTTAACTCTGGGATTAAACTTACTTTAGGTTTAATACTTTTTTACCACATTTAAGTATGTCTAAGCTACTGTAGAATGAAATTAGCTTCAGCCTCTACTCTAGCCTCTAACCCAACTTCCATGGTTGGGGGCTCGAATCTCAACTCCATTCTACTGTATGTGTGTGTGTGGCATTTCTTTGTTCTCCCAATGCATGATGGGGTTCCTTCAGGTGCTCCAGTTTCCTCCCACAGTCCAGCATGCACTGACTCAATCATCATCTATACCGCTTAATCCTGTATTCAGGGTCACAGGGGGCCTGGAGCCTATCCCAGGAGACTTAGGGCACATGGCAGGGTACACCCTACACTCACTATGAGCATTTTGGTAACGCCAATTAGTCTAACCTACATGTCTTTGGACTGTGGGAGGAAACCGGAGTACCCGGAGGAAACCCACCAAGCACGGGGAGAACATGCAAACTCCATGTACAGGAATCGAGTCTGGCCGGGGATCAAACTCGGACCCTGGCGGCGCAAGGCGACACCACTACACCACCGTGCCGCCTGCAGGGTAATTAGTGTTTCCAGATTGTACTTATGTATGTGACTCCGTGCGCACTTGTGCCTTATAATGGGTTGGCACTCCAACTAGGGGGTAATATGTATAATGGATGGATTGTTCTTATAGCCCTAGTCATAATAAATCCACTTTTTATCTACTTGTTTACACTAAATAAAATGATGTCAATGGATGTCAAACATTAAAGCTTATTCTTATTTATAGTACGTTGTCCTTAAACATATAGGGAAAGCTTAGCAATTCAAACTCATTTATACAAGAAGGTACAGTATAGCATGTAAAAGTAAACAACTTATAGTTTTATGACAATAATATGTCTGTATTTGTCACCAAATGTTATATTATCTGATATTTAATTGCATTGAGTGTGTAAGCAAGAGTGTGGGAACAAGTTTGGAATCATTTACTGTAACTGTATTCTCTTCTCTCCAACACCTGCTTAATCATTACACGTACATCTCCATATGTTCTATAATCCCACACACGTTCATCTGTCAATCACTCTGTCTTTACCTTCTTACTCTCTATAGAATTATTTTGGTTGTGTATCAGAGACGTGACCCAAATACCTCATGCACGTCAATGGATTTATTTGACCAGCTGTTTAGTCCCAAATACAGCCTTATCACCTACAAAAAAAACTAGCTTTCCCCGACAAACAAACAAACACAGACACATACAGTACAGTACAAACAAACACAGGTGCAAAACCGCACATGCACACATGAGCTGACTCGAAAGTATTGTCAACAAACCGAGGTTGTACCAGGGAGGGAGTGAAGGATGATCATGTTTGAAAATATTTGTGATGCAGAAGTCACTGTGTGCACACTCTTCAGAGTGAAAGCGATGCAAATACACTGCACAAACATTTAGAATGTGTGGTTCATGCACTGTCATTTGTTACCTACAAAGACGATATCACGGAAATGTAATGAAAATATGGCATTAACCTTAGCCATTTTTTTTCACATACTTACAGTATTAATTCAAGCTTATTTCTCTTTCTTTCCACAGGCTTGGATGCCTTAGCCTTACCGTGGCTAAACACAAAATTGCTCTGCAGCTTTACAGGAGACCTGCATTCTGGGCATCTGTGAAGTAGCTACGGAGAAAAGAGGGGACCAACATCAAGAGAACAAAGAGAAAAGGTTGGCTATTAGAATCATGGCACCTGAAGTCATGGCTGAGCTTCGTGATTGGCTCTTTCTTCTCCTGCTGTGCCTCACACTGTTGGCCGAAGTGCTACAGTGTTCTGCGACTGCCTCACAGGGAATGGCTGCAGAGAGGGATGTAGTGTGTCCCTCTGTGTGCCGCTGTGACGAAGATTTTATTTACTGCAATGACCGTGGTCTGAGTGCTATTCCGCCACTCCCCCCATCTGCCTCCATTCTTTATCTACAAAACAATCAAATAGATAATGCAGGACTTCCCACATCCTTGGAGTACCTCACTACAGTGGAAGTTATATATCTCTATGACAATGAGCTGGATGACTTTCCCATGCACCTACCACCATCATTAAGGGAGCTTCATCTTCAAGATAACAACATCCGGGTGTTACCACGGGCTGCTTTAGCCAGGTTGCCTCTCCTGGAGAAGTTGCATTTGGATGACAACTCAGTGTCCACAGTTAGCATAGAAGACCAGGCTTTTGCTGACAATCCTCGTCTCCGTCTGCTCTTCCTTTCCAGAAACCATCTTTCCAGCATTCCCTCAGGGCTTCCTGCCTCACTAGAGGAGCTCCGCTTAGATGATAATCGTATCTCAACAATTCCAACACATGCCTTCCGAGGTTTGTCTTCTCTGCGCCGTCTTGTCTTGGACGGTAACCTTCTAGCCAATCAGCGAATTGCAGACGACACCTTCTCACGACTTGCAAACCTCACTGAACTGTCTTTAGTACGGAACTCCCTTCAGACTCCTCCTCTAAATTTACCAAGTGCACACCTGGAAAGACTCTCTCTCCAGGACAATGCCCTGATCCACATGCCACGGGGCTCCCTTGATGGAATGCATAGTCTTCAGAGGCTGGACCTTTCCGGGAACAACCTGACCACACTTCCCAGAGGTCTGTTCCGGGACTTGGAGAGCCTGGGACAGTTGCTTGTCCGTGGTAACCCTTGGCACTGTGGATGCAACCTGCGCTGGCTTTACGACTGGCTGGAAGCCAAAGGAAACACTATTACAGTCCGAGGACTAACTTGCCAATCTCCAGAGCGAGTGCGTGACATGCCACTAAGAGATCTTACCAGCCAAATGGATGACTGTGAATTGGCAGCTGCTGGAGGTGGAGGGATAGGTGGAGTGGGTTCGACAGGTGGAGGAGGTACTACTGGCAATAAAATGATTGTAGGAGGAGTCAGTTCCACAACTCTGTCCCCTCCACAAGGCTCCCTGTTCACCCTGCGATCCAAGCGACCTGGTCTGGGTCTTCCAGACAAAGGCATAGACTACACACTTGGCAGCAGTGGTGTGGGCAAAAACCTGGCTCTGAATGTTAAGCCACTATCCCATGATAGCATCAGGGTCACGTGGAGTGTGGCTCAAACATCTTCTTCTTTCAGACTTAGTTGGCTGCGACTGGGGACTAGTGCTGCAATGGGCTCCATTACTGAGACTCTAGTGAGGGGCGACCGAAGAGAGTATCTCCTTACTGCCCTCCAACCAGCATCCAGCTACATCATCTGCATGGTTCCCTTAGTCTCTAGCAATGGGAACAAAGGAAGCATGTCTGGAGGGAACACAGACACAGATGAGGCTCCAGTGTGTGCCAAGACTGAGACATCTGATCCAAACCTGTCTGATGTTGACCAAGGGGAGGATCGGGGCTCAGACCAGCTCACCTCACTTCCACTTGCTGGGATTATCGGTGGAGCCACAGCGATAGTCTCTTTAACACTTATTCTTGGAATATTCTGTTGGTATGGACATCGCGCCAGACGATTTTCCTCAAGAGAACACTACAGCCGCAGTAGCTCACGCAAAAGTAAGCATTATGATGACTACATTGAATCGGGCACTAAAAAAGATACCACCATCCTGGAGATCCGAGGACCTGGATTCCAGATGACACCAATGGCTGCCAGAGAAACAATGCAGCCCAAGCCAGTACAGGAAGACTACATAATACACACAATCTTCCCTTCCAATGGCACAGGTCTATACAAACCACCGCATCCCACAACCAATGCAAGCTACGGTACAAACCGTGGCTATAGAGAAGGAGGTATTCCAGATTTAGATTACTCTTACACGTGATAAGCCTGATTTAGTGAACACTATTTAAAAAATATATGGTACTGGATAGATGCACATTTTTTATCTGCATGGGGTCCACAGGACCCCGATGTGCCTTCTGTCTTCATTCCAACCTAGCCTGCTGTTAATGGCACCAAGGAAGCTCTAAATTGGCCCAAATGCCTACTAAGAAACAGTTTTCTTTGTTTGGCACCAGAAAGAGCCTATATCATTTTAGGCAGTGATTCCAACTGGCATTTTCACTCCCCCCCAGTGTAACCTGGTGTGACCTCAGCACCACTGCTTTATCCCTGACTCCCTCAGTGAGGTGGATTCAAGGGCAGTTCAAACTGTATTTTACACAGAGATTCAGTCTATTTAGAGCTCAAATCATATGTGATATGGATAAATGGCACTTACTGAAAAAAGAACAAATTTGTATGTAAACCTTCATCTCCTGTGACTGTAATTGTAAGCTGCTCAACTGCTTCATAGTGTTGTTCCTGACATGATGTGGAGGAGTACAGTAATGGCTAGAAAGAAAGAGAACACCATGGTGGATAACAATTGCTCAAAAAACCACTGTTGTACAGGGAATCAAAAGTTTGTCTTGACAGTGCAGCTCTTCTGGGACAAAAAAACAAAAACGTGCTGGAGAATACACAGGCTAAAATTTTGGTTCTGGCGTTCATAAGTGACTTTGGACTTGGACATCTCGGTGTAGGATTTTATGTGGAGTGTTCATGCACACCAGTTTTAAACACTTGAAAACTATCTTGATATGGTAGCAAGGTTCTTGCTGTCTAGTTCCTTTTCACATGGAGCTGCGGGGAATCCAGTGTGATCTGTAAGGTTCAATTAGACTGACAATTCTTTTTTTTTTTTTTAATAAAAAAAAAAAGAAAGAAAATGGCAACACTTATAAATGTTGAACACATGGAAGGTGTGTAGATATTTGAATCCAACACAAAGACTTTTGGAAGTGAAAGTGTGAAAACATATTGTGTTCCAGACTTGTTATGTATTTTTTTCTGTAAGTTTATTTATCCCATACTGCTGTCTTTTTGGTTTAGATTCTATGGTTTAAATAATCTTTTAGAAAGAACTCAGTCAGTCCTGCTGCTGGTGACATTAAAAACACTGTGGTTTTGCCTAGCCCTGTAGCTCATGTAATGATTAAGGATCATTTTGTGTTAATCATTGTTTTATCAATATAAACTCAATTATATTCCACACTATGGTTCTAGTCAGATCCTTCCCCAAATCTACCAGTGTGACCCCCTCACTCAACCCCTAAAACAACTTAGTATTGATATATCCCTATTAATATTCCCATTAATGAAAGAGAAACATGATGCCCCAAACTATTAACTATACTTCTGATCTGATGTCTGTCCTAATGCGTTTAATATTGGCAGATGGAAGCAGATTCTGTCTCAATACAAAAGATCCAGATCCAACCGAAAAACCTTTCTCCTGGAAATGGAGTCCATTCAATGTCTTGTGAGTATGTGGGCAGGACATCGAGCTGACACGTTTCTGTGTGATTACTCACTATAATTCATTTGGCTCCCCAAAGCCAGCTGTAGTAGATAAGGCTGCTATCTTCTCCAAATAGATATAGCTGTAAATTAGAGGTAGTGTTGAATGAAATGAAAGATAGCAAAGAGAAGGCATACAAACCGTAACACTGTGGACCTACACTGTGGGAGAAAAGGGCACTTGTTGCATTGCATGAATCTGAGAGACAGATGTATTTATTATTTATTTGATTTTGTTTACTTAGTTTTTGTTTTTTACACATTTTTCATGGGAGCAAGGGAAGTAGTGTAGGATATGCATGAGTGGAAGATATCAAATTTTTGGGATACTCGTTGTGTTCAGACATGCATAGAACTGTTCTTTTTTTTTGTCTCCTAAGTGTTTACATTGATACACCGCCCTTTTTCCCTTTCCCATAGTTTTCTTTCATTTTGTTTTATTTCTGTATCTCCTTGTTCTGTCCCTGTTCCATCCCTTTTTATATTTTTTTTGATATTCTAAACAGGTTGTTTTCAGACATGCAAAGAACTGTTTTTTTTTTTTTATCTCATATATGTCTACATTATTACATATATTTCCTTTCCTTTTCTCTCTTTTCTTAGAGTGCCCTGTCCTTTCATTTTATTTCATTTCCTTTGTTTTCTGCTTTCCCTTCCTTTGCATTGGAATCGATTCCTTTAAATCTCCTTGTCCTTTCCTTTCCTGTCACCTTCCCTTCCATTTTCCTTCCCTACCATTCCTTTGGTATTTATTTACATTTCTCCTTGTCTTTTCCCATTCCTTTCCTTTCATGTCCTGGCCTGTCCTCTCTTGTCCTCTTCCTTCCTTTCATGTCCTGTTCTTTCTTTTCCCTTCCTTTCTTTTCCTATCCTGGCCTGTCCTCTTTTGTCCAGTTCTTTCCTTTCAAATTCTTTTTCCTCCTCCTCCTCTTCCTTTTTCCTTTCCTACCCTCCCTTTGGAATTTATTTTCATATTTCTTTCTCCGGTCCCATTTCATTTCCTTTCCTTTCCGCTCTGACCCTTCTCTAGCCCTCTCCTCTTTTTTTCTTCTCTTTTTTCTTTTCTTTTCTTTTCCATTCCTTCGATTTCCTCCTGTACTCCCCCTCAAGTAAAGGATTTTACTCCTCTATTTAAAAGATGAAAGCAAATTAAATTCACCTGTCAAGTATATCTGGCTTGTCTGTGATTGTATTTGACATTACAACATAGTAAATAGCTGGTCTTTCTTTTCTTTTTTTCCCCTTTCACTCCAAGCGAAAAATTGAGCATGGACCTTAGAAATTACAGGCATGATCTCACTATTTTCAAGTCGTTATTCGTGTTCTTTGTCCGCTCCTAGTACGTGTTGTTATTACTAACACATTTGTTCAACAAAAGGCTACACGAGACTTTTAATGGTTTCTATTATAGAAATCTACTGGCAGTTAAGTGGAGTATAAAATAAAGCGATATACAGAATAACTGCTTTCATACTGTAGCAATCCCACCGGTGAGAGTAGTACAACAAGCTTCGGTTCTGACTGAAATCCTTATCGCAGAGAACCTGCCTCGCACATGAAAAAGAAAAAAAAAAGAAAAATATCTCACCTTTCCTTCCTCACACACTTTCTTATATTAGAATTTCCCTTTGATGTGTTATCTCTCCATCCTTTTGAATTTCCAGAACGTGGGTTGAGGCATGTTTCCATATGTTTGTTTGTTGAATATGTGAGAACACATGCTGTATGTTGTGTCTACTGTATGTGGTGTCGAGGAGTTCGAAGCATACAGGGTCGCTTTTCTTTTGTCTTTCTTTCTTTTCTTTCTTTTTTTTTTTTTAACCATCTGCAGATTCTGCACCTCCTGCCGACACGGACCAGCAGTTGTTCCACCTGCAGCCCGTTTGCACAGATGTCTCCCTACACACACACATACGCACGCCGTGCCAAACTCAGCTGTAGCCACGCACATTCATACTGCTCCTGTCTCACTCCTGAGACGAAGCCCTCACCTCCATTCTCGCTAAAAATAACCCCCGTTTCCCTTGTTTACGCTCACGATATAATGTCACGGTTGCACTGCATTGCAAAGGGGTTTAGTTGAGGTCTCTATTTTCCTCCTGTCTCTTCATGCCCTTTTATACAGTATGTTTTTTTCTTTGTTTGGTTCTGTTTGTTGTTGTTGTTTTTTTTCACCTCTTCATAACTGTCTGTCCTTATTTATCTCTATCACTCGGTCTCCGTTTCTGAAAACGTACCCTCAGGTGCTGCCATAAGCCCGTTCTGATGATCATCTCTTCAGAGCTGTAATCATCACACTCTCTCAGCCTTGCGGATGAAGAGTTATGGCTTTTTCAATCCGTCTAAGTGATGTAGTCCTGCTGTAATGACATCATACCGACGGAGGCTACAGCACTTAGGCAGAGCTTGACGGGCCGTCATAAGGACGTCATATCACATGCCTCAAGGTCTGGTTTAATTCACACCGGTACAGAACCGTTTTACAGCCACTAGAGTCAATTTGGCTGTAAAAACTACCATGCAGCATGGCTCTCCGACTATATTACCCAGCATCAGCAGCGATTTCAAAGTGTGCTCGCATCACCGTTCTATCAAACCTGCGGAGCAGCTGTTTAGTCAAAATAGCTACCCCGTAATACAACGCCGTTTCGCGCAAAGAATGCAGTCCATCACAGGGACAGAAGGACTGAAGATACAATGCAGTCTGCCAGTATAACAAAACCATAATCGTTAAAGGCAATGAAATGAAACCCATCATTTGGGAAACAACATGAGGCAAGATTGCTTTTTGCTGGACCGTAGACTACCACTGGATATTTAGCACATCATTCACTGTAGCAACATGGAGCTTAAGAAGTGACAGAGCTACATGTGTGACTTGTTTATTATTATTATTATTATTATTATTATTACTATTATTTATTATTATTATTATTATTATTATCCATATCACGGTTGCTTTGCACCTCCAGGGTCCGGGTTCGATTCCCCCCCTCGGGTCTGCGTGCATGGAGTTAGCATGTTCTCCCCGTGCTTGGTGGGTTTCCTCCCACAGTCCAAAGACATGCATTTGGCTAATTGGCGTTCCCAAATTGCCCATTGTGTGTGTGTGTGTGTTTGTGTGTGTGTGTGTGTGCCCTGCGATGTATTGGCACCCCGTCCATGGTGTACCCTACTTTGTGCCCCTCCATGATCCTGAATGCCGTTTAACGTGGTATAGACGATGAGTGATCTATATTCTGATACATTTCTTTTACTGAGTATCTATCTCAATCTCTCAATCTGTTTTCTAAGGTTATGCATGGATTGCTTGTCCATATCCTAGATACAGAATACTGTATATGCTAATGCGTAGGCAACATTTCAACAATACTTCTTGCTCAGTCTCAATGGTGCACCATCTTCTCTGAAAGAAACATATTTGTTCATGCTACAGTATGAATTATGACTGCCCGGGTGATGCAACTTGAACAAGAAGAAGTCTTAGTGTGAACACATTACTGTACATATGCTGACTTTTGCCAACAGGTTTATCCAAGCTGACCTACAATTGAATCCAAGTCGAAAAATCCTCATAACTGGGGATGTGAATGGTGGCTTAGCGCTTAAGGCTCTAGGCTACTCATTGTGAGGTTATGACTTCAAATCCCAGCACTGCCAAGCTACCACTGCTACCCTTGAGCGAAGTGCTTAACCCTCAGCTGCTCCGCGCAAATCTAAGTCGTGTTGGATAAAAGCAGAAGTCCGGTGTCCACTATTGTAGTCGTATGATTTGATCTCAAAACCATCTAATACGATTTATGAACATAAATACAAATGCATATTTGGAAAGAGCATATACACATATGAATTTCTTTTGGATGCAACAAAGAAGTCACGCTTTTGGGAAGATCTTATATTCCTAATCTTGCAATGCAAAAACAAACGAAGACAACTCCATTAATGTGGATGTGCGCGGCTGCGCTAAACGTCAATCATCCTAAAGCCTAAAGGCTAAAGCCTTCTCATGGTGGTTTATTTAGTTCAATCCAATCTGATTAATATTTTGGTGATACAGAACCGCCAAAATTCAGGTTATAAACGAGATTCCAAATCTCTTGTTGGAATCAATGATACACTAGAACATTGTACTTGATGCTACGTTCACGTTACAAGCCACGTTGTTCAATTCATTTCTTCTTTTTGGTCAGGTTGGATTTGTGTGTCATGACCAATCACATTCATAATTACAAGTGTCAAATGTTAAGGTTTTGCCTGAAATGGCACGCATGCACACATCGACACGCCATCGTGGTTAAAACACGTCATATTTGTGATGCAATTTTAGCAAAAATACTGGGATTTTGCTTTGGAGGACGGCTAGAAGTTAGTCTGCCTTATTTGTTGAGGTCAGGAAGAAGTCCGACATTTTGGATGTTTTAGCAGCTATTGCTAGCACTGATGTGAAATCCCCATGGTGCTCACGTATGCACAGAGGCAAAAAGTTGCTTCATACCTAGAACTCTCAGATCTGATAAATATCAAATTTGTGCATTCAGACAGGTGTAAAAAAAAAACAACAACAACAAAAAAAAAGATCTTTCTCACATTAGGGTAAAAAATCAGAGTTGAGTCACTTCAGGCTGGTAATGTGAACGTATCCTGAGGTCACAGACTATACTGGCAGTGGTGAATTTTTCAGGCTCAAATGGAATTTAGGCGTAGAAATATATATCATTAAGACCCTTTTAGGTCACGTCCACATCCACGTCCAGGGTGATATGAAAGTGTCATTGTGTCACACACACACACACCCCACCCCCCATTACTCAATTCCCACATCTCCTTGGTTAGATAAATGAAGAAATCTGACGTCCGATATTTTGAGTCTTGATGAACCTCTTCTGCTGTCAGTATGTTTCCTCTACATGGCACGTCCTGTGGGAGGCTTTAAGAACTACCGTCTCATCACTGTCTTTGCAAAATGGTTAGACACAGCGAAACGCATACTGCTACAAGTCCTAAAACAGAAAACAAAAATTCCTGGAGGATATGATGTACCAGTTATTTTAGGTTTTTGCCCCATTACTCAACTCAAGATCCAATGCAACTCTGACTGTTAAGTGTAATGGGATTTTTTTTTTTTTCTGTCTACCTTGGCAGAATGAAAGAGATAAGTACACACACACACATATACATTTTATATATATATATATATTCCAATCTACCATTTTTGTGTACATTGCTCATTGCTGCTTTTAAAAACAGGGCTCTCTTCTTTTTTCCTCTGTTGGACTGGCTGATTTATGACTCAAAGAGAAGGGAAAAAAGACTATTTTGTATAAAGTATGTTTTTTTTTCTATGTGATTAAAAAAGAGATGTACTGAAACTGCCTCTGTTTTTTTGTGCCTTTGAAAATATAACTGTGTGGAAGGGGAGGGGGAGTGGCGGTGATGGGGGGGTTGTTGTTCATACAGTATGCACTATTTTCTTTCTTTTTGTTTCCTTTCATATTGTTCTGGCTCTTGATTCGCATATATTTATATATATTCCGTTCTCTCTCTCACACTGTCTATATACAGCGCGATGACTGATGCAGAGAATAAAAGATTTAAACTTTGCTTTAAATGATTTATCACAGCCATGTCAGTGACCTCGGTGAAACAATATCTGAAATATGAAATTAGAAAAATGCGGTAAATGGATCTATAATAACCTGCATGTCGAGACACATTCGCAATTCATCTTTCATCATTTAGAATATTCTTCTCACTCTACAGTATATACTCCTCACACACAGGTTTGTTTTACTGTTTTACATTGACATAATTACTGTATCACTGCTGCTACGTATTTAATCCTATGCGTACACTTCACTCTAAGACTGAACTTAACCTTGATAAGCAAAAGAGGGAAAAAATGCTCAGAATTACTGAGTTTGGATCAACGGAAGAAGGGTCATGTGGTCCAGATTGACCCTATTCCAGAGTGATGGGCATGTCAGGGTAAGAACAGAAGCATATGAAGTGATGCACCCATCATGCATAGTGGCCACTGTACAAGCCTCTGGAGGCGGTGTTGTGATCTGGGGTTGCTTCAGTTGGTCAGATCCAGGCTCAGCAATGTTGTGTGGCAATAAATTGAAGACAGCTGACGACCTGAATGTACTGAATGACCAGGTTATCGCATCAGTGGAGTTTTTCTTCCCTGATAGCACTGGGACACATATTCCAGGACTTGTTCAAATTGTGAATAAGTAATTCTGTGAGCATGAGGAATAATATATATTGTATAATATACATATTGTGCACCGTAATCAAAAAAGGTGGTCCAAAAAAATATTAGAGTATGCAACTTTTTTTTGGCCAGCCAGTGTGTGTGTATACAGGAAATATATACAGTAGATATTAGTGCGGCGGCATGGTGGTGTAGTGGTTAGCACTGTCGCCTTGCACCGCCAGGGTCCGGTTTCGATCCCCAGCCAGGCTCGATTCCCGTCTCTGTGTGCATGGAGTTTGCATGTTCTCCCCGTGCTTGGTGGGTTTCCTCCGGGTACTCCGCTTTCCTCCCACAGTCCAAAGCCCTGCGATGGATTGGCACCCTGTCCAGGGTGTACCCTGCCATGTGCCCTAAGTCTCCTGGGATAGGCTCCAGGCCCCCCGTGACCCTGAATACAGGATTAAGCGGTATATATGATGAGTGAGTGAGATATTAGTGGTTAACACCTGGATTGGGGTTCGATTCCCGCTCCAGGTCTGTGTTGCATGTTCTTTCCATGTTTGCTGTGGTTTCCATGCACGGTTCAAAGACATGCAGATTAGGCTAATTGGCATTACCATGTGAATGTGTGTATGCATGATTGGTACCCTGTCCAGGGTTTACCCTGCCTCATGGCATTTGGGTATTTATTTTGATATGGATGGTCCAAATATTTAGGATTTAATTCAAGACACACAAGTACACTGTGAATTCATGAAACATAAATACATGCCGCCACACATACAGATTTAGTCGAACTGCTTCATTCCCATATTGCACACTGCGCTTGCCATGTACTCCCATTCCAATTTCTGCTCTTATAGCTCCCTGTGCCGAGTGCAGAATGTAGGAATGTAGGGAGAGAGAGAGAGAGAGAGAGAGAGAGAGAGAGAGAGAGAGGGGTGAGAGTTGCGGTGGACCATGGCTAAAAACCAACACAGGACGAAAAAAAAAAAAAAAAAAACAGGTTTCGAATTACATCAAGCATCACTTTAGGCTGGTAAGAGCGATGTTTCTGTCTATCCGTGCACCTGGGCTCTCTCTGAACAGAAGGACAGAGAGAGAGAAAAAGAGAGCGAGAGAATTATTATTCTGAGTCAACAGCCTCCCGGTCCGTAGGGAAATAATCTGCTGAAAAATAATTCTTTTAGTCGACACATTTGGCTGTTCAGAAATGTGTTTCTCACCTCGGCAGAGGAAACGCTCGCGCACTCATTGTTTCCACACAATCTCTCATGTTCTAATGGCAGACTGCCTCATTCTCTGTCTCTAGTTCAAGCCCGACCCGGTATTCCTACCTGAACGCATCCACTCAGGTGTGTAAATAGCAAAAATGACTGATTAAAATGCGTCTTTTGAGTATAAATGCAAATGCAAACCAATCATTCTCGCTCGATTTCAATCACTAAAACACATACGCACATTTATACTCATCTGGAACATGTTTACTGACTGAATTCTCGCATCCACCGAGTGGCTTTGTGGAGTCAGGTGGAGGTAAGTGCGAGGTGCATCTGACGTGAAAGAGTTGAACTGTTCAGTACGTGTCGTATACAGTCTATGGATCAATAAGATAAAGGAAATCCAATAAAAAGTATTCTAAAAAAATACATACTGTACATTGGGCTGTGTGGTGTAGTGTGTACGGGCACTGGAACCCATAGCCATAGAACACATAGCCTAGCTCAAGGGTACAACCTGGATGGGGTGGCAATCCATGGCAGGCCACACACACATTCTGTAAAACTAATCATACACTACGGGCAATTTGGAAACACCAATTAGTTACGCTGCAAGTCATCAAACTATGGGAGGAAACCCGAGCACCCGGAGGAAACTCACTAAGCACTAGGAAAGCACACAAACTCCACACTCAGACGAGATTCGAACCCCCAACCCTGAGGGTTTGAGGTAATCGCGTTAACCACTAAGCAACCATATAAAAAACTCATTTTATGATCCTTTTATTTCTATGATTTTGCAACCATGTTAGTTTTTAAGCAAAAATGGTGCATGTTAATAATTATCACAGATTAGAATTGATTAGCAATAAATGAGGTAATATCGGAACAGATTATTTCATACCAAATGGTGGATTAGCCAGATGTCCATAAAACTGAAACACTTCCATAGCAACATAGATGTTTTATTTTGCATACTGTATGTGTTAAGTTTCAAATCTGATGAATGAACCGCTAGCTCTGTCTGCCTGCCGATATCGGGAGAGACACAATGACACAAGGATGGTGTCAAAAGCTCTCTGTTTTATTCATGCAACAAAAACCCATACCAGTCCCTGGCTTAAGCCCAGAGCTAACACTGAGTAAAGACTGTTGACCACCACGCAGGCTACATGACGGGTGCATGAGATGTGCATTTGTCCCTGCTGTATGAATGATGTACACACATTCTACAGGAAGTATTTCCATATAAGGAATGAAGAAGACTAAAATAATTAAAAGAGACAGAGACAAAGAAGTGGAGCAAGCTCAAGTTAATATAGTGCAATGGAAATCACTCACTCATCGCTTATAAGGGTATATAAGGTCACTGGGTGGGGTGGGGTACACCCTGGATGCGGTGCCAATTCATTGCAGGGCACACACACACATGCAGTACGCAAATACTCACACACTCATTCACATAGGCAATTTTGGGAACACCAATTAACCTAACCTGCATGTCTTTGGACTGTGGAGGAAACCCACCCAGCACGGCGTATTAACAATATCCTTGTGATTTACTGGAAGAAACACATATTCCATACTGGTGTAGTTAATAAGAGGAGGATGTTTGGAGGACAGCAATATCATGGCTGGAGTCAGTCAGAAAACTTCACATAAGGGTACGAGCAGAGTAGGATAAGGAGAAAAGGTTTTGGCTTCAAGTTATTCTTGGTTTAAGCAAGGGAGTTTGGGAATCTCACAAACATTTTTTTTTTGTACACTGGGAATTTGTTGGCAGTCTGCTTTACTCTTATGTTGTCTGTAATAGTTGCTACAAAGAGAGCAAGCCAGAAACAGTGAAAAATCAAGATATTGGTAACTATTCAAGCCTCTTCACTGGCTGTGTATCATTTTGCCTTATTTCATCATTTGTAGTGAAAAGAGGTGAAATATTAAATCACAACACCTTATTATTATTATTATTATTATTATTATTATTAACACTTCCATGGAAAAAATAGCTTTGTGCAGATTGGCCTGTATAGAATTCAGTTATAGCTCTTACAGTTTCCCAATAGTAATCCAGTAATTCAAGATGTTCCATGTGGCTTTGTCGTATGTCAAACTTGAACCAAAAGTCATATGCAACATTTTATTATACTCATTAATGATATTGGATGACTGGAATAAAAATATAGTCATTCATTCATTGATCTTTGCCATCTTTCTATACCGCTTATCCTGTACAGGGTTACGGGTGGCCTGGAGCCTACTGTATTCTAGGAGAATTTGGGCACAGGACAGGGTACATACTAGACTTCGTGCCAATCCATCCGTTTCATTTTTACACTAGCACTTACTTGTGTGTGCAAACTTGTACCATAAAACCCACACATTGGTACTACACTTATTCCCCACAGCACTATTCATCACCATGCTTTATTGTGCATTTTACATCATTATGCTTTGGCAAGGAGTGTACCTGGGATGTAATGTAAAATCATTGGGGGGAAAAAAAAAAAAGAAGGAAGGAAAGTTAGCAGGTGACTATGTATGGCCCAGTTGTTGTTTTTTTTTGTTGTTGTTGATCTTTTTCCCTATATATATATATATATTTTTTATATATATATATTACTCAACCTGCCCATTAAAACCCACACCATACAGTTATTGATTAGCCTAATGTGCAGCTGAGGTCACTAGTCATGAGACTTTTTTCTCCCCGTTGTTCATTGGCCCTCCATTTGTCTCTGTCTCCATTGCCCATCCCCCATCCCCAATCCCTCCATCTCCTCTCTCCCTGTCTGGCCGCATGTCCTTCATTCGACACTCGTAAATCAATCAATCAATCCAATTTTTGTGTCGGGAGCCGGTGTGAGCATGGCTGCCTGAAGCGACGCCCTGCAAAATGCAGAGAGTGATAAGGAGAGGGAGGAGGGAAAGACAGACGGACGGAGACCGAGAGAGAAAGACAAGGGAACATTGTGCTTAATCTCCATTCAAATCTTATTAAGATAAAGGATTGAATAATGAGACGTCGTATTATTTGATTAGTGCATTTCAAAGTCACTGATTAGGTGTGGAGAACCAGAGTTAGGGCCAGCAAAATAAGGTGCAAGTTCCTAAGCGTAGCAAATAGGGTTCTCTCTCTCTCGCTCTCTCTCTCTCTCTCTCTCTCTCTCTCTCTCTGTCTGTATGTGCTTGGCTGCATGATGAGGTCACTAGCATTTTGCTGTGCTGTTTAGAGAAACAAATTAGAAAATCGAAGTGACCGATGCAGCACCCTGCACTGGGCCAAAAAAAGGACAAGACAGTGAGAAGCACAGGAGGCAAAGAAAAATCTAAATGAATCTGTCATCAAAATACACATGCACGCATACACACACCCACCCACACACACACACACACACACACACACAAACACACACATTATACAGTTTGACAGTATGACCTGTAGAAAATTGGTATCAAAGCAAGGTGGCTAGTTGTGCTTTGACAAGCTCACCAGTAGCCAATTTATTTCCATTGTGACTAACGATGGCAGACAACAAAGTTCTGGCAGGGTTCGAAATTTTAGATTAAAATCTCAGCGTGACCATTGCTACAACACACACCTACCAGTAGGAGGGTGGCATAAGATGAAGCAATGCTTACCGGTAACTACAAATATGATATCAGCAATGCCTCATGACATGGAGAACATAAATTATTACACATTTTCACAATCATCACACGGGCTGATATGGATTTGGCCAAGATCTAATCTCATCCAGTGTGATAAATAATAATTTGTGCTGTAATTGGATAATGTATGAGCAGTGTTTGAGTCAAACCGGGATTTTTGATTGCGCAGAATTACAGGCTGGTTTGATTACCAAAGGCATTCTGTTTTTGTACAGGTATGTCAATAACTGATCTCATACTGCCCACTGCACCAATCCGGCACTGTACATCCTCCATCCAGCCCTGACCTCACTCCAAGCCATTTCCACATGTTTGGGCCGTTAAAGGAGGCCAGTGATTCAGACGTGAAGTGAAGCAGGTAGTCCCAATCTTGGCTTTGGCGTACTGAGAAAACTCTACTTCGATGGTATCCAAGCGCTAGTGAAACATGGGATAAGTGCATTAGTGTAGCAGGGGATTATATATAGAGAAATAAAGGGAGTTTTTACTCTCATTACTGTGTCCTGTTATTCTGTGCAGTCAAAGGTCCCATTTTGATTTGAACACACCTCATAAAACCAGCCTCACTTGTTAATGATAAAGGTACATTATCTCATCTTTAAATGAAAGTAATCAAGGCAACGGAAAAAATGGCTTAGGCTTGAGCAATAAACCCTGAAATCATTACTCTCTGCAGCATGTCAAAATCTGTTTGTGCATTTTCATTTGTTCATAGTTCCATTAATGTAGCAGGCTCATTATACTGTACATCCCTATAATGCTCTCTTTTCCTCTCTCTCTCTCTCTCTCTCTCTCTCTCTCTCTCTCTCTCGGCTAATGTCATTACATCGCTAATCATATTTACATAGTTTAACAAGGTGATGAAACCTTTAATGGTTTAGCTAAAATCTTTGCTAGGAATTATTTCTGTGTTTGCAAAGAGTTTCGGGAAGGGCGGAGGAAATGTATAAATTGCTGCAGTTTCTGCTCGAAAGCTCAGCTGCTTTTTATAACTGAGTCCTTTAAGCTTTGCGTTTATGACACGACTGAAAGGCGTGAGATAAACATAATTAGCGAGCGAAACAATGCAACTAGCAAGTTTAATAAGCTAAATGTCATGAGTTAGCTAAGAGTGTTATGGGTCCACTGGTACCTGAATTTATTCCCTCCTCCAGTCCTGTACAGCGGTAGCTCAGCATACGAGTTTAATCTGGTCCGGAGGCGAGTTCTTAAAGTGGAAATTCGCCTTGCAGGACGAATTTTCGCATAGGATTATAACTAAATGCAGATAATCCGTTCCAGCCACCCCAAAATATTACCAATACTATACCAATTTCTATACTATAACACTATAATCATATTTTTGCATATACACACAATCAAAACATTTAGGAAAAAAACGTGTAAATGAAGTAAAATATTAAATAAATAGACATTTAATCTTATTTAACCTTAATTTATGATTCCGCTAGGCACTGGCTGCTTTAAAAACGAAACTGAAGGACTCCGTTTTCTTCTTGCTACCGTCCTTTATAACATTCTTGGGACCCATAGCGCAGCATGTCTTCACTAAATCTTGCACAAAATGAAAAAAAAAAAAAAAACATGAAAAATATGTACACACGCTTAGCTTGACTTTCCACTGAGGCAAACAAGTTTTGCACGGCTTCCAGGCGCACATGCAACTTAGCTGGCGCTCAGGTTTGTTTGCTCGAATGCTGAAAATGCTTCGTATGTCGATGCAAATTTCTTCCAAAATTTCAGTTCTTAAGGTGGGGTGTTAGTATGCTGAGGTACCGCTCTATATGTCTATCAGGTTTGAGTCGTAATTTTTGCAAAGCTGTTATTTGTTTGTTTGTTTGTTTGTTTGTTGATATGTATTATTGGGATAACTTTAAAATTATAGAAATAAAACTCAAGTAAAGCTAAATATGTAATTTGAAAACATTTAACATATTACTGCATACTAAATTAGTGTTCTACAGAGAATTGTTTTAGCTAGCCCTCAAAGCTACTTGGCGAGGTAAATGCTAATCTGTTATGTCACATTAGCCACATGTTGACACTAAAGGGATTTCAGTGCATCATTATATTCTCAGTGTTGAATCTAACAGTAGCTAAATCTGACAGATGATACTTTATCAATCCAAAATTAGCTAGGTTTGCTAGATAGTTGGTTTAGCATGCAAGCTCTGTGGCTCCAAGTCACTGACAGTACTACATCAACCTCCAGTGTCAGAGGTAATAAAAATAATATATTGACCTTAGAATACTCATTAGAAATTTTACTATGATAAACTATATTACATACCATCATATACAATGGTACTAGCATGGTACTTAAGACATTACCAATACTATACAACTTTGTAGCGTATCAAAGCAGGTACTATGGCACTTCAGTGGGTACAGTGCTAATACTATTGTGTAACACAATACATTTGTGAATACCATGTTACAGTGGCTAACAAAGTTCATCAGGAAGCTAATATGTCTGTACTGTAACATTTTAAATATCAGCCTGGAGCCTGTCTCAGGAGACTTAGGGCCTGAGGTGGGGTACACCCTGGACCGTGTGCCAATCCATCGCAGGGAACACACACACCTAGAGACACACTGACAAGGCAACTTGGGAACACCAATCAGCCCAAACTGCATGTCTTTGGACTATTGGAGGAAACCGGAGTACCCAAAAGAAAGCAACTAAGAAAGAACATGCAAACTCCATGCACAGAGACACTGAGGCGGGAATCGAACAAGGACCCTGGAAAAGCAAGGGTCACCTTAGTAATTGTATGTAATGTTAAAAGTTCAAACATGCGCTATGGTGCTTAATTAACTTTACATATATGCAGTGGTACCATTCTATATTACCAGTATGGTACATAAACATGTATAACATATTTTTCAGTGTCCTGGTACATGTTCCATAGTACATACAGTACAATACATACTATAGAACCTTGTACCATACTATAGAACATATACTATGTCAGCAAATAAGACCTATGGTACTGACAAAAATACTATGGTACGATATTTAAAGGTACAAATACCGTTGGACTACCATGATACCTATACCAAGATAATAATTTTTTATAGGGATCAGTTTTATACGGATGTACTGAGAACGTTGCCATTTTTAATACTGTCTTAGCAAAATATGCAATGTGGTGAGATTCCCAAGTCCTATTAGCCTATACGCATCCTTACCTTCACACTCTCTCTCTCTCTCTCTCTCTCTCTCACACACACACACACACACACACACACACACACACACCTGCCTGGCTCCGTTTTGTGAAAGCTATCAGTTTTCCATATAGCTGTGATCTAACACAAATACTCACTCCTTCTGACACACACACACCTTCCTGTCTCTGTTTTGTGAACGCCATCTGAGTTTTCGTATAGCTGTGATCTACCACAAATGCTTTCCAGTTTTCCACCTCTCTCTCGCTCTTTCTCTCCCTCTCTCTCTAACACACTCACACACACATACACACATAGCTGTGATTTACTGTTCACTCTTTCCCTAGTGCACATGGACTATTCATTACACAAGTCACTGGTTTACTCCTCATACACACACACACACACACACACACACACACACACACACACACACACACACACACACACATTCCCCCCACACACACACACTCCCCACACAGCCATCACTGTCCTCTGATCAATGCAGCCAGAATAAATCAATCGATGGCCCTGCCACACCAATACACACACTCTCGTCTTGCTTCCCTGTTTCTAGCTTTCATTTCTCATCCTGTTGCTTGCTCACATTCTTACCTTTTCTCTCCTTTTGTGTTCCAAATGACCTCTGCTGCCCACCTGACCTCTTACCTCTGAGTATCTGGTATTAACACAAAAAAGTTTTTCACATACAGTACACTTGTTTTTTTGTTTTTGTTCCTTGAACACATATTACTTTTACTTGTCACTTACAAATAAAACACTAACAATGTGAATGCGAGACGTAAAATAATAAATATTCAATATTTTCATGTGTTAAATTATGCAGTCATTTTATGCTGATCTGACAACATAAAATGGACTGTGTAAAGTGTGAGATGGTGCATGTAAGTAAGAATGTAATAACTTCAAGCAAGAGGAATAATGTCAAATATGATCACATTTTTTTGGTTTGAAAGTTAAAATAGACTAAGTAAGAGCATTTTGATTGCATGCAAGATGCAAAATGGTGAATATAAGAGATTTTATGCAAAAGGGAAAAAATTAGCAAATGTAAGAGCATTTTATTTTTGTCTGATGTAGCAAAAATGTTTGTTTTCTCATGCAAAAGTTGAAATGGTAATTGTAAAACCATTATACCTTGTTTGAGATGTAAAACAGTACATGTAAGCGCATTTTAGATTTTATGCAAAGTAATATTTGAATCTAAGACCGTCGTAATTTTTGCAAGTGGCAAAATAGTGCATGTAAGAGCATTTCATTTGCATGTAAGATGAGAATATTTATTGTAGAAGCCATACTGTATATCGCCATGCTAAAGGTCAAATGATGAATGCAAACACATTTTATTTGTTGAAAAGATTTGATATTCATATGAACGGTAAAATTGGATGTCATAAACGAATTTACATAATTTGTTAGGTCATGGTCAAGGTTACTTTTCTGTCCATTATTATAGAGGAACTTTGTCATCATTGTATAAAACCGTGTTCGATATGTAAAAAAAATAAAAATGCACATAGCAGCCCTGAGAAAAAGATACGAAGGATGTTCACAATTCAAACCGGGACCTTTTATTGTGCAGTATAACAGAACACAGTTGTGAAAGTAAAAACTCCCTTTATTCCTCTATATAATCCCTTCTACACTAATGCACTTATCCTAGGTTTTCACCAAAATTAGTAAAATGTTTTTTCACTACCTGAAATGCTTGAAACGCTGGCCTCCCAGGAACTCCTTCAATGACCCACACATGTGGAAATGGCTTGGAGTGAGGTCAGGACTATACAGGGGTTGTGGCAATAACTCCAAGCTGAATTCTTGGAATGTTCAAGTGGTGCTGGTGAATGATTGTGTGTTCAGTTCCCACAGACAGACACATCTCTTCCGCCAAGTTGGTGGTAAGTTAGCTGCCGATTGTCAAGGATCAGGCGTTCCACTTGCTGAATGTGCTGAACATTCATAGGATCAATGCAGCAGTAATGCAAAGTAAAGTAAAGTCCCGGTTTGACTTGAACGGCCCACGTGGTATCCAATTGGGATCAATTAATAATCACAACTATTTGTTTCTGTTGAATAAAAAAAATTAATTAGGATTAAAAAAAATTCACACTTCAAACAGCACAGCATACAGTATGCATCAGACATTTCTCTCTTACCTTCCAAGACATGATCAATAAAACAAGTTATCTCTTAACAGGTGTTTCCTTTTTCCTTCTGTCTGTAATCGTTTAGATGCTCATTAAGACGTTGTTTACTGATATATAAAATCTTTTATATGATATAAACTCTTTCTAAAATATTCCTCTTGTATCGTATAATGATACGATGCTCGATAATACAATGGTCATGTTTATTTCCTCGCACACTATAAATGATGGTAAATTTAAAGTAATTTTGTGCCTCTGGAAGGAATAAGCTAGCAAATAGGAGCTGATTTTAGGATTTTATGCTCAAGGGAGTGATAAATTTGTGGGAATGAATCCGTTTGAAGCTTTCGCGGGAGGTAAACTGGGGAATATGAGAGGATTTTGTGCTTATGTGCGAGCTAAAGTGCTGATTGTGTGGAGGCATTTTGCATGTATATAAGAGATTAAGTTTGAATAATGGCCTAAATGGCACCTCGTAATCGTCTTCATTCCTCTCTTTTCATTTTGAAATTCCTCATTCTCTCTCTCCTCCGTGGCGGCGCTCACTCCTGCTCTTTATCTCATTTGCCAGTTTCATTTCTTCCTCTTCATCCCTCCTGTGTGGCTTCCTCATTCCCTGTAGGGGGGACGACGACTCATCGTCCATCGTCCGGCCCTCTCCGTTTCTATTTTACTATTGTTCCAGTGCCACCCCACCTTCCTCCCCCTTCCTCAGCCTTTACTCGTTTATCGTTCACCTGCTACACCCTTCCTTCCTTGCCCGTGCCCTCTTCTGCGTGTGGCTCTTGCTCTCTTTCTGGCAATCTCAAACCTCATTTTTCTCCTCATGCTGTCGCTTCTTCTGCAGGCAATCTAGCTGTGCACTGGGCTGTGAAAGACTCCCTCTTTCTCTCACGCTCACACACACATACACACACACACACACATACACACACACACACCCTGTATCCAACACTGTGAATTAGCACAGAAGTCATACACATTATCAAACTGTCTTTCTCTTTCTCACATACTTTAAGAACAGATGCCACTTTGCAGACATAAGTATAGGCTTGCTGATAAAATATCACTGCTTATCCTACAGATTTATTCTCTCTACACAAACCGAAGCTGAGAACGGATGGAAGCCGAACACCTTTTTTTTTAGCAGTGCAGCAGCTTGTCGCACAGCATTACAACCATTCATAAATCCACACCGGCACCTACCCATGCCTTAAAGAGCTTTTTACATAACCGTCAGTGTGTTTGTCAAAACAGTTGGTGGACTCATTAGGGTTACACTGGCATGCCAGTGTTGATTTTAATGACTGGTGATGGGACAGGCAGATCGGAGCTCCCTGCACTTCTTGTTTTCCCTCAACGCTCCTCGGGTTCCCAGTGCTGCGATCCTGGAACTGTCAGTTTGAAGCAAAGCGTAGTGGAGAGGTGGCATCGCAAACACTCAGACTGTGTTCTCTACTGCACTTTCAAAAATAAGGACCGGTCTAAACAGGAACCAGTGATGCTGGCTTATTTTAAGTCACCTAGAGAATTGAATGGAAAGGTCACCAGGGGGACAGTTCAAACTTTTAATTACCCAGCATCCTCAGACATGCAAGAAATAAATAGACATCAATGGTATTATTATTATTATTATTATTATTATTATTAATGCATGTACCAAAATGTGTCACATTCTTTAGTAAGTGAGGTTTAGCTTTTAACTCTCTTACTCAATCAATCTTTATACTGCTTATCCTGTTAAGGGTCACAGACTCAGATTATTTATACAAGTACACAATAAACAATACATAAATTATTCATAAAAATGATGCATGATAATGTTATTGTTCTGGCCTTGCACATGGATCTATAATTAAAATAAAAAAAAACTTTTTTGGTGCAACCTGTACTTTTAGTATGCTAATTAGGCCCAATTTCCCTTCCATGGCGCTGAGATCACGTGACTTCATTATAATTTTCTTCAAAACAACCATCATGGCAGACACAGAGCCAACTTGCCACAAAAAAAAACTGAAACCTGGCAAGAAAAATCTTCACTTTGGGGTTTCCGACATCTTGTTTGTATTGACACCTTATAATGTGACCATTGTATTTGCGTACTCATTAATATTCATTAATGTCTGCTAAATATGGGCGTGTCCACAGGTTCAATGTTTATACAACACATTGTATTTGCTATATTTTGTATTTTTATTTATTTAATAGTCTTTATTTTAACATGGATTCTTACACATGTAATATCAATTTTGAGAACCATGTATGTGTCAATCTTTAATACACCCATTCTTGATATGTTGAAGAACTTGAATGGTGGACATGCGACCTAATGAAAGGCTTATAAATATCAGATTTAAATACTTATTGTTATTTCAAAATAGAAAAAGAAAATTGCTAATATGGGAAGCTTTCTGGACGGAGATGTTTATGGAACATTTGTGGAAGGAGTTTCTATCATCAGTACTTTGTAAAGATATGTTTTCTGACACGAGTCCACTACCTTGGATGATTAAAGGACGAGCTGCATTTTTATTTCTTTTTTTGTCTTTTTACTTCAAGAGACAAAAAGAGAAACTGGGCCGTGAATGAGAGCTTATAGCTACTCATAGTTATAAGTCATTTCAAGAAGTGTCTTGTAAGCTTTCCACAACATTAAACAGAACTAAAAATGGCAACAACAAAAAAAGTGATAAAACATAAAAATAAAGTGTAGATACAGGAGTGTGTAAAAGTCTTGAGCCAACCCTCATTTTTCCATATTAGATTAAATTAAGTGAAGTAGATTCAATTTAAGGAATAGGAACAACAGGCTAATTTCCCCTCTCATCTCTTTCAACCCCTCAGCATTAAGCATCACCAGTATACTAATCACCACCTGATCGTCTGTCCTCATCTGCACCTGTTTCTCACTGGTTCATACCTTACGTTACATGCTCTTTATGCTTGAATGATTCATAGATCACTGTATGCCTTAACAAACAAAAAACATTCCGCTGAAACTGCCCAGGTACAGGGACTGGACTGAAAAAGTCCTTCAGGAAGCCTGGAGAACTGTTCCTGAAAGCTGTATTAAAATACAATAAAGTCTGACTCGTTTGGAAGGTGGCTTAAGACTTTCAGACTAAAAGATTTTCATCCATTAAACAGTAAAAAAAAAAGAAATGCATTTTTTTTTCAACAAGCTCTGTTATTGGGAAAAAAAAAATTATATTTTAATAAACATAAGAACCTAAAGGTATAAGGTTAAACTCCTCACATATGGCCACATTACACAACCCCATAAAAAAATGTTACAGTAGCAGACGAATGTTTTTCTAAAAGATTACAATATAAACAAAATTCAGCATTGTCACGAACTAACCGGAGATGAATCAGAAGACTAGCAGTTAGCCCTGTAGCGTGGATGGTAAACCCAAACACGGAAGTAGCGCGAGCAGGCAGGATAACCACGCTAGTTATTCTTAGAACTCTCCCGAAGCGAGAGCAAGAGTTTACACAAATAAACCCGAGCGAGGGTTTAGACGAGCGAGGCGTCGGCGATAGCATGGGCAGAACTCAATGACTGAGCAATGTGAGGCGCCATCTTGTTTCCTTTTATGCTTCCTGAAACCCGACCGTATTACTTCCGGGTCCTAGTGCCGGTCGTGTTACAAGTGTGCATGACAGTACCCCCCCGTCCAGGACCGACTCTCGACGGTCCTGGGGTGGAGGATACCCGACGACGGTAGTCCCGGATGAGTTCGGGGTCTAGGACAAACCGAGCCGGAATCCAAGATTGCTCCTCGGGACCGTAACCTTCCCAATCCACCAGGTACTGGAGCCCTCTGCCCCGAGGACGTGAGTCAAGGATCCGGCGAACGGTGTAGGCGGGACCACCCTCAATCATACGGGGAGGAGGAGCAGGGTGGGTGGGTGGAACCATTGGTGAAGTGATGAAGGGTTTGAGCTGGGAGGTGTGGAATACCGGATGGATCCGGAGCGCCGCAGGCAGCTGGAGCCGGTAGGTGACAGGGTTAATCCGGAGGTTGATGCGGTATGGTCCGATGAATCTTGGTGACAGCTTTCTTGATTCAGTCTGCAGGTGTAGGTTTTTTGTTGATAGCCATACCTTATCACCTACTTGGTACATTCGTCCCGGTGGGTGTCGACGGCGATGTTGCAGAGTGTAACGGCGGTTGGCCTGTTGAATGGCGTCGTTTGCTTGTCTCCATAGCCGTCGACACCGGCGAACCAACTGTTGGGCCGACGGTACCTCCACCTCCGGTTCTTGATGGTCGAACATCGGAGGTTGGAAGCCGTAGCATACCTCAAATGGGCTTAGGTTGGTGGCAGAAGACATGTGGAGGTTGTGAGACAGCTCAGCCCAAATGAGGTAGCGGGCCCAGGAGCACTGGCGATCAGCAATGAAGCATCTCAGGTAGCGCTCCAGTTGTTGGTTGGTTCGCTCCGTCTGACCGTTAGTCTGTGGATGGTAACCGGAGGACAGACTGCAGGTGGAATTGATCAGACGGCAGAAGGCCTTCCAGAACCGGGACGTGAACTGGGGCCCCCTGTCCGAGACGATGTCCTTTGGGAACCCATGCAGGCGGACTACGTGCTCTAATATCAGCTCGGCTGTCCTTTAGCTGACGGGAGACCGGAGAGGGCCACCAGGTGAACAGCTTTGGAGAACCGGTCGACGATGGTGAGGATGGTGTCTCTTCCTTCGGAAACCGGCAGGCCCGTGATGAAGTCAACGGCAATGTGTGTCCAGGGTCGGCGGGGAACCGGGAGTGGTTGAAGTTCCCCTGGCGATGGTCGGTTGCTGTCCTTGGACCTGGCACACACTGGGCACGCCTGGACGAACTCGTCTACGTCCTTCTTCATACTGGGCCACCAGAAAGCACGTTGAACGAAAAGTAGGGTACGCCGCTTTCCGGGGTGTCCAGAAAGTGGGGAGGAGTGTCCCCACTGGAGTACTTCGGCCCTGATGGCATTGGGTACATAGAGTCGGCCAGGCGGCACACCTGCTGGTTCGGTCTCCGTAGCTTGTGCCTGGCGGACCCTCGTTTCCAGGTTCCAACTGAGCGGTGCGAGGATCTTGGTGGGTGGCAGGACAGGCGCAGGGTCCGCCCGGGGGACGTCTTCCTCGTGCTGTCGGGAGAGGGCGTCGGCTTTGGTGTTCTTGGACCCCGGGCGGTATGACAGGTGGAAATTATAATTCTCGAAAAACAGTGCCCACCGCGCCTGTCTGGGGTTCAGTTGTTTTAAGGTGCGGATAGTGATGAGGTTTTGGTGGTCGGTCCAGACGATGAACGGCTCTCTGGCGCCCTGGAGCCAGTGTCGCCATTCCTCCAAGGCCCACTTTATGGCCAGCAGCTCGCGGTCCCCTACTCCGTATCGCTGCTGAGTGGCGTCAAATTTCTTGGAGAAAAAACTGCAGGGTGCAGTTTTTGGTCTGGACCTCGCTGGGAGAGAACAGCCCCGGCGCCCACATCCGAAGCGTCCACCTCCACAACGAATGGTTTGTCAGCATCCGGGTGAAGGAGGATGGGAGCAGTGGTGAAGCGGCGACAGAGCTCATGGAAGGCAGAGACGGCAGTTGAGGTGAGGTTGAAGGGGTGAGATGATGGGCGGGTCAGAGCGGTTAGTGGAGCTGCAACGGTACTGTAGTCCCGGATAAAGCGGCGATAGAAATTGGCAAACCCGAGAAATCTCTGGAGTTGTTTAAGAGTCTTGGGTAGGGGCCAATGACTCACAACTTCCAGTTTCTGCGGGTCCATGGCCACACCCTGGGGCGAGATGACAAAACCCAGGAACGTGGTGGAGCGCTCGTGAAAAGCGCACTTCTCCAACTTACAGTACAGCTGGTGGGCGAGCAATCTCTTTAGAACCGCTCTGACGTGCTGGATATGTTCGTTGACGGTTCGGGAGTAGATGACGATGTCGTCAAGGTAGACGAACACCCAACGGCCTAACATGTCTCTGAGGACGTCATTGATGAATTGTTGAAAAGCGGCAGGTGCGTTGCAGAGACCAAACGGGATGACCAGACTCTCGTAGTGCCCTGTAGGGGTGATGAAGGCCGTCTTCCACTCATCGCCCTCTCTGATGCGCACCAAGTTGTAGGCGCTCCGGAGGTCCAACTTAGTGAAGATGGTGGCACCAGAGAGGGCGTCCAGGGCAGAGTTGGTAAGAGGCAGTGGGTGTCGGTTTTTTATGGTGATATTATTGAGCCCCCGGTAATCGACACAGGGACGTAGACTACCATCGCGTTTTTTCACGAAGAAGAACCCCGCAGCGGCAGGTGAGGAGGAGGGCCGGATGGTACCATGGCGAAGTCCGCTGGAAACATACTCCTCCATCGCCTGCATCTCGGTGTTAGATAGTGAATAGAGGTGGCCGCGGGGTGGTGTCGCACCTGGCTGAAGATCGATTGCCAGGTCGTATGAGCGATGAGGAGGTAGGTGGGTAGCGCGTCTCTTACAGAAGACTTCAGCCAGGTCCCGGTAGTCTAGCGGGATGTTGTCTGTGTCGACATCGGGGGCCTCGGACTCCCTAGAGCACGTCCCAGCCTCGGCCCGTAGGCAGAGCTCGGTGCAGGTCGGCCCCCATTGTAGAATTCGATTTTGGGTCCATGATATGAGTGGGTCATGATGCAACAGCCAAGGGTGTCCGAGGATGATGGGTGGTGATGAAATGGTGGTGGTGTAAAACTGAATCTGTTCCCGATGCTGGTTGATGATGAGGGTGATAGGCTGAGTTTGAAAGGAGATGGGACTGGAGGAAAGAGGCCGACCGTCGACTGATGTAATGGTTACGGGCTGGGATAACGCCTCGATCTTTATCCCCAGTTTTTTGGCATATGAAGAGTCAATGAAGTTACCTGCTGCCCCGGAGTCGACGAACGCGGTACTTCCGACCCGTTTGTGGCCAAACTGGAGGTGTACTTTTACCGTGAGACGGGAATCATTAGTCAGGGTGGTGGAGAGGAAGATGGGACCCGGTGAGCTACTCTCATTTCTCACCGGGGCTGCGCGTTTCCCGGCCGCAGAGGACAGATGGCTCGATGGTGTGCAGCGGATTCACAATACGCGCAGAGCCCCTCTCTAAAACGGCGTTCCCGTTCTGCAGAGGTTAAGGAGGCGCGCCCTAATTGCATGGGTTCCCCGGCTCCTGTGTCAACCACGGCGGGAGGTGGAGTACCGACGGTTCTGGGGGGTGCTGCAGTGAATGAGGCGTGGACTTCTGGAACTGGAGCGTGGGAGAGGAAGGGTGTGGTGCGAGGTAGTGCTGTCGTGATGGGTGGCAGGGTACGGGGAGCTGGCTTGGGGCGAGCGAGCAGACGTTGGTCGATCCGGAGGGCGAGTTGGATTAAGCCCTCCAAGGTCGCTGAGAGCTCTCGTCCGGCGAGCTCGTCTTTTATACGTGAAGCCAGTCCCTCGTAGTAGGCCGTCCGGAGTGCGGAGTCTCCCCAGTCGGTCTGCACGGCGAGAGTGCGAAACTCCGCGGTGTAGCGGCTCACAGACGACCCTCCCTGCTGTAGATGATATAACTTAGAGTCGGTCTCCACCTCAGCAGCCGGATGCTCAAAGGTGAGTTTAAGCTGACGGGTGAATTCTGTGTAGGAGTAGGCGACGTCTGAATCTGAACGAAGAACCGCCGTGGCCCACTCAGCTGCCTGCCCGGATAGCAACGAGACGAGAAGAGCAATGCGCAGTCGGTCTGTGGAGTATCTGGTGGAATTAAACTCAAACACAAGATCCAATGCAGTTAGAAAAACACTGCACTTCCCATCCGTGCCATTCCATTTGTCCGGTAAAGCTAGAAAAACATCAGAAGGTGGGGAGGGGGTTGGCGGCGCAGCAGCCGCTGCGATGGGCGTGGCAACAGCCGGCTGAGCGGCCGCCCCGCGGAGGATCGCATTCTCCTGTCGCAGCTCCGTCACCTCGCGGCGCAAGACCGCGACGCCCTGGAGCTCCGTGCGGAGAGATGCGACTTCACCACGGAGCTGATCGATCAGCTTAGCATGCCGGTCAACCACATCGCAGAGGTGAGCAAACTCCGCTGGGTTTACTGCTGATGGCTCAGTCATTCTGTCACGAACTAACCGGAGATGAATCAGAAGACTAGCAGTTAGCCCTGTAGCGTGGATGGTAAACCCAAACGCGGAAGTAGCGCGAGCAGGCAGGATAACCACGCTAGTTATTCTTAGAACTCTCCCGAAGCGAGAGCAAGAGTTTACACAAATAAACCCGCGTTCTAAATACACACACCCAATCAGAAGCGATAACCCAAGAAAGTGAGTACTCACGTTTAGACGAGCGAGGCGTCGGCGATAGCATGGGCAGAACTCAATGACTGAGCAATGTGGGGCGCCATCTTGTTTCCTTTTATGCTTCCTGAAACCCGACCGTATTACTTCCGGGTCCTAGTGCCGGTCGTGTTACGAGTGTGCATGACAAGCATGAACAATAAAAAACACTTTTTAAAGTTTTATCATGATGTCATCGGAAAGTAAGCGCATTGTAGCCATTCTGGTCATTTGCACCATAAAAATTAGGGCGTCTGCTGCTAGCGTACTTCTAATACCATGACGTTTCTTTTTACAAGGCAAATGAAGTCACCTGTTATCTAATTCCTTTTCATTTATTGTGTGTGAATTTAAGGATGAGTGATTAGCACTGTCGCCTTGCATCCACCGGGTCCTGGGTTTGATTCCTGCCTCAGGTCTGTGTGTGTGTAGAGTTTGCATATTCTCTCCTTGCTTGGTGGGTTAACTCCCAAAGTCCAAATACATACAGGTTATGCTAATTGATGTTCCCAAATTGCCCGTAGTCTGTTTGACACCCCACCCAGGCTCCAGGCCCCCAGCCACCCTGTATACAGTGTTTTAATAACATTTTTTGTGTCTACAGTGGAGTCCAAAAACTCTGAAATCACTAGTGATGCATGCTTTTCCAATTTAATACAACGATTTTGGGCATTAGCTGCACTTTATTTGCTGTATACTATGAAGCGGGAGAAAAAACATACTAGTTATAACCCTAACCCCTACCTCATCCCTATCCCTAACCCTAACCTCACTACCTCTGATCTCACTCAACCGAGTATTTCATTAAGAAATATTGACTCAAAATGTGCTTGACCAAACGGTTGAGAAGAATGTTAAAGGTTAATGTTGTGGAGCATCTGCAAAACGAGTTATAATTCCTGTTATTTCTTACATTATAGCTCTCTTCTTCCTTTCCTCTGTAAGAAAACATAAAAGTACAGCTTCCTCTGTCAGCCTTTTTGCTCCTCCTGTAGTTTGCCCCCTGGCCTCTAGAGGTCATTTGTGTTCCCCTTAGCCTAAGTTCTTCGTTGCGTTTTCTCATTAGTTATTCAGATCACCTATGTCTTGTTTCCCCTAGTGTATTTAAGCCGTTCATTTTCTCCCCTCTTATTCACTCGGTTTTTGAGTCCCTCCTCTGTGTCTCCTGCTGAATTTCTGGCAATGATTTAGTGTTTCCTGTTGTAAGTTCCTCAGTCTTTTTATGCTTTGATTGTTCATTACCTGGTTGTTTTCTCCCCTTGTGGAGGCTTTCATTTAAGAGTTTATTATTTTGTCAATATTTTTTGTTAATTCCTCTAAGTCAGAAGAACTTTTGTTGATGACAAGCTGCCTGTGAACTTTTTCATATCTTTAAAAATAAATCTACCTTGCCTGAGACTTTTTGCCTTGAGTGTGTTACAGTTGGATCCACCCCTATCCCCTCTGTGGCTCAGTGGTAAAATCCTCAACCCTCACTCTGGAGACCCGGGTTCAAGACCTGAGCCTGACATCCTCTTTTGACTATTACAAACATCTGCCCCTTAGGAATATATAATATACCTCTCCCTGCAGGAAATGTCATTATAGAAACGTTAAAACAGTTTATACATTAAAAAAAATAGATTATTTTAAATATATATATATATTTTTTTAGAATTTAATCCCCCTCCCTTTTGGTTTGTGCTTCAGCTTCTGATGGGTTTTAGATCAAATCTGTTGGTGTGTCCTCTGAACACCTGCTTCATTAGAAGAGATTAGGCATGAAGAAAATCTGACCTTTTGTACAAAGCAATTAACACGATCAATATCACGAATTTATATTTATATAGGGACGTAGAAATAGAGCAGAATGTTGAATGTTAAATATGAAATACTCAACATGGTGGACGTTAAATATTTCAAATTCGAAATAAATATCGTATATTTATTTACAAATTGACATAAAACAAACATTCTGAATTAAGTTTTCGACTTTTAGACCCCAGAGTATATGCTACCTACCTTCATATACAAGCACTGTGTCACGCCACATCAAGCCACAGCCTCGCCATGACCACCTGAGCATGCCCGCTCCATATTCCTAACCACTCCTTTCATTTCACCTCCTCAATTCCCGCTCTCCACACCTGTTCTCTGTATCACTGATCACTTCACATGCCTATTTAAGTCACGCTCAGACACCACGACATTGCCAGTTTATTGCGCGCCTTACCAGCCTCAATTTACCAGCGTTTTCTCTCGTCTCAGTCTGTTTTGCTATCGACCTCGCTCAGTTTTTGACCACGCTTTCGCCTCTCGTTACCGGATCATTGTTATCTGGAGATTTCCCGTTGCCGACCTCTTACCTGCTACCGACCACGAACCTGGATCACGGACCTCCTCTCGTCACTCCGGCTTCGACCCTCGCCCGTTTCACGACCGCGATCATTGCTCGCTCCTCGCCGAGCTCACGCTCCGTATTTCCACTGGCTCAGGTTTCTCCAGCCCCTGCCGGCATTCATTGCGAGGCTCTCCCTTCCTCCTCCACGCCGGCTCTGCACGCTCTTGATTCTCAGCGCTTGCACGCCGGTATACATCTCGGATTACACAGCGGCGCTGTGCACTTCCGCATTCTCTCAAGGCTGACGTCACGCACCTCGCCGCTCGCCTCGACGCTCTCGTGCCGGCAATCTGTGCTTCCGCATTCCATTGAGGCTTTCGCCGCTCACCCCGCAGCTTGGAATTCACGCCAAGGCTTTGAACCTCCATATCATCAACTCAGTCAGTCACAAACACTCCAAAATACAACTACTCTTCGTAACACATTTCCTGCATCTGCACTTGGATCCTCCACGCCCCCTACCGAGCGTGACAGAATAAACTGGCCAAGGAATGGATCCAGCAGAGGCAGCTCACCTGAGGGGGGCATTAGAGAGCCAAGGAGCCCTCTTAGGCACTCACCAGCAGGAAATCACCCAGATTGCCAATACTCTTCAAACCATCACCGAAACTCTGCAGTCTCTCTCAGTTCAAATTCAAAACAAACCTCCTCCAGCACCCGCTCCTCAACACCCCCCTCAGATGCCCTCCCCCGACCAGGAGCCATGCCTCCCTGCCCCTCCTACTTATGATGGGAACCCAGCTACATGTCGCTCTTTTTTGTCCCAATGCTCTCTCGTTCTGGAACTGCAGGCCACGTCCTTTCCCACAGAGCGTTCCAAAGTTGCTTATATAATCACCCTTTTTACTGGAAAGGCCAGAGAGTGGGGAACAGCATTATGGGATGCCCAAGTTCCTTGCTGTTTCACATATAAGACCTTCACAGACGAAATGAGGAGGGTGTTTGATCGCTCCTTTACAGGTCATCAGGCGGCAAGTCATATTCTCCAGCTTCGCCAGGGGGTACATTCAGTCTCTGATTTCGCCATAGAATTCCGGACCCTGGCTCCATCTTGTGACTGGGACGAAAGGGCACTCTTCGACTGCTTTCTCCACGGACTGTCAGACCCAATTAAAGATGAGCTGGCGGCTCGGGAACTTCCCTCGGACTTACAAGGGCTCATTGACCTAGCAATCCGGATCGACGCCCGGAGGCGGACACGGCGAAGTGAACGACAGCCATGTCTCTCACTACATACCACGGCCCCTGCCTTAGTCACTTCCGAGGCAACCCCTGAACCCATGCAGATAGGCCGCACACGCATTTCCCAAAAAGAGCGTCAGCGCCGCAGGGATGACGGCGCCTGCTTCTATTGTGGTCAGACCGGCCACGTGGTGCGATCCTGCCCACTAAAGGGTCAGCCCCCCCCCGTAGTTCTGGGGATGCAGGGGGGCCCAGCTTCTTGTTCTTTCCCGGACCAGCGATCATGCTTTGCTATAACCTTGACCCTTGGCGACCAATCATACGCCACTCATGCCTTAGTGGACTCCGGGGCGGACCAGAACCTAATTTCATCCTCTATTGTCTCCAACTTCCAGATTCCTCTCACACCCTTGTGCCAACCTCTTACCGTTCGGGCCCTTGATGGAAGTAGGCTCTCTCCCATTACCCACCGCACCACCCCCGTCACCCTACAGTTTTCTGGCAACCATGTCGAAACTATCACCTTCCTAACCGTCAAAAATGCTCATGCACCCGTTGTTCTGGGGCTCCCTTGGTTGAGGCTACATAACCCTCACATTGATTGGGTTAGGAGGAGCATCCTCGATTGGAGCCCCGCCTGCCTCTCTTCTTGCCTACACTCAGCTTCTATTAGCCGAACTTTGCCTGCATTACAAGAAGAGATCCCCAACTTAACCAAGGTTCCCACTGAATACCATGATTTACGACAAGTCTTCAGCAAGTCACGGGCTATCTCTCTACCACCTCATCGCCCCTATGACTGTGCCATCGATCTGCTCCCTGGGACCTCCCCACCCAAGGGACGACTCTACTCTCTCTCTCGCCCAGAAAGAGAAGCCATGGAACAGTACATAAATGAGTCACTCGCAGCAGGTATTATCCGTCCATCCTCTTCCCCGGCTGGAGCAGGGTTCTTCTTTGTGGAAAAAAAAGACAAATCCCTCAGACCCTGTATCGATTACAGAGGCTTGAACGATATCACAATAAAGAACCGCTACCCACTTCCACTGATGTCGTCTGCATTCGAACTTCTGCAGGACGCCCGTATATTTACCAAGCTTGATTTAAGGAACGCCTATCACCTCGTCAGGATACGGGAGGGAGATGAGTGGAAAACCGCTTTTAACACACCCACGGGCCATTATGAATATCTGGTCGTCCCATTCGGCTTAACCAACGCACCCGCCGTATTCCAGGCCCTTATCAATGACGTCCTTAGGGACTTCATCAATATTTTTGCCTTCGCTTATCTGGACGATATCTTGATTTTCTCACGATCTGTGAAGGAACACAAGCACCACGTACGCCAGGTCCTACAACGGCTACTAGAAAACAAACTTTACATCAAAGCAGAGAAATGCGAGTTCCACTGTACCTCCACCTCCTTTTTGGGTTACTGCATCTCTCCTACAGGCATCCAGATGGACCCCACCAAGGTCAAGGCGGTCATCGAATGGCCAGCGCCCTCGTCAAGGCGGGAACTTCAACGATTCCTGGGGTTCGCCAACTTTTATCGCCGCTTCATTCGAAGTTACAGCACAGTGGCGGCACCACTTACGATTCCACCTCGTTCCGATGGAACCTACTAGCTGAGGCGGCCTTCAAGGACTTCAAGCATCGCTTCACCACAGCACCCATCCTCATCTTCCCTGACCCCGCCCTCCAGTTTATCGTGGAGGTAGACGCATCAGAGACCGGAGTAGGAGCTATCCTGTCCCAGAGATCCCATGAGGATAATAAACTTCATCCTTGCTCCTTTTTCTCCCGGCGACTCACACCCCCTGAACGAAATTACGGCATCGGAGACCGTGAACTTCTGGCAGTCAAGCTGGCACTTGAGGAATGGAGACATTGGTTGGAGGGGGCGGAACAACCCTTCCTCGTTTGGACTGACCACCGAAACCTCGAATACCTAAAGACGGCAAGAAGATTAAACTCACGCCAGGCACGATGGTCGCTATTCTTCTCCCGTTTTCAGTTCACGTTGTCATATCGCCCCGGTTCCAAAAATGCCAAGCCTGATGCTCTTTCCCGACAGTTTTCTACCCCTCAAGACACGCCCACACCAGAAACGATCCTTCCCCTTAACTGCCTCGTAGCTACTACGCGGCTGGACGTGGAGAACCTTGTCCAACAGACTCTCAATCAAGAACCAGGTCCAAGCATCGTTCCCCCCAACAAACTCTTTGTTCCTGCCTCAGTGCGGTCTCAAGTGTTGGACTGGGCCCACGGTTCCAGACTGGCTTGCCATCCGGGAGTAGCACGCACCCTTTTCCTCCTACACCAACGTTTCTGGTGGTCCACCATGAAGGAGGATGTCAAAAACTTTGTGGCATCTTGCGATGTCTGTGCCAGGAACAAAGACACAAACCGACCTCCGGAGGGTCTACTTCGACCCCTCCCCATTCCCCACCGCCCCTGGTCTCACATCTCCATCGACTTTGTCACCGGACTACCACCATCACAGAATAACACATGCATCCTGACCATTGTGGATCGTTTCTCCAAGTCAGCCCATTTCATCCCATTACCCAAGCTTCCGTCTGCCAAGGAAACGGCTGAACTTCTGGTCATCCATGTTTTCCGGCTTCACGGACTTCCCGTGGACATTGTGTCAGACAGGGGGCCTCAGTTCTCAGCCAAGTTTTGGAAGGCATTTTGCAACCTCATTGGTGCCACCCCCAGCCTCTCATCCGGATTTCACCCGCAAACAAATGGCCAAACCGAACGAATGAATCAGGAACTAGAAAAATCCCTGAGGTGCATGGCCTCTCGGGACCCATCCTCCTGGAGCCGCTTCATCCCCTGGGTTGAGTATGCCCATAACTCACTCCCGACTTCATCCACAGGCATGTCTCCTTTCCACTGCTGCCTGGGTTACCAACCACCCCTCTTTTCGGCCCAGGAAGAGGAAGTGGCCGTTCCTTCAGCCCAAATCTTTGTCCGCCGCTGCAAGAGGACGTGGCAGCGGGCCCGTAATCATTTGTCGCACACTGTGAGTACCTTCCAGCGTCATGCTGACCGTCACCGGTCTTCTGCTCCAAAGTATCGTGTTGGCCAAAGGGTTATGCTGTCTACACGTGACCTCCCCCTCAAGACCACCTCAAAGAAGCTATCTCCAAGGTTCGTTGGTCCCTTCACCATCAGTCGCATTATCAATCCATGCTCTGTCCGACTGTTGCTACCCCTCTCCATGCGTCGAATCAACCCCACTTTCCACGTCTCCCAGATTCGCCGCTTGGTCCCTTGCCCACTGTCCACACCCCCTCAACCCCCTCCACCACCCCGACTCATAGATGGGGGCGAAGCTTTCACTGTTCGCAGGCTTCTCAAGTCCCGCCGCCGCGGACGGGGGCTCCAGTACTTAGTAGACTGGGAGGGTTACGGGCCCGAAGAGAGAAGCTGGGTACCCGCCAGGTTTATACTTGATCACTCCCTAATCACCGAGTTTCACAGACTTCACCCCGAGGCACCAACGAGAACACCTGGGGGCGTTCGTAGGGGGGAGGGTACTGTCACGCCACATCAAGCCACAGCCTCGCCATGACCACCTGAGCATGCCCGCTCCATATTCCTAATCACTCCTTTCATTTCACCTCCTCAATTCCCGCTGATCTGGAACAGGTACAAAAAAAAACAAAAAAAACATACACCTGGACCTTTTCCTATGGGAATGGGACAAAAATGAAAAACGCACAGGTGCTAAAAATTCCAGAATTCAATGGAGCAAGCAGAAATATAATCACAGTACGGGAGAAAATCACACTCATTCGACTGTCTGTGTCTGCGGAGCTTCCTTCCTTAAAGCGTTCTCATTGGTGCTTAAGGTTTAGTGGCATCGCATGACAAATTGATGGCACCGGTGCACAATCTTCAAAGACCAGGTCCTCACCCAGGTCTTGGATAGTTCATGATTCAGATTAGTAAATGTTCCATGCCTTACTGCAATGACCTGGAAGTGCTCTCATTATACAGTTTTAACCTTATCATAAGAATGTAAATTGATAATTAATCAAACAAATTGCGAATGGTTACTGAAACGGTCGCAATATCTCATTACCAGATTTGATTTTGATTCAGTATGCATTCACCAGGATTTTATTTTTTCCTTTTTTTTTTTTAATTGCACATAAAATGGCTGAAGCATGACAGGCTATGAATATACACAGCTACACATTACACACACTGCAGAGGTATACATCATAATGAAAGATGTCAAGCCGAGTGACTCGCGCGCACGTACACACGCGCACCCACGAGAGAAATGCTCCTTGACATTGATTCTACAAGGCTGTCAAGAACTGTACTGGAGTGATGAACACTGTTCTTTCAGAAGATATTCTCTCAACTGGTATGTTGTTACCAGTAGGGTGGTTCAGACTGCTGTCTAGCACACCACCTCCCGTAGGTGTACACCTAAAGGCCGTAGCATATCGTTTTCATCCTCATCAACCCGTTCGGTGGGGCTTGTGTCCTGTGGATGGGAGGAGGAAGAGAGCAGAAGTGTTTCAACACAGAATAGAGGTGATCGGTCAGAAGAGATGCGTATTGATTCGCAGTTGTGTGTCCCTCTGAGGGGATGAATGGACTCAAAACATGATAGCGAAATGTCTCCAGAACCATTGTTTTCTTTATTTATTGGTCACCTGATTTGTGTTACCGCAGCATTAACCCCAATACACAAAATGATCTTTTACGGCTACCGTAACCGGATGGCCATGTACGCCCATCACCAACAACATCCCGAATATGTGCACCAAAAGCACACTCGTATACATAAATACAATGACAGACAATAGAAATCAATTCTAGAATGGACGTTGGGAATTACTGTAAAGATCAACATCTAGTATGCAGGCAAGCAGTGCCCTCTTCTGGATGGGGAAGGAAACTACATTAGATGAATGAATGGATGAATGAATTGCTGAAGGGATCAATGAGATCAAAGGCATGTGAATGAATGAAATAATGTACGAATGAATGGTTGAATGAGGTTCATTTTTTAATGGGTTTACAGAATACATGGTCATTTATAGAAAATCTGATTAAAAAATCAGACATTATAAACTATTTATTACAGTAAGGTCTCCAGTAGTGATGTGTCTTAGGTGCGGTCATGATGTTCAATCATATTAATTTAAAATATTTGATCCCGCATTTTACATAATGACAATCTCAGACAGAACAGATTGAGAGAGAGCGAGAGAGAGAGAGATGGCAGAGATTTTAGCAAGTGAGTGTGATATTGATTGCAGTAGGCGCTGTTTCGTGAAGTGTGAGAGCTTTTGAGTGAGAGCTGCTTCTCAATCAGAGCGACTTAACAGCTACTGCACAGTGCGTGCGTGCATGCAAGTGTGTGTGTGTGTGTGTGCGTGTGTGTGTGTGTGCATTTGAAAGAGAGAGAGCGAGAGAGAGAGAGAGAGAGAGAGAGAGAGAGAGAGAGACTCAGTAATTGTAATCAGCGAGACCACAGACACAGCAGTATGAAAATGTGAGAAGAATAAAAAACCTACAATCTGCACTCTTTAGCTGAAGCAATGCGCTCAGACCCACTGCAAAGATTTAGCACAAATAAAATGGCTCTTTGAGACCGAATTTGGAGAACGTGTGAATTGCATATGAAGTCCATATACAGTACTAGTCTGTGACTTAGGGATTGATTTGGGATTGCAAATGCAAATGTGCCTTAAAAATCAGTATGGGGAAAAAGTGTGATTTTCTGTGGCATGGTTTTTGGTGGCAGATGGGCTAGTTGGAATTCCAGGTACTACTGATCTCTCACACATAACAGTCTCTAGAGTTTACATAGAATTATGCAAAAATCAATCAATCAATCAAAAATAATAGGCTACATGGTGGCATAGTGTTAAGCACTGTAGACACATACCTCTAGGGTCGAAGGTTCAATTCCCGCCTTGGGTCTATGTGCATGGAGTATGTTCTTCCCACGCTTGGTGGATTTCCTCTGGGTACATGCAGATTAGGCTAATTGGGGTTCCCAAATTGCATGTAGTGTGTGTGGGTGATGGATTGCAACCCTTGTACCTGGTGTACCCTGCCTAGTGCCCTAAGTCTCCTGGGATAGGCTCCAGGCCACCCACGCCCTGGTATACAGGATAAACGGGATAGAAAATGAATAATAATAATAATAATAATAATAATAATAATAATAATAAGTGAGTGAGCAGTATGGTGGAATAGCGGAGTGGTTGGTACTGTTTTCTTACACCTCCAGACTCGATTAACACTGTGTGCATGGAGTTTGCATGTTCTCCCCGTGCTTGGTGGGTTTCCTCCAGATAATCTGGTTTCCTCCCACAGTCCAAAGACATGCAAATGTATCTAATTGTTGCAGATTAAACTAACTGGCGCTCCCAAATTGCAGTATAGGATGAGTATGTGAATGTGTGTCCTAAGTATGCCCTAAGTCTCCTTGGATAGGCTCCAGACCCCCCGTGATCCTGTACAGGATAAAGCTGGATAGGAAATGAATGACTGATTAAGAGAGTAGCTATTATGGAATGGAAACACCTCACTGATATGAGAAGACAAAAGGAAAATGGCAAGATTGGTTCGAGTTGCCAGGATGGATATACTGTAATAACTTATATATTCAGTCTTTACAACAGTGGCAAACAGAAAACCATCTCAGAACACACCAATCGTAATCAGCCTTGAGCAAATAACATCAACTCCAACAACTCCTGTCAGCCAAAAACAATGTTGTCATGGGCAACCAAATTGGACAGTTAAATATCAGGGGGAAAAAATCACCAGGTTCTTTCCCATTCCGATGTGTCCATAATAGCCTAAAATTTTCGTTTTTAGCTAATGGGAGTGGAACCTAATATGGTCCCTCTATTGTAGCCCATTCACCTCAGTTTATAATGTGTTGTGCATTCTGAGATGCTTTTTTGGTCATCGTGTTTATAAAGAAGTACTTATTTAAGATTTAATATTAATTATTTAATATTAATTATTTAATATTAATTATTTAATATTTTAGATTTTCTGTCTGCTCAAAAGGATTTGTTCATTTTTGTTCATGTTCACCTCAGATAAGAGACGATTATCTATAAAATTCACTTGAAATCAACAGTTTGTGAAATACTCAAACCAGCCCACAACCATGTCATGATCAATGTCACACAGATCACACTTTCTCCAAATTATGCTGTTTGATGTGAACATTAACCAAAGCTTTTGACCTGTATATCTGCAGTCTATATGGCCAACACTTAATACACACAATATAAGATACCTGAACATCACACCCATGAGTACTGTAGTCATTCTCCAAATTGTTGGCACAAAACTGGAAGCACAGTTGTCTAGAATGTCTTCTTATGCTGTAGCATTACCATTTCCATCACTGGAACTAAGGGACCCAATGCTCCATGAAGACAAGGTTGAAGTGGAAGAACTCAAGTATCCTGCTCCGATTCCTGAACACAGCCCCACTGGGCATCTTTGGGATAACTTGAAGTGTCTCTGAGGAACCCTTGACCTCAGTTTAGATATCATGGTCCTAAATAGTCTGATATAAACCACTGTTTCTACTCTGTTTAAGTATGTGGTTACTATCATGATGATGATGATGATTAAAATGATTAATGATCATTTACCTTATGTAATTTACATAATAGTAACAGTAAAAGATACAGACAGTGATCATCCTCATTAATGAGTTTATCCATTTCGTGAAGCATGTTAAGCCTTAGAGCATTGTTTCTGAAATTGCAGTGTTTTTCTCAAGTTACAAAGTGTGTAACAAGTGGTGTTCAAGTCAAACCAATACTTTGATTGAGCAGAATAGCAGAACACAGTTATGAGAGTTTAAACAACCTATATTTCTTTACAGTACAAAATCCCCTGATACACTAATGCAGTCATCTCAGTGTTTCACGAATGCTTGAATACTATCAAGGTAGAACATTTTCTCAGTACACAAGAGCTATGATTAGACTGTCTGTTTCACATCTGGCCTCCCAGAAACTCCTTTAATGACCCAAACTGCTTTTGTGTAGCATTCCCACAGACAGATGCGTCTCTTCCTCCAGTCGGTGACAAGTTATCATTCATTTTTCAAGGACCAGGCTTTCCACTCTCTGAATGTTTCTGAGAATGACTGCAGTGAGCTCCAAGCCATCTCGACCAGGATTGTCATTCATGGATGTATGGTCTACTTGGTCTAAAACGTTTGCACCATTCAAATGTTTTACTGCAGCTAAGAGTCTCATCACTGTACTGTGGTTGAAGTCAATGTATATAGTTTTACCTCCAGTCAAATAAAACAAAAAAAATCATCACAATTCCTAGTATGACTTGAACTTTCTATGTATTACTGATTTTTTACAGTGTCTTGTAGGTAAGTTGATAATGTCAAATTTGTCTAGCGATCACTTTAATAAAACTCTGCTCTATTAGCGGAAAGATCTGGAGCTACGATAGCCAGAATATGTGATGTAGCGTCTATGTTTTTTCTTGATTTTTATTTCTTTCTATACTGTAAAACAATGCTGAAGGCGTCCAAAATATGCAATAATCTACTTTGAGCAGTTGAGATGTGTCTGATACTTATGCTCTGTAAAACCCTCATAACGGAGATTATAATCTCATAATCGGAGGTGCTGTTTCTTAATTGGTAATTTCTGAGGCTGGTAACTCTAAATTAACGTCTCCTCTGCAGCAGAGGTGAGTTTTGGTCCTAGTGCTTGATGAGTTTTGCAAATGCATTTGACCATACTGTTTTTTGCAAGAACTGTTACAGTACAGGTGACCTTATGTCTTTAAAAAACAACTGACTGTTGTTATTACTTATTACCTAAACTTGTGTCCAGACTTTTAACTGATATTATACATTTAAATAATTATAGACATTTAATTTATTAAACTGTCTTCATAGAAATGTTTTTGACTTTGTGATGATAAAAATGATGATTGTTAATATTATTATTATTATTATTATTATTATTTAATGAAGGGGAGCCCTTCTTAAGAGAACTCGCAATGTTTCTGGAGCTTTCTTTCACATTTCTCTGCTCACCGTCAGCGTACTGTCTTGTGATTCGGCGAAACGTTGTCACGTGATGAGGAATAACCAATCACACAAAAGTGCGCGTCATATACGATGAGAAATGTGAACACTGTCCGGTGAGGCAGTTGACGTTTCCTGAATAAGGTGAGTGGGTTGCCTTGATGTTGTAGAAGAAAATCAGTACATTTATTTCCATTTAAACTCCGATTTTCGACTGCGGTTTTATCATATTATATCTGCAGTATGGATTAATTCTCTAAAAACATTTAAACATAGGACAATATGTTTTTTTCTTTAAATAAGTTGACAGACATTGAGTGACAGATGTCAAGATGAAGAGAGGGGTTTTGAGATGAACATGGCAACCCGTTTTTTTCAGCCAGGCTGAATATTATAAGAGGGCGGGACTTCAGTACTGTCGTCTCACAGTAGTTTCTGGAACCTCATGGTTGCGGTATGGAGAAAGTAAGTATCCGGAATTAGCCTTTGATTAAGAAATAGTAATAAAAATTATTCATATCCAGCTGCACAGGTTATATCCATATACTTAACTATTTACATATTTTTTTCATTATTTGCGCATCGTGTTAACCCATTAGCTTGTAAAAAACACCGGGTACTGCAGTAGCGCTTATTGTTAGCAACGAAGCTATGTTGCCAGTTAGCTAGAAGTCAAGCTTAAAAGAGAAAGAAAAATGGTTTATTTTGCTTACTAGTTTCTGTAATTATGCATAGTCATCGTAAATTATAGTGCGTAATGAACCTGGTGTGTAACATTATTTTGTGTCACTTAATTACTACAGCTAAACACGTAAGGGTCTTAGTTAGCTAAGTAGCTACATGTAGCGAGCTAGTGAGACCACTCAGTGTAACTGCATGCTTAGCTGTCCCTGTTACTGTCTGTATATTTGTACAGCATATAGAAGAGCGTATAAATCAAAGCAAGCACCAACTGACATGACAGGCTAGCTCATAGCTCCTCGAGTCACCTGGAACTTTCTAGAATGTTCAGCTAACACAGGCAGGTTCTGAATTGATTTGGAGCTTCAGCGTCATGTTCTGTCATATTTGTGAAATTTGAATAGGTGTTTATGGAACTTTGTTAAATAGTTAGATATTTTGCCAAAGTAAAAAATATGTAGTAGTTTACCAAGATATTAATAGTTATAATTTAAATCTGAACATTGGAGTTTTAGGATAATCAAAAAAATCAATGATTATATGAGGGTTAAAGTGGGATGAACTTTAACACTAAACATTCTTTGGTGTACAAAGGTAGCATTGTTTATCAGATCATGTAACCCTTAAAAACCAGAGCATTTTAGCCATTTTTGTATTACTTTGTGTATAAATACCCAGATCAACCATAACATTATGATCACCACCTGATATTAAGTACCCCCACTTGTTGCCTCCAAAACAGTAATGACCCGTGTCTTCTGGCAAACCAATATTAGGCAGGTGGTCGTAATGTTATGGCGAACATCAGAACTTGACACCGGTTTTGTACTGGCTGCACTTCCTGATTCAGCCCTCACTTCCCCCCTGCCCCCCTTCCCACTGCATCCAGTGGTTGGGTTTTGAGCACTGGATGAGGTTTGAACCACATGGCAGACGAGAAATCTATCCCTGAGCCACCAATGCCCTTAAATGTATATAAGGGTGTGAAAAATTATTTGTTCTCTGATTTATATTCAAACTTCTGTTATCAGAGTTTTCCATCCAAGGCTACTGTCTCCCCAGTCACTGCTGCGAAGGTGTGAACAAGTTACATCAATTCATTTATAACTGCAGTGCTAGCAAAAACGGATGTACCACATCTGGTTTGCATGAGAGCGAGCAGTGGCAGTGATTGTCGTTAGATTGTGCCAAAAAAACATTTTTAATGAGCGAATACAGACGCTTGTTGACGAGGTGTATTGAAAGCAAAGCAGATGTAGCAAAAATTAAAAGATATTCTACGGCCAGAATGTGAATAATTTTTTATTAAACTTTTACACTACTTTCAGCAACGTGCTTGTATTAGATCTAGCTTGCTTGCTAGAATGTGTGTGTTTGCTTTTAGTGATCAGCTGTCCATGGCATTTTGGAGACACACATGGAAGAACAGGTGTAGTCTCGAGTATGTTGCACAGTAAAGAGAGAGCACTCATTGCAGCTTTTCTCGCTCCTGTGCTGCAGAATTTTGGGTAATCCTGTGTGCGCGCGCGCGTAGTTTGACACTGTGTCCCACACATACACACACTTTACTCATGTGTACTTTGTGTGCGCGCGCATAATTTGACACACACACTCTCCCCGGCTGCACATACGCGCTTTATTTACACAGAGAACTCTGCTCTGTCGCGATTCTTTTCAAAGGTAAGGTCCTGGTTCATTTGTTATTTTTTTTTAATTTACTTTACAGCAGTGATTCCGTTAGTATGCTCACGCGAGTATTAAAACAGTGTTTTCATTGTGTATGTTAGTTGTGAAATTTAAAAAGCGAAGTGGGGGGAGGAAGGAGGAGTTTTACTGTTTAAGACAAGGCGAGGGGTGAATTCCACACACACGCACACAGAAATACACTGCGTCTGCGCGCACAAACGGAAACACTTATCTGTCTGGATTTTTTTATATTTATATATTAAGTGCAGGTTAGTTTGTTTTATTTTTACGTTATATATTGTATTAATTATTTTTATGTATTTATTGTTTTGGGCTGTAGAACGAATAATTTGAGTTCAATATTTTCATTATTTCTTATGGGAAAATTCTATTTGGTTTACGAGTGTTTTGGAATACGAGCCAGCTTCCAGAACAAATTATGCTCGTAATCCAAGGTTCCACTGTATATGTATGATCAAATGCTATAGAACTTATGTTCTTTTCCCTTCAAAAACATGAACATTTCTTTCGCGTACTCCTAACTTGCCATGATGTGAATAATTGACCTGAATTAAATTTGTAAAAAAATAAAATAAAATAAAAATTCTCTTGGTTTCTTGACTCTGTGACATGTACAGGTACAAATTCTTTCAAACTGCATACAACTTAAGTCTCGACGTGGTTTTCGATCATTTGTAAAAAAAAAAAAAAAAAATTTTTTTTAAAAGGTGATCGAGATAAAAAAAAAATTAAAAAAAACCTTGGAATACTTCAAACCCATTGTATTAGATTTTTGTACATGACGAGATTTGGGACTAAAGTTTATCGTTTATTCACTCATTTTGAAATATAAAAACTACTAAAAGATTAAAAGACCACTGAAATGCTGTGCAGCTTGTGCTGATTTGTTTAAATGTGAAGTCTTGTATAAAACAACAAAAAAAAACCTAATCATCCATCACTCCACTCCAATAAACCCAGAATTCAGAAGAAGACTTGGTACTTTTACGAACCATTGTTTGTGGAAATTTTTGGTGAAGCTGTGATGTATTTTTCAAAGAACTTAACATTTTGTTTGTTAACCCGAAATTATTTATGTGTTTTTTTTTTTTTTGTTTTGTTTTTTGAAAAGTGATCTATCGATTCAGTTAATTAAACCAATCACCAAATGATCGATTAATAGTGGTAAAAGAAATAAAACGCTAGGGGTGCTGTCCTAGAGAAAATCAGTAACAGTAACTCTGCTTTATGCTGGGCTGCTTTATAGCACTTCATAAATGATTACCTTCCTATAACGGCATGTCTTCACGTTTCATTCAGTACTTAATATTAGTTTGATGTACAGATTCATTTCCAGGCTATGATGACTATTTTCCAACTTTAACACAAGTGAACCGCCCCCTTACGACGGCGTAGTCCAATTTTGCCCCCACAGAAGGCATATTTATAAATCACCCACGGAGTACAGTGTGCTTGTAGTTAATCTTCACTTGTTTCTGAAATGTGATACCATATTTGTGCTTTTTCTTTTCCTCAGGTATCTCAGCTGAAAGACCAGGGTAATAAGGCGCTGAGCGCAGGGAAGATCGATGAAGCAGTGCGCTGCTACACCGAGGCTGTGGCGTTGGACCCAAACAACCATGTCCTCTTCAGCAACCGATCTGCTGCGTACGCCAAGAAGGGAGACTATGAGAACGCCCTGAAGGACGCGTGCCAGACCATTAAAATCAAGCCAGACTGGGGCAAGGTAAATGATGCCATTAGTGCTTGTGATGACTGTGTAGCATTTCTCTGGCTTTATCATTGTTTTATTTATTTATATTTTTTTCCTGAGCTGTCTTCTAATATGTGTTTTTCAAAATGGCTGACATCCAGTGGTCCATTAGCAAGGAAACCCATGCGCCTTAATGGTTTATGCCTTAGTCTCTTAAACTTAATGATTCATACAAAAACAATTTGGATGTCTGCCATGAGGTTTAGTATTTTCCATGGCAGTAGAACTTTTGGTACAAGCCATTTGATCTTTGAAATTGGTTGCCACATCAGTACATTGCTGTTTTAACAATGTGTAACACCACAAACAAAGTAGTACCAAAAAAAACAAATAAGACAATGGGCAGCACGGTGGATTAAAGTGGTTAGCATTGTGGACTCCCACAGGGTTCAATTCCTGCCTTGGGTCTGTGTGTGTGGAGTATGCATGCTTGGTTGGTTTCCTCCGGGTACTCCAGTCCAAGGTCCTGTATATTAGGCTAATTGGCGTTCTCAAATCGCTTGTAGTGGTCCGGCACCTCTGGCCGTATTGCATTGGATTGGCACCACTGTCTTGTGCCCTAAAGTCTCCTTGAGTAGACTCCAGGCCCATCGCAACCCAGTAAAACTCAGTCTGGTTTAATAAAAAACAGTCAAGTTTCAGATCTCTCTGTATTACCATACTTGGTTAAACTTCATGAATTTTCTAAGAACAAATTTTAGCAGAACAAAGTGCCTTTTTGGTAATGCACCTGGAAAAATTTGGTCTGGATAACTTTTTAATTACACACAGCATGTACACCATTAATGAAGAACTAATTGAGAGTCCCATTTGAAGTCTGAGATTGAGCAGCGATTTTAAAGTAAAGGTTTAGACATGTGTACTGCACCAGGTGTACGCATCCCAGACCAGGGTAAAAGTTCAATTTTTACTGTAGAAGCAAATGCTCTACTTATGGCTTTGAAAGTCATTGAAACCACATCACGAAAGGATTACCCAATATTAACGGATTCAAAATCATGTCTTCAAGGATTAGAAAATATAAAAACATAATACAACAATCGTTGAAATCAAAACCAAGTTATCATTTTTAGAAGCCAGTAATTTTATCATAATTTTCTGTTGGATCCCTGGGCACTCAGGAATCCCTTGTAATGAGAGAAAAAAATCACAATGGGACCAATGCTTAAATAATAAACTATATGAAATAAATTCCAGTGTTGGATCAAGTCATACATTTCTTTTTAATAATCGTTGGGATCAAGTTACTTGTACCAGATGCAGGATAGGATACTCAAAAGCTACACACATTTTTACTGTCCTGTCTAGAGAAAATCCACCATAATGTTAATCATGCAGAACCCTTCTGTCCATCAAACATACATTTATTTTTATTTTATTATTTTTTTTCCTGTAACTCTTTTACTCCTTTGTATTTGTATTGTTTTATTCTGTTGACACTTATTAAAACTAGATGTTAAAAAAAAAAAAAAAAAAGTTTTTAAACAAGAAAATCCAAATGTCATTTTGATTTTTTTTTTTTATTTTTTTTTTTAACATCTAGTTTTAATAACAAAACTGACTCTCGCCATGAATATAACTGTAGAAGCTGGCATGGCATTAAAAATGAAAGAAGGTTTAGGCATTTTTTTTGTTTTGTTTTTTTTTTCCTCTTAAATCAATCTTTCTTTATTGATTTGCTGGTAGAGAGGAAAGTGTAGCTTAATTTTTTCATGTATTCAAAAGTCTTTGCCACTTGGGCAAGGAATGCATCAAGAATATCGATGCAGTCCTTTTGTGTTTAAAGTGTAGTGTTTTGTTTTTTAATTCGCTGTCTGAAATTGATTTCCTAAAACTTGTCTTCACAATACAAAAGACCTTGAGCTTATAATGATAAAATATTAACTTGCCATCAATTGCACTTTTAATCAGACAGAGAACCCGTTATCACGTCTTATTCGTCTGTGTTTATTTCAGGGTTACTCGCGGAAAGCTGCAGCCTTGGAGTTCCTGGGAAAGTTTGAGGATGCCAAATTAACCTATCAGGAAGGTCTCCGACAGGAGCCGTCCAACCAGCAGCTCAAAGACGGCCTTCAGAACATTGAGGCACGACTAGCAGGTCCGTATGCTAACAGGATCGTAATAAGAGTGCTATAATTACAGCCCACATTACGGTGAATGACGGATTTAAAATCCAGTAGATTTTATGGTGTGTTCAAAGTGATTTTGACACAAAGGTTAGGCCAGCGCTCTCATGATTTGAACGAAGAAGGTCATAAGAATATTGTTGCTAGGCAACTGGAAGGTATGAATGCTCAATAAGGCTAATCAATTTGCTGGCAGCTGTTAACTTTTTTTTTTTATGCACAATGTCAAGGCACAGCCATGTTGGGAATGAGACAATACCATGAAATACGTCATTTCACCTAGATGGGTTGATGTATTACCAAGAATGAATGACGATAGCTCCACTTACTCAACCAACAAGAGTACTTAATCACGTTAGTTGCTCACTCACTCACCTTCTCTATCGCTTTATCCTGTATTCAGGGTCACGGGGGCCTGGAGCCTATCCCAGGAGACTTTAGGGCACATGGCAGGCTACACCCTGGACAGGGGGCCAATCCATCAGTCACGTTAGTTATTAGTTAAATATGTAGTTTACAGTAGACATTGTTTTTCTGGTTCTCAGGGTAACAGTTAGAATCAACTACTCTTCAGACAGGAGTACATTTTAGCTTTTAGTGTGCGAGACATTTACTTTATGCTGATAAAAATAATAGCGATGTACATTAATACATGCAGTGATAAACTTAAGAACAGAAGAAAATTTAATTGTTTGACACATGCACAATAAAGGGACACAGTACATCTAAAGGAGACCATTAGAAATGGGTTGTCAGAATGTAAATGCTCATATCCCGGCCCCTGATTGGCTCTCTGCTTGGGAATTGAGCAGGCACAGGAAGGAAAGTTTGAGCACGAGTTGAGTGAGTTTGACTGCAAATGAGCGAGAACAGTTTGTTTTTCACAAAAATAACAGCACGCTGAGTCAACTCTACCAAGTAAACTGACTAGTTTTAGATCTGCCTCCTTGTTATACGTTACGCGAGTGACTGAGCAGTGCCATAAATGAAGACGAGAGATGAGAGAAGTGTTGTATTGATTTGTACGTCTAATTTGGTTAATTAATAGTGTTTTTGTTACCCTGTGTGAGTGTGAAGTAAATAAGTAAACACATGACTGTAGCATGATCTGAATGCAGGACGATGGATACAAGTGAATGACTGACTGTAATTCAGAAATGAGATCACGTGTGTGTTAATTGATAGTGATTAATCGTTATGTTCTCATTGGGATACATCTCTTGACATCTGATTGATTAAAATATTTTTATTTTAAGAAGTTACTGTACATATTTTTTTATTTGCCTCTGCGTTACAGAGAAAAAGATGATGAACCCCTTCGCCATCCCTAACCTGTATGAGAAGTTAGAAGCGGATTCCCGAACCCGAGCCCTTCTGTCTGACCCCAGCTACAGAGAGCTGCTCGAACAGCTCCGCCAGAAACCGTCTGAACTTGGCACGTAAGTATTGAAAAAAAAATAATAAATAAATAAATAAAAGGAGAAATAAAAAAATATGCAATCAAAGAAAATAATACTAATATAGAAAACTTGAATTTAAAGAATTTACAATATGTACAAGGTTGCTCATAAAATGGAATTGAATGAACTGATTTGAAATTTCTCCACCCTTCGTTGTTTTACATGGGGTTTTTTTTTCCCCCACTTCACTTTCCCTCATGACGCTATGATCTGTCTAGCTGTCAATCCCACAGATCTACACTTCAGATCAAATTCAAATTTTATTTGTCACATACACAGTCATACACAGTACGATATGCAGTGAAATGCTTATACGACCGCTCCGTGACCTTAAATAATTTTTACAAAAAGGAACCTATAAAACTATAGATGCTATCCTTATTAATTTCTCTCTCCTATGTTGCTGCATGTTTCTAAATCCTGTCTATTCTTGTTTCCCTCCTTCATTCTCTCTACTTATTTATTCATTCATTCATTCTTATTAACTTCTTTCTCTCTGTCAGGATCATGTCTTGTGTCCTCACTTTATCTATTTTTTTTTCTGTAGGAAGTTGCAGGACCCTCGGGTGATGACCACCCTTTCAGTGCTCCTTGGATTTGACCTGGCTGGCATGGATGAAGATGAGGAGCCTGCTCCGCCCCCTCCACCTAAGCCCAAAGAGACAGCTCCACCACCTCCCAAAGAAGAAGATCTACCAGAGAATAAGAGATTGGTAAAAGATATTATATTATATATATAATATATATTAATATATTCATATTTACCGTATCAATAATTTAATGAGTTTTTGTCATCCCAGTTTAAGTCAGTTGGCATGGTCACTATTTCTGCAACATTTGCAGTTGGATAGGAGTTTTTACTCACTTTCTATTAAACACACAGGTGACAATATCTAAGGTTTAGCTACAGCATTTTTAAAATGCTAATAAATTTGACCCAGTGCTACCCCTAATAAACAGACATTAATTTTCTTTATGTAGCAATTGCTTCTGTTTTGTGATCGTTATCTATGTGATATTTTATCTGCTAAAGCAGGACCTGGGCCCATATTCACAAAGCTTTTTAGAATTCTCTCTTTGTGAAAACAGAATACATGATAATGGAATACAGTGAAATCATAATGATTGTATATTTAAAAAATTGTATAATTATGAATATAGGCTCATTTAGCCTATCACAGAAAGTTTGCATAAATATCTTAAGTTAATTAAAACAGCAAAATGGTGAAAGTGTCTACTTTTGAAGCAACCAATTTCCACACAGTAGTTACTATATTTAAGTTCTTACATTTGTTTACCATACTGATTTTGCTATGGTATGTATGGTATTTTCTCCCATTCAGATTGATGGGAGTAAAATGGCTCAACTTTATACTAGGGATGCACCGATACCGGTATCTGGTATCGGCCTCGATACCACACTTTCTAAAGTACTCGTTAAAAGTCCCCCGATACCAGGGACCGATTACACGGTCTGAGAAATGTCTGTTTGAGCGACGTGTAAGGGGGTAATCACAAGCGCCGAGTGCCCGTCCCCAGGCCCTGGATGCAGCTCAGAGCGGGGAGAAGGCGAGGCAAAACAAGACATGTCAGCCGTGTGGAATTATTTCCAAGTAAATGAAGACGACAAAACAGAGGCGGACTGCAAATTGTGCTCAGCGAAATTGTTAATCAAGTTTTTATTAAGTACTTGGTATCGATGAGTACTGAAATGCAAGTACTCGTACTCGTTTTCCAAAAAAGTGGTATCGGTGCATCCCTACTTTTTACCAATTTACATGATTTCAGGACAGTCTCAAGTTGTACTTTTGGAAGGTACAATATGTAGCCAACAATCCAAGAGAGATGAAAGGAAGTAAAAGACCAAGAAAACCAAATTGGACAGAAGAGCAGTGTTTACTTTTACGTTTAGTGTTTGGAGAATATTTGTTCTTTCCGCCATTTTGTCCTCTGCTATAGAAACTCTTAAGCCTCTTAAGTCCGCCTCTCTACTCTTAATTTTTACCTTAGGAGCTGTTTCAGTCCATGATGTTTCATGAATCATTTTCATCTTTACTAAGATTTAGTCCTAAATTTAAGGGGAAATTCTAAGAAAATGTCATAATTCTAAGAATTTTCTTTGAATTTCATCAATATGAGCAGCTTTTAAGCTTTGTGAATATGGGCCCTGGTCTGAATAGGCAGGGGAAACTAAGCAGACTGGACTATTTTGATAGAAAATGAAGGAGCTGGCAAATATCGACCTCATCAGCCATTCACCTTAAGGTTTTCATCACTGTTGCTTGATGCATATCTGATGATACAGATTGAAATTAGAGGTAAATATCCAGCATAAAAAATGTTGGATTGCTGCAGGCAAACAAGTAGTACAGTGCTTTTCAAGTTTGACAGCTCTTTGGTTGCTAAGGAGATGGTTCTTAACTGTTTGATCGTCAGACTGTAGTCTGGCAAAAATGTGCATTGTTTGTCATCTGGAACTTCCCTTTGGTGTAGCTTTGATAAAGGGAATGAATGATGGAGTCTTGATCTCTCTTGCAGGCATTGAAGGAGAAGGAACTTGGCAATGCAGCATATAAAAAGAAGGACTTCGAGACTGCACTCAAGCACTATGAGGAGGCGTGCAAACACGACCCCACCAATATGTCTTACCTATCCAATCAGGCTGGTACGAAAAATGCGCACACACTTTTTTATTCTCTTGTCATTAAATTATGCATTACGAATTATTGTCTTACAGTTTTAATATGTTGCATGCTACAACCTGTCCATTATTTACTTGGTCCAGTCAAGCTGCTTGTTTTTATTTAGTTATTTATGGTTCTGCTCTAATTCTAGAGTTAGTTGTTCATGGAATCTTGTAGATGTAGACAGTCATGACTCAGTGGTTGAGGTCATGGAGTTTGCTCAAGCCCTTGAGCAAGCTTCTTAATTTCTAATTGTTCAGCTCTATTATTGGATTATTATATCTCAGCCATAATTCAGTCTATTCAGTTTTTTTTTTTAATAATGCCCAAATGTAAATTCCATGGTCAGACTAATTTGTTCATTTTACCCTACACAGCAGGAGATGCCTGCTTAAATAATTATTTGAGAGTGCTGACCGAGTTGTTTAGCAAATTACATGGGTTAAACAGTTCAGCCGTGACTCTTATTTAAATGTGTTTATATTATGAGGTCGTACACTATATAGCATGGATTACTGCTCACAAATCAGAGTTGAGGAAGAGGGTGTAAGGCACCACTAAGTAATGCCATAATCATGAACATAATTTTTAATTCAAATGACTCCATCAAGATCCATCTAATTTCTCCAAATATTTGATTTCATTAACATGCATGCAAAAGCACTGAATAATTATTATTAATATATTAATATTAATATATTCACTACGATCAGCCACAACACGAACACCACTGCCAGGTGAATTAAACGTAACCAGTTGTAAACTGGTAACAGGATCATGGCTATACAAGGCTCATTATGGGCTATACTGTATATGGGGTTTAGCGGGCAAAGAATTCAAGGTTCATCTTGCCTGCAAACTCTTTAGATCTCAGTCCAATTGAGCATCCATAGAATGCACTGGACAAACAAATTTGACAGCTGTGGGTTGAGGCCTACCATGGATCAAAGGTTTCACCGGTAATGTACTGGTTTTGGACACCATGGCACACTGCCAGAGGTCTTGGAAGGCTGTGGAGTCATGCCCCAAGGGGCCAGAGCTGCCCATGTGGCACAAGGGGTGAACCTCCACAGTACTTGGCTTAATGTTCTAGGATTTTAATGTTATGGCTTATCAAGTGTATGTAAAATGGACACTTAAACTAATGCTTTTTCATCAAAATTTGCTACTGTGGTATTAACCTTTTTAATAATGAGCCTAAACCCTTTTTTTCTAAGCAGTTATGATGATGTTAATTTAAAATATTTTATTGTGCATACAGACATTAACACGTAGCTTGTATTCTGCTACTTCTTTCTGTATTAGCGGTGTTCTTCGAGAAGGGAGAGTTCGACAAGTGTCGTGAGTACTGTGAGAGAGCCATCGAGGTGGGACGAGAAAATCGTGAAGACTACAGACAAATTGCCAAGTAAATGTATTTATGTTGTGTTTGTCTTAAGCTGCAAAGCTAAATTAAAGTGAATTATATAACTCCATTGTTATTTCATAGGTTCACATTCTTCCCACACAGATGTGTCTCATCAACAATAGCCTACTTGTGTTTTGTATAGTTTGAGAGCCAGATTAACCAGTGGCATGGTTTCCCATTCACTGCTATTGCCGTCTCTCTCTCAGGGCCTACGCCAGGATTGGGAACTCTTACTTCAAACAAGAGCGGTATAAGGAGTCCATTCAGTTCTTTAACAAAAGTCTGACGGAGCATCGAACCCCTGAAGTGCTGAAGAAGTGCCAGCAGGTAGGATTGTACTGTGAATACACATCCAGAGATTACTTCTAGGACTTATTTAAAAGAACCTTTTAAAGGGGAACATTTTTTTTTTTAGGACCATCTAAGAAAGCAGTGAAAGGAGTCCATGAGTTAAATAAATTTATTTGCCTCCTACCTTAACAGGCGGAAAAGATAGTAAAGGATCAGGAGAAGATGGCATACATCAACCCGGAGCTGGCGCTGGAGGAGAAAAACAAGGGCAATGAGGCTTTTCAGAAAGGTGTGTGCACAAAAGCTCTTAAAGTAGTGTTTATTTATTTGTTAAAATTACAACTTGTAAAGGTTTTTTTTTATTTTATTTGTTTTATATAAATGTCTCTAAATTTTAATTCAGTGATGAGGCCACCTGATTCTTAGTGATTCTAGACATTATATTATAAACCATTCTGCTGTTTTAGGACATAAGATTATTAGAATTCAATATTCCTATGCTGTCTGCATCTTTCATACGTGTCTGTTGTGTAGGTGACTACCCCCTCGCCATGAAGCACTACACCGAGGCCATAAAGAGAAACCCTAATGATGCCAAGCTCTTCAGCAACAGAGCAGCCTGCTACACTAAATTACTGGAGTTTCAGCTGGCCTTAAAGGTACATTACAGGATAACACTAACGCTCAGGTTATGATGCAGCGCATAGTATAGGCCTTGGTGACTTATTGTGTCGCATGTCACTGGTTAAATGCATTGGTTATTTTTAGCCCGACTCAAAACACAGTACCCTACCCAGCTACACTATCAGGAAAGATCCAATAGGAGGTGCTATAATACCTCCCCTATGGTGATGTACACATTATTTTATTTAAATAAAACACCATGTCGAAGTATCTTACTGACTAAGGAAAAGGACCGGCGATATGCCGTTTATTAGATGCGTTTCAATGACTATTTCAAGAGGAAGTACCAAAAGCAAGAATTTTTTTTCCTAATTGCTTTTAATTTACATCCATTTATGGTTTGCAAAAAGATTTTTGTTGTGCTATGTACAGTAAGTGGTGAATTGTTTTTATTAAATTGGGTAACTGTATAAAAGGCGAAAAGGGCTTTTTTTTTTTTTTTTTTTTCACGAAAACTGTCATTTGAAAGTGTTCCCAAGAGGGAATAAATGGCAACAAAAAAAACGGCTATTGACAAAATGTACACATTCATACTTGACACTGCACACCTGCAAATTCATGCACATTTTACATATTCTATTTTTATTCCTTTGATCGGTTGCACATAAGACACTTTCAGGCATATTTGCACACCCCCTTGGGCAATTCTATTTAAATTTCATTTCCACGCTAAAATTTACATAAATTTCTATGTTTTCTATATTTGTACCGAATCATTTCTTCTCCATATTTGTACACCTAGGTATTCTTATATTGTATATTTTGTATTCTATAGATACATTATTCTTTTTTTTTTTTAGCTAAATTTACTTTCTATTTTATTTCTGTTTTTATTATTCATATTTATTTCCTATTAATAGTCTTTTATTTTAAGGTCAGGGGTGGTTGTCTAAGCATTTCACTGCATGTTGTACCATGTATGACTGACTGTATTGATTTAAATAAAATTAATTTGTATTATTTAAAGAATTAATGTAGTTATCAGTCAAAAATTTTATAATCGTACATCCCTAGATCCCTATCTCAGATTGTGTCTTGACATGTTGAACTGTAAAGGCATAAAGTACTGGTTTGTCTTTTACAGGATTGTGAGGACTGTATCAGACTGGAGCCCACCTTCAGTAAGTCTGTAACCTCACGTGTTTCAGTGTTTACAGTGATGAGAGGAATTAAGTTGTTTCACAATGTTGAATGTACAGTAAGTCCCCTACATACAAACATTCAAGTTACAGACTTTTGAAGGTACAAACATGCGTTCACGTGATCTCAATCTCAGAAGTTCACATGTCCAGCGTACATGGTTGTTCATCCCAGGATGTCCAGAAGCAAGCATAAAAGCAGCAGCGATGAAGCTGGTTCTGCTAAGAAGCCCTAAGCAATAATGATGGGGACAAAAGTGAAAATAATTGAGGGAATGGAGTGAGATGAGATGTCCGATATTGCTCTAACATATTCTTCTGACATGAATCATTGGCACTTACCATCGGCATGATTCTAAAAAAACAAGGACAATATCGTGGAACATGTTAGTTTTATACTGTATATTGCCAATTGTTAGTCTCCGAGACAATGTGTTGAACAAATTGGACTTGTCATATGTAGGAGACTTACTGTAGCTTTAACCAGATAAAATAGTGGTGTTGATTGATGGATGCATTTTTTTGATAATTCTTTGTTAATTGCTGTCCTTGTGTAGTTAAAGGATACACGCGTAAAGCAGCAGCACTGGAGGCAATGAAGGACTTCTCCAAAGCCATGGATGCCTATCAGAAAGCTTTGGAGCTGGATGCCAACTCCAAGGTACAATATCAGGAAAAAGTTGTTTATGTAAAAGGGAGGATGGTCACTTCAACTTCTTTTAGCTGGTAACGGAAACTTCTTTGCTTTGATCAATAAATATGTAATCCAGGACCAACAAACACCAAGGAAAATCTGTTGACGGTCATTGCAGAAGAAGCTGCTGATGTCGTGCTTCCTTCGTGGATGGTTGTTATTCTGTGTTCATGTGCAGATTTAAATTATAAGCTGCATTTTCTCCTTGAATGAGACTTGGATTCCATCATTTGTTTTGGGGCAAATTTTCATTCCGTCTTTGCTTATTTGGCACAAGCTGCTGTTCTGTGTTTTAATTGTTGATTTGTTTGTGCTCGTGCAGGAAGCCACTGAGGGGATTCAGCGCTGCATGGTAAGTCAGACCATGAGGAACGATAGCCCTGAGGATGTGAAGAGGCGGGCCATGGCTGATCCGGAGGTGCAGCAGATAATGAGTGATCCTGCCATGCGCATGATCCTGGAGCAGATGCAGAAAGACCCACAAGCCCTCAGCGAGTAAGATACATGCACATAAATGGAACTGTGTTTTTCTGTTTCATATGGATTTATGTGTTCAGATTATATGAACTTGCTGATCCTACATAGATGGATGCACTCTCTGCACTACAACATCCTGATTCTATTACAATGTAGTGCACTTTCACAGCAGATTTTTTACACATTTAAGAATTCCAACAGGAAAATACCAGTGATGCTAATGTTCTGTCTGTTAGACTTATTTCAATAGTTTAATTAATTAACTCAAGCACAGCCTTGTAACAGTTCCATAGACTCTAGTCTAGTGTAACCACTCTATGTACTATATTAGGCTTGTATTTGCATCCTGCTCTGTAGGTTCTTTTTCATTAAGTAATGATTTGTCAGACCTTAATTGTTTCTCCCCTTCACTTTAGCCACCTGAAGAACCCAGTTATCGCTCAGAAGATTCAGAAACTCATAGATGTCGGACTCATAGCCATTCGGTGATTTTATCGAGAGAGCAGAAGAGTACCAGGACTACCACCATCCAGATGAACACCACCACAAGACCTCAGAGGAAAGAAGACTCCATTCCAAAAGAAAAAAATTGTTTTTTTTGCTCTCACCAAATTGTACGATCACACTCATTGTCAAACATTTTTAAGTGTAATGCCTTGTGTCTTGCATCACATTTAATGAAAAACTAACATGCTATGCTACATTGGCTTCTTAGCACTCCAGTACCTGCAATAGCTTTTAATCACCAAGTCTCATTTATCTCAGAATGGCATATTTTAATAACCTTTATGGATTCAGTATAAAACGGTGCAACCATTCTGAGATTCATATCGTCATGTTTGGGGTGCGTTTTGATGCCTATAGATACAGAGCCATGCAGGAACGTGACAGCAATTAGAATTAGCTTGAGTGTAGGACAATGTATGCAGTATTTCCTGTAAGAAGCTTACAAGAACCCAAATTATACAATATTATTAATTCTGTTTCTGGACATTTTTGACAGATTGAAAGTCTTGTTTTGTTGGAAGAAATTTTTCCATCTTAGAAATGCATTACTCATTACTATGCAAAAGTCTTGAGACACCCCTCTTTTTTTTTTTTTTTTTTTCTTCCAAAGAGACAGGCTTTTTTTTGCACTGTTTTCCAGTCCATTCCCTGTATCTGACCAGTTTTCGATTGTTTTTAGTTTGAGCTACACTATAAATCATTCATGCATAGAACATTGTCTAACGTTTGAAGCATGAACTAGTCAGAAACCGGTGCAAATTATATATGTTCAGGCCGAGGATTAGTATACTGGTAGTTCTGAGTGGTTGATGTAGATGACATAGGAATTCAGTTTGCTGCTGAGGTTGTTTTATAAAAAAAACATTTTCTAAATTGTATCTTAAGGCACTTTGCAGCCTGTTGCAGTAAAACATTTCTTCCTGTTTCTTTAATTACATTTAATGTGAAGAAATGATTGTTTGCTCAAGACTTGGCACAGTATTGTAAATGTTTAAATTATCTACCCATAGAATAAGACTTTCTTGAAATTCCTATAGTGTGGTTGCAGTGAGGTGCCAATATTTCAAAAAAGGAAATTGTAGGCGGGGTTTAAAAAAATTATCTGTATAAAACGGTTCCATACTAACAGCACGCTCTTGCCCAACATTCTCAATAAACAAATCAGTTTTGTCAATGGCAATATTTGTAAATTGGAGGAAGTCAATATAAACGTATTGACTGAGTTTTTAAGCACTTCTCTTAAAATATGGATTTTTCTGCCAGAATTTCAAAACCTGCCTAAATAGGAAGGGGGGCAAAAGTGTTTCCCAGATCACCATAGCCAGGGCTCAGATGTTACAAATACTATAACTCCTGTGGTTGGTACGTCTATAGATGAATATTTGAGAACATAGTTCCTACTCTTTATAGATGTCTGTGGTTTCTGGGTACAGGTGCCTATCCATGATCAGCTCCTTATATTTACCAGCAAATTGAATGCTCAGTTAAAGTTGTGATGAAATCAGTTCTGGTTCTTGCTATGGTTGTCTGGTTGGATGTGGTTAAACCTCATTTTGAAATGGCACATGTTCTTTTCTAACGGAGAATAGTTTGACTCCAAATTCACTTGTCGTATATTTAGATTTTTGATCAAATAAGCTGGAATGCTGTCCTTTTGTAAATGTTCAGCCTTAAAGCATAGAATAGATTAACTTGGTTGTGAAACCAAATCCTGATCCTTGATTGGCACTCTGCGTATCTCAGCAGTCCCAAATGTTCATATTTATCCATGAATTAGCTTTGATAGTATTTGTACTGTATTCAGTACAATGTACTATGTTTTTGCTCAAGTGTTGGAAGGAATTAAAAATTTTGGCACCAGTTTGTACCATGCCATGGAGTCTAGCCTTGGTGCCTGCAAAATCTGCAAACCTCTCGCTGTTGTCAGTCTTGTCTGCGCTTCAATACAGGGCATAAATCCGACATGTGGATGTCTTTGGCTGCTTTCACCTTTCATTCAGTGTTTTTTTTTTTTTGTCCACTTCAATAAACTCTGATACATACCATACCATCTTAAGCGCATCCAGTTGAGTTGCCTCTTACACTGTTCAAAGATTTAAGGGAAAAAAAAAAAAAAAAAAAGGCCATAAATAGCTGCCGCTCAACTTGACCAAGTCCTAGAATAGAGTGTTATAATACATATGCATAAGTTAGTTTTAAGTAACTTAGTTTTAGGATATGTATATAGACAGCACTTAACGAAATGGAGTCTTATTTAAATTATATAAACTAATCCATGGTCTCGTAGAACTGTAACTGGAAATGCTTTTGATCATAATGTATCTGTTCTGGAAAAGACGTGACGAACTAAAATGCTGATGCGTCATAATTGTTCTGAAAAATATATCTCGATGTGTTTTTAAAACAATGTATGGTTTTTGTCTGTTTTAGAAACTTCACTTTCATATAAACTCGTACAGAGTATACTGCTTTAGGAAACATGACATTTGAAAGTCACCATAATTTTGTTCTCACCACAATGAGATCATAGATGAGATCATTTCCATTAGCTTTAAATATAGTGGTGGCCAAAAGTACTAAGACCTCACCTGCCATGTATTAGAGTTCTCACTGTGCACAAAACGGTTGTCATTAAATAATCTGGCTGATGAGTTGTGCTAATTAGAATCCCACTTTTGGTTAATGGATGGATCAAATATGTTGCAAGGTTTTACTGGCGTGTCCACCTCTGCACAAAAATGCCTAAAACTAGGGAATTCTTAAGTGAACTGCGACCTACTATTCATGTTTCTGTACATGAACTTCAGGAAGCCATCAAGCAGGCATGGATTGAGAGTGACACCCGAATAGATGTCTTTTGATTCTATCCCCAGCCAGGTCCAGCAGGTTTTTAAGCATAAAGGTCTTCATACTAAATATTGATTGCTGTATAGCAGTTTCCTTGCGTAAAATAGCAAATTATTCATGCTTTATGTTTGATGAGACATTGAGAGCAGATTTGGAAAGGAACCAAAAACCATCTTCTATCCATATCTTATGATCTTTCAAATATCAAAGACTCTGCAGTTAGCTTTAACCCATAAGGACCCATGGTTGACCCTTTAAGACACAGGTGTCACAAAACATGCTCTGGAAAGTTCCCTATTCAGGTTTGTTCTTGACTTTAACTCAAGAAGTCTGATGACCAGCCTGGTGCAGTCATGTGACAATCTGTGTATCCATGACCACATTTCCAATATTGTGCCGTGCCTGGATAGGACATGTGACAGAGACGGCTAAAAAAAAAAGCTTTTTTGTGAAAATCTGTTTTATTTTGTTTAACAAAGCTAATTATTTAAGAACATCTCATTTTATTTTTAATCTGTTCTGACTGCATTTCTTGAACAAATGGATCTAAAACTAATTAAGAAAATATTATGTGACATGTCACATAGGGCCATTAACCCTAAAATTGTAAGGAAACTGCCATATTAGATCTTTCATCCATGTGGTCTGTTATATCCCCCATAATGTTTCGTAAAGGAGAAATGGGCCTGGGCTCTTAACGCTTGAAGGATTGAAGGGTCAACGTAAAAGTTAATTCCTTGTCCTGTTTTTCACTGGTGTCCCACAGGGTTGTGTGCTGAGTCCGCTGCTCTACTCCCTGTGTATGCACACTGGATACCCTGCTGAATATTTAACAATGATTAAAAAGTGAATTTTGCATAATAGGTCCTTTTTAGAATCCTACATATAGAGATGTGCAGGGATTTGAAATGTGGGCAACAGAGTACACACATTTTTGTGACATCACATGAAACAACCTCTTAGCAATAATGCTAAACCCAGTGACAGACAAAGTGAAAATAAATGAATGAAATGGATGCAAGGTGGCAGAAGGTTAAAAAAATACCAGTTTATTACAAATGTTGAAAATGTTTTTGTTTTTTTTTTGTTTATTTGCATTTAGATATAATGCTTTCTCAACTGCTTAATGATAACTGACATTTGAAAAGAGTGTGGTCTTCATATCACATCATCAGTGAAGAATGATTGGGTCACGGTCTTATTGAATTCTAAAAAATTGCATCCTACACTGGTCTGTAAATAAAAAAGTCAGACACTTTAATATTTCATTAGACCATCTCAAGCTATGACTGTGGAGATTAATGTGGTGAACAGTTAATGTGTGGAAAAGAACCACTCTGTCACAATTTGAGTTCTGGAATATGCCTGTGCTATCGGGGAAGGAAAAACTCTACTGATGTGATACCCTGATCATTCAGGTCATCAGCTGAATTAATTGTATTGCCACATTACAACTGAAGTAACCCCAGATCATAACACTGCCTTCAGTTGCTTGTACAGTGGGTGCATTCGCTTCTTACCCTGATGCAGCCTGATCATAAATACCACTTATCCAACGGACAGGGGACCCTATCCTAGGAGACGTATGGTACAAGACAGGGCACAATCCATTGCAGGGCACATGCACACAAGGGGCAATTCGGGAATGCCAGTTACCCTTATCTGCATGTCTTTGGACTGTGGGAGGAAACCGGAGCAACCCCACTAAGCATGGGGAGAACATGCACACTCAAGATGGGAATCAAACCCTCGACCCTGAGTGTGTGAGGCCTCAGTGCCGTACCCTAATGTAGCCATCTTTAAACAGTGGTGCATGTTAATTGATTAATTTGTATGATAGTTTAAGGCTTATCCAGTAGAGGGCAGTGCTGTGTCAACATATTTCTTGCCTCAATTCTGATCTCACGCCTTTGATTCTTCATAGATGTTAACCAACTCAAAGTGCACTGGTGTGTTACAGTAAATTAATATAGAGATAAAAAAAAAAAATCCTGTTATTGTTTCCTAACAGCAATGGCATAACCATGGCTACTCACGTGTCTTCTTATTATTCTTTATTAAATGTAGATTTGCTGACTTCATTAGATTATTTTATAGTCTTTCTGTATTGCCTTATTGCTTCTCAACGCTGCGCACAAAACAGGAAAAGAAACCCTGAAGACTTGAGACATGAACTAAAAGAGGAACAGCCTGCTCTGTGTGAAACCTCAACTGTGCATGTGTGTGTGCGCGCTGTGTGTCAGTCAGAGAGTAGGAAAGAGAATGACAACGAGACAGGAGGAAGTGACAGAATAGTCAAACTGTGGAAGAGAGAGTGAGAAAGACCAAGGGCGTAGTCTGTTAAATACAACTGTTGAGTACCACAAACAAGGTAAGAGGAGAAAATAGTGTCAAATGAGAGGGAGAGCATTGTGTGTGTGTGTGGTGGGGGGTGGGGGGTGGGGGGGTTATATATGTGTGTTAAATATTGTCAAGTGGACTGGAAAATTTGTTAGGCCTTGACTACCTCATGGCTAAGCATGCTGTTTTAGTCTAACGCAAACATGAGGTTCAAATCAATGAAGTGAGAGAAGCAGGAGCAAAATCTGTGTAACTGATGATTTTGTGATCTTGAATTTCATCCGGTATAAATCTAATCAATAAAATTAGGTGTAGGTTCTGGAACCACTTTGCTTCTGGCCTAATAAGGCGATTAAACACTTGATCTTTAGTGTGGCAGAGGTTTAATAAAGCTGAGACTACTGGAGGGAGATTGAAAGTATTTACCTGATCAGATCTGGTGAGAAGGTGTCAATCAATTTGCTGTAATTCAAACCCCAGCTGCGTACAGTGGAGGCCAAAAGGATTGAGACGAAAGTGAAATTCATTGTATTAATGACATGCTTTTTTAAAAAATAAAATAATGACTAATAAGATTAGCACTGTTAGCACTGTTGCCTCGCACCTCCAGGGTCCGGGTTCGATTCCCGCCTCGAGTCTTTGTGCATGGAGTTTGTATGTTCTCCCCATCTTTGGTGGTTTTCCTCCCATAGTCCGAAGACATGCACATGTGTGTGTATATGTGTGTGTGTGTGCCCTGCGATGGATTGGCAACCCATCCAGGGTGTACCCCACCTCGCGTCCTGAGTATCCTCGGATAGGCTCCAGGCCCCCTGCGACCCGGTACACACCATAAATAAGTATAGATGATGAGTCAGTGAGTGTATTTAACGAGCGGGATGGTGGTGTAGTGGTTAGCACTGTTGCCTCGCACCTCCAGGGTCCAGGTTCGATTCCCGGCTTGGGTCTGTATGCAGGGAGTTTGTATGTTCTCCCCGTTGCTTGGGGGGAAAAAAAATCTTTGGAATCTTTTGGTTTCCTAGTCCAAAGTTTAGGAAAATTGGCGTTCCCAAATTGTTCGTAGTGTGCGTGTGTGTGTGTGTGAGACCAGCGATGGATTGGCACCCTGTCCAGGGCAGAACTTCAGTCTCCTGGGATAGGCCCCAGGCCCCGATGACCCTGTACACATGATAAGTCGTAAAGAAGATGAATAAATGAATGAAAATTAACGATAATCAAAAAGAAAGTGCTGTATTTTGTTTCTTTTATGAGTGGCACAGTGGTCTAGTGGTTCACACGGTGGCCTTAGATCTCCAGGGTCTAACTGGTGTTTCCATACTGCAGTCGTCGTCCTCATTTTTGCTCATCAGGGACAAGCTTATCATTTTGATTCTCATACAAACTTAAATAATCATTTTGATTGTGTAAAGCTGCTTTCGACAATGTCAACTGTTAAAAGCGCAATACAAAAAAAAGTATGCTCCAGACCTCCCATGACCCTGTACAGGATAAGCGGTAGAGAAAGTGAATAAATGAATAAATATTATTTGATGCAGTGAAATTACTCTACAATAAAAAAAAAGACGTCTACGGTACTCTGGTGTCATTCGCTCAATCCTTGCCTGCGTGATTGCTTCCTGAAGATCATGTCCAAAAAGTTGAAGTTGAAACGTTTTAGGCATTTTTGTACAGAGGGGGACACCCTGGCATTAGAAAGGAAGCCGGCCACATATTTGTTCCACCCATTAACTAACCCGACTGATTCACACCTCTTCAACCAGACAGACAGTAATACACGATCGTTCTAACACATTTATTCCTCACATGAGCCACTTTCTGCCTGCCTTACTCTGCCTTACTCTTCCTCTCAGCATGGCAGTCTGGGATCTGAGCATCACTGTAGAGGAACTGGGACCAGAAGCTCCACCTCTTAAAGTCAGCGTCACTTCGGACCTCCATATTGGAGGCGTCATCCTTAAAATCGTAGAAAAAACAGGTAAGGATTAAAAAAAAAACACACACACACACAAATATACAGCAATTTTCTGTGTCTTGGCATGTCCTGCTTTGAAAGCCTCATCGATGTTAAACTTGTCCCAAGAGACATAGGGCACGAGGCAGGGTACACCGTGGACAGTGTGCCAATCCATCGCAGGGCACAGACACATACACACACTACGGACAATTTGGGAACGCCAATTAACCTAACCTACATGTCTTTGGACTGAGGGAGGAAACCCATCAAGCACGTGCAAACTTTGTACATGCATACAAAGATGGGAATCGAACCCAGGCCCTGGAGATGCGAGGCGACAGTGCTAACCACTACATCACCATGCCGCCCACCATGATACTGTAGATCTACATTTGCGTGCAGAATTAATAGCACCCCTACACTGAGCGGTTTTGGTCTAAAACTTCGAGCAGTTTGTCAGTTAATATAAATATAGAATGAACTAACAAGTCAAAGATAGAAAGCCCATGCTGATTTTAAGCTCTGTTGGTTGTGTGTGTAGAGTTCATACTTCAATTCGTCCTACATATTTTTGCTGAAAGATCCATACAAGTCCTAACCTCCTGGCAGAGGCAACCAGGTTTTGGGCCAAAATGTGCAAAAGTCCTGAGCTACCCCTCAATTAGATTAAATGATGCAGTTTAATTAAAGAAACAGGAGCACATGTTTAACTGTCACAGACTGCAAAGTGCCTAAAGATACAAAAAAATATATTAATTTCATTTCCCCTCTCATCTGTTCCAACCACTCAGCATTCAGCATCACCAGTATATTAATCACCACCTGATCATCTGTCATCATCTGCACCTTTCTTTTTTCTCAGTGGCTATAAGTTAGATATTTTTTATTGTTAAATTATTCATAGGAGGTGGCACACTGGCTTAGTTGCTAGCACTGTTGCCTTGAACATTTCGCCCAATCTCTTAACAATTACATTTTACATTTATGGGATTTGGTAGATGAACTCCAAGTCCAGAGCGACTTACATTTTATTTCATTATACATTAGAGCAGTTGCAGGTTAAGAGCCTTGCTCAAGGGCCCAACAGTGCCAGCGTGGTGGTGTCTGTGCTGGTTTGAATCGGACATGTTCCTATCAGTAGTCTAACTTCTTACCCACTGAGATACTCCTGCTATGTAAAAGGTGCCAATAATTCTGGTGTTAACATTAACACACATTAACAAAATACAACTGCGCTGCAGAAAAAGCGCATTTACTCTGTCTGGTTCTCAGAATTAAGGATATTCACCTGCCTAAGTACCGTATACTGTAAATACTTCCTCGTATTGTTTGTTGCGAAAGGTTGTGTGTTCAAATCCAAGAAACCTTAATCCACTTCTGTACTTCTGTATATATGTATATATATATATATATATATATAAGCCTTCCTACTTACTGTATACCACAGCTTACGTACCTGGATGCTTTTAATAATACACTATGGATCATGTGGTACTCATGTGTAATGTCCCGGTGCTGCGCTGCAGAGATTAAGAAGGACTGGTCGGACCACGCGCTTTGGTGGGAGCAGAAGCAGCAGTGGTTGCTGAGACCGGCATGGACCCTGGATAAGTACGGGATACACGCCGATGCTCGGCTCTGCCTCACACCCCAGCACAAACCCCTGAAACTGGCTTTGCCCAATGGACTCACACTCAGGCTCCTCGTCTGCTTCTCCGGCCCCGCGTTCCGCAGCGTCATGGGTATCTGCAAGCTGCTCAGTAAGTGTGTGTGGCTGCGTAACAGTGAAAGTGAAAACTGCATACAGAAACCTTTTCAGTTTTCTCAGCTTCTTCTACGTCTTCCCCTTTTTTCTTTTCCTCTATTTGCTTTTCTGCAGATATTCGTCATCCAGAGGAGCTGTCACTTCTCAGGCCTGTAGAAGAAAAGAAGAAAAAGAAGCAGAAAGGTGATGAAGAGAAGGTGTACGACATCACTTCTGCACCATTGCCTACAGGTACAGTATTCATGTCTGTCTGTCTATCTAGAGTCATAAAATAATAAAATGGTTATTTCTATGTTGTTGTTCATATATTTTAATTATACATCATACACTATTTGACCACAACTTGTGGTCATCTGTCCAGGGTATACAAACGTTTGCACTCAATATGGTGTGATGGTGCATGTACGGTTGGCTCCAAAGCCATTTCCACATGTCTGGGTCATTAAAGGAGTTCCTGGGAGGCCAGCGTTTCATACGTGCAGCAGGAAGTCTTGACCATAGCTCCGGAATACTGAGAAAACATCCTACCTTGATGGTATGGTGCATCTCAGAATGCACTATACTGTATGTCAAACCTTGCGGCACATGCGTTGGAAGACCACATCAGGTTGTGGTCCTGTCAGCCAGGAACAGGGATTTCGAATAGGTTCAAAAGATAAAAGACCATGGAACATTTTTCCAGTCTTCTATTGATGCGTACGGATGTAAAGGGTGTTCGGCTCAAAACCAGCCTGGACAATCTCCTCAGAACGAGGCGTTTCTGTCCACAGACCTGCTGCATATGGGATGGTTTTGGTTATTCACACTATTCTGTACAAAATCGAGACACTGCTGTGCGTGTGAGACAAATCTGAGAAGATCAGCGGTTTCTGAAATCCTCAAACCAGCTCGGGTTGACACTAACAACCAACACCCCACGTGGTCAAAATCCGTGGCTGGCGCTTTAACATGAAAGGATTTAATGCATTTCACTGCTGTAACACTGTGCATAAATAGGATAGATGGACAGATTGAACAAAGTGGTGTGTAAGAACCGTACTGGAAATGTTTGCAGAGATTAATTAGCAATTTCATTGTGACTCTTTTGTAAATATTTGCGTTTGGGTATAAGGAAAGACATATTTAAAAATCAATATACTAGGCTAGGATGTTACTCATCGTCTGTACTGCTTAATCCTGTATAAATCCTGAATATACTGTATCGTCACTACGGGCAATTTGGGAACACCAATTAGTCTAATCTGCATGTCTTTGGACTATGGGAAGAAACCGGAGGTTCAATCATTCCCAAAAACATTTATCGAGTGGAAGTAAAAAATCTTGACAGATAACTTGTTGTAACAGTGCGTCTTGCAACAGAGAAGCATCTGTCTGGAAGTTATTACGACGTCCCCTGTACAGTCCTAACCTCACTCCAACGCCATTTCCACATATCTGGGCCGTTAAAGGAGTTCCTGGGAGGCCAGCGTTTTAGACGTGAAGCAGGAAGTCTGATCATAGCACCGGAATACCGAGAAGACTTTGATGGTACCCAAGCACTAGTGGAACACTGGGATAAGTGCATTATTGTAGCAGGGGATTATACAGAGGAATAAAGCTGGTATTTATCATCATAACTGTGTTCTTTTATTCCGTACAATCAAATGCCCTGGTATGACTTGAACACGCCTCGTATGTGTATAACAAATTCTAATATGCAAGTATGCATTTCCCCTTAATAGTGCATGGTAGCTGTTTTGAGCTGTGTAATATGTTGTTGTACTTCTGCTTGTGATTTTGCAGGTTCTATTTTAACGCTGGCCAATGGCATGCCTGCATTCTTTGCTGAATCTCCCGAGACTGAAACAGTGTATAAGATGATTTCAGTGAGTCAGCCAGCTCCAGCTCCTGAGACCATCAGCAAAATGTTCAAACCCACCAGCAAGGTGGACAAAGCGCAAGTTAACAGCAGGTAATCTAATTACAAGTGTACATTTAGAGACGAAAGGATCACAAGACATCTACTCTTTGTCCTTTGTTAATACAGAGGTCTCCAAAATGTGCAGAGATCATGTATGGTGGAAATTTCCTTCTCTTTCAAACGTCTGTAACTTTACATAGCAATCAGTTACTGGTTGCCAAACCCTTCTGCAACCAAAAAAAGAAGTCGTCTTGTTTCCTGCGTTCTGATTGGCTACAAAAAGGCACTTCCACAAAGGGTTTTGGAGATCAGTAACTGATTGCTATGTAAAGTTAGTAAAGAGACGTTTGAAAGAGAAGGAAATTTCCACCATGCATGATTTATGCAGGATTTCAAGAAGCATTATGGAGACCTCTATATTAACTTGTTAAATACTATAACATACCACCTTTAAATCTAAATGGAGTGTATGATTTGTTCATTATTATAATTCTCAGTATAAATGCTCTATTGTTTTTTTTTGTTTGTTTTTTGTCTGTTCTCAGGTGGCTCGATTCGTCTCGCTCTCTCCTCCAGCAGGGCATCAAGGAAGAGGATAAACTCTTCTTGCGCTTCAAATACTACAGCTTCCATGACCTAGCGCCACAGGTTGGCTTGAAAATGAAAACCTGTCACGTTTTAATGAAACACTGTATCACATTTGCTTTTTGCCTACTGACTGTGTGTGTGTGTGTGTGTGTGTGTGTGTGTGTGTGTGTGTGTGTGTGTGTGTGTGTGTAGCTGGATGCTGTGCGTTTGACTCAGCTGTATGAACAAGCCAAATGGGCGATTTTGCTGGAGGAGATCGACTGCACAGAGGAGGAGATGATGCTTTTTGCTGGCTTACAGGTAGGAAAAAATATAAGGGCTAAGATTCTTTACACTTCTTTTGGAAGCATAATTTTTTTTTTTAATATACTTTATATCATTTCAATTAGGAAATGCATTTTAAATAACCAATAATCAGCATATTAGCAGTGTAAACTAGGTATGGGAATCACCATGGACCATCCGATACGATATTATCACGATACTGTACCTAGGTGCCGATTCAATTTGTATTGCGGCTCTGTTAGTATCAGATTTTGTTTTGTTGCAATTCTAAACAAATTAAGCAAATTATTTGCTCTGACCACACAAGTTACTTATATAGATACTTATATTGCAGAAAATGTGTGTGCCAAAGAAGCTACTTTTGAAGGTTATGCAACATGGAAGTGACCAATCTTGCAAGATTTCAAGTTGCTAACTTTAGCTGTTTTAGAGAGACGAATATTGAAACTCATATTGGCGTAACATTCTATAAGCATATGACCTGTAAAATTGTTGCTTAAATTGGTTTTTGGTAAAAGCTTAAAAAGCAAAATATCTGTAGTGTCCGTAACCATGTCGAATTCAAGTTGGAATATCTTAACAATTCTGCATTTTAGAATAATACACTTTTTCAGGTTCATGTATTTTCATATGAAAGCTAAATTGGCCAAATTCCATCTGCATGACAATTAAGATCATTGAAAGATTTGCATTTAATAAAGTTACAGACGCTACATAAAAGGGCGAGAAATTGTATAACCAAATGTTTCTTACCAAATAACCAAATGTGTTAACAAGAGAGGTCAGAATAAAATGTGAGAGAGTGGTTTGTGATACGATATCTTAAGTAACAACACCTTGAACCTTGAGGGCGAGTAAAAAAAAACAACAAAAAAAACAGCACGCTTCACAGTTTTGGTGAGCCTGGTATAGCATGCTATAGCCTCAAATAACTTGTTTGTGTATGCATGAGTGGAACCTGATGTGGGCTGCTGCTGTTATAGTCCGTCCATCTACGAGTGTGCAGGTCTTCCTAATAAAGTGTTAATATGGGTTTTTTAATAATCTGTCATTTTTCTTAAAGAGATCCAGGTAATAACATGAAGTTGTGTGACAAGTACCCGTCTATATAAGGTCTCACAGTAGATTGTACGTGTCAGAGTGAAAACAAATCCATGAGGACGAGATAATTATCTGTAGATCTGCAGGACTGTGACAGGACTGTGTCAAGACAAAGATCTGGGGAAGGATACAAAAAACATTCTGGAGCACTGAAAGTACCCAAGAGCATGACAGCCTCCATCATTTCCAAAAGGAAGAGTTTTGGAACAACCAACAGTCTGGCCAGATCTGGGCTCCCAACAAAACATCCATCTATCTAGGAACCTCTGTAGTCCAACTAGTCCAACTAGGGCTCAATGGTGGCCATTGTAATTATACCCTTTTTTTTTTTTTTTTTTTTACAACCGTGGTAGGACCTCTGGTCAACATTCCCACAGTACAGATAATTTGGGAACACCAATTTGCCTAATCTGCATGTCTTTGAACTTTGGGAAGAAACTCACCAAGTATGGGTAGAACATGCAAACTCCATGCATACAGACCCAGGAATTGAACCCTCAACCCTAGAGATGCAAGATTACAGTGCTGAATACGAAGCCACTGTACCACTGACCCAAAGCACAGGAGTGGCTTCAGAACAACGCAGTGAAAGTCCTGGATTGGCCCAGACAGAGTCTGGACTTGAACTCAATAGAGCATTGACGGAATGACCTGAAAATGGATGTGAACAATTCTGCCAAGAAGAATGGAAGAAAGAAGAATGTGCCAAGCTTGTAGCATCTTTCACAAGCAGACTTGAGACTGTCATCGCTGCCAAATAGTGTAATCAAATATGTGTTTGTATGTGTTTCCCTCTTTAGTACCACATAGGAAAAGCTTCCCTGACCGAGCAGTTGACCGAGTCTTGTCCTGCCATGGATGACCTGGACTCAGCTCTGCAGTGCCTGGAAGTCAAGATGGAGGCAGAGAGCAGTGCGGAAGAAATGCTGGTACTGTACATATAACCGACACCACTGCTGTGGATTTGCAATTATACAACAGTTAGTAATATAATGGGACAAAAGGCAATCCATGAGTGCTGATATTGAGTATAACAGCACTACGACGGTTAATTATGTGCCTCACCCCCTGGACAAGGGTACTACTTGGTGTGTGGAACACAGGATTGTACACCCTACAAAGCCAAACTTGAAATGTAAAATTATTATATTTTTAAAATGCTGTCACTGTTAAAATAACCGTTCTGTATCATTTAAGTGTTAAATGACCTACTAAACCCAGCTTTTATGGAGCGTTATGAACACTGAGCTTCGGTAAACCATCAGCATGAATGCTGCACCAATTTCACATTCTTTAGAAAACTAATATTAACCCTTTTTGAGATGAGCATGAAGAATGTAACAGCGTGACTGTTGGGTTTTAAAGAGTGTCACCTTGCTTATCACGGCATCACATTTTTGTGTCAATGCAGGATATTATGACAGCGCCGGAACTGCATGACTACATAAAGATTTTCAGGTGAGATAAAGCCACCACAGACATTTTCTAAATGGAAGAACTTTGTAGTAGCTTAAACAAGAGTCATTCTTATAACAGCTTATTAATTATGCATGCAATGATTCATAATTGGCGGCATGGTGAGTTAGTGGTTAGCACTGTCGCCTTGCACCTCCAGGTTCTGGATTCGATTTCCGCAAGATGAGTCTCTAATTGGAGTTCGCAAATTTGCTGTAGTGTGTGAATGTGCGTGTCAGTGTTGACTGGAGGTCCTACCACGGTCATACAAATAGGAAAATAGTTGCATTACAGAGGTTCCTAGATGGATGGATGGATGGACAGATTAATGATATTATTAATAATGATGATCCACACAGTTGGAAAGTTCAAGTAAGTGACAAGTTGTTGCACAGATATTTACCCTAAAGCATATTTTCTGTTATTACTATTAATTAGTTACTCAAACAGGAAAGGTGTGTTATTTCAGATGAGACAATGTAAGTCTGGACCAAGTGGCTGAATCTTTCTTTACTCCAATAAAATCAAGCTTTGCCTACGATATCATATGTTTGTTTCTCTCTAGACCAAAGAAGCAGACGCTAAAGAAGTACAAGCAGTTCTGGTTCACCTTTAAGGACACGTCTATTTTATACTATAAGAGTAAAGAGGAGAGCTGTAAAGAGCCAATACAGCAGATGAACCTGAAAGGTAACGGTGTTTGTGACTGCAGACACACACTAACACATGATACATACTGTAGTCACACAGCAGTATACATTCATATGTCTTAAACACTTAGACAAACAGGATGTGAACACATTTAACTGCAGGAACAATGACAGGGGCTTTTGTACGACTCACACACGCATGCGCACACACACACACACACACACACACACACACACACACACACACACACACACACACACACACACACACACCGCTGTCTTGCTATAACTTGTTTCTATGAAGTCAAAACTGTAAGATATTCCTGTCCTATGTATAGGGGGTCAAGATAGTGTAAAAAAAAATACCTCCACACACTAATAAATGCTTTTCCTTAGGTTGCGAGGTTGCTCCAGATGTGAGTGTGGCTGCACAAAAGTTCTGCATTAAACTGCTGATTCCTGAACCTGATGGCATGAATGAGGTCTATCTGCGCTGTGACAATGTGAGTGTACAATCTGATTCTAGCATTTGATGCTATAGCGTTCAAGGGGTGTTCCAAAAGTCCAACAAGGACTTTTGATTAGTGTCAGGACGTTTTCTCAGGTTGGCCCCCCAGGAACTTCTTTAATGGCCCAAACATGTAGAAATGGCTTGGAGCGAGGTCAGGACTGTACGGGCGATGTGGCAATATACCTCCCAGTCGAGTTCCTGTTAAGTGCGAGTGGTGTTGGTGAATGATTGTGCGTACGGTTTCCACAGACGGGTGCGTCTCTTGTGCAAGTTATGATCACAAGAACAACTGCAGCGAGCTCAGAGCCACCTCTGCCAGGATCATCGGTCATGCACGTACAGCCGTTGCACCATTCGGAAATTTTACTGCCGGTAGTCATCACCAAGTTTGACCCCTGATTGACTGGTCAACTATGCAACTGGATCCTGGACTTTCAGTGGCCACATCTTTTCTGCACTGACTCATCAGCGTACAGAGTTGAGGTCAGAGCGTTATTTGAATGGCGCAATGACGGCAACCTTTGCCTTAACGTCGATTAAAAAACGAACTTGATTAGGACAGGAAGATGGCCAGATGACTTGGTGTACACCTCACTGATGACCTGTCCTGGTCCCTTAATACCAAGTTACTGGTGACGGCTGCTCATCTTGTGTAGTGACTCTTGTCTTACAGGGGCTACCGTTTTACTACTGAAATCAACTTGCCTGTGAGTGTCGTGAAGACAGCTAACCTTATTATTCGCCCCAAGCTCCCAGTCTTACAGGACGTTATTCATAGACAATGTCTGAGAAAGGCTCTTAAAATGACCATGGACTCCAATAACCCCCCACATGGACTGTTTAACCAGACAGGCAATAGTGCAGCATTCTAGCCAGAACCAGCAGGCTAGCAAGAACAGTTTCTACCATCAGAGTCCTGAACAAACTGTAATCAAGACACGACTCATTACTCCTTCTTGCACTCATTCACCCATTATTTCTCACATTCTGCTGTCACTTTTCCATGTGTCCCGGTACTTTCACATACTCAGTCATACAGTAGTCTACGCCGCTTTATTCTGTATACAGGATCGCAGAGGGCTTGGAGCCTATCTCAGGATACACACATACTGTACATACACACACACACACACACATGCTCATTCACACACTACGGGCAATTTGGGAACGCCAATTACTCTTAATAATCTGGATGTCCTTGGACTGTGGGAAGAAACCGGAGTATCCAAATGTGTAACTTATTTGTACCTTTAAGTTGAAATGCTCCTCTGGACTGCCTCTCATCCCTTACACTTATGTCTACGTATACAGCCGGCCGCTCGGGCACTACGTCTACACTCAGTTGCTTTTTAGTTTGCTACCTTTGCGCTCTAGTTCATGCCGTATGACTGCACACATTCCCATGTTCACAAATAGGACCTGCACTTCACTTACTTACCATTAGGCACAATTACAAGACTGTGCAAAAGTCTTGAGTCACCCCTGAGTTCTTCATATTTTATTTCCAAAGAGCTAGACGTTCCTGTATTTTTTATTTAGTCTTGAGGAATAGTCTCGAGGCTTCCTGATGGACCTTTATAGGAATCTTCTTTTTGTTTGTTAAGTCACACAGGGACCTATGAATCATAGGTTTTACATAAAAACATAAAAATGCATCTCACTTAAGGCATGAACCAGTGAGAAACAGGTGCAGATGATGACAGATGATCAGACCGGTGATTGTTATACTGGTGATGCTGAATGCTAAGACTTAGGGCATGAGGCGGGGTACATCCTGGACAGGGTACCAATCCAGCGCAGGGCACACAAGCTCACCCACTCATTCACACACTCATGCAATTTGGGAACGCCAATCAGCCTAATCTACATGTCTCTGGACTTTGGGAGGAAACCGGAGTACCCGGTGGAATCGACCCCAGACCCTAGAGGTTCGAATACACTATTTCATTAAAGTCAAAGTGAAGAAATTTGGGGTGGCTCAAGACTTTATCAAACTACTGTATTTTCACTTTTAGTTCAGTTAAATGTTGTGGAATGATTACGAGACAGTTCTTCAAATGACTTTTAGCTACAAGTAGCTATGAGCTTTCATGTTCTTTTAAAAAGACAAAAATACTTAAACATGTAACCATCCATGGTAGATTGGATTTAATCTAAACCATTTAATTTAATATGAAGAAATGAAAGGTGACTCAAGACCCTTGTACCACTCGAACTAGTACACACTAAGACACACGGCTACTAATATATTTAGCTTAGTTGGCATATTCTACTTGTAAATAATCGATTTTGCTAACTAATCCCTTCCCCTGATCCTCTCACCTCGCCTTGTCGGTTTTTTTAAGATGTATACTTTAATTCTATACAAAAAAATCATCACTGTGCTATAAGATGCTCGAACAACTCTTTGCAACTCCACTATATGCTTGTGCATGAACTGTGACATAATAAGATGAAACCAGACTAAAATATCACTTGAGGGGAAACAAACCCTGTCAGCAGAAAATGTCTATGGGGAAATGTTAACTGAATATGGAAGCAGCCAAGAGCTTACTTCCTCATGCGCATCCTGCTCATTCTAATAACACTTCTTACAAAATTACACATGGGACGACTGTGCGATTATTATTATTATTATTATTATTATTATTATTATTATTATTATTTCGGCGTATCTCTGTGCAGGAGCAGCAGTATAGCAAATGGATGGCTGCCTGCCGTCTGGCGTCTAAAGGAAAGACCCTGGCTGACAGCTCTTTCTCGAGTGAGGTCCAGAGTATTCAGTCTTTTCTGGCCATGCAGAGGACCACACCAGGAAATAAGACGGCCCAGAGCGACGAGAGCATCAACACACACAGCCTGGTCTCTCCGCGCTACCAGAAGAAGTACAAGCCCAAGCAGGTAACACTACAGACTTTTATTAGCATTCTATCGTCAAATAATAAGACTTTATTATCGATGTGCTCTTTGGTTTTTGCCCAGGCTACACCCACGCAAAAGAGTCTTCTCACATCCTTTATGCAGTAATCCTATCCTTTATTAGACAAAGCATTAGCACCACCACCAGGTGAAAAGAATAACATTGTTGATCAACCATATACCAGTAAACTGGTGACAGGACGATCGGCACACATCCTTGTTGGGACCAAAAGCCAGTCCATGTGGTCAGATCCTACAGAAAAGCCAATGTAACCAATTTAGCCAATGCTGGCTACGATAGAAAGGTATCAGGACACCCAGTGCATCACAGCCTGCTGCTTATTTGGCTGTTGACCCGGCGTCCAAATTTCCCAGATCTCATCCTGATTGCCCGGAAACCAGCCTGATCCACGTGTCCACTCACTGATTTGTGTTTCAATTTGTGGATGCTTGTCATCTGAGTAGCTTATTCTTGCTTCCTGTTCTCACATCTCAGGCCTTACTTGTTATTTACTGTAGCATTCTTGTAAGGAATCTTCAGTGTCAGCACTTTGCAAGAGAAAGAACTAAAGCCGTAACGCGACATCCTCAGGACGGAATCTTGTGTTTGCTGTGGAAAGACTGACTTTTTTTTTTTTTTTTTTGTTAAATGAACTTTACATGAAGACAGACTGGTGATGAAACAAGTATTTAGCGCAGTGATAACAGGAAGTACATGGTTTTGCAGACATTGCATAAGATCATGTCTAACTGTTAATATGAGGGGTGTAACCCAGGACTAGTGATTTGTGGTGAATGAAGGCGTAAAACCAGTATGCTGATGAGATTGTATGATGCAATCATCTTAAAGAACACTGTACGTCCGTGAATGACGATCCCGGCCGAGGTGGCTCGGAGACCACCGCAGTCGTTCCTGTGAACATTCAGCGAGTGGAACGCCTGGTCCTTGAAAATTGGCTGAATTTGTTGCCATCTTGCGGAAGAGATGCCATCTGTCTGTGGGACCTGTACGCACAATCATTCTCCAACACATTCCATGGGAGTTATTGCTACATCCCTATACAGTCCTGACCTCACTCCAAGACATTTCCACATCCGATTAAAGGAGTTCCTGGGGGGCCCAGCATTTCAGACGTGAAGCTGGCAGTCTGATCATGGCTCTGGTGCACTGGTAGAACTTTCTACCTTGGTGGCATCCTAGCACTGGGATTAGTGTAGCAGTGGATTATATAGAGAAATAAAGTGAGGTTTTACTCTCCTAACTGTGTTCTGATATCCTGAACAATGAAAAGTCCCGGTCAGCTCAGGACAACATGAAGCAAAACACTTCAACATGCGGTTGTACCCAATGAACCAACTCTGCTTCGTGTGCATCACATCACTTGATTGCTTTCCGAAATCAGCACATCCTGCTGGGTTTCATTTCTTACACAGTGAATTGGTGTAAAGACAAGCAGACTTACTTTGTCCTCTACCTTTTTCCTCTCTTGCAGTTGACCCCTCGTATTCTGGAGGCCTATCAGAACGTGGCACAGCTCTCGCTAACAGATGCTATCCAAAAGTTCCTGCAGATCTGGCAAGCGTTGCCTGATTTTGGACTTTCTTATTTTGTAGTCAGGTCAGCCGTCTTATGAAGCAATGCCTTAATTTATTCACAAACAAAAAAGTGAGAGGCAGTTTGACTTTCATGTACTTCTCGTCTCAGGTTTAAAGGGTGCCGTAAAGATGAGGTGCTGGGCGTCGCTAATAACCGTCTTATCCGCATCGACCTTAACGTAGACGAAGTGGTGAAGACCTGGAGGTACAACACGATGAGGCAGTGGAACGTCAACTGGGACATTAAGCAGGTGTGCTGCTCGGTCTCTAACATTATACATTTTTTCAAAAGTATTGACTTTCTCATTTGAAACGAACTCTTCTTGTTACTCGTCAAATCCAGGTCGCCATCGAGTTCAACGGGAACGTGAACGTGGCCTTCAGCTGCGTCACGGCAGATTGCAAGATCGTGCACGAGTACATCGGCGGCTACATCTTCATGTCCACGAGAAACCGGGAGCAAAACGACACGCTGAACGAGGAGCTCTTCCACAAACTGACAGGAGGCCATGATGCTCTGTGAAAGAACAGACACCTTAAAATATACCAGACTGCGGAGAACGTCAGGAAAGCTGTGTTCTCCCGTGTTGCGATGTCATATTGAATTGCTTTAGATTTTAAAGCGAGGAAGTGAAAACTGATCGTAAGAGAAACTATTTCTGCATCCAAAAGCTTTCTTTTTGTGTGTGGCCCACTAATCCAGCAACACTATTAATGCTTGGTCGACTAAACTAGTGACATTGATAGTGTCTGCCGGAAGAAAAGCTATTCTCTGTTATTTCAGGGTCACTTTTCTGTCCTCCAGAATAGAGCTGTTGACGTCAGTCCTGCTTTAATAAAACCATAAACCACCGAAGTGATGTTTTTATATGATACTCTTGATCTCAAAGTCTAAATAAAAGATCAGAAAGAGTAAGCGGGGTTGTTTCAGCTCGGAGCGAACGTGCGCCGAGAGACACGTTTTGTGGTGGAAATGTTGTTTGCTCAGGAAACCACAATGCTCAACAGCACAGACAGGTGCAAAAAAAAAGAAACAACACTGCGCCCCCTTGTGGATGTTCGTGTATAGACAATGTCGATGCTCACTGGGGCAGTTGATTGGAAACACATCCTGTATACGCCTGCTCAGTCAGCCAATCATGTAGCAGCAGCATGTTGAATGAAATCCTGCTCCAAACAATGTGCACATTTTAAAAAAATGTTAAAAAAAACCTAAACGTTATGTTTTAGTTATGTGACTTTTAAGAGCACCTGATAAAAATGGAGGGCTTTCACACCAATGGGAGATTAATATTTATGCAATCAGAACTTTTGTAGAATTGTAGATCAATTTCTAGATCATTAAGAATGATGAGTCACCCATGATTTCTTCATATTTTGCTTCCTAAGAGATAGACTTTCTCGTATTGTTTATATTTTTTGATTTATATTGAATATAGTATGAAGAATGTAGGGATAGCTCATGTCTTTTGTGCACTCCTATATGTGTATAATGACACATTATTCCAGTTAGATCCACTTCAGTGCCATGCTGTTGATGGAAATCAACCGAAACCAGCCAATATGATGTCTCAATACCTAGAAGCCGATATTGCTATTTTGTATCTATCACCACTCTGTAAATATCCCATTTATATATATTTGTATATATATTAGATTTTATTACAAATATGCGCTCCTACTGCACAGGATGTTTCCTGCCGATGTGTGATCAGTTCAGAGCACACCACCTGTAGGATTATAGTGGAATGGCAACATTATGCCAACCAAAAGTCAACATATATACATTTTAAATACACACAGGTGCATCTCAATAAATTAGAATATAATCGAAACGTTTATTTCAGTAATTCGATTCAAAAAGCTAAGCTCCTATATAGATCTTTCAAGTGTTTATTTCTTTTAGTTAAGGCGATTATGGCTTACAGCTTTTTACAGGAAAAATTTTAATATTGTGAAGAAGCACAAAATTAGAAACTCATGGTGTCGCACTCTAATCAGCTAATTAACTCAAAATACCTGGAAAGGTTTTCTGAGGCTTTAAATGGTCTCTCAGTCTGGTTCAGTAGACTACACAATCAGGGGGAAGTCTGCTGACTTGGAAATGTCCAGAAGACGCTCATTGACACTCTGCACATGGAGGGTAAGACACAAAAAGTCATTTCTAAAGAAGCTGGCTGTTTGCAGAGTTCTGTATCCAAGCATATTAATGGAAAGTAAAATGCAAGAAAGAAATGTGGCAGACTAAGATTCACAGGTAACAGAGGTAACCACAGCCTTAAGAGGATTGTGAAACGAAGCCCATTCTAGAATTTGTGGGCGATTCACAAGGAGTGGACCGCAGCTGGAGTCGGTGCTTCAAGAGCCACCAAGCACAGACGTATCCAGGACACGGGCTACAACTGTAGCATTCCTTGTGTCAAGCCATTCTTGAACCAGATGAGCCAAAAGGACTGGAGGGCCAAAATCCTCTCTTCAGTTTAAAGCAAATTAGTCAAATTAGTCTAGTCAGCAAGGCATTACATGAATCACTCAAAAAGAACTGCAATATGTAACAATTTTTTTTGCCCATTTCTACATTACAAAATGTGGAGAAATTAATCGTACCTAATCTGTATGAAATATAACATGGTTGTGATGCTGCCTGACACAAATCACAGCTACATAAAAGTTGAAAAATGTTCCATAACACCACGTATTCAATTTATCTCATACCACAGGAATAATGTTAATATCAACTAACCTGTACCTATGAATGTAACTAGGTCTTAAACTCAACACAGACTTTCTCCGTACTGTTAAACACACTTCTGTACATCCAGATGGATTATACGCAGAGATTCTAAAATACTTGGCATGAGTTATGTTTGTGTGAGAAATACCAACCCGCATGTCGAAAACGCCAGAGTGAGTAAACCTAAATATGTTTTGTTTAGTATTATGTCTTGAGAGACATAAATAAAGGTAACCATAAAAACTTTGTAATTAAGAAAAAACGTCAAGTGTGGATAGTACGTTTCAATGTCAGTCTGATTAAGTTAAAATAAAAAGAATTTTTTTGTCACAAATTATTTTATGCAACGCAATTACTTCACAACATTTCAGTTTAATATTTAGTATGAAGTCATAGGTCTTGGAACAATTAATACCATTCGCACTGTGACTTTGTGACATATAAAATCGTACATCAATGGCTGCACTGCAATTAACCGCATTTCTTTTTTTTAAATTGTAATTTATATTCTTTATTTATACCCTTTTTATACATCTTGTACTTTTTGTCCATCATTGCACTAGTAACTCTGATCAGTTCTCACATTCCCGTGTGTATACTGACTGTGTGTAAGATATACAGTGTGCAATCTATAAGCTGTCTCACTGTTACTGTCTCTATCGCTGCTGGATATCTGGAATTTCCTTCGACATCAATAAAGTATCTATCTATCTATTTATAGTAATCTAATCATATCTATCTGTCTTTATTCTTTGTATTGAATTGTCCCTAGCAGTTTCTTTGCCCAGTCGGAGCACAGTGTCAGACGTCTGCAGTCCTCAGGTGTCACTCACTGAACCCGGCTGCTGTTTGACTGCTTCCTAAATTTGTATCTGCTGCTGTACAGAAATTTGCCAAACTGTACATTACTGTATACAGGGGCAGGAAACCCATCGCTCTCGCGTGTAAATGAAAGAGCGCTGGCTTTGCTTTGAATATAGCGTTTACGGCAGAGGGCTAATTTTATTTTTACCGACCTGAATTTTACTACCTGAAAAATTATGAAGAATGTATTTTTAACACTTGAAATAATTTTTAACTGCCATTTAGTAACGTGAATATTTTTGCATTGAATTGTAAATGCTTGAATTACATTTTCATTTGAAATATGCAATCACAATAAATTGTAGTGGCAAAAATGTCAAACATGCTCTAAGGATTTTTTTTTTTCAATTCACATCAAATTGCAATCTAAATGGAATCGCCACTTAGGTACCATGATATCGTATTGGGTGATTCCTGTCCCTAGTGCTTATATTTTCATAACTGTTAAGAATGGAATTCTAATCATTTTAATAATCTTGTAAAACCAACGACTGGTGCAATATATATATATATAGATATCAAACCAACCCAACTGTCAGTCTTGAATAAAAGGTTTGTTATTACCTAATGCAACGTTAACTGTGGGCCTGTTCGGGAAAAGAAAAGAAAAAAACTCAAAATCAATAGGGCAAAAAAAAAAGAAATTTTTTTTATGTTTGTTTTTGCAGACATCAAGGACGACTCAGAACTCATATGACCGGCAGAACTCATATGACCGGCTAAAGATGAAAATATTTATAATGAATTAATGAGTCAGAGGTATTTCACATGTGATAAAATGACAGATATATTCCGTCAATGAAAAGTGGTTCCACCTTGTGGCGTTTAATGATGACTGTAAAGGGAAAATTACATGACACTTAGTTAAGTGAACGTGTGAATAGGTGAGAACAGAATATTTCACTGATGCCACTACATTAAAAAAAACTAACTCCTTGTTATCAATATAGTTCATATTACTGGGGAAGAAACACTAATAGAAATCTTTCATGTTACAGATCTCTAATCATGGATGAGATTTTACAGAAAATAGCCTTTACGTTAAATTAAAATACTATGCCACGAGTGTTTCACGGTTTACATTCAGTTCTTTTTACCATTAAAAAAAGAAAAGAAAGAAAGATCGACAGCTGTACATGGATCCAAATTTACATTCTTGTAACAGTTCGACATGGCTTATTGTTACGGACATCCCCATGCAGATTTGTAATTCCCCCACACAGAGATGCAATACCAAGTTTAATAACATCCTTTACAAAAGAAAAGAATGGTGTATATTATGTACAATTCTTAAAGAGGACAACAGATTAGCTTTTCCTTGAAGTTGCTTGTGCGTAAAATCCACAGGTGGCTGTGCTGGTAGAAAAACAAAAAGTCTGTGATTGAGTCACTTGATTATTTGACACTCTGTTCGAAGGGCGTTGGAGGAAAAAAGAAAAAAAAAAGTGCATCTAAAGAGAAGGTGGATGAATCTGAAGTACTTCAGAAAAGCAAATCCACTTGCTCTGCTCAAACACCAATTTGAGGAAGGAAAAAAAAAAAAAGGGCACAAGGACAAATCTGAAGACTGATGGTCACAAAAGCATGATCGCTAGAATAACGGGCAGGAACTTTTTTTTAATATATATATTTCTTTTGTCTCTTAAGTCATCTCCGAATAGAACAAAAAAAAGTGACCGAGGAAAATTGAAAAATTGACTCCTGCAAATGTAGTCTATTAAACTTTGCAGTTCTCCAAGCTTCAGTGCCAGAGGTTGCAGTGGAGTGCATCTTTACCACTTGCCCCTTTTGCTCCAGTCTTTCGGGGTAAAATGGAGGCATTTAGGGTCGATACGAAGGTGTCGCTTTTGCATGGCACGTTCGTGACCGTCTACGATGTCCTCCGAGAGTGTGAGAATGTATTGCCCCTGAAGAACAGTTAAGAGAGTGTATTAATTTGAATTCACTTTCATTTGCATTTCATTAAATTCCATTTTAACGAGATACAGATTCAGATCACTAATGAACGAGCCAGAGGTGCAAGTGGCGAAAAAGAATAAAGACCAGGAAACAACTAAGTGCACTACCAGGCAAAAGTTTGGACAAACCTTTTCTGATTATTATTTATTCCTACATTGTAAAGCAATGCTGAAGGCATCCACAATAGGCAATAAACTTCTTTGAACAGTTTATATATTAAGAGGTGTCTGCTGCTTATGCTGTGTAAAGTCTTCATACCAGCTCTAATCTGAGGTGCTCTTTATTAATTGGTGATTTTTGGGGCTGGTTAGTCTGGGAACTTCTCCTCTGCAGCTGAGGTAAGTTTTGGTGTTGTTTTCCTGGGATGGTCTTCATGAGAGACAGTTTCCTGATAGGTTCTTCGTGTCTTACAATGTTGTACATGTCTTACAATGTTGCTACTTAATTACCGAATGCCATACATTTTAAACATTTCATAGTTTTGAAAATGTCCAGTATTGTTCTAGAAAATGTAGATCACAAATGTAAATCACAAAAAATATGTATATATTGAAGTAAAAGGAGTGTCCGAAATTTTGACTGGTACTGTAAGCGTTTACTGTAGGTTATATCTACAGGTATTGTTGCTTAATTCCTGCATGGTCTCACTCTCATTGATTTCCGGAGCTGGTTTTCTACTTAAACATCAGGCAATTAATATGTTAGCAAATAATTCAAATGTAATTGAAACAACATTTAACGACAATAATCCAATGTTTATGGCTATAACAACCAGAAAACGAACAAGCAGATTTTTACACCTAGGAATAAAAGTTCTATGATATTGTACATTTATAAATAAGCATTAATGGGTACCTTGTAGTAATTGATGAGATTGAGGTACTGTAGGGTTGAGATTACATCCTCTTTCTTTACACTGGTAATCTCGCTAATTTCGCTATAAAAAAAAAAAAGTAATTGCAGCAATCAACACATAATCCGATCAACACTTCTGGAATGAGAACAGGATGTATTCAGTATAATCTGGTTGTCAAGGGCTTACTTGATGGTGATTTGCGGTCGTTCTCCGTTGTCTGATTTAAGCTCCATTAAGATCTCGAGAATAGTCTGAGACCAATAGGAACGGTAAGAGAGCAGGCCCAGATCAGACAGGGGCTTCTCTGGGGTTCCTGTCTTACCTTCAACCTTAGAAAGTTCATAGCCTAAGAGAGAGACAAAGACGATATGTGAGCGATTTCATTTTGGCCCTTAACAACTAAATTCTATAGAAGAGGGAACTAAAAGCAATGACCATGAATTAGCCTTCAAGCTGCAAAGAAATTCTTCTGAAACACTCTGGTGTGAATCTGTAATTTTAGGCACTTGGCTAGGCACTAGGATAATTTAATCGCAATGAATAATTTTATAAACAAATTTTCACTGTTCACTAAAAGGTCTTTTATTTCTGAGAAAACAGATTGTGTCGTGGCACTTACTGAACTCAATCAGCAGTTTGCCGTAGCCTCTCCTCTGATATGGGGGTAAAGTCAGAATACAGGCCACGTTATAATCCTCAGTCGACTCTTTTTCCTTTGACCATTAGAAAGGGACAACAACATGATTAAGACTTCACCCTGGCACTGTCAGAACTGTGCAGTATTTATGATCAGCTTTGTTTAACATACCTTAGAAAAGTAGCCAACTATATGGAAGCCCTTGGAGTCATACTCAGTCATTACATAGAAGAGGAAGGGGTCTGTGTCGTAGTACAGGGTCTTGTGGTCCAGAAAGCATTTTGCCAATAAACACAGGTTCTGTGAATATGTCTGTAAAGCAAGACAAAATGAAACACAAAAAAAAAAGTACATAGCAATGAGTTACATTTGTTGGTTAAGTTGACTGGTGACCTGCGTTGCCTGATGTAGGACAATTATCAAATCAAATTCGCACTATAATATGGGTCTCTATATGGCGTTCAAACATTAATTGTAAAAATCCTAATTACTCCCATAGAAATTTCATTTCAATTCAGTTTTTTGACGTCATGTAATTTGAAACCAGCTTGGTTATTCAATATATTGTACATGATCTCATTACAGAAAACAGACCGTAAATCAATCCACATCTCCACCGAGATCTCATGAGACAGCCACTGTCGCCTCCTAGCTAGAATTGTACAGTGTAGCATATGTAGGCAATCAATACTCAAAAACATCGAACAGTTAAAATCCACTGCAGTTTATTTGGTAGATATTGTTATTTATTTGGTGGATGTAGACGTTACAAAGCTCAGTTCTGAGATCCTGCAATCAAATCTTTGGTGTACAATAAGTCCCCCCGAAACATGATTATTCTGGCGTCCCTGTATGGTTATTTGGTTTCGACTTTCTGTCAACACTGCTGTTGACTAAGGTCTGTATGATGAGAATAGGGTCATCATTATACAGTATATCGCTGATATATTTATATTCACAGATGGCGAGTTTATGATAATGTTGGTCTGTATTTAGTTTGGATGTCAAAATGCATCTAGTAGTCCATCAGTTAGTCATACGTTACAAAACACTGAAGAAATATAATCACTGTACCTTGTTTTTCCTGCCGTCAATTTCAAAGAAGGATATAGTCCCCTTGCGGTAGATTTCATTTCCTGGAGGATGTCGGAGATTGCATTTTGTCTGCTCACAACATAAAGATGCAAATGACCAATTAACCATGTACTGAAAGTTAGTAGATAAAACATTCTAACAAACTCCACAGATTACAAATGTTTAAACATAATATACACCATTAGATGTGTTTAAACAGAACACAATATACACCATTAGATATTGTTACAGACTATGGTACAAGCCTGACTGGTGGTGCAGTTTATGGCGTGATGCATGAAATGCCACACAAAAGAACCCCCCCCCACAATCTCTATTGTTTAACATGTGTAAAAACATACCAAATGCCTCTGTAGACACTTTAGGCTTTTGAGGTACTTGAGGCAGAACTCGCAGAGGTAGAGGATGGGCAGCGTGGTCAGCTCCTGCGGGTACGGAGAGAAGTACCAGGGCTTGAGCCGATGACGTCCTAGCTCAATGCAGTCGATGTTCTTCATGCGCGTGATGATGTCATCGTGGCTGCGGTCGGACACCAGACTCCCAGTCATGCGTGGGGCGGAGGGGATACCGTCCGAGCTGTCCTGTGAGTCCTGACATTGTACAGAGAGAGGACAGAACACATGACAAAATAGCCACACCTTAAAAAATGGCTGAGTTAAATCAAACACCTCTGAACTGTAGTCCTAATTCTTTTCTACCTCCTAAACTCATTATACAATTTGAGCTGAATAACTTATCATTCTCTGAAATAAAAACTTGTCATGTTAATTGCTTAAATTAATAAACTGTTTATTTACTGCTAATGCCCGATCCCTGTACACTACCTCTAAGGTACAACTCTACACGTCATTATGAAAATCACTAGTTTAAGGCTGATCCCACTCAAACGAAACCAGCAACTGTTTTCTGATGTTAGTGGATCCATCATCTTAATACAGAGCCCTGTTCACTACCCTGTGACTGTCACACAGCAAAACAGACAATGATAAATAAATGAGACGGACCTCTCCCGGCGGCAGAAAGCCACTGGCGCTGCGAGGGCTGTTATACTGGAATACCTTTATCATCTATCAGAAAAACACAAGGGGTTGCAAAAGGCTTTGGGGCACTTGCATTTGACACGAGAGGGGGAAAAAATGTTACAGCATAACAGATTGGAATCTTAAAAGAAATCTGCGGCATTTTTTGTGTGCTTGTTAGTAATCTCAATCATGTGTGTAGTGTATGCAATATTTTTACACATTCCCCATACTGGGAAGAGTACTGCTGCCTTACATCCAAATTATAGCTTAGGAATCGTTGAGGACAAAATTGGACATTAATCTCAAACCAGAATATTACTCCTTTTAGATGGGACTTTAGATGGGAAAAAGAAAAAAGAAAAAAAAAAAAAACATAAATCCATGCATGTAAACAAAACTACAGGATTGATGCTGTCCTGTAGTGCTTCAGTGTTTAAAAAAATGGAATGGAATGAAATGCCACAGGCAGATTTTACTCTTATCCTACCCTCTAGGTAAATTTAAGACATTACTTATTTAATCCTGCAATAATAATCCTATGGTAGCTACTGCAATTACTTATAAAAGCAAACATGTGAGTTTAGATTCAAACTTTTTTCTCATTTGTGCAAAATGCATTAAAATAAATTTAGTAATCAGATGCTTAATTGGCAGATTAAAATTTGTTTTCGAAAAACATATTCATATGTATATTGTACTATCTCCATAAAGTGACCATATAGCAATCTGCTATGGTCAGAATGGAATTTGATTTAGTAGATTTATTCTGAATTGTTTCCTTAATGTGTTTACAAAACAGGTTTTATAAACCATGATTATGATTAGCTTCTCTTAGAAGTCTCTTCTGGTGCTCAAGTAACTGCTAAATGCCTAAATAGAAACTGTACTTGTCCATAACAAATTTAAAACCATTACATGTCATCTGGAATTTAAACTTGATGTCGCCAGATGGGTAAAAGTTTCTTATTATATAGCAATAAAATGAAATAAAAAAAAAAGTCAAATAAAACATGAAATATGTTTATGACAAAATAAGTATGACTTGCAGACATATGGTCTTAAACGGAAAGTGAGTTATATATTTAACAATGATCTTTGATGAAGAAATAAAAGGGAAAGTATGCTGAGGTTTGGGGCTCTGGACTGCCGTGTTTACCTCATCAGTGCCACAGTTTTTCCTTTTCCGGCCAGGCTGAGACGGAATGAGACGGCGAGCTGTGCCATTCTAATACAAAAGAGAAAGCAAACACAACAAAGGCACATTTTCTTCTTTTTCTGATAAAGTGCACTTCTGTTCATTTGAATTAAGCAAAATGTTAAAAAATATCACATTAAACAGTTCTAGGTAAAGATACTGAACTAAAGATATTGTACAAATTTCAACTCAACACAAAAGAAATAGAGCAATTCCAGCAGTCTCAGAGAATGTCTGTTTTTTATGTCTACATCTAAAAATAAACAAATTCTCAAAGTTCATTTACATCCTGAAAATATCTAGTATTTTATAACTGTTATGGATGTCACATTAAACTGACTGAGAGTGAGTACAGGTTTTCTACAAACGTCACACCTGTACATTGAAAAAGACATGAAAATGTTTGTCATTTTAAAAATAAATTATTTTGTATAAACTCATGTGATGTCTGATTCAGTCCTCTACAAACTATATTAAGAACATGCTGGAATTGTAAGTTGCAATATAAAACAATCAAATTACAACATAATAATAATATAATTATAATATATTATAAATACAGTTCTATAATTATAATACTGATAAATATACATTATATAATTATTAAATCACCAACAATTTTTCTAGCCTTTCTCTTTTTCTTTGTGTTTCTGACACTCAATTCAATTCAATTCAAAACAGTGTTTTAGTCTTCACCATTTCATTTGCAAATAAAAGTTTAGCCAATATAATCAGTGTATAAGTATGGTTTGGTAGGAACCCTATGAATTATGCCTACTTTTGTTTCCCAGGGCATGGCTGATCTTTGCATGGAATTGTCCAATAGGATGTGAGGGGATGCCAGAGTAGAGAGAGACAGAGCACTTGGGCAAGGTGTTACCGTGGTGAGGGAGGTAAGCGGCTCGTGCTCTTCTCTGGTTTTGGTACTGAAAGTTTCCCGGACTGTGGGATACACAGACGCCTGCGACACCTCTGCTGAACTTGGGAGTGAAGGCACTGATGTCGCAGCAGAAACTTGCGATGCTAAGGAGACTGATTCTGCTTTCCTCTTCTGTAAGCCAAGCAGAAAATATCAAAACTACTTTTCTTTCTGACAGAAGAATAACATTTTTCACACATTGAATTATTCTAATGATATCTCCTTTTTAATATACATATAATTGGCCAAGACAAATGAAAATGACTTAGTTATTTACATTTACGGTTAATAAATACTGCTAACCTTAAAAAAAATTTTTTTTTAATTACACTGGTGTTTTATTACCCTTCTTCCATTGCACTGCTTACACCATTGTCAGCATAACGAGCAAAAAGGTGCTTCCTCCATTTTCTGCTAACAATGATTAACTATTATGTCCAATACAAGTCTCCGCACAGAAATAAATAGTATGGATGTAAATCTTTGGCTTGATGGTGATACTAGCCTCTTGAATGACCCTGAACATTTCCACATTTTACAAAGCATCTGACTGATATGTCAGGAATCTGCACAAAATATCCCATAAAATTGATTTGAGATTTAAAAAACAATAATATAGCTATTTACCAAAATTATTTACAAAAATTTATAAAACATGCTCATAGAATAAAATGCTGCAATTGCAAGCACAGGTAGTTCTCTACTGGGTATTAACCCAGATGTGAATACTAATACATGTAATAAATATCTCCTCTTTCAGCTTAATTATCCTTTGTTGTGGCATGCTGTGTTAATCCCAATTAACTATTAAATTTCAGGTATAATGCTACAAAAGTTCAAGGGGAGAAGACTTGCGCATTATATATAATATTGGTATGTTCACAATTACTCAACACGAAAAGGAAAATTAATCTTTCCACAATACAAAAGATACATTTTTCCCAAACTTTTTCCACAATTTAATAATGAACCCGACCAGGATTTACCATGTCACTTTAATCACTTCCCACCCACATCACATGTTCCATTAGGACTTTTTAGGCTAAATCAAGCCCATTCCTACTTTTGGCATTAACTGAATGGCTGTTTTAGAGTAGAATGGGCAAGGTTTGGCTGTACCGGTGTGGGAAGGGTTTTGCCTCTGGAAGGTGCTGAAGCAGATTGAACGTTGAGATCTAGACTCTTCCTCTGAATTTGAAGAAAAAGGAAGAGAGCACAGTTAAACGGAACAAATCATGTTTAGTTTACTTCACATTGTTTTTGGGAATACAATTTGACCACTTCTTTTAAAGGACAGAATTTGAAATTCAGTCCCAAAGCTGGCCCCAGGTTAGTGGTGCTCAAAAAGTGGGGGGAAAAAAAAAAGGGGGGGGGGGGTTTAAAAAAAATAAAATAAAATAAGGATTTTTTTATATTTTTATGTAGGCAGTAGGGTAGCAGTGGATCTAATACCTCCTCTCTTACCACATCTCGTTCTGGTGAGCTGGGCCGAGAGCCAGGCAGGCCGTTCTTTGTGGGTGTTTTTGCCTCCTTTTTAGGGAACTGGAGCTTTTTCATGTCCAGCCGATCCGGAGTGACCCACTCATCCAACCTCTTGTTAACTTAAAACAAATTAAGTGCATCAACTAAGATGTCACTGACAGGGAACACAGCTCCATAAATTAGATCAGCTCTGTGATATGATTGTACCTTTTCTAATAATTCAGTTGTTTATAAAAGACTATGCAAGAACGAGATCTCAGATTCTATAACAAACAACCTATAATGATGGACCTGCAATTTAAGTGAATCCCTACATTTCACATCATTGCACATTCAAAGCCTACCGATCTCAACTCATGAACCAAGATTTTTACTACAGCGTGTGATTGTCTCTAACAGCAAAACTGGGCTAAATACCATACAGTGCAAGTACTTACAGTCGATGTAGTGAACATAGTAGAGCTTTTTCCCAGGGACCTCTTTGACACTGAGAATTTCAGCCAATGCTAGAAATAAATAACATGAAACAAAACATACCAAAAAGATTAACAAAAGTGTATTAAAAAGTACAAATAATAATAATAACTAATATGGATCAATACAGATTGAGCGAGGCCGATTCTTTTTGTGATCGCTGAAAGAAAATCTAAGGATTTCCACAATGTTGCAATTAAATAATATTTGAATCACCTTAGTTAATTAATGCATAGGTTGGTACCATTTATCTTAAATCAAATTAAAATTAGAAACCAGCATGGAGGCTTGGCACTGGACTGTCGCCTTACACATTCAGGGTCTGGGTTTGATTCCCACCTTTGGGACTGTGTACAAGGAGTTTGCTTGTTTTACCCATGCTTGGTAGGTTTCCTCCCACAGTTCAGAGACATGCAGATTAGACTAATTGGTGTTCCCAAACTTGCCCGTAGTCATACCGAACTACCACAGTCATAAAACGGGAAAAAATGCAATGGACACCATTGGCCTCCACAGTCTATAGTTGGACTACAGAGGTTACCAAACAGATTGATGGACACAGGACTACAGTGGAACCTTGAATTACGAGCATAATTAGTTCCGCAAGTGAGCTCGTGTTCCAAAACACTTGTAAACCAAATCATAAGAAATAATGAAAACTCAAATTATTCGTTCCACAGCCCAAAAAAATAAATATATAAAAATAATTAATACAATCTATAAAGTGAAAATAAAACAAATTAACCTGCACTTTACCTTTAAAAAAAGTACACTCCTCCTCTCTCTCCCCACCTCGCATTTTAAGTGTCACAACAAACACACACAAACACAGCAGAAACACCGTTTTAACGGAGAAAAAAAAGAAATCTCTCTGTGACTGGCGTGAGCGCATACTAACGGAATCACTGCGGTAAAGTAAAAAAAAAAAAAGAACCAGTACCTAACCTTTGAAAAGAATCACGACAGAGCAGTTTCTGTGTGTTTGTGAAGCCGGGGAGGGGGTGAAAAGGCAAGAGAGCGTCTATGCCTGTGTCGGGGTGTGTGTGTGTGTCTGTGTCAAATTACGCGCGCATGCACGCGCACACACACATAAGAGACGCTGAAAGAGAGAGGGAGATGATTATACAAATAAGAGACGAGCAGAGTTTCTGTGTGTTTGCAAAGCTGTGGTGAAAAGGTGATAGTGTACGCGTGTGTCGAATTACGCGCGCACACACACAGGAGACGCTGAAACAGAGAGGGAGATGTTGATTATACAAGCACCCAAGAGGGGATATGATTACACATAATTCCACAGCGCAAGAGTGACGCTCGGTGTCAAAATAAGAGGCGCATGCGTGATACATGATACTCAGCATTCGTAAACCAAGACTTGCTCGTTTTTCAAATCAAAATTAATTAAAAATCTTTGCTCGTCTTGCCGAACACTCGTAAACCGCGTTACTCGTAAACCGAGGTTCCACTGTATATGTATTGTTTAGATTAATTCTGGCTAAGCTCAAATGCGCTGCTCATCTTTTGGCCACTCCCACTGATTTTACGTCAGAACCCTTGCATCTTATCCGGGCTTGGGACCGGCACTGTGTCCAGTGTCTGGGGCATTGAGTGGGAATCAAACCTGTGCCTTCCGCATGGTGGGCAAGAAACCTACGACTAAGCCTGAACAGGCTCTAATATACTGTTATATCTTCAGACTTTGATTTATAATTTCTTTATTTCTAGATGTGATGAAAACTAAAAAAAAAAAAAGGGATCAACATTTGTTTAAAATTATATTAAAAATACTGCTTCCTGTTCAACATTTCTAAATTCTAAAATCTAAATTAAAGAGCTATTCATTTGTTTTCTAAGACTTTAAAATAAAATAAAAAATTATAGTAATTAACTGCAACTTGAACATGAACTACCTTATATTTCTAAAAGAAAACTTCGCAGCTTGTTCTTGTTCATGACAGCAGATCTAAAAGTACACTGACACTAGACCCAGGTTGTATTTTGAGTTCAAATCTACCTCCCGACTGTAATACCGGGCTTTTGTTTACATTCCCAGGCGCCCGTGTCCGCTTCACTGTGCGCCGCCATGACAGCTGCTTTATTATGCAGCTAGCGTATTAGCATGCAGGCTAACAGCAAGTACTTACGCCATTCGTCTTCGTTTTCTTGATTTTTTCTCAGCACGGGAAGACGACAGCCCTCGACAAGTTCCGGCTATCGAAAAACAACACGTTAAAATGTGAACCAGCCGTACCACAATTAGGTATTTATCTACTTAAAAGCATTAATTCGGCTAAACAAAAACAGGGATTCGTCGAGCACTCACCGTTGAGTCCGCCATTTTGGTCATCAGTGTGAACCTAGGCGCGCAAAGAATTGTGGGATGTCAGACTGAGCGCCAAGAAATGGCTAAAGCTGGAGTTCATTTCTGAAGCAGCAGGAAAGCAGTACACCATTTATAAAATATAAAATGCCATAAATAAGCCAAATCATCGTTTAAACTTGAATGTTATTTTTTATGAGAATACAGGAAAAATGTCACACACTTACTGTAGATCTTAGAGCTTATAGATTTGTAGGGTACTTATATTTTATTCTCATGAAAAAAAGTATGCCTTTAATTGCAGGACAGATTCTCATTGTGTTTATACAATATAATAATTCCATTTTAAAAAAATTAAGAATTTATCTATAGACACACACCGATCAGCCATAATGTTATGACCACCTTCGTAATATTGAGTTGGTCCCCCCTTTTACCACCAAAACAATGTGCACTGTGTGATCTGACACCTTTCTATCACAACCAGCATTAATATTTTCATCAATTTGACCTACCCTAGCACTTCTATTGGATTGAATACACAAGCCAGCATTCACTCCCCATGTGCATCAGTAAGCCTTGTCACTCAAATCTTTATGCTTGCTCATTTTTTCTGCTTCTAACACATCGACTTCAGGAGAAAAAAAAAGGTTCACTTGCTGCCTAATATATCCCACCCACTTCCAGCCACCATTGTAATGAGATATTAAAAATGTAGCTACTGTAAGACAGGCTGAATTGTGATGGTTAGAGGAGCAACTCCAAAACTGCAGCAATTGTGTGATGTTCTCAGGCTGCAAATGCTCCCAAAGGTTGTCCGATCCAATAGAAGAGCTAGTGTAGCTCCAACTGATGAGAAAGTTCATGCTGGTTGTGATAGAACAATGTCAGAACACATAAGTCATTACTATTTTGGATATCTACTCAATATTAGGCAGGTGGTCATAATGTTATGGTATACATCGATATACCCATATATATGTATCTGGCACCAAGACTTCTTCCAGCACATCTTACTTATGCTTTATAACATGTAATAGTTGTATTTGTTGCATTATATCATGTAAATTTTACAACTACCAGGATATGGGAATGACGTTGTGAAAATGTAGAACACTCAGAATTAGCGAAAACAATCTGATAAACATGCAATCATGTGTATATGTGCTATTTCTTATTGAATTGCTAATTGTTTTTGTTTTTGTTTTATTTGTTTTTTTGGTCTGTCATGTTTGAAAGGTTGGTTAAAATGAAATAAAATTCAGTTTATCATATTGCCTAGATTGTGCTGAAAGAACAGCAAAACCAAAAATAAATGACTACGATGCTATGGGTTTTAAGAGATTAAAAAAAGAAAAAATTATTGCTTGATGTGTTCACCGCACCAAATCAGGGGAAACGATGATGATGTGTCCGCCGCAGCAAATCTGGGACAAACATGCCACATATGATGTGCCTGAAATTCTATGTTTATTATCAGCAAAGAGAGTGTGCCCTGTGCCATCAACATCCTGTACATCAAAAGAACCTCATAGAGAGACCTGGAGGCAGACAGATGATAGGAATCACATTAGTATTTTCTGGTTCCAACAGACACCAGCTATTTGGATGTACTGCATATTCGTCTGGCCATGGGCTATAGGAAGCGTTACCATGTAAGGAATCAGGAAGCACAATGAGTGGGTTGTTCTAAGGATGTTGTTGTTGTTATTGTTGTTGTTGTTGTTAGTCTTTCGGCTGCTCCCGTCAAAGGGTCGCCACAGAGGACCGTCCGATCCAACACACAGCTTAGTACAGGTTTAACGATGGATGTGACAGAATAGGAACAGAAAACCTTACTATGCACCTCAAATTCTAACTGTATTTACTATGATTATCACTGACATTGACAATAAATTAACAGTCAGGCACTGGCATTAAATAAATATACAAAAATCTAATGTGTGAATATGAAAAAAAAGATGCCATTTTTGCAGTGTCTTCATGACATGTTCTAGTAAGCTATAAACTGATAATGAACTTATACACCATTTAACCCTGGAGACTGAGCCCCGAAATCCAACCATTTGCTTTCAGCAGGCCATCTTCAGTCCTCCTGATCGCTTATCAATAGATTCCATTCAGACCTTGAAGCCAAACATCTCTCGCCACACTTGACTACGAGAGAGGAAAAGACTTAAAGACTGATCAGTCTGTGTTTGTGTTACAGGTATAGATACTCAAGGTGCCAAGCTTAATTTAATATCACAAATCACGGCAGAGGTTACGTGTCTGCATCCGAATCATTGTGGTCTCAGTTTGATGGTACTTATTCTGAGATATCTCTGAGAATATAGTCAAAGAGGTCCTTCTTGGCTGCTGACACTTAACAATGCTGTCAATTTTAGAAAGTTGTTTGGTTGGCAAAACTGTACATGCATGATGGTAAAAACAATCATCAACTGCCCCAGTGGAATGTGTATCTGAAATAAAAGAGAAGGTTGTTTAATGGGACCACAGATTTGACAATTTGCCATGTAGCATGCTTCCATTCTGTGAACTTTTTTCTGTTGAGCAACATTTTGTCAAGCCTGTCATTAAAATTAACGGTTACTGTTGTCTTGAGCAAGGCCCTTAACCCACAACTGCTCAGATAATAAGGGGTATTATCTTATTCCTGAGAAACTCTCAGTATATGGATCATAGGCTCATACTCTATGGGAATTCACACATTTATCAAAAACAAATATTACACAGGGCAATACAATTTAACACATTTGGAAAACCAAAATGTGTAACTGCAAGTCCGCACTGTTCATTGTTCCCAAGAGCACACTTGGATCCTATACCAATATCCTATCCTTTACCCTTCTATACCAAGGTCATGAATATACAAGCCACTCCTGGTTCCCGAGAACACTCTTGGGTAAATGGATCCTTAAATCCATGTTTAGCTGTACCAAGGATGTGTGTTTTACACATGTATCGAATGCAAATACTGTAATTTCAATATGGCATTTGGACCACAAGCCAAGCACGTTCTTGTTCCTGTGACTTCAGGAAAATTAATCTTCTGCATGTCTTTGGACTGTGAGATCAAACCCACCAAGCACAGGGGGAACATGCAAACTCCACACACACAGACTTGGAGGTGCCAGGGGACAGCACTAACCACAGCGCCACCGTACGACTGGTACCTAATAAATGGAACTTATTTAATTTAAGACAGAGCAGGAAAGCAGAATTTATTACATTTTAAATGACACATGGTGAAGTTATTACAAACTTACAAATGGACAGAATATTTCTATGCTCCTCTTTGCACGAGAACAAACACAATCACAGTGCGTTTTAAGTACACATACAAAGATAATACTGTCTCATAATATTTTCACTTTACTTTAGACATACAAGTGGGATTTTACCTTTAATTGCATCTATACCTTTAGCTATCTTTAGTTGATGATGGCTGATCAGGTTAATGTATAATGTAATAACTTTAATTGGGAGAAGTTAACAATTTGTTCTCCCTGTAGGTTTTTCTCTATCTCCCAACAGCATGACAGGTAAGGTAATGAATGCTAGCACAAAAATACAAATGTAAACATTTATCTTAACATTACCTACAGTAGTGGTGTAACAGTACCCAGTTAATTTTTTATCTGCGCTATGAGATTGTATTTTTAACATTTTCTTGTGGCTGGTTTATACTCTTATGCACTATATGTGCATATTCTTTGTTTTGCTGAAATTAGCAAAATTAGAATTTTTTTCATTATACCAAGATAAAAAAGTATCCAAATTATTATCAATATATTCCCTAAAAAATGGCCATTGTCCACATTATCAAAAAATGACAGGCATCATGCTTCATATATGTGCTATCAAAAAGTTTGTAACATGCCAGCAGATGGCAGCACAAGGCTGCAAGCACAGTCACAGGGAGCGCCAGCCTTCATAAGTCAGTGTGCCAAAAGACATCGTCCTGTGGGAGCTGTGCAACTGGTTCTATTCTGACCATGTGCATTTCCACATCATGGACAGCAAGTTAGACCAAAGAGCAAATGTGAAATTTTGCGTGAAACTGGGCAAATCTGCAAAAGAGATGTTGGATATGATTCGGCAAGTTTACAGTGATGCTGCAGTGAGTCTTTGTGCTATTTTGAATGGCGTGCACGTTTCAAGACCGGAAGAACGTCACTGGAAGATGACGAAACAAAAGGAAGACTTTCAACAACATCAACCTCTAAAAATGTCAAAACCATTTAGCAACTTGTGCAAGTTGATTGTCGGAGAACAAGCCTCAACATTGTGGCCATTGTCAGTTTGTCATACAGAAGAGTTCAGGCAATACTCACGTGTGATTTGTACATGCACATTGTTGCTTTCAAGTTCGTCCCCCGGCTGCTAACCATGGAGCAGAGGGAACAGCATGTTGAAATCTGCCAAGAACTCCGTCAGCGGGTCTGGGATGACCCATCCTTTATGTCGAGGATTATTACTGGTGACAAAACTTGGGTGTATGACTCTGAGACGCAACAGTGGAAGAGCCCATCATCTCCACGACTAAAAAAGCTGAGGCATGTCCCCAGCTCAACCAAATGCATGCTCATCGTCCTTTTCAACATTTGCATCTGAAAGGATATGTGGCGCACGAATCTCAAAACTCATATCACTCTTTAACCGTTAAGAATTGTGTTAACAAGTTTTATATAAATGGAAAGCAAAATTATATTGTTCTTCCTTTTTCTGCTGATCCAAAAAAAAAAATATCGGATCAGAAACCAAAAACTGTGATATGATCCAATCGTTTGCATGTCTAACCTACAATATTTTTTACAGTTAAAGGACCCTGTAGACTATCAAAAGAAACACGCATACATATAGCCTATTTCAGCCTGTCAAAATATTTCTCTACATGAAAGAATTGCACATGGCTAGAATTTTATGAGACACACATAGTGATCCAATTGGTAGTAAGTGGAAGATTGGTATTAATTGACTACTTTAAGTGTGAATGAGTGTGTGAATGTGTGTGCATGGTGCATGTGATTCAGGATACATTCCAGTCTACTTTTTTGCTATAATAACATCCATCTTTCTGTCTTTCTGTCACATTTCACAGCATGGCCGTATGAATTTGCCCATTTAGCCACGTGAACATTAATGTGGCTGGGAACTGAGTTTGGTCAAAGTAGCCTCAAAAAACACTTTGATGCCAGTTGATCCTCCATGCTAGTGGTCATTGTACTGCCCCTGCTCAAGCTTCTGCTCATCCATGGGTGAAAGAATGACTGGTACATGATTTGTACATATAGATGCACATATTGTAGGGATATGCTCTCAGGTAATTTAAAAAAAGGGGTAAGGTGCTCTCATGCTATTATTGTTGCAGCGTTTAATATATATGTATGTTTGCATGTACTGTATGTAAACCATATAATAGTGAGTAAGTTAGTAGGCAACCTTTCTGACATTAATTTCTTCTTTATCTTGTTCTGTGACTCTAAATCATGTGTGTTCTGTCTGAGTGCAATGAAAATAAAGCAAACATAAGAAATGTATAATAATAATAATAATAATAATAATAATAATAATAATAATAATGAGTTGAAATTTTTATTTCAAACATATGTGGTTAATGTTAAAATGTTACTTAATTTAAATAACTGTTGTTAATTGCTTTGTTGTTAATCATTATGTAACTGTTGTTTCATGTTAATATGGATATTTAATTAAGTATAATAAGTATGACGTATGAAGCCTGATGTTATGTCCATGTTTATCAGTACAATTTCCTTGATGCAGAAACATGCCCTGCAATATTTTGACTTGAAGAGTTTTCTTCAAATAAAAGACTAAACACACATTGCTAAACTACTGAATAAACTTCACACTAGTGTATTTTGATTTAAGTTTTATTTGTTTTTGTTTTTTTGCTGTTGTTGTTGTTCACATAAGATAAATAATTTAAATTTATAATAAAAGGATGAACCATTTACTGCATAGTGAGTACTGTTTCTGTTCATGGATTTTTTTTTTTTTTGTAACACTGGCATTGGTATTTATTATTTCCATTGATTATTAGTTAAAACTTGTCTATTTATATAGGCTAAGATATGTCCAGGCTGTTAATTTGACGTGTTGTTCTAGTTCTCAAAACCATTAAAATAATTAGATAACATTATTTGTTTGTTTGTTTGTTTGTTTTTCAATGGTGTACAACATTATCAGGGACATTAACTAAGTTTAGACCGAAGTGAAATGTATCCATAAGTAAACAACAGTGATTAGAACAAGTTCTAGATACCAAAGCTACAGAAATAATTCTATAATTTATTATAATTAATTCTCATTAAAAGTGCCTGCTTTTAACTAAAATCAAGAATTTAAAAACTTGTGTTTGTATAACCAACAACAACAACAACAACAACAACAATAATAATAATAATAATAATAATAATAATACATCCCAAAGAAAACAAGAAAAGAATAAATTTCAAATGTTAACATTTATTCTACATGATACAAATAAGGTGCGTTGGGTTAGTTTTAGTTAGTTTTCCTTTTCACTGATAGAACCACTGCTATGAATAATCAGATAAAATAATCATGCTTAGAAACTAAGGATTTCGTTTTGTGATTATGTTGTTTTCATTTTATAAACCTGATTTTCTTTTGAAAAAAAAAAACTATACTGATATAAACATCCCTCAAAGGAGCACATACTTATTTGAATTCAACTTCACATCAAGTGTTATTCAAAAATAGAGTTATAGCTCCTCCTAAACCCCACACAGGATGTGAAAATCTTATAATTACTTTAATCAACTTATAGCCAAGAGTCTCAGAAGTTTACATTTTTTATGTTTTGTGTATTAACCATTTTGTTGTAGAGTATATAGGTATTTTTTATTTTATTTATTTATGTATGTATTATTATTTTATTTTACACAAGTAAGAGTGATGAAAATAGTCTTGAAATAGTTGGCCTTCTAAGAGGCTTATGGCTAATGCTTGATAATCAGTCTAGGGAACAAGTACCTTAAATTATTAACAATCAGACCATAATACTGTCAGTATGCTTGTTTTTTCTGTTTAAACCCAGAATTTGGTCTGGTTTAACTCTCACGCAAAAATCTATAGATTGGTAATCTGCACGCTATTAAAAAAAAACATTAAACATAAATTCTTCATTAAAAAAACTTTCTCTATAAGTTTGCTTGAATGTATATTTACTATAACGTCTCGGGATATACTTTCCATTGAGGGTTTATGACTCAACGCCTGTTAAAGTTATTGTTAAATTAATATTTGACCAACACACAAAACGAATTCTACGTGAATATAATTTTATTGTTTGGAAAAGTTTCATTCATAAAAAAAAAGAATAAAAAAAAAGTCAAAACTTGTTAAAGGTTGAAAATGTAAAAAATGTACACCAGGATAAAACAACAGCAAAAGAAATGATATAAATACATTTAATAAATAAACCAATAAATAAATCATATATAAATAAATAAATAATTAAATACAACTTTCTTTAAAGAACAAATGTCCATGATGCCTATAAACTACTTTTTTTTTTTTTTTTTTTTTAATGCATTGATGCGCGACATCCTGTAGTAATAAAATAAAAAGGAGTTTTAAGGCACAGTCTGAGATGCGAGATCTTAGAGGTTGTGCGTGAGTAAAATCATTTGTCTGCTTTCTGTCGGGTGATTTTTGTTGATGTGCCTGGTCAGCCCGGGAGACGAGAAGAAGTTCTCTCCGCAGAAGCGACACGGAAACACGTCGGGCGTTTTCTGGAGCTTCCGGGGAAATTCCGAGGGATCTTCCTTTGCCAGGACGATGGACTCGGGGAGATTTGCGAGGTTCAGATCTTGCCGTAAACCGGCAGCTTTGCGCTCGTGAAGAGCGAGGTGTTTCCTCAGGTAAGCCTGTCGCCGGAACTTCTTGGCGCACTGAGCGCAACTGAACATCGCTTCATCCTCAGAGCCCGAGTCGGAGTGCTCGGATTGGGGCGTGCTGCTCACCGCGGTCGGTTGGTTTTCTTCTCCTTTCGGTTTATGCCAGCGCCTGTGAGACGCCAGGTTCGCCGGGCAGCTGAAGGTTTTGTCGCAGTCGGTGCAGCGGTACTCGACGCGCACAATGCGCGAACACTTGTGGTGCGCCAGAGTGAGCGGGTCCGAGTATCTTTCCTTACACAGCTGGCAGATGAACTCACCCAAGTGGCTGCTCGCACCTCGAGTCGAAGCTTCCGCTGGATCGTCTCTAATACGTAGACCTAGAACTGGAGACGTGGTGACTTCGTCGCGACTGCTCGCTTTTCTCTCTTTGCGCTTTTTGGCTGCCTTGATTCCGGAGTTGCCTGGTGGTGCGGCGCGTTTTGCAGAGCTGGTCACTGAGTCGACGACCTTCGTGCTCGTTTCAGGGAGAGACGGGGATACCGGAGACCCGTTGACCCCGAAACCGCCGAGGATGGGCTCGAGGAAAAGCTGAGCGTTGGGTTGTGCCGATGGATATCGGCTTGCGTAACCTTCTCCGTCGGGGCGAGTCGGGCTGAGAGAAGGAGCGCAGAATGCTTCGGGCAGGCCTCCCAAACACACCCGATTCGGTGTCCTTTGAACGATGATTGAGATGGGAAGAGGTGCAGCGCAGAAAGAGTGACGCCCTGGACTCGGGAGAACATCCGCTCTCGAGTCGTCCTCGTCCCGCACCCTGTAGGACACAGCTCCGGCCTTTTTCGAGCGTTTTATCAGGAAGCCTTTCGGCATGGTGGCGCTTGGCGTTTGCTCTCTGTCGATTTGTTCGAGTTAAGAAAGAACAAGCGGCATTCCCAGAAGTGTGAACGCCGCGGTACGTTTCTGAATCGATGCTCGCCGCCTCGCCCCTTTTAAAGCCACCGGGTGCGCATTGTGCGTCAGTTAGGACGCAGATGGCTGCAATCCAGACGTCAATAGCAGGACCTGGCAACATGATCCACCCTGGGGTCTCGGAGAAGAGGAGCGGCAGATGTCAGCTTCACCCCCACCCTTTTCTTCCCCTCCTTCTCGAGGCCATACACTCCCAGCCCTTCACCCCCCCCCCCATCCTCGCCCCACACACACACACACACACACACACACACGGCCACCACCCTACCCCCGACCACTTGCCCCGTCCTTGACGGTCCCTCACCATTATGTAGATCAGGGACTGCCACACTCCAAGATTATACAACTTTTTTTTTATTCAACGCTCCCCTCTGGGAATCCATTCAACGTACACGTGCCGAGGCCCTGTGTCCATTTATCTTAACACAGGAATGTGTGTGCGTGTATATGTGAGTGCGAGTGTGTGTGCGCGCGCGCGTTTGGGGGACAAATAAGCATAAATAACAAAAAACCAGACCAGTTCTACAATCAAATATTAGCAATTTACATGCACATTAACCGATGAAGTCGGATAAGAACATATAGATATACATTCATCATATTGTTTATGTCATTTAATGATGACAAACTTGCATGGGAATAAGAAGTTCAATAAGACAAACATTTTTTTCCTCCCAATTAAATATTTGCCAATTAATATTTCACCTCCAAAAATAAAAAAATATATAACAATAAAAGCAATTAATGGAACCATAAGCACTTGTTATATTATAGATAGAAAGATATAAGTCATGTAAAATAACAATATGCATACATGAAATTGAAGGGTTTTTTTGTACATTAGATATTAATTTCCGCTTACAATTAGACTAGGTAAATAACATTTCATATACAATATTATAAGAAAAGAATGATTAAATAAACAGGTCTGTTAAATAAAAAAGGATGCATAATTAAACACGGTTTACAGTGCCAGGGGTAAAGTGTAAGTTGGACAGAAATATGCTTTACTAATAGTTAAGAATAAAATCACGCCCGAGGCGCAGAAACGTTAGAGAATTAATTCCTCAGCCAACGAACCCGCACCGCTCCATCTAATCTCACACCCCCAACGCCAAACGTCTGACCCGGACAATGGCAAGGGTCTGTCATCTTATTGTCACCGAAATGAACCATTTTCATCACACGTCCGCAATCTGGCGAAAAAGGCGGCCAGCTCGCGCATTGCGACGCTTTTCAAGTGCGCCTACAGAAATAACGGCTGAGGTCGGCGAGCCGGAGAGTTTAGCCTGATGAACGGCGTTGCTTTTTTTGTAGAATCGAATCAATGAGCATAAATCTAAGAAAATGTGCCTCATAAATTATTTTTTCCAGCCATTTTTCCAGCATTGTATGCCTGGTGATATCTCATTATAATATGACATAATTTAACGTTTTGTACGTTTTGGTTTTGGTGAAAGACTTTGGTGATTAAATGACATTCAGTGATTAAATAATAATAATAATAATATAACAATAATAATAATAATAATAATAATAATAAATATGATTATTAATATTATTTTATGTATTTATTTTTCGGCAAAATTATGCTACCCTTGAAACTTGAACTTTTTTGTTGATCATGCAAAAATATTTTATTGATTTCACAGACCTTTCCACAAGTTCACCCAAACATGTCCCTAACATTTTGCGAAACAAAACGACGATTAGCCTACTATGCAGGGTGGTCCAGAAGAAATGTCCGGATTCATATGCAAACAAACAATTGCTTTAAAATGCAGCAACAATTTTACCCCGTAAAAAACTGTGCCTCGCATTGTGTTCACTTCGATCACCAATGGATAGTTCGGATACCTTCTAAGATAAAAAAATGAGAAAGATCACATTTGACATAAGGAAATGACCCTGGCTCCAGACCTTTATACCACACACGTAGCCTAAAAATAATTCTAAACACATTGCAAACAACTTTTGATGCAATATCGCTGTCATCTTAAGAATAAATAAAGAAAAAATAGTGCGTTTTTAAAACCTCACATAACGTCACTTAAACTGTGTGCTGCACTACACTACTTTAACTGTGTGCATATATAATTTGACCCTATATCAAGTCATTTGGAATGTATGAAGTACATTTTGTGCACATTAATGTTTTTTAGAGACTCCTCCAGGATTTCTAATGACATTTAGAAAACTAAAAATGTAAGATAGTAAATCACAGGGGTAAAAATCTGTTTGGAAGACAGTCAAGTTGGCATTTCAGGGATGTGCACGCATATTTTCGTCTATCAGTTGCTGCCCGTTGACCCCGACACCTCCTTCCCGCATGCACCGCGAGCCCGTTCTTCTTCCCGCAGCCGTTATGCGCGGAGTTTCCCCCAAGCAGTCTGTCGTCTCGAGGGAATGTTGATTGTTATTGGATTTTTCCCCCTTCTCTTTTGGCCTCTGGGGGAATCGGGAAACAAAAAACGACGGGTAAGAGACAGAGAGAGAGAGAGAGAGAGAGAGAGAGAGAGAGAGAGCAAGTGATGTGCGGACTGTGTTTGCGTGTGCGTGCGAGTGTGTGCGCGCGTATTCCGACTCCCGCTCCCCATTCTTTCACTTTTGCGCCTTTGTTGGAATTGGGGAGGCTGCGCGTGTGCCTTCGAACCCGCACGCCACGCGCGCTCCCTGACCTGCATGACCTCGGATTTGCATAAAGCTGGAAAACTGAATTGGAGGCCGGCACACACACACACACACACACACACACACACACACACAGTCAAGATAATGCACCCTTTTAGTATAAACTTAACGATCAGATTTCACTCAGAATTGAATGAAACTGACAAAATCCTCTGATTTTAGGAAAGACAATAAAAGGTTTTAGATTACCCAAGTGTCCAGCAACTGAACAAGTTCCTTATATACACACATATAGCACACAAAGTTATAAACACAATCATATAGATTATATAGAATAATGCCTAAGCACCTTTGAAACAAGTTTTTAATTCTAGGGGTTTCTTTCTGTCCTGCTCAGTGGTTTTGGAAGAATGTGTGAATGCCTCAGGGGAAACCAGACTGCAAACAACAGACTGACACCACACACATCCCTGCTGATAAATGCCTGAGCTGGGACTGGTATCTTGCAGATGGCACAATACTGTTCACTCCGTTTTTTCAATATATTCCAATGTACGTGTGCTGTAATGAAACACTTTCTAGAAAATACACATTTTATAATTCTGAAGCACATTACACTAGATTACTCAAGACTCAACAGCTGCTATATTTCCTTTACTTTGTCCATTAGCTCACTACAACTCATTCATGAAGAAATGTTAGTAACAAGTAACAATATTTAAACAGTTTGAATTTTTTTTTTAATTCAGATGCAAAATCTTCCTTTTTTTAACCTCGTTTATAAAAGTTGCACAGCACAATCACATAAACTGGAAACGAATTTGTGTGGTGCATGATATGGAGTAAAACACTATAAATGTTGATAATTATCTAAATGTGCTGCATTTTTTTGTCTTGCATTTTTTAAATAATAAAATTTTTCATTTCCCCTTTGTATGCAGACTTTTATTTGAAAACAATCGATTTTAGCGACATAACTATTTCGAACATCTCCTGTTAAAGAATAATAATAAAAAGAAAGAAAGAAAGAAAGAGAAAACGGAAATTGCAAAAAATTATATTAATAATAAAAAAAATTATTTCGCTTTTGCTCTAGCACTTTTATTCTTTTTTAATTTCTCCCATTAATGGAGATTATTGGACACAGTGCGTTTCAGCTACATAACCATTAGGGGCAACTAAAGAAAACACTGATTTCGTTTTGAATAAGGCATACTTTGATCATGAAGTAAAAACGGTACCAGGTTTAGTTTGTACGCTTTCTTAAAAAAAAGAAAAGAAAAGAAATTAAGAAAGAAAAGAAAATATTAATATGAAATCATAATAAGCTGTCAGTTTACATTTTTATATGCGAAAAAACAGCATCTGGGCGAAATCTTTATATCTTCTTTGAGAAGAATATCAGAAGAATTTAAATATAAGTATTGTGCTTTCAAGTTTTAATTGCAACCCTAAATGAGAGAGAGAGAGAGATTTACACCTATCCTTGCATCATTCTTTATTTCTTTGATAGTCTTTTTAAACATACATTGATTTGTAAAGTCAAATGGTTTAATGACAAAAATCTGAAAATGAAAAAAAAAAAAAAAGACTACACAACAGGTTTCTATATGCACAACATCCATACAGCACGGCATTCCATTTCCATTCATAGGATGCCGGTGTCTTGTTGCTACGGGGAACGACGCCGTGAAGCGCTCTGATTGGTCAGCAGCGCCTCGCGAGCCATGTGCGCGCCTACATTTGCATACAGCTGTACTGTAGTTACCGCGCGCGTGAATACAGCCTGCAGAGAACAAAAGCAGAAGCAGAAGCACAATGAGCCGCTCCGCAATCCGCTCTGAGCTTTATACAGGAACCGCCTGAAAGGCCTCGAGTAGCTACAGAAGGACGGTGTGTATTGTAAAGCCGCAAATTGTGATCAATTAGGAGGGGCTGACAGCGATTACGCAAGTTGCCAAGACGCGTGTAGTGGAATCCTTATTTGGATTCCGGTGATGAAGGGCAGGGAGGAGGGCTTAGAAACATCCACCACATAAGGTGAGATAGTATAATGTTCGAAGGAGGGGTAGTTCCTCAGGGGATCTTTGGATAGTCTTTGGTTCATGCAGGAGGGGCATGGTGGATCAGTGTGAAGACAGTCATTACATTATAACCACCTGCCTAACATTGACTAGGTCCCAGTAAAACAGTAATGACCTGTGTGTTCTGACACCTTTCTACTGGAACCAGCATGAAACTTTTCCTCAATCCGAGCTCTTCTATTGTATCGGACTACACGGGCCAGCCTTCACCCCCCATGTGCCATCCATGACCCTGTCGCCAGTTCACAAGTTTTCCTCCTTGGATCACTTTTGGCACGTCCTAAGCACTACAGCCCTGGGAACATCCCACAAGAGCTGCAGTTTTGGAGTTGCTCTGCCCCAAATGTCTAGCCATTACAATCTGGCCCTTCTCAAAATACAGTAGTTACATTTTCAATATCTCGTAACAATCGCAAATGAACATGGGTGCGATCGACTGCATTAGGCAGCAAGTGGACCTTTTTTCCTGAAGTTGATGTGTTGAAAGCAGAAAAAATGGGCAAGCATAAGGATTTAAGTGACTTGGTCAGAGTAACTTCAAAACTGCAGCTCCTGTGGGATGTTTCTGATCTGCAGTGGTCAGGACATACCAAAAGTCAAGTCAAGTCAAGTAGGCTTTTATTGTCATTCCAACCATATACAGTTAGTACACAGTGAAACGAAACAACGTTCCTCCAGGACCAAGATGCTACATACATACACAACATAAATTAACAACACAAATGTTTACATTTTTAAGTTAACCTAAAAAAAAAACTATCAAATTCTATACAAAAAATACACAATAGACAAAGTGCACGTGCAAATGTGCAAACAAAGAGGTACATGACAAACACAACAATGTAACACATAACAGTACTTAAAAAAAAAAAATTTATGAAGTATGAGTTGAGGTAGTGGGAAGAGCAGTAGTAAACAATTGACATTGTGACAAGAATATAGTGTGCAAATAGCGAGTGAAATAAATTGTGCAAAAATTGTGAAGAGCAGCACAGGTAGGTAGGTATGAGCAGATTGAGATGGATGTAGATCAGTGTGATTGTGCATGTGTGTTTATCAGTTCAGTCCAGATGTTATTTAGTTCATCTGAATGATTTGTGTGTGTGTGTGTGTGTGTGTGTGTGTGTGTGTGTGTGTGTGTGTGTGTGTGTGTGTGTGTGTGTGTGTGTGTTTATCAGTCCAGTCCCTTTGTGTTGAGGAGACGGATGGCTTGTGGGTGCGGATGGAGCATGTGATGTATATGTCCTCGATAGAGGGAAGTGAGACCCCGATGAACATTTCAGCTGTCCTCATTATCCGCTGTAAGGTCTTGCGGTCTGATATGGTACAATTTCCAAACCAGACAAAAGTGATCCATGGAAGGAGAACCATGATGTCATAGGTAGCCAAGGCTTAATGATGCACATGGGGAGTGAAGTCTGATTATTGAAGACTTAGTGAAGATCAAAATGATGAAAAGGTTAATGCTGGTTGTAATAGAAAGGTGTCAAAAGATCAGCGTTATGGTAGCAAAAGGAAAACCTACTTAATATTAGCAGGTGGTCATGGGTGGTGCCCTATTCAAGGTGTACCCTTATTACACCAAGGTGGTTCTGGAGCTAGTTTGAAGCCGGTGCCCAATTTGGAACCAGTTCTTTGTTTTCAGACAGTCAAAGCACCAACCCTTAGACAGATAAACCTGTTCCAGTGCATCACCAACACTTTCCTGGGCTAGAACAAAGAACGCTGGAAAGGTAGAGACTCTCTAGCCCATGGAAAAACAAAGCTAGTTCTTAGGAGGTTCGCTATTAATGGTTTATTTTTGTGCTTTGAGTTTGTTGTGAGAGGTTCCAGGCACCATGGCCCTAAACAGGATAAGCAGTATGCAATATGAACAAAACTGTAAACTATTTCCTACAGTGGTACATGAAACACTTTTGAATACGAAAACTCGTACATTTATAATCTTTTTTCACACATACGGGTATACTTATATAATGTCTTTATGACCTCATTTGTTGGTACCACAAAGTAATTTATAATTTATCGGAGCAGAATAAATAAGAATTAAGATATTTGCTCAAGGACACAAAAGTGGGGCGGCATGGTGGCTTAGTGGTTAGCACTACCACTGAACCTCCAAGGTTCGGGTTCGATTGCCGCCTCTGTGTGCATGGAGTTTGCATGCTCTCCACATGTTACTCTGGTTTTCTCCCACAGTACAAAGACATGCAGATTAGGCTAATTGGCATTCACAAATTGCCCGTAGTGTGTGAGTGACTGTGTGTATGTGTGGGATGGATGGATTGGCACATCGTGCCCCAAGTCTCCTGGGATAGGTTTCAGGTCCCCTGCGACCCTGTCTTCAGGATTAAGCAGTATAGACGTGAGTGACATAACAGTGGTAACTTGTTGGTACTGTGATATGAGCATTGACAAAATCAACAAATACTTTTAAGTAAATGGTAAAAGGCAACACAAGCATCACACTGAACTCTCTCTCCCAAAGATTATCTCAAGTTTTGCAAGCAGACTTAAACAGTATAGTCTCTAACTCTCTAACTGCTGATTTTTTACACTGCAAATCAGGGAGTATATTTTTTAGTTTGATGTGGTTCATTGTGACATTAGTAAAATGGGGAAAAAGACTTGGGATTCTTGTGTGAAGATTAATGGCCAAACTATTTTGCATTACAAGAATATATAGTTGTATAATATATATATATATTAATATAATTTTCTTTTGAGATTTAATTCAGAAAGGAAAGTGTTCTTCTGTTCTTCTGTGTAATTCTCCTACATTTTAGATTCATGACATATAAAGTGAAATATTTTAAGTCTTTTTTGACTCACCAACTCACAGCTCATGAAAATCCAAAAATTAGAGTAAACCACAGAAGGTGCTGTACTGAAGCATATTCATGGTAAATTTCCTGTAAGGAAAAAGTGTGGTAGGAAAATGTGCACGAGTAACAGGGATGACCAGAGTCATCAAGATGATTCAAGACCTTAGGAGAGGCTTATAGAGAATGTGGCTGGAGTCAGTTCATTAAGAGCCACCAAGCAAAAAGCTCTTCAGGAAATGGGCGACAACTGTTGTGTTGACTGGCTATCCAACTCGGCTGATCTGAACCCTATACAGAATCACGTTCAGTTTGCTCTTCAGTAATGCTGATGTAATAATGTATTGAGTGCATAAATGAAGATTTTTTTTTTCTTTCAGAATTTCTGTATTGTAAATTTTTTGGTCTTTTTTGACCAAGCTTAGGAAAATATCTAATATTTTACTTTACACTTTACATTCAGAAGATGTCTGAATGAATTTTGCAAGAATATTTGGCCATTAATATCCTTGTGACTCCAAGAAAATTAGCACAAAATATTTTCTATCAGTGTGCAAAACGAGTTTTTTTTTTTCCTCAAGCTTGGAGTCAAAAACATGAGTTATCATTTTACTGTCAAACTGTTCGAATCTTTGTCCAGTGTTGGTAAAGCCATTGTATTAAAATAATAACAGGAAGGAGAACAAGAACACGTTGAGTGTTCACATCTGTATGTAATCAGTGTAAAAGCAACTTCTGTTGAGACACAAGCTTATTTACATGGCTTTGAAAATTTTGCATGAAGGCGTACCATTGGTCTGCAACCCCACAGCCCCAGGGTCATCAGTGCTACACTATACTGTATGGACAAAAGTATTTAGTCAAATCTGTTACTTACTGAATTCAGGTGTGAAGAGCAATCTTAATGCTTCAGCATACCAAGCCATCTTGGACAATGCTATGCTTCCAACTTTGTGGCAACAGTTTGGGGAAGGAGCTTTTCTGTTCCAACATGACTTGTGTCCCAGTGCACAAAGCAAGGACTATAAAGTCATGGTTCAGTGTGGAAGAATTTGACTTGACCGCACAGACACCTGACCTCAACCCCATTAAGCAGCTTTGTTATGATCTGGAACAGAGATTGCGAGCCAGGCCTTCTCATCCAACATCAGTGCCTGACCTCATAAATACTCTACAGAAAGAATGGGCACGAATTCCCACAGAAACATTGCAAAATCTTGTGGACAGCCTTCCAAGAAGAGTGGAAGCTGTTATAGCTGCAAAAGGGGGACCGACTCTATATTGATGTGTATGTATTGCAGGTTTGGCCAAATACTTTTGTCTATATAGGGTATTATTTGTTCTAGTTACTATTCATTTTGAGTATTCTCCCCTTATTCTCAGGATTTTCAGTCTTTTTCAACAGTCTAAAACATGTCAGCATGCAAACTGCCTGTAGGTCTGGACAGGACAACGCGCTTAGTTAAAATGTGGGAATCAAAGATACAGTACCACTGCTGACCACTAGATGACACTAGACACCAATTTAGATGGCATGATTTTCTTTAACGTACTGCGAGAGCTCTACCTGAGCAATACAATTATATACCCTTCAACAAATAAACAATCTTTATAAACAAATATACAAATGGTATTAAAAGCAACAACAACTTATTATAGACGTTCTGTGTTAATACTTGCAAGATTCCCGAGTCTGCTTCGACTTGCTTTTATACGTTTTGACCAGCAGAGGGCGACGTAACGTAATCGAACACGAACCCGGAAGTAATTATGGCTCAAATGAATATAAACATTCATAGCAAAAATCTACGGAGGGAAACTTCTGGAGTGCTATTATGTGAAATTAAAGCAGTGCAGTGTGGAAAAATACAAACTTTGTACATTTGTATATTTTAATGCAACTTGACAAACAATTATAAATAACAGTCAGCTAGCCAGCTTAGCACTCACTGGCTATACCAGGGGCGCTGGGGGCCTTGTACGCGGTACCCGAACCCAGACCCAGTAGGTGCAAGGCGACAGTGCTAACCACTAAGCCGCCATACTGCTTTAGCTTGGCCAAATAATTTATATTAAGCCTACAAATTAGTAGACAATGTTTTATGAGATATTACACACTAATTCTAATGTTGCTTAATGCCAGTAAGCCTCAGGGTAGAGGGTTTGATTCCCACCTCATGTCTCATGTGCATGGAGAATTCAGCTCAAAGTTAAACAGCATAGGCAAATTGGCATTTCTATATCCCCGTAGTGTGTGAGTGAGGTTGCTTGTGCCCTGTAATGGATTGGCATGTCGTACCTTGCGTAGTGCCCCAAGTCCTCTGCTATAAGCTCAGTGACCCTGTACAGAAGAATGAATGAGTGAGTGAGCTAATCTTGATAGCTGAACATTCCGACATGCAGGGAAAGATTAGTCAGAGAGCTTCTTCTTACTTTCCTTATTGACATTTGTTCACTTTATTCATAATTTTCCTTACTCATCCTTACTCACTGTTATGTTCGTAATGACCACAGGTTTTCAGTTATCAAACCAACGTCTTTTATTCAACACTTAGTCAGCACATGTACTGCAGAATACGACCATGACTAAATATCTAGTGTCCCCCTCTTTAGGTTCCGACTGTGAAACCAAATAAGACCGGAACCAACATGTTATCAGACATAACATCACACTCTCTATATACAATTTAACCACAGTGTGATTAAACATGTCAAAGTAGATGATAATCAAATACTCTAAATGATCTCTTGTCACCACAAGAAAAATCATATGCATATGTGTCCTCATGTTATACACTACTGCATTGGCAATGCATTAAAGAGAGTAAGTCTCATTTAATGTTATGTGTCATGAGCCACAATTTAAATTTCAGTCACCAGACTTTCTCACTTCTCTGTTTCGAATTGATAGCTCTTATCTAGCTTATCGTTCAGAGTCTAGCGGAGGAAGTAATAAGAACAGGATGTTCTTCGGTGCATAATATTAAGCCATGATAAGGTATGTTTTATACGTGATGAAATATGACATGTCGGTGATTATGTATGAGTTTGAAAACTTCTGACAAATCCATCCTGACACTTGACAGCATTGACAACAAAGTCTATTAAATTGACACACACACACACACACACACACACACACACACACACACACACACACACACACATATTATATATTAATAATATATGAATAAAACTGAAACAGTGGCCAATTTAGTGTTAGAGGTTTCATGGCTAAATTTGAACAGCCTGGTGGCCAATCCTCATTGATAGCACATTCCACCAGTAAGAGCAGAGTGTGAAGGTTTAATTAGCAGAGTAATAGCATAGTTTTGCTTATAATATTGCAATGCACACAACATTATGGGTGACATATCAGAGTTCACAAGAGGACAAATTGTTGGTGTGCGTCTCCCTGGCACATCTGTAACCAAGACTTCAAGTCTTTGTGATGTATCAAGAGCGACGGTATCCAGGGTAATGTCAGCATAACACCAAGAAGGACAAACCACATCCAACTGTGGATGCAAGAGGAAGCTGTCTGAAAGGGATGTCCGGGTGCTAACCAGGACTGTATCCAAAAAGCATAAAACCACAGCTGCCCAATTCACTGCAGAATTAAATGTGGACCTCAACTCTCCTGTTTTCACCAAAACTGTTTGGTCACTCATGCAAATGCCAAACACCCGTTTCAATGGTGCCAGCAGTGAAAATCTTGGGCTGTGGACAATGTGAAACATGTATTGTTCCCTGATGAATCCACCTTCACGGTCTTTCCCACATCCGGAAGAGTTACAGTGTGGAGAAGCTCCAAAGAAGCGTAGCACCCAGACTGTTGCATGCCCAGAGTGAAGCATGGTGGTGGATCAGTGATGGTTTGGGCTGCATTATCATGGCATTCCCTAGGCCTAATACTTGTGCTAGTTGGGCGCGTCACTGGCAAGGACTACCGAACCATTCTGGAGGACCATGTGCACCCAACGGCTCAAACATTGCATCCTGAAGGCGGTGCCGTGTATCAGGATGATAATGTACCAATACACACAGCAAGACTGGTGACAGAATGGTTTGATGAAAGTTGAACATCTCCCATGGCCTGCACAGTCACCAGATCTAAATATTATTGAGCCACTTTGGGGGTGTTTTAGAGGAGCGAGTCAGGAAACGTTTTCCTCCACCAGCATCACGTAGTAACCTGGACACTGTTCTGTAAGAAGAAAGGCTCAAAATCCCTCTGGCCCACTGTGCAGGATTTGTATTTGTCATTCCCAAGACGAACTGATGCTGTATCGGCCCCGCAAAATGAGCCCCTACACCATAGGGTCTTAGTGACATGGTGGCTAATCACTGATTTTGAAATTTGACAAATCATGAATGAACAAAGTGTGTAATTGTGAAGTCTGTTGGAAATCTTTGGGCAGCAGTATTCAAATGCATCCAAACCCTAGAACGTCTTGAAAAATGGAAAGGCTTGGCTGTGATTACTGACACGAAAACTGGTTCTGCATTTTTCATATCCATTAAGCTACCTCACTTGAGGTTTACAAGTACATAAATATGTATTGTGGCATGTCTTCAGGCAATCTCCTAGTGAGGAGATTGAATGGAAAACATGTGAAAGTTGAATAGAAATCTGAATATATTGAACAAAAAGTAAACCGCTAAGGAAAAAGATCATTAAAATGCTCAGCATAGATATTTATAGAGTAGTTGAATTGCTATGTGTAGATTTTTCTATATTATTATTATTATTATTATTTTTATTTTATTTTATTATTTTAAGTTGCTTTAGTAATGTAGCTTGCTTGCCCATTGTTCTTTAATGTGTGTGCGACTAGATTAAACGAGCTTTCAGCAAGAGCGTCCGGCTTAATTGCTGTCACTTTTGGCCGTACACACTCTCGCATGTGTCTTAATTATCTTGTCATTCCTTGGTATTGCTGCCAATACATTCTTTGCTGACTCACTCATTCAGACATAATTGCCTGTAGCAATTAGTGCACATCATAAACACTAGATGGCACCTGCACCTTTGTATATACATCATGTAGCCGTCCATTCTGTATTCTCAAGTTTCTTTCCATATGAAATAAAAAACAAAAAAGAAAGAAAAAAAAGTACACTCTTCTTTGATTTCACTCGACTGCTTTTAGCCTTGATTACGGTGCACAATGTAAAAGCCAATACATGTGTGAAAGTGATTCCTCACGCTTCCAGAGCCATTCTTTCACCATGGTTTCAAACCTGGAATATGCCTGTGCCATCAGGGAGGACAAACCCCATAGATCATTCAGGTCATCAGCTGACTTCAGTTTATTGCCAGATCATAACACTGCCACCAGAGGCTTGTACAGTGGACGATATACAGGATGGGTATCATGTGTGAGTTCTCATCAAATTGCGTGTGTGAGTGGAAATGCTCTCACTTTCATTATGAAACACAGCTTTGTTTCTCCAGAAAGATGCGATTTCACAGACCTAGGGTAAGAGGCGGGGTACACCCTGGGTGCCAATCCATCGCAGGGCACACACAGACACTCACTCATTCACACACTATGGGCAATTTGGGAACATGCCTAATCTGCATATCTTTGGACTGTGGGAGGAAACCGGAGTACCTAGAGGAAACCCACCAATCACAGGGAGAACATGCAAACTCCATGCATACAGAGACGGGAATCGAACCTGGTTGGGAATCGAACCCGGGCCCTGGAGGTGCAAGGCGCCAGTAACCACTGTGACGCCTACATTTAATTTTCTCGCAAGTAATTTCCCAAGCAGCATGGCAATAAATGTCCCTTTATTATACATATAAAATTTTAGAAATAAAATGTTCTGAATATGAGTTTCATTAGATTATTGCTCTAGTTAAACAGATGTAATGGTATTGTGTATAATGCATATTTTAAACACTCATTTTTATTCATTCTCTTAAAGGGTGTGCATCTGATTTAAACCACAATGTACAGGATGTTGTTAGATTAGTCCTTCTTTTAATTTGTCCTATTTTAAACTTCTGTATAATCCTGTACAGTAGATGTAATATTTTGTCTCATTGTATTTGCACAATTATAAAGGATGTCCTTGAGAAAGAATGAAAAATCATAATTCTGCTTATTGTTTGCATGCAGAAGATTCCTCCATTGAGCTATTGCATATGATAAACACTATGGCGCTGTGTGCTGAAGTGTGCTGACACAAACCGCATCATTACACTAGGTGCAGAGAGAGAAAGAGAGAGAGACAGGAAAATATTTTGGAGCAGGAGTCTGGAAAAGACAAATTAAATGCAACATAATCCTCCATGGCGAACTGCTGTTAATTTGCTGTTGAGAAGCAGGCGGGGTAGCGGGCGCTCACAAAAGAGTGCACACACACACACACACGGGCAATCTGCTGCTTGACTGACACCATCACTCTGGCATGGTGACACAATCAGAGCAGGGTTGCACGCTATAAACCCTGTACACCCTACACCACAGATAAGGAACAGATAATGATTTTGCTGATAGGATTTAAACACCCACCTATAGACCTTTATCACATCTCACCAGCGTTTTACATAAACACACATATAGGCATATAAGGGCAAGGGCGTGACAGGTAGCCCAGAGATGTTATATTTGGCTGAAAAATAAAAGCAAGAGAGTTCCTGCTGACTAAAGCAATTAAAAGATTATGATCGATTTAAAACAATGTTCAGGATTATTAATAGTTTTGCCTCAATTTGTGCACTGTTTCTCGCTCACTCATCTTTTATACCGTTTTATCCTGTATACAGGGTCAGAGAAAGGCCTGAGGCCTGTCCCAGGAGACTTTGGGTATATCCTGGACAGGGTGCCAATCTACTGCAGGGCACACACACACACACACACACACACACACACACACACACACACACACACACACACACACACTACGGACAATTCTGGGAACGCCACTTAACCTGTCTTCGTATTGTGGGAGGAAACCTACCAACTCAGGAAACTGCACGCACACAGACCTCTGAGGCGCGAATCGAACCCGGACCCTGGAGGTGCAAGGCAACTGTGCTAACCACGAAGCCACTGTGCCACCTGTGCTATTTCTTTTTTGAAAAAAATAAACAAACATAATTTCAATATATTTGTTCTGATTATGTAACAAATTATTAATATCATGATTTTTTTTAATCGCTTGAATGAAACATTTACAGTTGGTCATTTTATACAAACCTGGGTTTGTGGGGGGGGGGGGAGTGCCAAAGAGTGCCAATAATTATGCATCATAATCGGGTGACGGTGTACAGGGAACCAAACTAGCATCTGTGTGAATACGTGAACTTTAACGAGTTGAATGTTAATTCTAAAGGAATCTATTAAAAAATAATAATAATAAAAGTGACATGACATTAGAGATGAATCATTTCCATAACTGAGTCACACTGTTTTCATATTTCACGCTTTACACACAGAAGATTAATGTTTGCATCTGAAGAGGTTTAAATGCTGTTAAATACTAAACTGCATGCATTAAATACTGAACAAGACATTTGATCGGAATGCACTGAAGGCTGAATCTGGCAGTATCGACTCCTGATGAATCATTAATCGATTCATTTCTCATTAATATGAATCATCTGTGTATGAATGTATAGAAAGGAAGAGAGAGGGAACATGGAGATGTCGTAGGTATTGTGTTTGTTCTTTTTTTTACTGGTGGCTGTTGCAATTTCTGTAAGAGAGAAAGAGAGAGACTGGGAGAAGCACAGTGGTGGGGGAAGAGAGCAGTAGGGGATGTAATCACAGCAGCAGCAGGAGGAGGAGGAGGAGGAGGAGGGGGTTGGTCTTAGTGTGATGTGAATGGAATTGGGAGCGAGAGAGACAGCGAGAGAGAGAGAGAGAGAGAGAGAGAGAGAGAGAAATCAACCTGCCTCAGTCAGAACAACGGGGACACAATAAGCCAGCAAGAAGGCTCTGAGCAAGCAGGCAGGATTTTCTTGTTTGTGAGACAAACACACTCGAAAAGGAGACAGAGAGAGATAGAGTGTTAGAGAGAAAGAGAGAGAGAAGGAGAAGGAGAGCAGGTAGCAGAAAAATGCTGTCATCGAAGAAAGGGGGGGACGACAAAGCACAGCAGGATGGAATAAGGACAGGGCAAGCAGACCTGCAGAGGTAAGAGCATTTCTATTAAACACACACACACACACACACACACACACACACACACACACACACACACACTTGTGATCTGATCCGCTACTAGACACTTTCATTTTTCTTGCTGAAACCCCAATATTTCTCCTGCCCTGTGTGTGTGTGTGTGTGTGTGTGTGTGTGTGTGTGTGTGTGTGTGTGTGTGTGTGTGTGTGTGCATGCATTTGTGTTCGTGATAGTGAAGCGGAAACTGAAAATAAGCTACGAGAAGCGAAAAAGAGGATGTGTGAAACACAGTGAGGGGAAATGCTTAGGAGGAAATGATGTCGAGGGCTTAGTACGAGCTGTGCTTGCTGCTTGCACTGACTGCTGAGACACACACAAACACACACACACACACACATATATATATATATATACACACAACACTTTTATGACATTGACACAGAGCCACTGCAGACCTTGCTGCGAGGACTGAGAAGCCGCAGGACCGGATGGAAAATGTGGAGCAGGTGAAGATAGAGAGATAGAGAGAGATAGAGAGAAAGAGAGAGAGAGGAGAAGCAATCTTACAAAAAGGTAAGATGCATATTTGTGTTTTATGTGCTTGCACAAAGTCAAATCCTGCAGATGGAACAAGGGATGAAGGGACGTACAAGAGGGAGGTGTAATTTGTAAAAAAAAAAAAAGGGGGGGGGGGTGAAGGCATCTCACATAACATGCCGAAACAATAAGAATCAGAGAGATGCAGCTCAACCACTTCCGCTCTTCTGAAAGATGAGGGTGTTGTTTTCAAGGTGGCACATAGAAGGAAGAAAAAAAAAATAGAAGGATGCAGATGTATTTTATTTCCTCCCACCTTTTTTCCTCTTTTTGTCCCTGGAGTGCACTGATGAAAAATAGAATAAAGAAATGGTAAAAGATGGAGAGATGAATGAAGATAAGGAGGCATCTTATGTAACCAAGAGCAATAAAGACTAGAGCAAGGGTGCATGCCTTTTCATAATGCCACTTGACCTCGTATGTGTGTGTGTGTGATGATGTGGTTGTCGTTCCATTGCACAATGACATGCCATTTCAGGATAAATGCATTAGCCTTTGGCGTGAGGATGCTAACAAAATAACAACCCTCGCTCTTCATTACTCTACATCATCTCCTGTCGTGCTCTGGCCTTGCATGTTCTCGTTCCCTCGGCCGCAGATCAGACCCAAACATTTCCACTCACAAATGAGTCATTAATCTGTGAGTAAATCCGAGCGTGTGGTAATCTGCGGCACGGCGTCAGCTCGCACAGCCGGGAGCTCTGTGGAGTCTTCCGTATTTATCGGAAGCGTCGAACATATGTTAGTCTGCGTCGGTCGCGATCCCCTGCCGCTCACAACATCTTCGTTTTGCACCGGTCTAGGATCAGCGTTCCGGCCTCGCTTACGCCATGCACCGAAGCGAGGGACGCTGATTTAGGACCGGTGCTTAATATTCCATTCCAAAGAGGTCATGCTTACGTGGGAAAAAAAAAAAAAAAAAGAATAACCCTGGAGTTCATGTTTGCTTGGATAACGCAGACATTATGCATGTGCACGGATACTGTAGGCCTAGAGATTCTTAACTGCAAACACACGTGCACATATTCCCAGTGCTGTAAAAGATACAGTACGTAAGTCTAATGTAAGTCTAACAGGGTTGAATGTCCCTAGTCCAACCTTTTTCATCCTGACGGATTCTAGAAATGGGTTGAATACAAGTTGGAAAAATCATGTCATCATAATTATACCAAAGCTACTGTAGGTTTGTGAGCCAAGAAACTAAAACAAGTCTAATCTTTTCCAAACAACGGTAGCCAATCATGAACATCTGTGAGCTCATGCATGTAGAAGAGGGTGGATAGCACTTTCCCCAGCATTCCCGCATGAGTAACAGTTTCAAAGGCTCTTCTGGTGGAATACACGTGATTCGAAGGGAGCTTCGACCCCTCACACTAACGATCAGTTAGTGTTTGAGAGCTGGTATGGCATTTGCATTCGAATATTTATGGAAAAATAAAGGAGTAAAGGAAATGCAACACTGTTCTTGGCAACTTCACACCAATCCACAACACCAATATTTGTATTTTAAATAGGATTTCCATTCTTGCTCTTCTTATTTGATCTGATTGATAGATACATTACTTCTGTTTAGGTATAATGAAAGTAATCAAAATCCTTCCAAATGTTTAAGCAACTTGAGATAAGATAACAGACGTTTATTCAAATAGTAATCACTGTAAATACTAAATGCTGTACATTTTGTAAGCGTTTTTTAAACCCTTGCAAACAAAAAAAGTTCACACATTTTGCTTTTTTCTAGAAAATCCATCTTCTTGCACAGTATTGCCAATAAAACCTTCATTTCAACATACCCACCTCCTCAGTAGGTGTGTGTGTGTGTGTCTTATCCTGGGCAGGTTTCTTAGATACAGGGATTGCCTAATAGCTCAAATGCAATTTGGTGTCTAAATCTGAAAGAAAGGGGGAAAAAAAACATCATGAAAATGATTTTTGTTCATTTGTTAAAACCTGGGAGAGGACATTTGCTTGCATTCCCTGTCATATCACACCTTGCACGTTCCCACAGGGAAGCTCACCAATCCAACAGCATGCAGTGTATGAACCGTAAAGCCCTGCCTTCCTGCAGCATTAATCTTTTTTCTTTTAGTCACAGTTGTGGTCTAATAATTTCGTTACAATTTTAATACAGCGTAAACTTATCGGGATGCAAAAAAAAAAGAAGAAACTTACATCACTGTGCAAAAGTCATGACCCCCCCCCTCCGTACCCCGCCCCTCATTTCTTCATATTAAATTAAATTAAGTAACAACCTTAGCAGCGACCTCAATTCCCCTCTCGTCTGTCCGGCCTGATCATCTGTCATCATCTGCACCTGTTTCTCACCAGTTAATACCTTAAGTAAAGTGATGAGAGACAAAAAAGTCTTTTTCAGACTTTATTCAGACTTTCAAGGTTTTTCACAAGACTGTGTTAAAATACAAGATAGTCTGGAAGCACAATATCAAGAAACGAGGGGTAGCTCAAGGCTTTTGCTCTGTTCTATAAGTAGATAGAGAGATAGATTTATTCAAATACAGATTACGCCAAAGTAAAATACCTACGTTCTTATTACCCATTTTCACTGTGATGTCAAAGGCTCGTCTCTAAAGAAGGAAAAAAAAAAACGTGATCGAAAAATAAAACAGCCTTTCAGGAAAGCACTAAAGCAGGCCCGTGTCAAAGCTGAATAAGACCTACTGGGCTTTAAAGCCAGCTTTCAATTTGCATAATAAATGGAGCCAGTGTAAAATGTCAACAGCAGCAGAGTGTTAGATAAGTGCAGAACCTGTGATGTGTGGTCAGTGAAGTGTTAGACACATCCACTAACACACACACACAAACACACCATCAGTCCATACATACAGTATCAGGCCATCATTATGTCTTTAATGTTGTCTTTTCTTTTTTTTTTTAGTATAAAAAAATCCACATCTATCGCTGATCGAAATCACGGTGTAAATCTGTGAAATGAGGTCAGTGTTAGAATGGCTACATACTACGAGCTGTCATGTTATTCCTTTTACGGATAAACACTTTTACGCCTCACCTTCTCACACATCACGCCAGCATGCTAAAATTGGTGTGTGTTAGAACAGCACGTTAAATATCGGGTGCTTTGACCTAAATGATGTGACATGGTGCAGGAAAGATAACATGACTGATGCTTTATACGATATAGTCAGTTTCCTGCTTTAGATGCACAGCAGGCTGTCTGAGTTGCAATATCGCATTCATGTGTGCCTGTTAAAGCATATGTACTGTATGTCTCATATCCTCCATCTGTCTGATCAGGCTCCAGAGACAAGCAGCCCCCCTTTGGTGTTATAACAACCTTTCGTTTTTGGAGTGTGCCTGGGAACGTTTGTCCATTCAGCCACAAGAGCATTAGTGAGGTCAGGCAGTGATGTCGGCTGAGGATTGCCCGCGTTCTTGTTTAGCCCAGAGGTGCTCAGTGGGCTTGAGGTTGGGGCCCTGTGCGTGAAACTCGATTTCTTCTTCCACGCCGATTATGGCAGACCGTGTCTTCATGGAGCTCACTTTGTACACATTTTTGGATGATATCATTCTGGAACAAGGTCCGCTCCACTAAAGGAACATTCTATACAACATTTTGCTAACAATCATGTGTAATTGTGACAGTCGGGTGTCCACAAACTTTTGGCCCTACAATGTAGTTGTGTAACATCCATGAAACGAGTTAGTTTCTGTTCTCACTTACATTAAAGCAGCTATTAATAGCTCTTCGTTCATCAGCCTCTTTTTTCCCCACCCTTGAAGTGAATAAAACGGCTTGCCATGTTATAAGAAAAGTATTTCCTGTTTTTGAAAAGGAACCGTTTGACCTTGCTTTTTCCACTTCTAGTACCTACTACTGTATGTGGTACCCCAATTATCTCTAACTTTGCACTGAGAATGGAGACTCCTTCCAAAAATGTAAAACGCATATCATAGTATCAACAATAACATGCATTTCTTTAAAATCTCTATATAATAATGAGGATACTCTCCATAAAGACCTTGTGTACGTTATTATAGAAATACCACATTTGAGGATGTAATAGAACCAGGGCATTAATGAAATTAATTCTTTACTGTACATAGTAGAACATATAACAAGGTGGTGTAGTGGTTAGCACTGTCGCCTTGCACCTCCAGGGTCCGGGTTTCATTTCTGGCTAGGCTCGATTCCCATCTCTGTGTGCATGGAGTTTGCATGTTTTGCCCGTGCTTGGTGGGTTTCCTCCGGGTACTCCGGTTTCCTCCAACAGTCCAAAGACATGCAGATCAGGCTTATTGGCATTCCCAAATTGCCCGTAGTGTGTGAATGAGTGTGTATGTGTGTGCCCTGTGATGGATCGGCACCCTGTCCAGGATGTACCCCGCCTTGTGTCCTAAGTCTCCTGGGATAGGCTCCAGTCCCCCGTGACCCTGAATACAGGGTAAAGTGGTATAGACGATGAGTGCGTGAGTTTAAAAATGCATTTTTTTTAGAATATATATTAACATGATCTGACCGATCATATTTCCGCATTTAATAGTAATATATGTGATATATTTATGGTCATTTTGCTTAATGTACATTGTGAGCTAAAAGGTTTTTCAAGTCTTCAATCAAAATTGAAGTAGCCCAGAAACATAATGTATTCATAATGTATAGATAAATAATGTATAAATTTGCGACATCTCAAAGAACTGATTTATTCGTTCTGGGAGGAGCTTATTCAAGCCTGTATTTTAAAGGCCATTTCAAAATGGTGCATGTAACTGTGGACAAAAATGCTGTCGTTGAACATTTTGTCAAAATATCTTTTATTAGAATCCTTTTTTGCTATGGTTCTGCTGCAGAAAAGTGAGGTGTTGCTGTTTTTCAACCTGTAAATTTTCTGGGCGAGAATGGTCAATTCTATTGGTCCTGGTGGCCATGACATGGGGATTATTTGCAGACCATTTTGTAATTATTTTGCAAATTGTCAAACCTCTCTGGTCTGCTTGGTGGCCAGATCTTTGACTCCATGGTGGTTGTGCAATTCCTCTCAAAAAGCCTCTAGGCCCCTTTGCAGCATGTTCTCGATTTTTGCCAACAGGAAAGTCAAAACTTTGCAACGTTTTTTCTGAGGAGGTATTGTTGGTTCAAATGGTCAAATAGTCATGGTGGCCATTCCATAGTGAGTATTACCATGATCCTATAGAGTATTTTATAGAGGAAAGAATGAGATTTACTTCCTTATTTTTTATTATTTTTGTTTAATTTTTAAAAGTTGGAGCGGTGTGCAAAAGTTTATACCCCTTTGGTTTTTGAATGCAAGAATTCAGATGTATTTTGTCAATATTAGACTTTACCTATGAAAACAAGTGGTCATATAATATATTAATGGATATTCCTATCCCATTCGCTGCAAAAAAAGATACACACGTGGACAAAATTGTTGGTACCCTTCGGTCAATGAAAGAAAAACTCACAATGGTCACAGAAATAACTTTAATCTGACAAAAGTAATAATTAAAAAAAATTATATGAATGTTAACCAATGAAAGTCAGACATTGCTTTTCAACCATGCTTCAACAGAATTATTTTAAAAAAAAAACTCATGGAACAGGCCTGGACAAAAATGATGGTACCCCTAGAAAATCCTGAAAATAATGTGACCAAAGGGACATGTTAATTCAAGGTGTGTCCACTAATTAGCATCACAGGTGTCTACAATCTTGTAATGAGTCAGTGGGCCTATATATAGGGCTCCAGGTAGTCACTGTGTTGTTTGGTGACATGGTATGTACCACACTCAACATGGACCAGAGGAAGCGAAGGAAAGAGTTGTCTCAGGAGATTCGAAATGAAAATTATAGACAAGCATGTTAAAGGTAAAGGCTATAAGACCATTTCCAAGCAGCTAGATGTTCCTGTGACTACAGTTGCACATATTATTCAGAAATGTAAGATCCATGGGACTGTAGCCAACCTCCCTGAACATGGCCGCAGGAGGAAAATCGATGACAAATCAAAGAGACGGATAATCCGAATGGTAACAAAAAAAAAAAAGAGATCCAAGGTGAACTTCATGCTCAAGGAACATCAGTGTCAGATCGCACCATCCGTCGTTGTTCGAGCCAAAGTGGACTACATTGGAGACGACCAAGGAGGACACCATTGTTGAAAACAAATCAGTAAAAAGCCAGACTGGAATATGCCAAACTACATGTTGACAAGCCACAAAGCTGACAGATGAGACAAAAATGGAACTTTTTGCCAAGGCACATCAGCTCTATGTTCACAGACGGAAAAATGAAGCATATTAAGAAAAGAACACTGTCCCTACTGTGAAACATGGAGGAGGCTCTGTTATGTTCTGGGGCTGCTTTGCTGCATCTGGCACAGGGTGTCTTGAATCTGTGCAGGGTACAATGAAATCTCAAGACTATCAACGGATTCTAGAGAGAAATGTGCTGGCCAGTGTCAGAAAGCTGGGTCTCAGTCGCAGGTCTTGCAACAGGACAATGACCCAAAACACACAGCTAAAAACACCCAAGAATGGCTAAGAGGAAAACATTGGACTATTCTAAAGTGGCCTTCTATGAGCCCTGACCTCAATCCTATTGAGCATCTTTGGAAAGAGCTGAAAAATGCTGTCTGGAAAAGGTACCCTTCAAACCGGAAACAACTGGAGCAGCTTGCTCATGAGGAGTGGGCCAAAATACCTGCAGAGAGGTGCAGAAGTCTCATTGACAGTTACAGGAATCATTTGATTGCAGTGATTGCCTCAAAAGGTTGTGCAACAAATTATTAAGTTAGGGGTACCATCATTTTTGTCCAGGCCTGTTCCATGAGTTCATTTTTTAAAAATAATTCCGTTGAAGCATGGTTGAAAAGCAATGTCTGACTTTCATTGGTTAAGATTAATAGAATTCTTATTTATTATTACTTTTGTCAGATTAAAGTTATTTCTGTGACCATTGTGAGTTTTTCTTTCATTGACCGAAGGGTACCAACAATTTTGTCCAAGTGTGTATCTAAGCAGGTAAAGATGACAAATTTATCTAATATTTCTCATCATGAACTAGTTTCAGTTCAAATGTAATACTGTTAGATAGATAGATATATAGATAGATAGATAGATACTTTATACACGCCCAGCTTAATTTTTTAAAAATTTATTGTATCTTTTTTTTTTCTTTTTTTTTTTTAGAAATTGATGCATAAAATTAAACAAAGTATCTGTCAATATATCAAGAACGATGTTTCTGGGCTGCTTTGTGGTCAGATCTTTGGCTCCATGGTGGTGGGACAGTGAGTATTATATAGAATTACATAGTATTATATAGACTATTTTATAGAGGAAATAATAAGATTCTCTTTTTTTATTCTGCAGCTGTAATAGTTTTTGAGTTATGCCTGATTAAAAATTGGGGCATTTTTTTTAGCTCACCCTGTAGACCTATATTGATTTGTGGGCGTGCGTTGAGTATCATGATTTGAGTGTTCCAACTGCCTCCTCATGATGCAGATCTACAACCCACTCTCCACACTCCGACCTTGAACAAAAGCGAAGGCGAAGAAGAAAAGACTCCTTCCATTAATGCAGCGTTTTCCCAGAGCACTTGTTTGCTTTGCCGATCAGGATTCTCTACCTTGTATGAGTGAGAGTGGAGCATTATTGCAATAAGGATTACAGAGGCTCATTTGTAGCTCCTTGCACAACAATTAAAAAAAAGCAATGAACCATGGAGCAAAGGGGAAAATGAAAATATTTGATTGTTGTTTATATATATATATATATATATAAAAAAAATCTTCTGATGGGCTTACAGGGATAATAATTCATATTGTACAGGATTTGTGCTCCAAGCTAGCTCTAGCGACTGACGTTAGATGCATTTATATATCAAATCACTTTCGTGTTCAAGCGCGTGGCAGGCCAGGTTTTACATAATAAAAAAAAACATTAAGAGTAGTTTTCCTAGTGATCACATCATCATGAAAAACAAGTGTGTGTTACTGTAACTGTTCCCACAATAGCCTTTCGACAACTACTTCTGTTACATTACAGTATTTTGCATAGTCTCCTACACACTGTAGAGTGCACATTAAAAAAAAAACACACACATTGCCTGCAGAAAAGTTAGAGCTGTGTGCAAAAGTTTATACCCCCTATGGTTTTCGAATGCGAGAATTCAGATGTATTTTGTCAATATTAGATTTTATCTATGAAAAGTCAGTGTATCATGTAACAAGAACCTTGTGTGTGGAAGGAAGTGTAATAAAACTGTCAGAGATATGAGAAGATACAAACAAGTGGGCATACAATACAGTATATTCTAGGATATTTTTATCCCATTCCCTGCACAAAAGAAAAAGATATCGAAGCAGGTAAATATTTAGCACTATATATAGTCTATGATTGTTTTGAGATAGATGCATTATACATGTCTAGAAAATTTATTGTATATGTTTTTTTTTCTTTTCTTTAATTGACAAGTAAATTAGCTTGTTGTTTCAGGAATGAATGCATACAAATAGACAAAGTATCTATCAATAGAGCAAGAATGTTTCAGGCATCTCTACAAATACTGTAAGTGTATATTTTATTTATTAGAATCATACCAGAATAGCTCATTCTTACTGCATTCAAGACAGTTTCACTTGGTGTAAATTTTTCATCACTCTTTTGTTTAAGTCTTATTTTATCCTAAGGGGTTCACAAACTTTTACACTCAGATCATACTTAGGAATGATTGAGTGATAACAAGTTGGTGCAGTAATGGCAGCACATCCCATCCATTTACCCACATACTCACCCACCCACCAGTCCACACACATGCACACGCACACACACACACACACACACACACACACACACACACACACACACACAGAGTACTGGATTACTGAAGAAAGAAAAGAGCTTTTCACATCGGCTCAGATGGAGAGGATCAATAAAGTCAAATCAATATCGCTTCATCAGATGTGATTGATGAGATTCTTTGCTTCTTATCTCCAACCCTCACCCCTCTTCAAAGCCAAAATGGTTACAAGAGACCCCTGTGTTGGTGAACACTTGTGGTAAAAACGGTGTTTGTACAGCAACTGGTTGATTTTTTTGAGAATTTTAGGTATCTTTAATTTACAACTTATACAAAAGGGAAATGGTTATTTACTATGTGATACATTTCGAAACACTTTCTTCATGTTCTTTGCATAACTTGTTTGCATCAGACATCTATTTGCCGTTTAATAAAATTCCTAATAAATGTAAATTTTAATGAATGTGACAAGAACGTGAAATATATATTGAAGTTTTACAATGTAGGTTGCACAGCAGTGCTTCAGTCTACAATCAGGTTCTGCAAGTTCAAGGTTGTTTTTAATCAAAATGGAAGAATTAACACAGAGAAAGAAAAAATTACATTCAAACAATATTCCTGAAAAACATAGGTGCTAATGAGCTAATAAACTCCAAATTTCAACCTTGACATACCTTACAGCTTGCAAGCTACTATTGTCCGCCTCATTAGCATGCTACGTATCATTTGAGAGATTAGGGATATAACTATAATTAGCTGCTGTTTGCTCTTGTTCCTTGGTTTCTGGAACAAATGAGCACTTATATCGGCTAATTTATTAACTTAAAGATGTGAGAATGAGAATTAAAAGTTTTTAACATAAATTAATCATCCAGGAAAAAAACGTAATATAAAAATCTGAAAAAAATTTTTTTGGTAAGAAAAATTGCACATAGAAAATAAATGAATAGTAAAAATCACAAGTAGAAAATAAATAAAATGGAAAAAAGAAGAAAAAAAATCACAGAAAATAAATGAATAGTAAAAATCACAAGTAAAAAAAACATTTTAAAAAATCACACAAAAAAGAATAGTAAAACTCACCAGTAGAAAATAAATAAAACGTTTAAAAAAAAATCGCAGAAAATAAATGAATTGTAAAACGCACATTTGAAAAATACATAAATCATGTAAAAAAAACAGAAGAGAAAAATATCTGAATCATGGTAAAAAATAAAATAAAATCACATGTGGAAAATAATGATTATGTAAAAAAGATGAAAATAAGGGAATCATATAAATATAAACTAATATAAACTAATAATGAAAACATATAAATAAAATAAAATGATACATAGAAATTAAATGGACCGTGACAGTATTAGCTAAATACAAACAACAGTGAATTGCACGGTATGTAAAAATCACATGAAAATAAAAGAATCAAATTCAGTTATTTTCAGGGGGGGGGGGAAAGTAACACATCCTAAAATGTTTCAGTTTCACCTCTTATTCATTCATTCATTTATTCAATCAATCATTAATGTAACTCTTCTGCAAGAGTTGATTTAGGATTTAAACGTTTTAAGAACTGAAAGCTGTAATGTAATTTTTAAATCAAACTACATGGCTAAAGAAATATCAGAAAGAGGAATAATAAATTCCTCCGGTAGCAGAAGATGGAGCGGAGCGCGAGGTTTCCTCTTGAGGACAGGGCTGGTGTATGAGCGAAAGCGTCAAGAGAGAGCGATGGAGGAGGTTTAAGCCTCTCCTTTGAGACCCTAATCGGCTCATGGTGACACGAATGCCTGTGTCTGCTTTTGTCACCAGTCCTCTGGTACCATGTTACTCATGAGAGCCCAATTCCCCCCTTCTCTCTCTCTCTCTCTCCCCTACACACACCCTCAGTCTGTCTCACTCTTTATCTGCCCTCTAAATCTCCATCAGGAAAGCTGTCCTTTCTGTCTGTCTCTCTCTTTCTCTCTGCTGTGTCTGCGGAAGTCATCCTGAGATTTATGTTCATCCCTCAGCACCGGCTGAGCGTGGAGCCTGGCTGCATAATGGAGGCTGAGGACAAAAAGAGCAGAAAAGAGACAGAGAAGGACGAGGCAGCGAGAGATAAAACAAGAGAGAGCTGATTCTTATCATCTTTGCCATGCATTTTATTGTATTTTTTCTCGAAATGAATGGAAAACACAATTAAGAACCAAAAAAAAACAGGTTAAATACAGGCATTTCCTTTCTAGATAAAGCCCTTTTACAAAGTACAGACCCCTATCAAGATAAAAAACAAAAAAACTAAACAAAAACTGATTGACCATGAAAACATGTATATTTGTACCAGTTATTCTTTATTTCCTTTGGTGCATAATTTATTTTGTTGGTATTATCATCTAACATTATCTTTTCCGTTGTTATTGAATTTAATATACTAGAAAATAAGAGACACATGACTGCTGTTACATATTACATATATAATGCCAGAAACTCAGAAAATGCATTCATACTGTATCCTTGCAATCAGAAACCTATTTCATGTGGTGGCAAATGAAATAAATGCAGTGTACGTAAACATTTAACTCGTCACAAAGACTAAATCCGTATGTTATCTTGAATGTTTTGCTCAGATCGGATCTCTCTTTCTTCCATCCCTGCATGTGACGACCTCTATCTATCTTTAATCCAAACGCAGCAGTCCACTGAAACATTCTACAATGGTACATCATTATCATCTATTTGTTGAAAATCTTGTAACCTTGCACCTCCAAGGCTAGGGGTTCAACTATCTCCTCCAGGTCTGTGTGTGCACGTGTGTGTATGGAATCAGTGCGTGTATGTACTCATGCTTTTTGGATTTCCTTTCAGTACTCCCATTTCCCCCACAATTGAAAGACCTGTGGTGTAGACTGATTGAGGCTTCTGAATTGCCTGTAGTGTACAGTATGATTAGGTGTGTGTGTGTGTGTGTGAGAGATCTGGATTAGGCTCCTGATACCCAGCAACACGGAAAATGAAACAAACCAAAGTAGAAGAAACACATGGACAGATTAGATGTGCAAGCCCGCGGCACGATTTGTTCGGGAAATCGTAGCCACATTCTTTTCAGCCCTTTCCTGTATAGTTGTTTTGTACACTACTTAGTTTGGAAAGCAGTCTGTTCACATCTCCACAAATACACTTTATTTGGCCAGACGCCTGAGCATGTGACAATGAGCCCTATGAAGACATGATTTGACCTTTGAACTGTGCTGAGCCTTGACCTCAAGCCCATTGGACACCGTTGGGTTGAATTGGAACAACAAGTTCAAGCCTGGCGTTCCTGTCATATGTCACATATGTAGTGGACAGATGTAGTGGAACGTCTGTTATCGTGGCAAAGGGGGACCAGCGCCATGTTAATGCAGATTGTTTTACAACGAGAGATTTGATGGTCAGGTATCCACATACTTTTGGCCTACTATAGGCTATCTACAGTATTATAGCATATTATAGCAAACGTCTTGAGCCACCCTTCATTTCTTCATATTTTGCTTTCAAAGAACCTGACGTCCAGGGATTTTTTTTTTTGTTGGATTTTCTCCCTAATTTAGCCATGTCCAATTCCTCCCCGTCACTAGGGGGCTCCCACATTAAGGTTACTACTACCACTCAGTCGTGAGGGCCGAAGACTATCACGTGTTTCCTCCGAACCACGTGACGCCAGCCGACCGCATCTTTTCGAACTGCTCGCTAACGCACCTTTGGGGGTGGCGTAACACACTCGGAGGACAGAGCTATCTGCTTCTTCCACTTGTGTGAGCTTACAGACGCCCCTGATTGGCTGTAGAGCCGTGATTAATGTGGGACCACTAAGTATCTCTCATCCCTGCCCTCTGAGAGAGCTCGGCCAATCAGCTCTCTCTAGACCTCCGGCTGCAAGAGGTTTCAGCGTCACCTGAGAATCGAACTCGCGATCTCCGGACGATAGGGCGAGCACTTTACCTTTCATAGCGCAAAAAATCATCTAACTTACAAGCATGAAAAAAAAATGCAGATGACGGACATTAATTTCTAGACAGCGTCGTATTTCATTAAAAACCCTACTGTGAAAACGTCTGCTGTTTCCTTCCCGCTGGTTTACATTTTAATCGGTATTCAGAGAAGTAACCTTACTAGTTCATGGTTGAGAAAAAAAAAAAAAAACACTGGTTTGATAGCTTCCGCTTGTGACAACACACTGCTTTTTTTAGGCACTTCTCTGAATATGAGACAAAAACGTCCCTCATTAATGTGACCTTCTCAACAATCGGGCACATCCAGAGGTAAAATGCGCCGCAAATGCATTTTGGGTGTGTGTGTGTGTGTGTGTGTGTGTGTGTGTGTGTGTGTGTGTCTGCATGACAAACGGCCATTAGGTTGGAAGAGCTTCAGCACAGTGAGTAGGAAAAGACATGATGGTTCGTACAGCAGGATCTCACATCATCGCTGCTATCAGCATACGATGATCAAAGGCACAAAATCACACTGGAAATGTGTCTGAGAGGGAAAAAAACAGGGACACCGACTTCAATTCAGAGAACCTACAGAGCGTTCCGTATTAGCGCTTGATTCCTGTACTGCCGCTAAAAGAGAAAGAGAGAGAGAGAGCGAGATGAGCGAGTCTTTAGTGAAGAAATGATGTCTGTAGTAATTGGCATTTTAAGGCCCTAGGCTGCATTGCTACAGTAGGAATAGAGAGACAGAGAGAGAGAGAAAGTAAGGGTAGCTTAGTTGCCAGATGTTTTATTTTTGAGCTCTATCCTCTCTATGCAGGAAATGCAGATAGGATGTGACCTCATGCGTCAGTTGTGAGCTCTTTTGGTGTGGCCTTGGCATCAACCAAGCCAGTTCAACCCTGCACACTGAGCGGAAAGCTTTTTTTTTTATCAGTGCTTTCTTTCTCTCCACCACACATCCTGTCCATCAGTTACTACTCCATTCCGATGTTTGATCTTTTGTCGATGTCTTATCTTTTCTTTTTACTTATTTATCTCTATTAACGGAAAGTGTTATTTTCAGCATCCTTTAACGGCAGCGTATAAATATGCGTCTTTTATTTCCTTGACAGCTTCGGATGATGATATTCTAGTTTTATGGTTTGTTTTCGGAGAGCTGATTGGATCACAGCTGCGTTCATAACACTTGTGCTTGCATGTTAACGAATCTGTCGTGTTTTTCGACATCCTAACAGTTTTTGGGTATTTCTGGGCAAACAGAACTTTATTTGTGTAAAGAATAAAACCATTAGGGGCATGTTGTTATAAGGAAATGTCAAAATTCCACAGTGCGAAAGGGCTTTCCCAGGCAGCCGCACACATAATTGGACTCAGCAGCCCAATAATCACATTTTTCAGCCTAGTGCTGGTTTAAAGACACTTAATTCATTTGGAGTTTTCTCAATTTCTGGGTTTCGTGCTTGCCTTGGCGTACAGATCTAGGCTCTTGAGCTCTAGATCTGGCAAGCTGTTCCTAGATCAGCACTCATACATTACTCCGTGTATCGACACAGCTGCCACTGTTAGCAGTGTCTACGCATTACATTATGATCCCATTTTACATTGATTGAAAGTGGGATCAATGTGGTTGCATTACATTTTTACTCTCGCTGTCTAGCGACAGACAGATAGAGTGACTGAGAACCAAAAGTGTGGGTTTTCTAACTCGGGCTTATGCTAAATACCAGAATACACACACACACACACACACACACATACACATAGAAGGCGTTTGTGAGACGTTTCAATTTACTTCTGTCTGCGTTCTGACAATTGCCTGATTGTTTAAGTCCAGTTATGCTGCTCTGGAGTCCAGCTGTGATCTGATAAAGGTGCTTTTCAATGGTAGCCAGGCGATTCGAGTGATGGAAAAAAAACCAGACAGGCAAACAGACAGACACAGAGGGATGCGTCTGCACCGTCTGTGTCTTGCGAGTTACGTTCTCACCCGTGCTGACCAATCAAACATCTTATACTTTCATGTACTAATCAGGCCAGATAAATAAAAACTGTTCCAATCAGTGTGTGTGTGTGTGTGTGTGTGTGTGTGTGTGTAAAAATAATTATTTTGTGAATTTCACAGTGAGATCAGATAAGGCATTCCTTCGTACTGTATTTTCTCTACCTTTAAGAACTTTAAGTGTTTCAAAAGAAAATGCGCATTGCAGTCAGCTGTAAAAAAAAAAAAAAATATATATATATATATAATATATATATATACACAAGAAGCACAAGAAGAAAGAAATAACATTATTATTATTCCATGTCTAAGCATTATGCACACTATTTATGCATGTATTGTTTCTCAAACCCAGGTGATATAATTCAATAACCCAATACCTGGGTGAAAAAAGGTTTTTAAAACAAATAAGCATTGGCTGCCAAACATATTTAGACAACATATACCATGTATTATAGTTCTTCTTGTGTACAAAACATGATGATGATGATGTCTCTAATTCATTCTAGCCTATTTAGCTGAATTAACTGGAAAATGAATGATGTGACAATGGTGTTCAGCTTCTGGAGCCATGGCCTGGGATCTAAACCCAAAACGAAACTGTTGGACTAAAGGTGAAAAAGGATGTAGCAGTCAAGAAACTTTTTTTCTGTACATAATCTTCAGGAAGCAATCAAGCAGGCGTGCATTCAGCACACCAGTGGATACCAGAGTATTATAGACGTCATAATAAGGACTTCATACTAAAAACTGATGTATAGCAATGTATAGCAATTTCACTGCATAAAATAAGAAAACTATTCTTTTGATCTTAATTGACATTGTTTAAAAAGAAAAATGTGAATGTCATTAAAGCATTGAATTTCCCCTTTTGTCTCAATAAATCTACAGCTAGACTGAGTGGGTGGTCTAAGTATAGACCTCGCTTTCAAGATGACTTGATGGATAAACATGTGATTAATGCTTCCCCTTGATCTGTTACAGTGGTAGCATTGCATGTCTATAACATTTTGCTCGAAACACCTATTGTTTAAGTAAATGACATGATGGGAAAAATAAATCTTATGGGTATTTATGCACCCAGATACTGTAAATCTAACTATAAAAATCATGTTTGTGTGTGTGTTTTGTAATTAGGTGTTATTTGTGTTTGATTTCAGATTATTAATTGTATTCCATTTCACAATTTCCTCAAACTCTTAAGGCTTATTATCCTTTATTAACTATGGTGTTGTTCTTTCGGCTGCTCCGGGGAATTAAAAGGTTGCCTCAGCAGACTGACCATCTGATCCATGCATTTAACTTGGCACAGATTTTTTAGGCCGGATGCCTGCATCCAAGGTCCTCGGGTAAACTCAAGCCTTCCGCATGGTACATGAGAAGCCTACAGTACCACTGAGCATCGATACTCCTGCACTGAACTTTATCTTGTGCAATTTAAAGAATATAAGATATTACATACAATTCAATATACCAAGGTGGAAGCAATCTTATTATAGATTAAAAAATTCTATAATAATAAGCTCCAATGCTCCTTTTGCTCTGCACCAACTATATCTTGTACAATTTACAGAATATAAGATATTACATAAAATTCAATATACTAAGGTGGAAGCAAGTTTATTATAGCTTTAAAAATTCAATGAAAGCAATATAGTGCAGTTTGGGTTATAATTAATTTCTGGATTAATACTTCATCCTGTCTTTCATAGTTTCCAGTAACCATGTTGTCTTCCCTTTATGTTTACTATAGAATTAAAGGAATCCACACGACTTGCTATAAATCTTTCGCTGTCAGCGTCTGACAATGGCTATATTTCATTGCCGCATGCTATCATTCATTGTTCCCAGTAACAAGTGTGTGTCATAAGAGAAATATTCTAGCTGGCTGCAGTGGCAGTAAAATGGCTCCAGTATTGAAAGCAAGCATCAGTGTTCCTATATGAAGCAGTCTATTCATCAGACGCTTCAACTCCTCTGGCATCACTGCTGTGGCATTTAGTGGCAGCTTAAAACAACCAGCAATTCCTTCTTATGAACCATTTCTCAATCTGTTTTATCCATGCACCAGGATTGATCTGGGATTATTGTGATTATGCAAATTTCTTTCTCTTTTTTTTTCTTTGCTCATCCATTGTTTACCATCTGTTTGCATAACGATGGATCAATAAATCAATAGCTCTAGAACAGCTGCTTTATTTAAAGCTTTCCCTAAGCAGGGCTGCACAAGTGGTCAAAAAAATGGGGGTGAATTTTCCACAGGGCATCCGTTGTTATACCCAGACTGCCAGGTGCAGGCAAATTTAAGGAAGTGAAAAGAATAAAATGAGCTGAATTGTACGATAGGAAGGATATGCAAGCTAAGGGATGGGCACTGTTTCTGGTTTTTCTAAGAGACTTTACTGAGGGCACTCACAATAAAGACAGAGACCTAAAGATACAGTATGAAAGCTGTAAATATTCTGTATTAAATATGTTTCTGGTTGTGGGTTTGTACACAAGACTGCAAGCTGGATGTCAATTTGTATGCTAGCTAACAAGCTACTTAGAGAGCTAGACTACATTGTGTATGCTAGGTAGAGATCTGTATTTGGGTTTGTATGCTACAGTAACTAGTGAGCAGGATGCTAGCTTGTTAGCTAGTGAACAGGATGCTAGCTTGACTATGCTTGAATTCATATGCTAGCTAAAAATCTACTTAGAGAGCTAGACTGGATTTTGTATGCCAGCTAGAGAGCTGTATTCGGGTTTGTATGCTACAGTAGCTAGTGAGTAGAATGCTAGCTTGACTATGCTAGCTTGCAAACTAGATGTGAATTTGTATGCTAGTTATAAAGCTAGATGTAACTTTCTATGCTAACTAGAGAGCTGGCTGTGTGTTTAGGTATACGCTAGCTAGCAAGCAAGCAAAGCCTATGATATTGTAGCTATTGGAAGCATAAGAAATTTTATTCAGTGGTACCTCTGCATATGATTCTAGTCTGTTCCTGAAAGCGAAATTTAATATTGCGAGATGCATTTTCCCAAAGAAAATAATGTAAATGCAATTAATCTGTTCCAGTAACCCAAAAATGTCAGATTTTTGCAAACAAAAACAACAAAACAAAAGAAAAGGCATTTAAATGAAGTAAAATATGAAATAGACAATAAACCTCACCTTACCTTGATGTATGATTCCTCTTGGCACCGGTTGAACGCCTCTCTTTTCTTCTTGCTAACATTTCTTCTTGCTAATATTTGTGGGTGTCATGGTCATATGTCTTCACCAAATCTTGTACAAAATGCAAAAACAAAACAAAAAAAAAAGCTTGGCTTTCTCCCGGAGGTATGCGCAACCTAGCCGGTGTTCAGTGTGGCTCAGTTTGGTCGCTCGTATGCTGGAAATGGTTTGTATTCCAAGGCAAATGTCTTGCAAAATTTCAGGTCTTAAAGCGAAAATCCATGTGGTGGGGCGTTCTTATTCCGAGGTACCACTGTACCTGTATATAGTATATAGGGTATATAGTATCACAACAGCAATACAATGGTACTTATTTGCTAATATACTGTAGTACAATACAATCTACCACACTATGGTTCAGTTCTACATACTTTGGTACAATGGCCTGAGGTTCTTCTATGTACCATATGGTACTATGGAACATGTACCTGGATACTATTTTATTGTAGCATGCAAGAGAAAATAACAGCAATTATGTGGTACTGTAAATTTTTATAAACCAAAGACAGAGTATATTTGGCTGTGGTATTGCCCCTTCCTGATTTTGGTCATCATTTCCCTGTGGATTTGGGAGTGAAGGACACACATAACAATACCATTAAGTGGCACCACTTGTCTTATGTTTCCTATGCATATTGGATATACACTATATTTTGTTTACTGTATCATTATAATGCATTTTGCCCATGCCTGTGTGAAGCAAGATATTATTGAATGGCCAAATTGACAGGTACCTTATATTTGGCCTCATATCTGTACTGCATAATTGAAAGAGATATTGAGGCTCAGTGTTTGCTGAAGTCATGATATTTCAGCACATGCATGCTTGCTTATCTAAATGGCTCCTGATAGAGCTGAGAGAGAAAAGTAAGATCCCGGCAGTAGTGCTGTAATTTATTTTTCTGCTTGCCTTTCATGGCACAGCTTCAGATCTTTGCTGTGGACGGTATCATGCTGAGAACCAGAGGTCCATTGACCTTCATGCTTGTGTGTTTGTGTGTGTGTGTGTGTGTGTGTGTGTGTGTGTGTGTGTGTGTATGAGGCGGTGGATTTCTTTTTTACTTGTGCAGGGGTGTATTGTTTAAAACAGGTGTCGGGTTGAATACAATAGTGGTGCTCAAATTAGGGAAGTCACATTTCTTGACGTGAGTAGAAGTAGATGACGAAGAAGAAGGAGGACTAGTTCAGATGGCATCTTTCTGTAAGGTCCAGCTGCATGGATATTTTATCAGAGACACAGCGCACAGTGTGGCCAAACATAATGGTCCCAGTGATCCCAGTTTCTCTCTCTTTTTCTTCTTCTCTGTCTTTTCAGTAAGCTGTTCTTCCTGCTCCCATGGGCAACAGGCCGCATGTCCGCAGGGGCCTTGCGCACATGCACAGACACACTGCAGTTGCACAGGAACTTGCACACGCATGCACACACGGAGAGGAAGCACGCAGCCACATTCAGACACAAGAGGAAGTCAGAGGAACTCATCGAGACACACACACACACACTACCCTTGAACTGTATTATTTTTAACTTGAAATCAGTTCTCACCCAATTTAACGAGATAACATGCTTTTAACTGAGAAGCTGAGCTAATAGCCAATGCTGTGTGACCGCATAGGGCCGCCAGACTGACACGACTCCAGCATCATCATTTGCTTCTCTGCCTAGTGATACACTCTTAAAGAGAAAGCGTAGCCTCAGTACTGAGATCACAGGAATGACAACGAGGCACGGCTCCACAGACAACGCAGAAAAGCAAAGGTGCAAAGGTACAGTGTAAGCACATGCACAAGTGTATGCAAAGGCAGACTGAGGCGCTTACACAAATCCTGTTCTGAACACAAAACAGGAGCGTTGTTTCATTTGTCTGATTGTTGGTTTGTTTGCTGACTGCCTGACTGAATGACCAGATGATTGACTGCATTGATGGTGATGAGCATTATGCTCAAGCACTACAATTGCTTTAATTGTTGTTTTTATTAGCTAAGTCTAATTTAGTGCTTGTGTAAATCGAGTGGGATTAATCTAAAGTTCAAAAACATGTATACATAATGTCCACTTGAATTCAAGCACCACTTTTAATAAAAGTAAGAAAAAGTGCTGTTTGTGTGAAACAAAAGCATTTTAACACACTGTAACCCACTTGGATTCTGTGGGAGGAAAGTTCAGGAGTAAAAATGTTTTACAGCTTCTGAAATGGCGGTATATATATAGTCAAAAAGAGTCCTAGTTTGCAGTTAGTTATAGTTTGTTTTAAAAGAATAGGCGGCACGGTATTGTAGCGGTTAACACTGTGCACCTCTAGGGTCGATGGTTCGAACACCCTGTCAGATCTGTGTCCGTGTCCAAAATTGCCTATGATGGAATTGCATCTGTATAGAAGAATGAATAGATAGATTGACGGATGCATTGGTTGCATAGGCTATACTGTAAATAACTGCACTTAAAAAAGTGCGAGGCGTGGTACATCCTGGACAGGGTGCCAGTCCATCTCAGGGCACACACACATACACACACTCACACTCACACACTACGGGCAATTTGGGAACGCTAATTAGCCTAATCTGTATGTCTTTGGACTGTGGGAGGAAACCGGAGTACCCAGAGGAAACCCACCAAGCACGGGGGGAACATGCAAACATTATTAAAAATCAATGTTTCACAAATTCTCTTTGTATTCTTAAATCCTCTTACATACTTAAGTAGCCTGTAAAACATTGTTCGAGTTTGCTCCTGAAACCTGCTGTTTATTGAAAGTCCTTATTGAAATGGCTGTATTGGCTTGAATTGTAATCTTATGTTCTGATCATCTCCTTAGATATACATGATTGACACAAGCAGTGAAACTTCTGCCTTTGGAAAAACTTACTTATGGCTTGCAGGGTTGAGCTTACAAATAAATAAATAAATAAATAAATAGATGCAAGCAAACATGCTAAACTTCATCCTGGACTTCCAGGTTACAAATCGCTGATACTGGAGAGTCCTTCCAAAAATGTAAAATAAACATCCTACAAAAAAAAAGAAAATAACTCCCGTATATCATATATTAATCTGCTTGTGTGGAACTTGTAATATAAATATAAATATGTCCTATGCGATCAATAACAAATTACAGTGAGAGAGATATTTTTCTTGACTTTTGCTTGAACTCTTGTCAGAGCAGATTTTATCATAATCCTGTTCAATCATAATGAAGAAACAAACAAACAAAAAATGCCACTTCTGTACTTTTGCAACCTTTGCACCAGATAAGACTGAGCAGTAGGTTGCTTCAACTTCCTGACCTGAGATTGGTTCTATCCGTCGTGTATGCTTTTACCTGTTCGTGTTTCCATGTACAGGAAAACATAACTTTTACGGTAAATCGATACTAAGTGTACAGTTATTGAGTTGCACCATACTAAAAGTTAGTTCAACTGACATAGGACCATTTGTGCTGAAACAAAATCTTTACACTAGATCAGATAAATAAACACTATAATAATAATAATCATCATCATCATCATCAGTCTGAATTTCACTGCAGCATGAGAAGGATAAATCTCAGTTTTTCTGAGCTCACCAAACCTGCATCTGTTTCCCTGTATGGAGACTTGGCTAGTCTTCCCATGAATAATTGAGAAATGTCTAAACCATGCCATGCTTATTAATTATTAAACCGCACCAGATGTATGTCCAGTTCTTTTACTGAAGGACAGATTCTGGGTCAGCAAAATTATCGGGGTGTATTTCTTTGTGTCTGTCATCAGCAGATGTTAAAAACAGCATAGCCCAAAGGTGGGATTGACCTCGCTCTGCTGTGGGAGCCGGGCCAAATGGCTGGGTTACTGCCATGCGACACGGGAAGCTGCTTTTTCTTTGGTCGTGTCCAATTATTGCTACAATGTGGCAGACGTTTTGTAAATGTTAATGGCAAATCGAGCCTAAGAAATTTTCGTGAGACATGCCGAAGGTATTCCGATCTCAAATACTTTCAGACCAAGTTCTTTGGTGGGGGGCAGAGAGAAAAATGCATGCGTGTGCATGTTCGCTCCTGACTCACCCTTGGAGAGCAGCCAGAGACTTTAGAAAACAAATTACTGCCCTTATTGCTGCTGTGCTATCTCCAGTCAATTAGCTCTGAGACGAGTTCCGTAAGAGTGTTAAAAGTGCTCATTACGGGCCTTGATTGATAAGAATCTCTGCTCCGGATTCTATGTTTTTCTATGTACAGCGCTGACTGCTTTTTAAGAGACGGGAAAGCAGAAAGCAGGATTTATGCTAAGCATATGTATGTGGTTTTAAAATGTCTCTACGCCCGCTAGAGCAAACCAGTTACACATATGCTCAACAAAGACTCCAGGAAGGGTTGTGAAACATTCTGAGTAATGCCAATGGTCAGGACAGGAGGGCAGATCCAAAGCAAAGTCACCTCTTTTTTTATTTCTTCGTCCAGGCAGAGAAAGAGAAACAGAGGGCACGGGAGAGCAATAAGTCAGCCAGACGGCCGCCGGTTAGAGTACAAAATAAAAAAGAGGCATATCAAATGAATGACAAAGAGAGAGAGCCAGCCAGAGCCAATTACTTAACCGTCTTTCAGCCCTGGATGTAATCCAAGAGAAAGAGAGAGAGAGAGAAAGAGAGAGAGAGAGAGAGAGACAGAGCGAGAGAGACAGAGCAGGGACGTGCAAGCATTAGAGAAAAAAATTGTGAGAATACAAATGTATTCATCGTTTTGCATAAAGTCACTCAGTGTGATATTTGGCGTCAACTTCTTTCCTCCTGCAGCATTTCAGCTCTGCCTAGCTAAAATCATAGAAAGAAAGAAAAAAACACTGCAGTAAATCTTAAGATGCCAGGAGTAGTGGAAAGCAATAAAGCAATCAATACTGGGCCTTGGGATTGGCTGTTGGGAACAGGAGGAATCACACGTTTTTTAAACAATTACCCCAAATCAATGCCTCTTATTAGTCGATATGGAGTCTTAGTGAAGGAACTCTTCCCCATGCTGTTCAATCAGCGCTTACAACGCACGCAGAGGAGTGGATCTAATCATCTCCCGCGTAACAGGGGCGGCTGTTTCCCGAGATCCGTCTGAGGATAGCGTCATGCTTCCTACTAGCGCCGATTGATAAATCGGTAAATTGACCATCACGTGTTTGTACATGATCTTTTTTGGCTCTCAGCTGAACAATCAGCTAATATTTTTGGCTGCTGGCCCAAAAACATTCAGGTCCCTGCTCTGGTGCATTCGAAACACTCCACTTTACATAACCTCTCATGGGTGTGCGGATGAGTTATGCTTGGACTTAGCATTTCTAACACTGCATTTATCACACGCCAGGAAAATCGCGGAAAATCAGGAAAAAAAGAGCTCATTAATATCGCCAGATATTCTTCTTGACAGGAGTGAAATCAGATGGAACGAATAAGAAGACGCGTAATGACTTAATGAGCCTTAAAGATCTCAGTCATCTCATCTCTTAACTTTCACCAGATATTTGCGCAGTTACAAATCATGGTTGGATATACTAAGATAATTACTCTCATACTTATCTGCTGCTGATGGACAGTCAGCTTATGAGATTATGATGTATGACGAGCATGAGCATGGGCGCATGTTCTTTTGATAATGCTTGATACCAGTGATGAAACTGATACCAAAATAGTCATTATCTCATTAACTCATCAGAGGTACATTATTGTTTTCAGTGTATTGAAACGTCTTGTTGTTGATTGTCAATAATTATGCTCTATAAAGTCTATATATTCAGTAGTCAACTTTGATTGCTTGAATTAAGTGAGGAAAAACATCCAGTCACTGCCATGCCATGTTTGTTCAGTAATCCAGTACTGTACACTAGTTTTAGTAGTAGCATTAGTATCACATGACCTTGTATGTTGGTATCAGAACATATTAGTATAAAAAACAAGTACATCAGCATGATATTCCGCGTATACAGATGCTAATGCATTCTCAATTAAGATTAGAAATATCACCTGAGCCATGTCCTTTGAATTATTCTACACCTCTGTATTCTTACTGTAAGGTAACATAGGCTTATCTCCAGATTCCATTTTTATAAGCTGAGGAATTCTTGCAGAAATCTGATACCTAATTGAAAGATCATCTTAGAGTCAACTTCATTTTCCATTGTACAAGGATAATGCAGCACTAAAGGCGTGATAATACACTGCAATTTTATAACTGGTGTGTTGGGATATATATTGGTATATATTGTACAGTATATACAGTATATATGTTAATCCGTTCTGGTTCTTAACGTGACATTTCGCATTGTGAATCATAATTATATATTTACATATAAAAACAATTAAATATTTAGAAAAGACATCTAAATAAAGTAAAATATAAAATAAATAGACATTAAAACTCACTAAACCTTACTCTATGATTCCTCGTGGCACCGCCTGCCTTAAAAATTGGCACCTTTTTTTTCTTGCTACCGACCTTAATAATACAAAATAAAAAAAAAGGTTTTAAACGGCTCCTGGATGTGCACGCAACTTTGCCGCCGTTCGGTTCGATTCGTTCGCTTATATGCCGAAAACGCAAATTTTATGCAAAATTTCAGTTCTTAAGGTGAAAATTCATTAAGCGGAGCGGTTGTAAGGTAAAGGTACCAATTGTGTGTGTGTAATGACTGGTCATGCTGTAAATCATACTTCACTTCTGGCGTATAAGTTTTATTATATTATAACGTAATGTAATTAGACACACCTCTCCACTTGGTGCAATTATTATTAACGATACTCAGCATATGTGAGTAGTTTCATACCAAATTCCACCAAGGCAATGAAAATTCCTTCCTCAAATAAACTTCACACTGACAGGTTGTACAGAGCCTGTGCACCTTTACACACTGTTTTTTTTTTTGTGATTCAGTAATCATTGTCAATATTCTCTATAGTCATTACACAGACACAAACTACTAAACTAGTATACAACTGTTGAGCAATGCCAAAAAGAACAAAAAAAGATGAAGGAAAGCCCATGTGTTTAGAGAACTCCCACATTTGTTCTTCAAAAGAGGTGTGGTTTACTCTGCCATGAGTCTTCCTTTGGTTTTGTAAACGAGGACACGATGACATAGTTTTCATCGCACGCGTGACATCATGTCCTGGATAGGAAGCTGCTCCTACCGGAAAGAGGGGGATGTACTGTAAAGTACAAGAAAAAAAAAAAGGTCTAAGACATGAATATTCTCTAACCAGAGCAACCCACCACTGCGCCCTCTGACCCTGTGTTTCCATTGTCCCATCCTGACAAAACAAGCTGTGGACACTCCGGCCTTTGCATGTCTGAACCAAACAGGAAGGATGACTGAGATCCTCCCGCGGATTCATTACGGCAAACTTCATACTGCTGCAATCAGCGTTGGCAGGATTCGGCCCATGACAGAGCGTACTTACTGTAGGTCAGGATAAACTGTCTAAAGGAAGGGAAGAGGAAAGAGAAACCCCTACATGTGATGTCATAGGCAGTGAGTTTAGATCAGGTTGTACAGTACGTTACGGATTGCAGTTCACTTGTTTTTGTAAAAGTAGATCTGCACCAGTCTGTATGATGAAAGCTAGAGAGGGATGAATTTCATGTTTTATTCAATTTGCAAAGCAATTATTTTTTTTTTTGCCAGATTATTTATCATAGAAATTGGCAGGCAAGTCGAGTCCTGTAGAAGAATACAAAATTCTTAACAACACACGGTCCCCAGGACTCGGCATAACAACGAATTCCCTCAACGGCAGCCCTGCAAATTATAAATATAATTATGCTTGTGCTGTAAATCTTCATTGTCATTTCTGGCATTTAACTTTTATTACATTATCACTTTAACTAGACACAAAAATTATCAGTGTTTACAAAGTGAGCAAACAAGCTTAATATTCATTCATTATCAACTCTGGCATTGTCCTCTACATGCAAATGTACTATAGGAAAAAGACATGAAAGACTCCTTAGGAAAAGACATCAAGGACAGTCAGTCGGGACTTTGTGGGAGCTCTTGTGTGGGAAGTGCTGTACAGTCCAAAGAGTTCATTAATAACCTTCCCAATCTTCTGTGAGTCCAGTTTAAGCCTCTGCCTGCTGTCCAGTGTGATCTGTCTTCCCTTAATCTCCTGGCAGAGTCGAGAGAAACGTTGCAGCTTTTTGTCCGCTCGCGGTCTAGCGCAACAGGAAGAGTTTGCACAACCTTATGTGGAATTGTCAATCAGTCAAAAACAGCACTGGCTATATCGTGCACGAAATAAGACCTCACTGTACATCAGAAATAATCAAACAAGAGATCATTAGGTTAAGATGCCCAGAATTATTGTTTATTATTATTGTTTTAGCAATTTCTTACTTATAAAAGAACTACACATTATATAATCGTTATGGTTTAACATCTACTGTATGAAACTTGAAAAACTTGGAAAACTTGAATTGAACAGCAATACATCTGACAGTTATGACTGTTGCGTGCAGATGAATGATGAATAAATATTTCCACATTTAAAAAAAAACAAAACAAAAACATATCTAGAAATACAGTAAACAAACACCTGTTTCAGTAAAATGTCTGCCAAAACAAGTTCCTGTGTATGTTCTATAGATACAGTACATAATCCCTGTGTATGTTAAATACAATTATATTATTTGTTAATTATTAATTATCCTATAAATATAATCCTGTGATTTGTTTTGCCATGCAGTTCTAGAAAATTAATTAACATCCTTTTTAAAAAATCAAAGTTGAGATTTGAGCAATGCTGTGATGTGTGTGTGTGTGTGTGTGTGTGTGTATAAAAGTTGACTATAATTGATACAGTATATTGTACTGTATATACTGTACAGTACAGGCGAAAGTACTGTGCAATACTATTAAGCCACTCCACATTTCTTTATTATCTGCTTACACTATTCCAAATCCCAAATACTTTTTTAAAATCTAGTCTTGAGAATAAGCTCTAAGGCATGAGAAACAGGTGCAGATGACAGATGATCAGGCCGGTGATTAGTATAGTGGTGATGCTGAATGCTGAGTAGTTGGAACAGACGAGAGGGGAAATGAGGCTGCTGCTGAGGTTGTTACGTAAACAACCGATTTTAGGCTTTTTAAACTTTAGGCACTTTTGGAAAACATTTGTTTGCATTTCTTTAATTGAATCTACTGTAGATCGTTTCATTTCATTTAAAATGAAGAAACGATGGTTGCCTCAAGACTTTGGCACACTACCATATATATATATATATATATATATTCATGAGATCATGTTAATGCGCTGATTCAAACGGTGTGAAATTGTGTGTGAAAATGGAAGCTCGGTGAAAAGTAACCGTCGAAGAGGAACTGGATAAAAAGCAAGCTTAGAAATGTAGTTATGGATGTAACGCTCATGTTGATCAATGTGGACACAAAAAGTCACACAGAAATGTTTTGGAGAAGGTGATTCTGTCCAGGTCATCATGTTCAACAGGAACTTGTGGTAACTGCGTGCAGGACTGAAAATTTCCATCCTGACTTTTCGTTTATTATGAGAAATATGAGGTCATGAAAAAATAAATAAATAAATAAATAAGTCACCCTAGTCATTGATATAGAGTTTTCATTAAGTATATCTACTGTACATGTGGTACTTGAGTCTATGATAATGATCCTGTTCCACATGTATATATAACATCCTGCGTTTCATTCTCACTCTTTTTAATTTTACAGTGTGTGAATTTTCACAGTGCATGTGTTATTTCTAAAATGTCCACTAAGTACGTGTGTTTAATCTCCCGCAATCGCTTCTGGTCGAGGATGCTTCAAACGCTGATGTATTGCTAAGCGGTGAGTGTTTACGAAGTCAAATGACTTGAGATGAATTGCGAGAATTACAATGGCAAATCTGTCACCTGAATGCAGTCATTCGTCTCATTTAATGCAGCGCTCAGGAAACGCAGTGTTGCCAACCGGCTGCCTGTTTTACACCGCTACAAAGCTGCTGAAGTCAAGCCGTAACAAATCTTTTGCCTCCGTGTCACAGAGTTGAACGGTCGAGTTTACGCTTCGGCTTCCTGAGGCCTACGTGAGCGCGTCTAGAGCGATTGTTCAAACCGAGACGGCTGACCTTTTGAGCTGACGAACAAATTAAGGTTTGAGATAATGGAGATGCAGTGAATACAATGCAGTGCGGGAGTTCAAAATGCACTATTTGTTCTCTTCATTTAAATGGAGTAAGTTATTTATGCTTGTGCTGTCTTGGACTGGACGAGGAAGGTCAGGGAAGACGTTTCTTGACAAACCTATTGTACTTGCAAAGCTGTAAACCTTTAAAATACATAGGAGAGCAGCTATAAAAAGACCCGCTCTAGGCTATGCGAGTTTATTTAATGATGTATGGAGGGATAAAGACAGAACCATTTTGACACTGAAAAAACACTGTCATCACTGCGTGTTCCTCCTCTTCCCATTCCTGTGCCAATTGAAAATTCCCTCTAGACTGCACCAATATGGAAAGCTATTCTGTAATCCTGCATTTTTTTTTACCTTTACATTTTTTTCTGCATTGCCCTAGCTCACTGTGTTACAATTTTAAAGTACTAAAGGTACTAAACATGAACATTATTTGGGAGGTTTGGTTCATCTTTATAAACTGATAGGCTGCACCGATGCAATGCATATCCTGTGTGAAAATCAGTGCATTTTGTTTGCATGTGCAAAATGCTAATAATGTTTGATTCGTCTGAAATCGCAATTTAGAGCCGAAAACTACTAAGCTGTTTTGCTTTATTGTGTGAATGGAAATAGAAAAACAAAAGGGGGAAAAAACGAAAAATGATGCAGTGTGTTTTTTGGAGTAGGTCTTTTCATTGAGAACATGGTGCAGGAGATAGGACTAAAAGGAGCACCATGATGATGACCCTCAGAGGACAGTGTCTGCTATGATGACGTTCTGTCAGTGAGCATGTTTGGGCTGGATGACCATGGGAAATACTTATGACAATTCAGTCAAGCCATTGTTGGTCAAAAATAGAAAAGAATTTCCAAGAGATGTTGTTCAGAAGAACAAGGGTGCTTTCCAAGGCACAAATGAAGATGTTAGCAACCATGTCATCAAATTGTTTAACCTGAAATTAGATGAGGGAAGTTCAAATGAGCGTCTAGTGTCAGCGAGATCATGATCAGCTCATGATCATCCATACTGTATGATGAATAGAAGGATAGTTTGTTATTTATCACAATATTTGTCAGTTTTGACAATTTCATTAGCCTTCTCAATCTTGTCCTTGCTAACCTTGTACTAAGTATTGAAATTACATTTGGACCTGCAACAGATTCAGAGTCAGCTTTAACAATAAACTTGGATTTGTAAAACTTGGACAGCTCTAATTCTGTTTTGGCACAGATGTGTATAAACCAGTTCCTGAATTGGGCGTCTGCTATGCTGGATGATTGTGTGAGTCATAAACAACAATACTGTACTGTATATTGTTTCAGTGCTGATTCATTGTATACAGGAAGGCTATGAGATTGGAAACGTTTCATTATTGTGTACATGTACATTGGTGCTGATCACCACACACACTGCCTTACAATCAGTATGTACTTCAGTGTCTTACCATCATCACAGACCATAAATCAAATGATAGTAGACTGACTGGTAAAGGGTCTTTACTGTAAGTACGGCTGCAGCATCATGCCATTATGTGACTCAGCATGGCTAATTATGCACTCACTGGCCACTTAATTGGGTATGTCTTTTCTTATGCAGGCTTGGACCCCTTGCCTCAATTCTTCATGGCATAGATTTAACAAGATTAAAGATTTTGGTTCTAACTGATATGATCCCAACAAGCGTATGCTGCACAACCATGATGCGAATATTACCTACCACTAGATCCCAAAGGTGCGCCATGAGATTGATTGTGGAGGCTATTTGCATACAGTGAATCCATGGTCGTGCTCAAGAAACCATTTTAGCTTTGTGATATGGCGCATTATCCTGTAATCATGAAGTGATGGACATGGGCAGCAACAATACTCAAGTAGGCTGTGGCATTTAAACGATGCTCAGTTGGTACTATGGGGCCCAAAGTGTTCCACAAAAACACCATTATTCCATAACCACCAACCAGAACTGCTAGTCCAAGTAAGTATGGATCCATGCTTTAATGTTGTTTAAAACAAATTCTGACTCGACTACCCGAATGTTGCAGCAGAAATAGAAAATTGTCAGACCAGGCAATGTTTTTCCAATCTTCTATTGTTCAACTTTGGTGAGCCCATGCAAATTATAGCCTCAGTTTCCTGTTCTTAGCTGACAGGAGTGGCACCCGGTGTGGTCATCTGCTGCTGTAGCCCATCTGCTTCATGGTTCGACTTGCTGCATGTTCAAAGATGCTCTTCAGCATACCTTGGTTGTAATAAGCTGTTATTTGAGTTACTGTTTCCATTCTCCTCTGACCTCTGGCATCAACAAGGCTTTTTTTTACCCAGAGAACTACCATTCACTGGATATTTTCTGTTCTTCAGAATTTTTACACATAAATATCCCAGTAGATCAGCAATTTCTGAAACACTCAGATCAACCTGTCTGTCACCAACAACCATGCCACATTGAAAGTCACTTAGATAACCTTTCTTCCCCATTCTAATGCTCGATTTGGACTTTAGCAGATCGTCTTGACCGTGTCTACACGCCTAAACGCATTGAGTTGCTGACGTGTGATTGGCTGATTAGATGTGAAGATAACAAAGTGGCTAGTGACGGTATATACTAATTATACACAAGTAATATGAACCTCATAGAACTCTGAGACCCCTGTCCTGCATTCTGCATGAGACAGTACACCATTTTCTCAAATAAGATGTGGTTCAGACCACAGGATTCGAATGTTATTACAGTATGTGCTTATTGTGCGTAATGGCTTATTGTGTACATTCGCAGGATTTAGAACTTAGATATCATATCAGAGATCAGAATTTACAACAGGAGGGAAAAGTATGGTGTAAACCTATAGAAATATGGTTAGATGTAATTGTAGTCAAACTGGGGCCTTTCTAAAGTAACTAAATACACACATTTAGGGTAAATGTTGATATTCTCAGTGGTTTTGTAACATTTCCAGTTTCATTCCGCTTATACATCAGGTAAATTAAAGGCTTAACAGCTTAGTGTCACCTAGCTAAATTAATAACCTCGGCTATTACATAGCTTCCACACTTGGTGTGCGTGTATGTGTGTGTTTTTTCCCAGTTGCTTAGCAACAGTGGTCTCAAGACGATTTTATAGTTTCTGCGGGCTGCTTTGCTGGGACTGCTTTTGTAGCATTTTGTCAGAAAGATAGATGACACACAATATGAAAGATTTTTAATAGTATTACATTAGTTTAAAGGTTTAACTCCCTTAAGAGGAGTTGGCATGCCCGTAGTCTTACTCTTATGCTTTGCCAACGTTCATAAGTTGGAAAAAAGTATGTTCTCTTTCTGAAAAGTTAACCGCCACAGTGTTACACAATTAGAAACCGGAATTATGTGCCGCTATAAGGCCCTTCTGTGAATTCTCAGGGCCATACAGATACGTTTCTAATTGCAAGCCATCAAATTAACTTTAAATTGATGTAGGCTTGCAGGCTTGCAATAAGCAGTACTATCGTTTATTTCTGCCAAAAATTACTGCTTGGGATGTTTTTTTTTTGTATTGCTGAGACTTTATTGTGTTTTATAGAGGATGCCTGGTGGGTACACTAATGGGTAGGCTATTTTAAAAACGGACTGAGACGCTCCAAGAAAAACTAATTTGATCACGCAATATAAGATCACATTATGAGAAGCAATATAAGACGCTAAAGCCGGGAATCAATATGAAGTGCGTCACGCTGGGGGACGCAAAACAGAACGGGTCACATGTGGTGTGGTTACAGGGCCCCTTTGTGGGACGTTAGAGCTCATCTGTGCCTATGTAATGTGCGACATGGACACATGCTCACAAACACATCACACATAAGCAGTTGTGGTGATACTAACTTTTTGTGAAAAGTAGTTCATGTGTTGTTCTGTGCAATATTATAATCACTACAAAACCTAAAGTTTAAATAATTGATTTTGAGAATAATAAAAAAAAAAACGTTTAATTTATCCTAGGCCAAGCACCATTTTTTTTTCTTACATGATTACTCATTGGATACAAATTCAGACCCACATACTAATCTATGCCACATTATGTGACGTTACACTAATTTGTATATATTTTATGAATTCACAGATTCTAAAAAAAATTGTTTGTGAGTTCAAATAAGGGCTGATTGGTCAAAAAGGAAAATAAATAAATAAATAAATAAATAAATAAATGGCCAAAATGCTGCTAGTGCTCATCTGGCATTTCAATGATGGGCTGAAACTGGCCTTGTGAAGATCTTTAATCCATACCCATATATTACTGAGCTACAGGCTCATCAAGGTTGTGGGTGTGTTCTGGCATCTAGAATCAGATGACAGCAGTATGTGGGCACAGAAAAAAGTGGCAAGTGTGGGTAAGCATGATTTGTTATCAGTGTTTGTCGAGTGTAACAAGCATAGCAACAATGATCGCAAGGATAGCACGGATTGTAAATATTGGCTAAACACATATCGGCCACTTTATTACATATCTTCTTAATTGCCTTGTACTGTAGGTACATAATCCTTGCACTACTACACATACTGTATTACCATGTCGCTACGATGTTATAGCATTGCTTCCTCGCAGCTCCAGGCCTTAATCCTGAGCTCACTCAGAAATAAAGTTACCAAACAAAACAGTGCTTTGTCTCTAGGATGGTGCTAATAGCCTCATGAGACCTCTTTGTCTTTAATATGGACAACACATTTCCTCCCAGCTTGTATACTGTCTGTTTATCCTTGTAAGATCCTCATAGAAGAATCGTTGGGTATTACTCTTGAGCAAAACTTCCTGTTTGAAGACACTGTGCAAGTTCAGTGGTTATCAGGTAAGCAGGACCAGGAAATTATAACGTATACTATTTAGGAAGTTCCCTGCACAGGATAAGCAATGTAGTTAGATAGATTGATGAATGAATGAAGAGTGGACTACACTACAGACATAGAGAGACATAGAGTGACTGTGTGAGAGATAAAGTAGTCTTTGTGGGTTACATTTGGGTTCTCCAGGTTCTTCCTATTTGTCATGTAATGGACTTCCATCCAGGCTGTATCTTCTTGTTCGGCTTTGGATTCACCAAGACCCTGACCAGAATAAGGCGTGCACTCAAGATGAATGAATGAATTTAAGGTTAGCAGTGTTGCCTCACCTCTCCAGGGTTTGTGGTTCAAACCTCAGCTACGTCCTGAGCTTGTATAATGTGCATGCTCTTCCTGTGCATGTTGGGTTTCCTCTGGGTACTCCGGTTTCCTTCGACAGTCCATGCGGTGTAGGCTGAGTCTCACTCAATCACTATACCTCTTTATCCTGTATATAGGGTCACGGAGGCCTGAAGCCTATCCCAGGAGACTTAGGGTACGAGGGGGAGTACAATATACCTGGACAGCGTACCAATCCATCACACTGCACACACACACACACACACACACACACACACACACACACACACACACACACACACACTCATTCATGCACTATGGGCCATTTTGGGAACACAGTTTAGCCTAATCTGTATGTCTTTGCAGGGGCGGATCTACCGGGGATCTACCCCATTTGCCACTCCTAGCACTAGTGTCCTAGTGTTCTAAAAATAAAAGAGTTTTTTCATTTATCTGACCTTCCAATCCAGATACCAGGTTCAGGTCAATCACACATCAGCCTTTATTTCATTTTTAGAGGACAATGTAAAAATGTGCACCCTAACGTATACACCGAATAAGAATAGCGTTCCTTGAATCCACAAAAACCATGCAAGGATGCTTGCTTCAGTGTTGCCACCCCATGAATAATTTTCTACATCCGCCCCTGTGTCTTTGGACTGTGGACGGAAACAGGAGTACCCGGAGAAAACCCACCGAGCACAGGGAAAACATGCAGACTCCATGTGGGAATCGAATCCGAACCCGGGAGGTGCGAGGCGATAGTGCTGAACACCAAGTGTAGGCAGACTGGGATTCCCAAATTGCCTGCAGTGTACAGTACTGTGATTGGCTGTATGAGTGAGCACTTGTGCCCTGTGATGGGGGTGGCAGTTCCCTGCCCAGGATCAGGGATGTAAAAGGATGGATGAATAAATGCAGAGTGAATACATGAACTACAGTACAAAGTGATAGAGTGATTGAGAGACATAGAGTGAGTGTGTGTGTGTGACAGAGAGAGAGAGAGAGAGACAAGGAAGTGTCACATCCTTTCACATCCGCTGCTCTCTCTCTCTCTAAGCCAGCACTACTGCACCTGTTTGCGCGCGAGACTATTTTTTTCCAACTCCGACGAGAACAAACTTCACAGACGTGTGGCTTTTTCTTCCCCCCCACTTCACACGTAAATACTGACGTACCTCGTGTCAGATTCATCCTAATCACCACGAGCACACGAAGTGAAAGAAACAACGGAAGACAGACAGAGAGAGAGAGAGAGAGAGAGACCGAGTTGCTCAGACGCGGCTGCATCGAGCTCGAAGCCGTTTCTCTCTGCGTCGCTGCTTAATTAAATACAAACCTGGCTCGATTTTCTGACAGCACCTGCGCAATGTTTTCCCGCGTTTTTTTGGGGGGGGGGATTTGTTTGTTCGGATTTGTTTGACGTGTGTCATCGCCTCTGCTGCCTGTAACGTCGTTACTGAGGATGTGACTGCCGAGCGGTGACTTTGCCGCGCTCTGTATAACGGTAAGTACCGTTAACTCCGCGTCGCCATTTCCGGCAAACGCGTTTTTTTTTTCATTCCCAAGCAGCGTCTTTCTAAGCGGAAGTCTGACGCGTTTTTATTCGTCGTGCAGTAACACTGTCAGGAGGTATTTAACAGTAAACTTTAATTTACCTTAAGGTTGTGGTGAAGACGGAAATGTCACCTTGCTTATCTTTGTCAGATCTTTCTTTCTGGCGTGTTGTCAAATCGCGTGACCAGAACAATCCCAGGGGTGCGCACACTTTTTTTTGTTTTTTTTGTTTGCATCCAGACACCTAGTACTAACTATAAAATATGTAAACTAATATTCTGGACAGTTATTGAAGCCATAGTGCATTTTACACTTGAACTTTCCATCCACAGTTCCAGGGTGCATTTATTTGTTTGTTTGTTTGTTTGTATTTATTTATTTATTTGTTCATTTTACCCATTCGTCCATGTAATACACAGGTCCTATTTCAGTAGATTTAGTTTTTTTATTGTGCAGCAAATCGCTGTGTATGTCGTTTGCCATCTGTAGTGCTTCACATCTTGCCCCATGTTATGAGCGGAAATGCCCCCCCCCCTGCCATGCACTGGCACCACAATATCGCTATCAAGAATTCTTCATTCATTCATCTTCTATACCGCTTTATCCTGTATACAGAGTCTCAGGTGCCCGGAGCCTATCCCATTCGACTTTGGCGCCGATGCAGGGTACACCCCGGATGGGTTACCAGTCCATCAGAGGGCATACACTCACGCATGCACGCACGCATGATCATTTACATTTCCTATGGACAATTTGGGAATACCTATTAGCCAAACTTGCATGTCTTTGGACTTTGTGCGAGGAAACCGGAGTACACGCAGGAAACCCACCGAGCACGGAGATAACATGCAAACTAGATGCACACAAATCCGAGGCAGGAATCGAACCCGATCCTGGAGGTGTTGGGCGACAGTGCTAAGCACTAAACCGCTGTCCTGCCCATCAAAAATTATATTACAACCTAATTTTTCACATTTGTTATGATCAAATAGCGCGTTTCTATTATAATGAACCGCCTTTGTGAATGTTAATGAAAAATTGGCATATACTGCAAAATGCATTTCTTTTGATCTGATCTTTCTGAACTCAAATAATGACTAAATAATAATGTATTTTTGAACAGTTGGTGTTTATGCTCTGGTTTTCATATACGCCATGTATATTTTTTATATTGTTTAGCTTAGAATAAAATTAGTTTTGTGTCTTTTTTCGAAATCTCATCATACTTCAAGTATAAAGATGATGAAATGTTGATTAATAATATTTATTTAGTTTAAACAATTTTTTTAAACAATCACAAACCAATGCAAAATAAACGTGCCCAAACAGACATATTATATGCCAATTTTTTATTAAAAGTCTCGATGGCTGTCACATGACTAGACAATTATTATTAGAGTAATGTAATATTTGATAAAAATAAAGATATAAATTTATGTTGTAATGTAATATTTGATAGCAATTATGTGGGGGGCCAGTCAATACATGGCAGTGGGCCATTATTTTAGTGCATAATGCCTGTGTTCTGTCAATCCACGTTACCTACAGGTTCTACACATGCAATGAACGTGAAGCTTGGAAACTGTTCCATTCATTTTGTCGATTATGTAAAGGGAGCAGTATTTGATGGGGGATATTAATCTTTTAGAATAAGCTACTCAAATAAATTCTCCAATAAATACTGTATATATGTTATGATAAAGTTACAAAACATGCTCCACTTTTATAGTACAGTCACTCCTTTTGCATTTAATGTTTTTCAATAGGGTAGTGACATACTATTAATTTGTATGATCTTCTTACTATTACTATTAAGAACTAATAAGTATTACTACTATTAATTTGTATATCATCTTGCTACATGCTTAAAAAAAGAATGGATGTGCTTTTAGGTCAACTGTTTAATGAGGTCAGGTTTCATTTGTGGTCCTTTATAGTCAAATATAGGCAGTCATACACACACCCACACAGTGCTGTTGCAGAGCTATGGGGCTATTATGGTAGCACCTATGGCGTACGACCTGTATGATTAGCTGTGACAGACAAGAGCAACAGTATTACTGCATTGTGCTATTTGATGGAAAAGTGCCAGGATTGTGACTGTCATTTTGCTGGTTATCGTAGGTCTCTCCATAGGGATCCGTAGACGCTTGTAAAGCTTCTTAGAGCTTGAACTTACTGTGCCAGTGTCCTACGCACCATTTTTTTTTTAGCTCTGCTAAATGCTTTATAGCTATTCATGTGAACATGCTGGAAAAAGTGCTGCACGATCTGATAAAAAAAACAAAAAAAAAAACACACAATGCGATTATTTTAACTTATATTGCAATTATGATTTAAAGTACAATATGCAGTGTGATTTGTTGTGTAGCATCAGTTGTAATTAATGCAAGCATGATTTTGTAACTGTAAAACTACAAACTGGGCTTAAAAGCAGAAACACAGCCTGATTAAGAAATAAACAAGCATTCACATCTAGGGCTGTTTTAGTTAAACTAGTCAACCTATCCACATGTTTCTTAGACATTGGAAGGAAACTGGAGAACCCAGAGGAAACCCACAATGACACATGGAGAACATGAGAAGCTCGAAGAGACAGTGTGGAAGACTGAAAGGGGAGTCTCGATGTGTGAAGCGACTCTGATTTCCACCAGTGTAGCAATTTCTTTAATTACAGACTCCATTTTGTGAACCCGCTATGTATGCGATACAAACCTATTCAGCGCGATTGCTGGTGTACACAGAACGGTTCTACAACCTGCAAATTATGAGGAAGTTGCTTGACCCATCCAATTAACATATCAACCAGTCAAGGGAACGAAGAAAAGGTCGTAGAGGTTTTTAATAGCGAGGAAATATGTAATTACATTTTTAAACATCTTATTCAATGGGTCATTAACTGTCTTTTAGTGAGTAAGAAATCTAGAAATAACCTCAGAAATATAAACCATTCCCATGTCTGGGGCCAAAGCTTATTCACAGAATAGTGCACTAATTAGCGAGTTAAGCCATTTGATATTTTATAAAGCATGTCTGCAAACATATTGGGTATTCAGTATACTCCTCAAATTCCACAATGTACTACAGGAGGTGACATCACTGTAGGCGAGGGGATGCAGAATATTCAGTACATTTTTTCGACTGTAAGGAATGGGGCGGAGATCACCCTTGGCAAAACATAATGTACTGTCGAGTACCCAAGTAACGTCAGAGTAAGACAGAGCATGGGTGATGGCAAGGTTTTCACAACTTAGAAATGTCTTTCTTATGTTCTAATGTTAGTCTGAAGTTAGTCCTTTTGTTCCGATGCTATTAGTGTACTTTTTTGATCACAAGCGTAGGCTATTTTAGTAAACTAACTTCCGTTTTTGGATTATGCTTACTGCTATATGTTCTTTCTTACTTTAGCCTACGAAAGATTTTTTTCCTAATCTAATGAGTGCATATTTATGAAAGAGGATTAGAACCAATTATTTAAAAACATATTAAAAATTCTGACTTTAAACTCATGGTTCTGACTTCACAGAAAAACTGTTTAAAATCAGAATCTTGAGGGAAAACAGTCAGAATTCTGAGTTGAAAGTTAAAATTCTGACTCATGATTCTGACTTTTTTTTTCCAAGGTAAAACCGTTTAAAATCAAAATCTTGAGGAAAAGAAGTCAGAATTCTAAGTTGAAATCCAAAATTTTGACTTTAAACTCATGATTCTGACTTTTTTTTTTTCACAGAAAGAGCGTTTAAAATCAAAATCTTGAGGGAAAAAGTCAGAATTCTGAGTTGAAATCCAAAATTCTGGGTTTAAAGTTAGAATTCCTAGATTAAGAATTTAAAGTTTTAAGTCAGAAGTCTGAGAAAAAAAAACCCTCAGAACTCAAATAAATGTTTTTTTTTTTTTTTTACGGTGGCCTGATTCTCTTCCGTACACATGTGTGGTCTGTGTGCACTGCTTGCTTTATATGAACACAAGCTTCCTCTTTTTTTTCTTCAACATTTTACAAGCAAGCAATCCGAGAGAGAGAAAGAAAGATTGGCTGCGTCTGAATCATTGTGTTGTATATTACTGTTTTTACTGCGCTGCTGCAGCCGTGCTCAGGAAGCTCCCTCCCCTGTGAGAGGAGCTGCTATTGTGCAGGCCGCTGTATGACAGTTGGCTAGCGGCAGCTATTTTTGTCAAACGGAGAAAATAATAGTAAAGAACAAAGGTAGCAAAGCGAAGTGGAACAATGCGTCAGATCTGCGTGCTTGACTGCAGATGAAATTTTTGCATTACAGAATTTTGTGTTTTTGTGTGGATTTCTTTTGCTTGTTGTAGGGATTATTCTGTAAATCTTACTGAATTAAAAGTTATACAGTAATTGTGGTTTAAATGTACAAGGATATTTTTGCCCTTTTTTGTGTAAGATTAATGAGTAATGATCTTACATCACTTGTGCTGTGTGTCACTCGTGTTTGCACACTGTTACGAAAATTCAGTCAGATTGAGCATGCTGACCTCTTGCTCTTCTGTGCATGTGTTTGCAGGATGCTGAATGCTGTTATGGAGAATCTATGAGTCTTAAGAGAAGCAGACTGACAGCGAGGACGTGCATTCTTTTTGGCCCTTGCTGCATTCGAATGCTCTTTTACAACCTGGGTTGATTCTTCATTGCCAAGACACGAGATGAGACAGAATCCCCCCGTTCAAGATTCCTCCAAATGATGAAAGCGAGCTGTCTTGTTCTAACATGCCCAAAATGACTTCCTGAGTCTGCTTAGTAGTGTGTGCCGTGCTCAGGATGAAGACGCTGATCAGGACTGTGTTGTGCAGACAAGACGTCCGCTAAGTGATTGAGTTATGACTTCTCTTTCACTGCCTGTGTGCTTACATCAATCGTTTCGATTCTTTGAAGCTATTCATCAGTCATCCCAGACCAAAAGAGGAGGATAGTGAGGAGAGGAGATTTAAAGGAAGAGCAAAAGCCCAAAGGATACACCAGACAAGTGCACGATGCAGTCAGACGACCTCTTCATCCGCAAGTTCCGCCGACAGAGCCCGCGTCCGGCCGCGGTGTTTGAGGCCAAGCGGGCGGCGGTGGCTGAATGGCCGCCCAGGAGGGACGGAGAGGGAGCAGAGGGTGAGAGCGTGACAACGCCTAGCCGGGCAGGGCTTAGTCAGCGGGCAGTAGCTCGCGGTCACATCATGCAGCGCAGCAACAGCGATGTGACTCTGGGAGATCTGGACTCAGCGGCAAAGGCAGGAGCAAAAGCAGCCAGGTCAGCAAGTGAAAAGGCGGGGCACGTGGGACAGGGTGAGTCTAGTATAGTCCTCCACCGGGAATATGGGAGTCTCTCCTCTTTAGAAAAGCAGATTCATCCTCCAGAGCACTGTATTGAGGAGCAGACCATTCTCAGTCCCAACGCTCTTCGTTTTAAAGATCCGTTCTTGTTGCTCGGACTCCAGGAGACCCTGCCTGAGACAGATGGCTTTTTCCGTTCCCTCGATAGCCCGAAACCAGTCAAGGCCCCCAAACCTGATGCTCCGAACAAGAAATCAAAGCCATCACCCCTTCAGGTCACTTCCCTACCATGCGATCAGACATTAGGAGGTGCATGGGTGCGCAACTTTGCCCATTATGATGTTCAGAGCATCCTGTTCGATTTGTGTGAGGCGGCCACTAACAGAGACAGTGTCGGGCGCAAGAAGAACATCACCTCAGGGGCATCGGCTGCCTCACAGCTTCGGCCTCTTGCACAGGCCCCTCCTGCCTCACCCTCTCAGACCCTGGGCAGTGGGACAGTTGGTACAACTTGCACAGAGGACCCAGAACCGTGCCTGCTGGACGAAGGAGACGGCAATGACAATGATTTGCTGCTCAGCTGCCCGCACTTTAGAAATGAGATGGGAGGAGAGGAGAGGGCTGGACTGGGGATAACCCAATGTTGTAGCGGGCGATGGAGGAGTCTACAGAGCCCAAACGATGCCGTGTCCGTATTAGAAGAACCTCGAGAAAGCCATGTGCAGCAGCAGGGGAAGAGCACTTACTTCATTGAGCATGCAGACCTGGGGGCACGCTACTACCACAAGTACTTCTACATGAAAGGTGAGGAGGAAGACTGATTTATGATTGAGTTGATAAGCATGCGAGAGAGTGTAACGTATCTGCACAGAAGATGTTGCCTTAGGGTGTGCACATTAGATAGAGAATATAGAGATATCAGTACAATGTGTATCAACTGATACCTGATTCAATACTGACATCCTCTTTGAAATGAATCCAACAGTCTGTCGCATAATTGATGCTTTAGGACAGTTTGTGTTCTTTGTTGCGTCAGAATCCCACCAAAAATAACACACTCTTGAAGTATATGTTGATCTGCAAAAACGATAACTTCAATCCGACGTCCATATTGTTTATCATGGAACAAAGCACAACCAATGAAGTGTTTCATTCCGCATATACTACAGAATTCTGCCATAGAATGACATTCGTTTAAAGCTGTGGAATATCTGCAATATATTTTTTTATGTTTCTTTTTTCTTTTTGTTGATGTTAATAAGAAAAAAGCAATCAAGAAACTGTCTATCTAAATGACTTTTCTAGAGGAAAACTATTTTATTATATACAGTATACAGTATTTATCATGTCTGCAGGTTCAAAACCTTTCACTATTTCCAAACTTTACTTAAAAACTAATAAGTAAATAACATTACAGGAGAATATTTGCAACAAATAAACAAAGTAGGCTTCTGGATTGTGGATGAAATTAGAATGGCGCAAACGTGACAAAGTTCCCAGAAGGAATCTCTCATATTCTAAAGCACACTCAGTAAACCAACCAGGTGTTTTACTTATACTGTAGTAATGAGAGAATATTTCAAATATAGCCTGAAGAAAAAAAAAAAGAAAGATTTTTGGAAATAGTGAAAGTTTTTCATAATGCAGAGCTACAGGTTATATGGTTCCTACGACTTTTGCACAGTACTGTATATTTTAAGTTAAATACAGTAATTCATTATTGCTGTTACATTGTGTGGTCTATAAACTTCTAAATGTCTAAGTGGTTAACCTTAACCAAGCTCGCTACTATCCTAAATTTTATCCTAAGTTTGATGTGTACATGTCATATGGTCAGATAAGGAGAGATATCTGTTTCCATATGAAAGGTGAGTTTTTTTGCAGGTTTTTATTCTGTGTATGTGTGTCCTGCGGTTCAGTGCTCTGTGTGTGTGTGTGTGTGTGTGTGTGTGTGTGTGTGTGTTTATGTCATATGGTTTGATAAGGAAGCAGAATATAAACGTGCGTCTTTGTGTGAATGTACCTGCCTTTATGTGGCGAATGTGTTTCCCTCTCTGTACTTCCCCTCTCAGTGTCTGAGTGTTGTCTGGCTTCAGCTCGCAGACTCAAAAAGAGGATGCTGTGAGGGCGAAAGCGCTTATGCTGAAGCGCGCGTTGATCCTTGCGTCAGTTTCTGCCCTGTGATGCAGCTGTGACATGCTTTATCAGTCGCGGCGTATCTACAGTAACAGACTTCCTACTCTTTTATTCTTTGTATTTCTTGCTTACTGTTTACATCAGTTCCTCACTACAGCTATCAGGGTTATTTTTACAGATCCTCTTTTTCAATCCCGTACTATAAACAAATGTGGAACAGTTGTAAACTGCTGTTTAGACCGTACATTCATGCATTTACACACTATAGAACTTCTAGTTGTTCGTGCACTATATGGCCAGTGGAATGGCAGTACAGTATAAAGTATGTCCTACTTAGTTCGCTATATGTCCAGTGAAAAGCCACAGAGAAAATACAGACCAAGTAAATGTAAACTGTAGAGTTTAATTGGTATTAGAATGCAATTTTAAAAATAGCAAATATAATTAAGGCCGTATTTGTACTAGTATGAATACGTTCCATCAACATTTTGCATAATTTGAAATGGCAAGATGCTCGGAAAGCACATACTGTACAATCATGTTGAGAAAAAAAAAGTTATATGGTCTGGTTCGTCTGAGGAACAAAACTTATCATTAAAAGAAGGGGTACTAATTTTTGAACATGACTGTATAATAATGTGCATAGCGGAGACAACTTGAAACCGGAGGCTTGCAATGCTTCTGCGGTTTGATGACTTATGACAAGCATCAGATAGATACACTGACAATAAAAAAAGAAAGAATACACAAAGGTCAGTCATATAGCAGTTTAATTATGACACGATGTACTTCTTTCACTCACATGGAAGCATCATTCATTTTGTACATAGCTCTGGTGTAAAAGTGTGAGTAAAAAGGTTCCTTGGTCTAGACCTGACCCACTGAGGATCATACAGTGGGCAAGCACTATGTGTGATCGCGTCACGGTCTTCATTTTTCACAATGGATTAAGGTCCGATCCGAACTCATCAGACCACATTACTTTTTTATTCCAAATTGTTATTTTAATGTTCCATCGCAAAAACTAGAGCCTTTTTTTCTCTCACTAACAAGTGGTTTTCCTATGGCCTAACAGCTGTTTAATTGACATCACACTGTGCATCTGGAAACATTCTTAATTGTGCTATTCAGCATAGCTGTGAAATCTAGTGATTTTTATTTTTTATTTTTTTATGATGCAGTTTCACCAAGTGTTCGAATGATCTCTGATCATTCATAATTTTTTTTATTTTTTATTCAACACTACCCATCCAGGTTTTAATAGTACATGTTGGACAACTCTTAACACAATTCCAGTAAATGTTAAAAATGGGGACCTTTTTCGGTCGAGCAGAGTAGATACGCTGTAGACGATTTAACTGGGGGTGTTAATTCAGTGCTGGGGATTTTGCTGTGTAGATTGTGATTTTTGTCTTGGTGTTGTTTTGAGATGTTGAGGATGTTACGTGGTCAGTGTTACCTCACAACATTTTTTTTTTTTTTGGTGAAGGCATTCTGCTGACTGAGATGATTCTGTGTCTAACCTTAACTCTCAAAATGCTTTCATGTCTCCGGCTCTCTGGTGGCTTAGTGGTTAACACTGTCGCCTCGCACCTCCAGGGTCGAGGGCTCGATTCCCGAGGTCTGTGGGTAATTGGTGTTCCCAAATTGCCTGTAGTTTATGAATGAGTGTGTGTGTGTATGTGTGCCCCGTGATTGATTGGCACTCTGCTTTGTGCTCCTTGGGTAGGCTCCCCGACGACCCTGTAGACAAGATAAAGCGGTATAGACGATGAGTGAGCGAGACCTTTCATAAAGTGATCTTTACTCTGCAAACATACCTGGGAAAAAAAGACAAAAGAAATAAGTTTTTGTATGAATTCTAAACAAGAATAAAGAGTAACGCAGCATTTTTTGTGCTCCGCAGATCATCAGAATTTCTTCGGCATGGACGAGCGACTGGGGCCGGTGGCAATCAGTTTCCGCCGCGAGGAGAAAGAAGGCTCCAGCGGCGCTCAGTATACGTACAGGATCATATTCAGGACCACAGAGGTGACAAAGTTAATACTAGACACACAGACGCATACACATTCATAATCATGCATATCGTATTCCATTGAGCTCAGTCTCTCTCTTTGGTGAAGTAAATACAACTGTTACTGTTCTTTCCTGTTTATTTGTGTTTCCTTCCCGCTCGTTCACCCGGTCATGTTTTTATCTTCTCCCTTCTTTAATCTGCCAAACCGCTCACCTAACCGTCTGTAGCGCCCATCTCCATCTACATCTCTCTCTCTTTCTCTCTCTCTCTCAACTGCCGTATTTTCCTCTTTTTTTATTATTAACTGTCGTCCTTTTATCGTCTTCTCTTTTATCGCCCTTGACTCCTCTTATCCCGAAGTCTCCTGTCTGTCTCTTTGCTCTACATTAGTATTATATCTTTACTTCTCTCTCACTGTCTCTCCTAATATCACTCACAGTGCTATCATGTCTCGTACACGTCTCTCTTCTACGCTTCTGCTTTCATCTAATCTTTCTCTACCCTTCTATTAAGCAGTCAGACACATAAAGGCAGGAACCTCCTCACTGCGTACACACACACACACACACACACATACCTTTAAAGTCTTCTGCTTTTGTCTATAGAACAGATTGACACACTCATTCATATAAATCCTAGTCACATAATACACATATTTTCGCACTCATACTTGTGCAAACCTGCCACCTGTATGTTTTTTTTCTGTAGGTCGTAAATCTTTGCGAGAAAGGATGCCGTCTCAGATGTAGATATGTAGAGTATGTTTAAGTCGTTGAGCTTAGTTAAACATTAAAATGATTAAGTATTAAGCTGTCTTTTTTTCCATCTTTAGCTCAAGACCCTCCGCGGCTCCATCCTGGAAGAGTCCGTACCATCTGCAGCGCGACACACGACCCCGCGAGGGCTCTCTCCGAAGAGACTCCTAGAGTTCATTCTCCCCGATCTCAACTTGCACTGTCTGAGGCTCGCCTCGACGTCCCCCAAAGTCCGCGATACACTGCTCAAGCTGGATGAGCAAGGGGTGAGCGTGCTACAGTCATCCCGGTCCGGGTTTTTACCAGAGCTGCCGCGTTCGGATGCTTTTCGGAAAGCTGAAAGCGATTTTTAACATTGTCCGTCTGGATCGTCTCTGAAAATAGCTGCGTAGTAAACTATTTCTATCTGTCTTAACGCCTTTGGCTCTGCTCAGTGTCTACAGTACCCCTACGAAGTGATCATTTACTTTAAGGCGTTGATGCTTTATTGAGCTTCATAAGTGCTTCTAGATTTCTTGTAATCTGGCTAGCGTGCCTAAGTTAATGTTTTTATTTGAAATATCTGGGGACGAATTAGCTTTGATTACCTCGTAAAAGGAAGAGTATGTTTTCCAGCCCGAGTATGAGTAAGTAGAAGTATGTGATATGATTACTATACGATATGTTATATGATATGATGTGTATATACAGAGACGTACGATACACAGACGTGTAGCTACAGAACAGCACAGAACCTTAATTAATTCCGTACCAGAGACGTCAGAAAAGCCTGGATGAACACCATGAAGCAAACCCAAACTTGCTCGGGTGCGTCTGGTCAAATGAACGTGTCATAGATGGCTTATCTGTAAGGAAGTAAAAGAAGAAAGAGGAAATAAGACATGGAACAGGGGAAGCTAGACAGTGGGAAGTAGTACACCAGCTTGTGCGGTGGGATAGACTCCAAACCCTGCACTGCATAATCAACTTGGAAAATGAATGAACAAATGAATGAATGTTAGGTTGCATCATAGCTACCTATCATAGATTATTATATATATAAAATTTCATATTAAGGCACACTCTGTGTTGTTTTCGTCCTTACCTAATGGTCAGGTGATTTCCCAGGCATTGTATCAAAATTAAATCCGCCTAACTTGTAACAGCGTAGGAGGTGGATTTTAAAATGAATCAAAAACAATAAAAGGGCAGGATTCCAAATGGCTCTCTGCTTTGTATTATTACACATCCTTAGGGGTAAACATATTTGCGGCCTAATGTTATCGTTATTGCTATTAATATTTAACACGGAGAGACACTAATCCACGTTCGTGTGTGTGTTGTTGTGTCTAGCTGAATTTCCAGCGTAAGGTAGGTGTGATGTACTGCCGCGCGGGACAGAGTACTGAAGAAGACATGTACAACAACGAGAGCGCCGGACCGGCATTCGACGAGTTCCTGGACCTGCTGGGAGAGAGAGTGAGACTGAAGGGCTGGGAGAAATACCGAGCACAGCTCGACACCAAGAGTGAGAATAACAAATATACGTCATGTTGTACTGTATGACATAAGGTGCAGGTGTACTGCCTGTTTAAAGCATCAGTGGTCAACAGTATTTTGTTTAACTTTTTTAGCCTAAGAAGACTAGATTTTATTACGATTATTTATTAAGATTTATTTACGTTCTGTTTTCACAGCGGATTCCACCGGGACACACTCTCTATACACACGTTATCAAGATTATGAGATCATGTTCCATGTTTCCACCATGCTTCCATACACAGCCAACAACACGCAACAGGTAAACACAACATACACTCACTCACTCATCATCTGTACCACTTAATCCTGTATTCAGGGTCACGGGGGGCCTGGAGCCTATTCCAGGAGACTTAGGGCACAAGGCGGGGTACACCCTGGACAGGGTGCCAATCCATCGCAGGTCAGACACGCTACGGTCAATTTGGGAACGCCAATTAAACTAAACTACATGTCTTTGGACTGTGGGAGGAAAACAGAGTACACAGAAGAAAGCCACCAAGCACGAGGAGAACATGCCAACTCCATGCGAATCAAACCTGGCCGGAAACCGAACCCGGACCCTGGAGGTGCAAGGCGAAAGCGCTAACCACTACCCCACCGTGCCACCTACATAATATACAGTACTTATATTAATTATATAAATTGGCAATAAGTACAACAGACATATAATGACAGCATAAAGAAATTAATTACAATAAATAGCAATGTTTCCAGTTCTGTATGTGTCTACCATCAAACTGTACAACTGTGCCAAATTTTTAGACCGGATTGTTCTCTTCATGTCAGGTTACACAATAAAGATCCTCTTAGTCAGACTTGTGATTAGAAAAGTTAACTAAGTTGTGTTTGCGTCATCAATTAGTGAGATCCAGCCAGCCAGAGTCTCATAAACAGAATTACAGAATCACTCAGTGTAATAACAGCAGTTATTTTTAGAGAATTTGCATATAAAAGGGCAATGAAGAAGCAAAAAAAAAAACTAAACAAACAGTGCTTCTGGGTAGGCGGGATTGCATTGCATTCTCCCCTCTGTCAATTACAGAGACATTGGCTAATCATGAGTGTGTTTGAGCTTTTGTATAAAGGAAAGTACTGTATAGCGCTTTTCAATGAGAGTGCTTTAGTGCTTTATGTTGAGTGCTGAACAAACTACATAACCTCGATCCCAGGTAGAATACTACTCAAGTAAAAGTAGAAGTACTGCATTTAAATTGGCACTTTAGTAAAAGTACAAAGGTGGCCTCCGAGTGGCGGCGCAGTGGTAAAGTGCTCGCCCTATCATCCAGAGATTGCTGTAACCTCTCTCAGCCAGAGATCTAGAGAGAGCTGATTGGTCGAGCTCTCTCAGAAGGGAGGGATGAGAGATGCTTAGTGTTCCCACATTAATCACAGCTTTACAACCAATCAGGGGCGTCTATGAGCTCACGCAAGTGGAAGGAGCGGATAGCGCTGTCCTCCGAGTGTGTTACGCCGCACACCAACGGTGCGTGAGCGAGCAGTTCGAAAAAGACGCGGTCGGCTGGGGTCACGAGGTTCGGAGGAAACGCGTGATAGTCTTTGGTCCTCCCGACTGAGTGGCAGTAGTAGCCTTAATGTGGGAGCCCCCTAGTGACGGGGAGGAATTGGGTACGACTAAATTGGGGAGAAAATCTGGGGGAAAAAAAGTACAAAGGTGGCTCAGTGGTTAGCAATTCCTGCCTCGGGTTTTGTGTGATGGAGTTTGCATGTTCTCCCAGAGCCTGGTGGGTTTCCTCACACAGCCTAAAGACATGCAGATTAGGGCAATTGGTTGTCAAAAATTGTCCGTAATGTGTGAATGTTGACTGGAGGTCTTACCACATTCGTAAAAAATGGAAATAAATACAGTCACCATTGGCCTCCACGGTCCCGTTGGACGACAGAAGTTTCTAGATGGATACAAAAGTACTCACAATTAAATTTAAAGTAAAAGTAATGTCTCGATGCTTCCACACTGTGACCCTCTTGTTTTTGTCGCTGTCTGAAACCAGCCACACTTCCGATTTCAAACACCTGCTACATTACATTATCGCGCGTTTCACAGAGGGAAGACAAATCAAGCATTATATATTATAGTCAAGAGGTGGCAATATTGCTGCTTAAAATATGCAACAAATATAGTGATGCAGAAAGTACAGTATGTTATTGGATGTAGTAGAGTAAAAGTAAAAAGTATCCACTAATAAATCTATGGACGTGAAGTGCACATATGTGTACTTAAGTACAGTAACAAAGTAAATGTATTTTTAATAAATTCTTCCACCTCTGTATGTGTTGCAGGTTTAAATATCGTTCCCCTTCCCCGGTTGGTATCTGTTGTATGATGGGTGGTTAGGAATTGAAAGGGGAACAAACTTGGGTAGAAAATGGAAGGGAAAATACAGCCGTTTAAAGTTATATAAAGTTATAGCAGCACAATTGACCTTTTTATTATATCAAATATTTCTGAGGTAGTTGATTTAATACAGTGTATAGTTTGACTGATTGTCTTGTGCATTCAAAGGTCAATTTCTGTTCTACTGTATGTTAACTGCCATTTGTTTTTTGTTGTTGCAGTTACTAAGGAAGAGACATATAGGAAACGATATTGTGACGATAGTCTTCCAGGAGCCAGGGGCAATGCCGTTCACCCCCAAAACCATCCGGTCTCACTTCCAGCATGTGTTCATAATCGTCCAAGTGCACGAGCCCTGCACGGAAAACACCTACTATCGGTAAGGACGATCAGATAGCGACGTCCAACTACAAGCCGTGGAGAGCAGAAATCCATGCAATGCATTCACAGCAGACTGCAGTGTCACACGTATCCAACCAGAACTCCGAGCCTCCTAAACATACAGTACAGAGTCGATGCATGAGAAATAATTGCTCCGCTAGTCGAACGGAATTTGTTTATATGTCTAAGGCTAATTAGTTCAAGATGCACAAATTAGGGCAAGTGAAATGACCTGAAGCAGATGGTCTTATCTTCAGGTGTACAGTCAGCTCTAGTATTATAGAGATAAAGAGAATGAGAAATGTCCATGTGGGTGACCATATTTGAGAAGTCTCATCTGACTGAAGCAACGTCGACGTAATGTAATGTGTAGCTCTTATTAGTGTGACTTTGATTATAAAGAGAGTGGGTCAGAATGAAGTCTGGTTTGCTATCGATCATTTTGTCTGTTATACTAATAGAGTAGAGTATTTATATTAATATAAGATGACATCATAAGTATTGCGCGTCCAAAACCGGGTTCATTTTGGACCACAGAAGGGCTACTGATAAGTCGGAATGCTATCCAAAGTGCATCAAAATGCAGTTAATATCTTTGCTGACAGATGTTGTTGTCACACTCCTTGTTATGTCAGTGGACATTAGCGTGGGCCCAATCATCTCCGACAACAAACCAGCATCTGGCCAAATACAGGAAAAAAGTCGGACGATACCGAAGCCGATTAGAAACGGCCTGGTGTTATTAAACTAGAGTCCTCAGATTATTCTTTGCTAGTGAAAACTACCAAAAGTGTTGAAAAATTAAAAAGTCAGCTGGTGACCCACTGTTGAATTTTTTTACCTAGTCAAGCTATTTATTCATTTGTTTGTTTTTTGTTTTTTTTTAGAGTTGCTGTTACCCGCTCCAAGGACATCCCTCTTTTTGGGCCGCTTTTCCCAAAAGGTGCTCGCTTCCCGCGCTCGCAAGCTTTCCGCGACTTCCTGCTAGCCAAGGCCATAAACGCTGAAAATGCGGCGGAAAAATCCGAAAAGTTCCGATCGATGGCCACGCGTACGCGCCAGGAATACTTAAAGGACCTAGCGGAGAATTACGTCACCACGACACCCATAGACTCATCCACCAAGTTTCCCCTGCTTTCCCTGGGAGGCAAGCGCAAAGACAAGCTCAAGGGTGCTAAAGGAGCAGAGCTTCACAGCGCCGGCGCTCTGGTATGGGCCGTGTGCGCCAGCCAGGACGACGACGGGCACAGACTGGCCTGCCTGCTGGGCGTCTCGGCCGAATCCGTGGTGCTCATCGAGCGCTGCAGCAAGCGGGTCATCTTTAACTGCTCATGCCGCGACGTGATCGGCTGGAAAGCGGTGACTGAGACTGGCATCAGGGGCGGGCCTTGTCTGGATATTTTCTACGAGAGGGGTGAGGCCATCTCAATTACAGTGCCAGAGAGCCAGATGGAGGATATTAAAGAGGTGGTGCAGAGGCTTGAGGTGAGGATTGATACTCATTAATCATCTCCGGTGCCGGGCTGATGACTTTTTTTTTTCTTTTTCAGGCCAGTGCACACCTTTTCAGGCAACATTTGTTTTCCACTTGGTCGGGGCGAAGACTCGATCCGATGATAATGTAAAGCCACGTCAAATCAGAGAAAAGCAAAAAGATTTATTTATTTCATATGGACTCGAGAAATATTTCTGACGTCAGTGACAAATGAAATGCGACAATTGAAAATTAATTAGGTGCCGAAATGACAATCCAAATGATTAAATGAGGAATATTTCCCACTTAGTCATATGCTGTGGGTTTTCCAGTTTCTGTTCTCAGAACCTTTAGTTCCTGTCTGCTTTAACATGCACTTCATTTTCAGCAAGAAAAGAGAAGCAAAACAACTGCCATTTTATATAATAATAATAATAATAATATTAATAATGATAATGATGATTGATGATTTTTCTTCTTCTGCTATTATTATTACGAGTGGTAGTAGTACTGGCAAGAACAACCCCATTACTACAATTATTGCTTTTATGATCATATAGGTGCAGAAACACTTAATGTGAGCTGAAACGATGTGCAAGCTTAAAACATTTCCATTGCTGCTTACCTAAGAAAATTGCTTGCTATTTCATCGTCTGTACCACTTTATCATGTGTACAGGGTCCCGGGGGGGCGTTGGAGCCTATCCCATGAGACTTAGGGCATGAGGTGGGGTACACCCTGGACAGAGTGCCAGTTTATTGCAGGGCACACACACATTTACATACTCAATTTGGGAACTCAAATTAGCCCTAATCTGCTTGTCTTTGGACTGTGGGGGGAAACCGAGTACCTGGAGGAACAAACTCCACCAAACAAACTCCATACGCACAGAGGCGGGAATCGAACCCGAGCACTGGAGATGCAAGGCATCAACGCTAACCACTAAGCCACCTTGACGCCGCTTGCTATTTCTTTTCTAAGGAATTTGTAGGGAATTTTTTTCCCATAGACTTAATGTTGTGGCAATTAAATGATTTTTTTTAACGCATCAAACCCATCCTATTAAAATGTTTTGGAAACCGGGTGGTGCTGTAACCTCTCGCAGCCGGAGGTTTAATCCGACATTAATCACGGCTCTACAGCCAGTCAGGGGCGTCTGTGAGCTCGCGCAGCGGAGGGAGCGGATAGCGCTGTCCTCCGAGTGTGTTACGCCGTCCCCAACGGTGCGCGAGCGAGCAGTTTGAAAAGATGCGGTCGGCTGGCATCACGTGGTTCGGAGGAAACACGTGATAGTCTTCAGCCCTCCCGGCTGAGTGGTAGTAGTAGCTTTAATGTGGGAGCCCCCTAGTGACGGGGAGGAAAAATCCCCCCAAAAAAAATTTGTTTTGGAAGCAAAGCTTTAAGCTAAGCTATAACCTTTACAGTTTCTGAGATATGAAAGTAAACATCAGCCTCACATCTGTCTCAGGTGAAACGCATCGCTAGCCCAAGCCCAAGAGTAGAAGTTGTTTGGGTTTGAAAATCGATTTCCATTGATTAGTTGCATCGACACACACCTTTGTAACCACACAAAAGCTATACTACAATACCTCAATACCTAAGACATCATTTCAAATGTCTAAATATCAACCACACATCGGAGCATAACTGCTACTGAGCTCCAACTTCTACTTCAGAATTTCGAGTCAAGTCATCTTTTAATCTGTAATAGTAATGTTGAAATATATTTTTTTTGGATGATGCTGGGCAGTGGTGCCTCAGGTGGTGGAGGCTCTGTGTTGCAGATTGGAGGTTTGTGGGTTCTGTTGCCACAAAGTTGCCACCGTTTGGTCCTTGGGGAAGTCCCTTTATCTTACACAGCATACAGTACAACCCCGTCGGCTGGCGTCATGTGATCTGGTGGAAACTTCCCACTGAGTGATAGTAGTAGCCTTAATGTGGCGCCCTCTAGTGACGGGGAGGAATTGGACACGACCATAAATTAAAAAAAAATGCTGTGTCAGATTTTGCTGATCAAATGATCTGATGTTGAGGCCACTAGGATCAAAGGTGCAAAGCCCAAAAAAAAGATGCCCCATATGGTGTCGTGTTACATCACTGGGGTCTAGATTAACTCTTTGTGAAATGTTGCATTCCATATGTTGAGTTTAAACTAATAGAAATTTTTCTCTGAGTATTTTATTTTACTTTAGTTTGTTAGTTTTGTAAATGTTATTCCAAATTTGAAGCTTATGGTGGTCTTGTAACATTAAAATAATGAATAAAATTTTTTGTCGCTCAAAATATGCTTCATATGTGTCGCCCAAATACAAGGAGGACGCGAATAGACATTGAGTATTTTATTTGAAAGTAACCTTCAACCCAGTGTCTTTGTTTTTGGAGGTTCAACATGTTTTTATTGCATGCAGAAATAAAATTTAATTTTCAGTTCACTGATTTTATAAATGCAACAAACTACAGTTTTTTATACATAGCATAAAGGTAAAAAACAATATTTATCCAGTGTTTTCTTGATTATAGATGTCAGAAGGTTTTTGTTGCTCCCGGTGTTTTCTTTGAATGTTTAAGGTTGGTCTAATAAGAGAAGGAATCTCCAATAATCAATAATTCTGATTATGTGTTGTAGCTGGTGACGCGAGGCTGCGAGGCGCGCGAAGTCACCCCTCTGAGAGACGCCACGGGCCAGCCTGGCTTCCTGATGAGCGCCGAGGGCTTCGTGACTGAGCTGCAGCGCTTCGGTTACGCCGAGAGCGGCGGACTACAGCTGAGCGCCCGCGTGGTGAGACTCTGCGGCCACACGCTCGTCCATCTCAGCCAGGACGAGAGAACGCGGCTGCTGCGTACCGCACCCAAAATTCACATCACCGTCATCCCACCCGACGAGAACGGCAAACCCCGCAGGTGAGAGAGAGGGAGAGAGAGAGAGAGACAAAGGAGTCGAAAGAAAACGGAATGATTTCGAATCGGAGAAATAAATCTTGATGTAAGAAAAGAAGAAAGGTTTTTAAAAATGATGAAAGAAGAACATTTAAGTGCATGATAAAGGTTAAACATTCTGTGTTCTGATTTCTGAATGAGTGCATGACAAACCGCGAAGGAGAGAGAGAGAGATGTAGAGATGCACGGAAGCATAAAAGAGTTGGAAAGAATCAAATATTGATGATTCTATATCAGAGGTTTTAAACAAGCGGGTGCGAAGAGCGTCTGGAGCTTAAATGAGGAATGAGGTAACGCAAGAAAACAACATGGTGTAAGAGAGATGAGAAAACAGAAAGAATGTGATAAAATGATAGAGGCGTGATGGATATCACTGCCAAGGTGAAAAAGTACATTTCGCGGGAGACAGACATGACAGATGAGAGGAGGGGGGACCCCGAGGTAAGAAATGAAGAGTCAGAGTGGAGGAAGGAGTGTGTGTTTGTGAGGAAGATGAAATGAATGATGGAGTATCAGATTTGGGAATAGGTGAAGACCTTCGAGACTGACAGTAGAGTAGAGAACCAGCGGAAGGGATGTTCGTCTCGCGCCGGACGAGCGGGTCGGAAACGATAACAGATGAGGACGAGAGAATTGGTATGGCACGGTACTCCAGGAATCAGGTTTTGGAGGATGAGCACGAGTCATGGGAGCGAAGTAAGAAGCAGAGACAATGGAGAGGAGCGAGGAAAGGACAGATAGAGGGCGAGAACAAAAGGGAACAGATGGAGAAAGAAGGGATGACGGACAGCTAAGGGGTCAGATCTCATTTTGTTGGTAATGATGTGTTCGAATTGCCGTTCCACCAGCTGCAGAACCAACAATTAATTCTACTAATGATGCCTACCAGAGTTCACAACACACACACACACACACACATACACACACACACATGTTTGCACAAAAAGAAGAGAGGCAGAGAGAGCGAGACTGCAGGGAAATTCTCCGGTTTTCCAGACAGACAGACAGACAGACCTAATGTATCCCTTGTGGTGCCGAGTTTGGAAATTACGAAGCCTGACAAAATGGTGACAGCGAGGATAAAAATAGCTACACACTTCCAGCAGCGAAAGGAGCCGCTTAATATATCACAGAAAAACTGACTCATTACGGTAGGGAGATGCAGAATCAGGCACGCTTCCCAAAAAAATCCACCGCTCTTTGGATGCCAGGACAGTAAATGTCACTTACAGCGTGCTCCATTCAAACAGCGTATTAGTGTATGAGTTGAGCTTTTAATAGTACAGTATGTGCCAAAATATTCTCGGTGTTTATTTATTTGGTCTCACTTGAGCCGGACATTCTTGTAGAGATTCCCTTAATACCTTAAACTTGCGTTGAGGATTTGATTGAACTTAAACATGAGAATCTGCTGTTAAAGGAAAACAATCAGTGACGTGGTGGTGGTGTGATACCAAGTGATGTACAGTAAAGAGACCCGGCTAACAGGACGACTCAAGCTGTTTAACCTTTATCATGCTTTTAAATGTTCCAATTCCTCCCCGTCACTAGGGGGCGCCCACATTAAGGCTACTACTACCACTCAGTCGGGAGGGCCGAAGACTATCATGTTTCCTCCAACCACGTGAAGCCAGCCGACCGGATCTTTTCGAACTGTTTTTACGCACTGTTGGAGGCGGAGTAACGCATTCGGAGGACAGCGCTATCCGCTCCTTCCGCTTGCGTGAGCTCACAGACACCACTGATTGGCTGTAGAGCTGTGATTAATGTGGGAGCACTAAGTACCTCTCATCGCTCCACTCTGAGAGAGCTCGGCCAATCAGCTCTCTCTAGACCTCCGGCTGCGAGAGGTTACAGCATCACCCATGTAAATTCTTCATTATGCCATCTTACAAGGTTCTCCCTATTTCTTTTGAAGTTTATGGCGGCATGGTGGTACCTTCAGGGTCCAGGTTCGATTCCCACATCTGGTTTCCTCCCACAGTCCAAATACAGGGTGGGCCATTTATATGGATACACCTTAATAAAATGGGAATGGTTGGTGATATTAACGTCCTGTTTGTGGCACATTAGTATATGTGAGGGGGAAACTTTTCAAGATGGGTGGTGACCATGGTGGCCATTTGGAAGTCGGCCATCTTGGATCTAACTTTTGTTTTTTCAATAGGAAGAGGGTCATGTGACACATCAAACTTATTGGGAATATCACAAGAAAAACAACGTAGCTTTATTCTTTCATGAGCTATTTACAAGTTTATCTTTGTTCACAGCCATTGACATGTCGAAGAGGTTAACGCGTGATGAGCGGATCGAAATTGTGTTGATATCTGCTGAACGCAGTAACCGGGTCATTGCAGCAGATTTCAATGCAAGACACCCTACGAGACCACCCATCTCCTATGCTACAGTTAGCAAACTGCTTGCTAAGTTTCGTAAAACTGGTTCAGTGTTGGATTTGCCAAAATATGGACGCATGAAAACTGTCACTAATGAACAAACATCAGTGGCTGTCCTAGCTTCATTCAGCAAGAGCCCACAGCGTAGCACTCGCCGCATGTCACTGGAGAGTGGCATTAGTCGAACATCCCTTCGGCAGATATTAGCTACTCACAAATGGTACTCTTACAAACTCCAGCTACTGCAGCATCTCAACAAGGATGACCCAGATCGGCGCACACAATTTGCAGAATGGGCAAAACAATTGGAACAGGACCCTCAGTTCACGTAGAAGATTTTGTTCAGTGATGAGGCAAACTTTTATGCGAATGGTGAAGTTAACAAACAAAACCACCGCTATTGGTCTGACACTAACCCACATTGGATAGATCCCTCCAAGACTGTTGGAACAAAAAAAGTGATGGTATGGTTTGGTATATGGGGTACAAAGATAGTGGGGCCATTCTTCATCAATGGAAACCTCAAGGCCACTGGATATTTGAAATTGCTACATGATGATGTGTTTCCCTCTTTATGCACTGAAGCTGGCACGTTCCCTGAGTTTTTCCAGCAAGATGGTGCACCACCACATTATGGGTGTCAGGTCCGAGCATTCCTAGATGAAAAGTTTCCTGAAAAGTGGATTGGTCGTCGTGGGCCAGTTGAATCTGACCCCCTTAGACTTTTATCTTTGGGGTCATCTGAAGGCAGTTGTCTATGGTGTGAAGATACGAGATGTGCAGCACCTGAAACTACGGATACTGGAAGCCTGTGCTGGCATTTCTCCTGCGGTGTTGCTATCAGTGTGTGAAGAGTGGGAGAAGAGGGTTGCATTGACAATCCATCACAATGGGCAGCACATTGAACACATTTTATATGTGGTCAGAAACTTGTAAATAACTCATGAAAGAATAAAGTTACGTTAAAACCAAGCACACAAAACAAAAGTTGGATCCAAGATGGCCGACTTCCAAATGGCCACCATGGTCACCACCCATCTTGAAAAGTTTGCCCCCTCACATATACTAATGTGGCACAAACAGGACGTTAATATCACCAACCATTCCCATTTTATTAAGGTGTATCCATATAAATGGCCCACCCTGTACATACAGATTATGTGCTCTCAGATCGCCCATAGTGTGTGTGTGTGTGTGTGTGTGTGTGTCCTGCAATGGATTGGCCCCCGTCCAGGGTGTAACCCACCTCGTCTCCTGGGATAGGCTCCAGGCCCCCCACGAAATAGAGAAAGTGCAAAGCCCCCTTATTTCTTCATATAATCCCCTGCTGCACTAATGCACTAATCCCAGCGTTTCACTAGTGCTTGGACACCATCAAGGTAGAAAGTTTTCTCCTGATTCACGTCTGGAACGCTGGCCTCCCAGGAACTCCCTGAATGGTCCAAGTTAATGTGATGTTGGTGAATGATTGTGTGTAGTTGTTGGTGAAGAGTTTTCCATCGTTTTTCCACGATCAGACGATCCACCTTAAGGGAACGACTGCACTGGCCTGCGAGCCACCTCGGCCTTGGATCATCGTACGGCCTTCTTTAAAACGTTCGCACCATTCAAAACATTTAATGCGGCTATGAGTCTCATCATCGTATTGTGCTTAAAGTCTTCTCTAAATGTCAACTGCTGTTACACCCTCATGCATGAGAAATCTTGTCACAAGTCCTGGTTTGAACGCCCCTCATATTAGTTATCCAACTGTTTGATTGAACAAGCTGTTAGTCAGATTTGCTGTTGCTGGAATTGTTAATTGCTAGGAAACTGTTACTGCGCTAATAATGGTCTATCAGTCCGATCGCGCTTGCATGGCTCTATCCAGTCAAGGCTTCTTTGGAAATCTTTCAACAGAGGAAAAAATATATATATATGTTTTTGAGTCTATCACTATTATTTTCCTTTCCTGTAGAACTGTGGTATAAAATCAATATTGCACGAGCAATCATGCTGTTGTGTTAAATATCAGCACAGCTGTGATTCAGCAGCTGTTATTCAAGAGCAGTGTTAATATTCCATGCAGCAGAACTCTTGCTTGTGTAACGTTGCTCAAAAACATGAGATGTTTAAACTCCAGAAAAAAAATCAACACATTCTGACCAATCTGAATCAAGAATTCCTCACCAGTGTTGTATGTTAATGATTATAAATTAAAGATGTGACATTTAGTATTAGGGTTACCGTGGCAAGAACATTTGGGACTCGTGGGAAGGAATAAGAAGGGAGCTGACGCGATCCTGCGTACGTGTACGCTCTGTGCTTTTACATTACGTACTGCATCTGTGTATGTATGCAATGTATACAAACTTTAAACTTCATTAATCAGATTATTAATCAGATTGTCCACTCATCCAGATGGACTAAAATTTGACTTTGTCTTGCCGTTTCCCGTTCATTCACAGGAGCTTCTCCGAGCTCTATCAGAAGTCCATCCAAGACGCAGAAAGCAAGTCCGGCGAGGGTCACTCGGGCGAGGCCTGGGTCCTGGACGAGCGAGATGAAGAGGAGGACGAGGACGTGGAGGAGGCGAGAGAGGAGGAGCGGGAGCAGGGCGAAGGGGAGGAGTCAGACAGTGTGTCTCAATCAGATATGAGGCAGAAAGAGGAGGGTGGAACTCCAAGCATGAGTAGCCTGCTGGCTCCGCCCAGCCTGCCTCTTCTGAGAGCGACATCGCTGCAGGACAATCCCCCATCCCAGGCGATGGAAATCACTCCCTCCTCTCTCACGCGCAGCTACTCTCTCGAGAGAACCTTGCCCTATCAAGACATCTGTGATGGGTATATATACACACACACACACACACACACACACACAAACATTCTCATGACTGCATATCCATTTTTTTGCAAAAACGTTTCATTTAAACAATGTGATTATTAGCGCAAGTACAGTGGAACCTTGGATTACGAGCATAATTCGTTCCGGAAGTGGGTGAAAAGGTGAGAGTGTCAAAATAAGAGTCGCATGCGTGATACATGATACTCGTAACCTAATACTTGCTCGGTTTCCGATAAAAAATTTATTAAAAATCTTTGCTCGATTCACTGTAATTGTTAAACCCCTCCCATGTTAAACATCTGTATATCCGGTTCTTTAATAATCTCCTCACAGATCATCTGTTAGTGACTCCTGGTCTGTAATATTGCGTAATATTTTTTATGTAAACCAGCTCTCTTAGACCAGCATCATTGCCAAGAATCGACTCACAAGTGTGAGAATCACAGTAGCTGCAGTACAACAGCAGTAGCGCAGTGACCTGCTACAGTATGAAGGCTTCCAGCAACAATACAAAGCATAAGGGAAACGTTCCCGTCCTACGCAGGATGCGAGCGCTCCGCTCTAACACCCAGCAGATTGCATGTTCATATAGCACGCTTTTATAGAGAAGTGCTCCAGTTTGAACTCTTGATGCTCATTTTAGCACCAAAAAAAACCAAGCAAGGGAAGTGGTCTTGTTGAATCATCGAGTTGTTTTCAGTATAAATTGTGTTATGTGTCATTGTGGTGTTACGCAACTCCTCTGCTCAGCCCTTCTGTTCTCGTACCGTTTGATATTCAAAAGCGACGTATCATCAAAAGCTACTACGAAAAAGATATAAATAATTCTGCAGTTTCATTCGGCATTCCGTATACAGCTTCTTAAGAGCATCCAGTTAACCTCAATCATTAAGCGAGAGGAAACCCTTCAGGCTTGAAATGTCGCTCCAGCATTCAGGTCCGATCGATGTTTATAGCAGCGTACTGTAATGATCTCCCCGCCTGTGTTTCAGCCACGTGTACGATAACGTCGGGATGAAGTTGAACAGGCATATCTACGAGAACCCTGAGGAGCTGAGGGACGTCACCCCTGACCTCATACTCGCTGTCAAACCCAAAGTTCCCCTACAGGAAGAAGGACAGGTCGGTATGAGCTCGCAAAAATAGGTGCTATTTAGGCTAACAGGAAATGAAATTTTGGACATTGTTTTTAATGATTAACCATCTTTATCAGAAAGATTGACTTTTTTTCTTCTTCTTATGTGTAGAATATTAAATGGTGAGTAAAGCTGGTGTTTCCTGATTACAGTTGTGAGACTGGTAGCCTTACAGTATATACATAAAGTACTGTGCAAAAGTCTTATGCACCATATTATCAGTAGTAGTTTTCAGATGGAAAAGAAAGAATCCATAATGTAGACTCCTGGGTTTTGCATGACAATAGAAAGGAGCGAGTGTGACGAAGTTAGCAAAATAACTCATATTCTCCAGCATGTTCAGTAAAACCTAACAGCTGTTTTACTTAGAATACTGCACACATCTGTATCGAACACTACCGCTTATGTTCCACACCAAATATTGACTGTTTATTGTTTATGTTATTACTTAGTGCTTTTTATAAAAGTTTCTTTTAATGTAGAAATGTTTTCAAAAGCATCATTGCATATGGCTTTAGTTTGGATGTTCTCAAGACTTTTGCACAGTACTGTAAATAAAACAGCTGTTAGGTTTTACTGAGCATGTTCTCAGTTCTTCTGGTAACTTCGTCACACTCGCTCCTTTCTATTTTTATGCAAAACTCAGGAATCAACAGTACATTATTGATTTTTTTTCCATCTGAAAACTGGACTGTCATGTAATATGTCACTTACTTTACAGGCATGCAAATATTCTTCTGTAATGTTATTTATTCATTAATTTTAGTGCATCTTTGTGGGGAATGGTCTTGTACATAATGCAGAGATAATAATCTTTTACAAAAAAAATGTGTACTACAGATAATATGGCGCCTAGGACTTTTGCACAGTACTGCCTATCTGATCTCTAGTGGCCCAGATGTATTGGTAGGGTGGACAGATGTGCAGTACACAAAGAAAATGTATGTTATGTACAAAAATTTAATCACTACACAGGTGGAAAAACACACAAAGTTGCTTTTGTATTTCTGGGAGGATCTGACAAAAGTGCGTAGTCAGCGCAAAACATGACGGAGAAACAAGAAGTAAGATTGATTGCGTATTATGTTCTATGTAGTAAACATTGAGTAAGCAGGTGTAAATCGTCGTATTATTTGGTTCCACAGAGGATTTATGGTACATGTTTTTTTTCCCCACCAACTCGCGGAATTCTCAGCTTGTTATTAAAAAAATAATCATAATTATTTAAAAAGAGCGATGTGGTGAACTCATGTGCGAAGATGATATGATACCTCATGCTCCCAGAACCACAATCTTCTGGATTATGTCTGTTCCATCAGGGAAGAAAAAGTGCATAGATTGTATAACCTGATCATTCAGGTCATCAGCTGACTTCATTTTATTGCCACATAACGTTGCTGAGACCGGACCTGAGCAACTGAAGTACACTAACCCCAGATCATAACATTGTCTCCAGACCCTTGTACAGTAGCCACTATGCATAATGGGTACTTTGCCTCATGCACATCCCTTCTGATCTTGACACGCCCATCACTTTGAGATAGTATGAATCTAGGTCGCATGACTTTTTGCCATCGCTCTAAAGTCCAATGTTTATGCATGCTAGCAAAATTAAGCCTTTTTCCGGTTTTCTTACGGTCATCAGCTATTTTGGGAAAATCCTCATCGCATTTGGTTTGTGGAAATTCCCTTACTTTCACTATTCAATATAGCGTAGCTGTGATTTCTGCTGTCCATCTCTTTTACGATGCAACTTCGTCAAGTGTTAAAATTATTATCGATCTTAGTCATTCACTATTGTTTTCCAACTACAGCTGGCGGTTCAGTACTATCCTTCCAGATTTCAAAAATTTCAAAAAACCTATTAATAATTCCAATCATTTCATCAATCTCTTTCGTTTTTTCTTTGCTTTGCAGACGTTACTAACATGGTGACTTCTCATTGGCTAAGACATTACTGAAATAACTATTTAGGGTTTAAACCATCTTTAACACTATTAGTCCATTGTCTTGTTTTTAATCTAAGACCTTGCAACCTTACTCACACTGCATGGTAACACATTTCCTTACACCTACAGTAACAAAAGAAATCTAACACAATAAAATGAGCTTGTGTGATATGCTAATGCTAAAGTAGATGCATCCAGTTAGTAATCAAATGTGTATCTGTTAATGGTTTCCTAAACAGTTGGTCTGCTGTGGTGATCCCTCATAGGGACCAGCCTAGAGAGCAACAACATTTTATTATTATTATTATTATTATTATTATTATTATTTTGCATAAGCATTGACTTTTATTTCATTTCTTTCTTAGAAAAGCTACTGACGTTTGATGGAACCTAATTTTATGTCTTGTTTTTAGTGCCTGATGCATTACAGAACATTAAGCTACACTTAGCGCTGTGGCTAAATGATCAAAGACATAAAGGGATGTGAGGCAAAGCCAGTCTGTACGAGGAGAAATAAATCCATGCTGTCCATGCAAAACGCTGCATTATGGATTTTCCTCTTTCGTGTAATCCGACATTAAGTTCCGATTTTAACGAGGCTATATTTAGATAGTTATATTTATACCAGTGGGTGGAGTGGTTCATTATGGCCGTACTTAGATTTAATATTTAATGGATTTTCACAGAACAGTTTAAAGCTGCGAGTTACACAACACGCACAGCTGATGTTTTATCATTAGATAATACTTTTCCACATCTCGCACAGGAGATTCTATAAATATTTTACATTCAGGATGTGAATCATTCTACAAACTCGCCTTAAACACATTTAATACCTCTCCCACTTTCCCATTCTCATATTCTTATACCCTCTAGCTCCTTCTATCTCACTCCTACTGTATCCTCTTTTTTTTTTTTGCTTCGGTTCATAGTCCATGAGCTATCTTTTTCATCTTTCGTCGCCTCTCCACTTCTTGTCTCTTTTCTCTCACTTCTCTTCGCCTCTATGTGTCATTTATCACACAGAGATCATTAGTCATCAGAAAACGTCGTCAGTATCCAGCACCTTCTGTAACGCTTTACCCTCTCTCCCTCTCTCTCTCTTTCGCTAGGTCGGAATAGATGTTCTGGGTGAGGAGAGAGCATCTGGAAGTGAGACTTCCCTTCACTCAGAAAGTTTGGAGCGGAACTCCAGAGCAGAGAGGAACTCCAGAGCATTGAGCATCCATAACTCCATCACCAAGAGTAAGCACAACTAAAAGGGAGTTCTAGTGTCACAGTACAGCCATTAGAACTAAATTTTAGCACCATAGTGCAAGGCACAACAATTTACCAAGGCATACATACCGCAAGTGGAAATAATAATTATTATTTTATTTAGTCGTGTCAAATTCCTCCCCGTCACTAGGGGGCGCCACATTAAGGCTATTTCTACCACTCAGTCGGGAGGGCCGAAGACTATCACGTGTTTCCTCCAAACCACGTGACGCCAGCCGACCGCATCTTTTCGAACTGCTCGCTTGCGCCCTGTTGGGGGCGGCGTAACACACTTGGAGGACAGCGCTATCCACTCTTTCCGCTTACGTGAGCTCACAGACGCCCCTGATTGTCTGTAGAGCCATGATTAATGTAGAAGCACTAAGCACCTCTCATCCCTCCCTTCTGAGAGAGCTCGGCCAATCAGCTCTCTGTAGACCTCTGCGAGAGGTTACAGCATCACCCGGGAATCGAACTCGTGTTCTCAGGATGATGAGCCGAGCACTTTATGTATTTCCATTGGCCTGCGCCACTCGGACACCAATGGAAATACATTTAAGCAGAACAAATTATAAAAATAAATATACAGGGGCAATAAATACACAGCATGGTGCTTGCTAACTAGACAAGACAATAGAACAGAACAGTGTAGGGTGGATTAAATGGGATAACTGGGAAATACTACAAATAAGCATATCTACATGGGTGGTTATAGAAGAATACGACTAGAAACCAACATGTGCTAACGATGATTTGCAAAGGTTATCCTGGAAAAGTTGTCACTTAAGCAGTGATGCACTATATACACAATATTTCCCAAAGTATTTGTCCGCCTGTCTTTCACATGTATGTGAATTTGAGAAACATCCAATTCTTAATCCATAGGGTTTAATATATATGATGTTGGCCCACCCTTTACAACTATAACAGCTTCAAGTCTTCTGGGAAGGTTTAAGAGTATCACTCACTCACTCATCATCTATACTGCTTTATCCTGTATTCAGGGTTACGGGGGCCTGGAGCCTATCCCAGGAGACTTAGGGCACAAGGCGGGGTACTGGACAGGCCCTGGACAGGGTGCCAATCCATCGCAGGGCACACACACATACACACTACGGACAATTTGGGAACGCCAATTAACCTAACCTACATGTCTTTGGACTATGGGAGGAAACCCACCAAGCACGGGGAGAACATGCAAACTCCATGCATACAGAGACAGAATCGAGGCTGGCCGAGAATCGATCCCGGACCCTGGAGGTGCAAGGCAACAGTGCTAACCACTACACCACCATGCCGCCTGGTTTAAGAGTGTGTTTATGGGAATTTTTGAGCATTCTTCTGGTAGAGCATTTGCGAGATCACACACTGATGTTGGATGAGAAGGCCTGGCTCCGCTCTAATTCATCACAAAGGTGTTCTATCGGGTTGCGGCCAAGACTCTGTGTAGGCCAATCAAGTTCTTCCACACCAAACTCCCTCATCCATATCATTATGGACCTTGGTGCGTAGTCATGTTGGAACTGGTGTGGGATTATTTTTCATGAGGTGCGCTCGGCCCCTTAGTTTCAACGAAAGGAACTCTTAATGCTTCAGCAATTCAATGCTCCCAAGTTTGGGGGTGGCCCCTTCCTGTTCCAACATGACTGTGCACCAGGACACAAAGCAAGGCCCATAAAGACAAGGACAAGCATGAGATTTTCATGAGCATTAGTATCTGAAAGAGGACAGTAGGCAGCACTTCCCCTTGTGTGTTCTTGTGGTGTATCATGAGCACCAGCTACAAAAGATGTGGTTGGCTGGCTTCACCATCATGAAGGAAACATTCTAGACCTTGCGCTTAAAGTTTGCTAGTATGGAATTGACAGATATTTGAAAAAGCATTTTAGATTGGATGTTGGGAACAGTATAAACTGTTGGAGTTTCTGGTTGTGGTGGAATGAATACTCCTGTACCGTCTGAGAGATAAGGTAAAACCAGATAAGGTGAAGTCAGATAAGGTTAACATAAGCCAGATAAGGTGAAGAGTCCATGAGAGTTGGTGGTCTTGTGGACGTATTGCTAGAGGTTGATGTAAAGAGATCTTGATCCTCTCAACTGTTCCCACAATCCGCCGTCAGATCTTGTAGTCTGAGACAAATGCATTTGTTCAAATATATAACATTGATACAAAAAGGATAGAAAGCTTGCTGTTGTCCGTGTACAGAAAGCTGTGGAGAAGAAAATGAAGAAAAGCTGTTTGGCTTTTCTGACTAGGTGATGTGCACTCCAGAGATCCTCAGAGACATTGATTCTCCCAGAGTTTTCCCACTGATGAGCAGTGAAGCGATCACTCTGGCCCCTCCTGACTCAACAATAATCTTTTCCGATTTATTGACTTTGAGCGATAGACTTTTGTCTCTGCACCAGTCTGCAAGCTGCTTCATCTCCTCCCTGGATGCTGATTCATCGTTGTTGCTGATGAGGCTGGCCCACTGTGGTGTCATCAGCAAACTTTATGATGTGATATAAGCTTTGCTTCGCAGTGCAGTCATGAGTCAAGAGCATAACAGCAGCAGACTAGAAGGCACACAGGCCTTGGGAGGACGGGTGTTCGGAGTGGTGGTGTGGAGGTGGTGTTGCTGATGCATGACTGATTGGGACTGTCTCCTAGACAGAATGTGTGGACTGGCAGAAGATATAATATGGATTTTTTTCCCCTTGAAATGGGTCCGGTGTGGTAAGAACAAGAAGCAACAGCAGAACGAGTAGTCTCAGAGAGTGATTTATTCATTTTCTACTGGGCTCCATAGGTTATGTACAGCAAATAGAAATGAGAAGATACGTACCTCTCGAGTCTTGGTCCAAATCGTTTGTTATTTTGTCATGTGACTTTCATAGACGTTATGCATTACTGTGCATTACACAGGAAACTGAATCGAGCGGTTCTTCTCATGAGTCTTCTAGTCTGAGTCGTTCATTCTTTTGTCATGTGACTCCCATAGACGCTTTGCAATGCAATAGATTCAAATGAACGAATGTCTCTGATTAGAAGACTCATGAGAAGAACCACTCAATTCTGTTTCCTGTGTAATGCACTGATTAGCGTCTATGGGAGTCACGTGACAAAAGAACGAACGACTCGGACCAGAAGATATGAGAGGTGAGCTGCTCATTCTGTTTATCATAATATGTCCTTAACTGCATTGTAATATTTTAATTACTGGAACTACAGCCAAACAATTACGTGAATAGACAATTACAGGAATGAGCTAGGGTGTTTCTGTTTCTGTAGCTGGTGAATATCCTGTACAGGGTGACCCAAAAGTCTGGATCCATGGGCGTTCTTCCTTATATGCAATTTTCCTTTTATTTTAGAAAAAAAAGATGGCTTCTAAACTAACAATAGGTGATAGAATGCATATACGTGAGACAAGATTATATACAGTATATAAAGAAGTTTGTGTACGGATCCAGACCCTCGGGTGTCCCTGTACATACAGGTGCAGTGTAGAAACAAAACCGAGTGCAAATGAAACACATTTCAGGAGCGTTCAGGATATGGGTGACTGTTTGTGATTATCATCCTATCGTATTGTTCTTGCTCCACTACGCCTCTTCCCAGCATGCTACTTTATTCCGCAAGAAAAACAAATACAGATTTTCCGTGTAACTTTAAAAAGACTAATATTACATGGCACGATTTCTCTCCTAGTTTGTCTGTAGTGTGTCATGACATGGTGTCCCTGCCTGAAAGCACTGAGTGCAGACATGTTGCTTGGGATAATTGTTAATTGCTGTAAACGGATCCTGCAATCTCTGCACACTGCGTCTCTTTAAGGCCGACGTAAAAACAAAGCCAGTAACAAAAATCATTACTGGTGTTATTCCGCCTCAAATTGTTTGCTTTGTGCCTTTTGGCACTTTTCTATCTCCGCTTAAACACCCCCATATTATTCTCTCCTTACTTATATGTTCTCTCTCTCTCTCTCATTCATCTTTCTCTCCCCATCCGTCCCCTCTTTGTCTTCTCCTCTTTCACTTTTGCTTCATACCATCCTTCGGTTGTGTTTAGCTGGAAATGCCCCCTTTCCCCTCCTCCCTCTTTTGCTCCTCGCCACCCCACACCCAGAGGACAGATGGGGGCTTGGTGGGGTAAAAGGAGGGGAGAGGATTTTATCCTGCCTCGAATCGAGAGAGACTCTGCCTTGACCATCTGCTGTGTCCCTGGGCTCTTTTCGCAGGCTGGACTCTCTTCTCCGGACTCATGCACATTTGGCCAGTTATATTTATATATTTGTGCTCAAAGCTTTTGTTAGGAAAAACGTGTGAAACCGACACACATCAGACACTCTGCTGATGCCCTAAGCTACAGAATTCGTGTCAATTTTTTTCCGGGACGGCAGCAAGACCAGCAAAGCTCAAGCGCCCCCTGTTGGAGATATTCTGTCACTGGTCCGATTTTCAGCATTAAAATGTCACATGCTCATTCAAGTGTTCGCTTGATTTGTCTGTATCGTAGTATTGATAGATGGATCTGTTGTGTTTCAGTTCTTTCAGAAACAGCAGATTCGTCAGAGGAGGAATGGCAGTCTATTTCAGACCTCGCCACGGCATGCAGGAATATCCTAGAAGCCTTATCACGAGAAGGTAAGGGATTATAAAGGCAACAGCGAGGGTTGATCATCGTCTCGTCTGAGTCGTTATGCTTACGTTTAAGTAGGCAAAAACAACAAGTATAAGGTGCGGTCAGGTTCAGGGTACTTTTCATATATTCACAATTCACAAAACTTACTAGCCCACTCTAACTGACATCTGGTTGTTATCAGGCCATCTTTAACGTGAGTATTTTTATGAATAGTGGTAGTCGTAATAACCACTTAATTGACTGTCATCCCATACACGTTCACTTGACAGTAGTCGTATACTTCAGCTCCTGATAATGATCGCGAGGCAGACGCAACTAGGAACCTCACGGATCAACAGTGAGCACCCAGGACTGTCTGATACTGACAGTGCCAGGACGTGTGAAAAACACTGTGACTGTTCTTGGCAGTTGCTGCTGAAGTGTGGGCAATTTATTTAATAATTTAATATCTATCGCTCTGAAATGGCATTCAGAGGCATAGTTTGGGTGGTTTTGATGAAACAGGCTTACAGTAATTATTATCTGGAAGTACGTACTTACTGTAGATACTGGACTTGATAGATAATTAGCAGAAATGCAATTTAAAGCAGCTTTTTAGTTTAAAGCATGAAGAGCAGAAAATTATAAATGTGGATCAGTATGTACAGTATCAGTGTGCTATTTCTATTCATGAACAATAATCGGTAGCATTTCTGAGAAAGATTAATATAATATAATACTATATACTGTACAGTAGGTGTGATTTTGAATGTTTCAGGATGATTGGACTTTCCTGAATGCTGTACCTTAGGTTCATCGTGAACAGTTGGGTAATTAAATTGTGTTTCAGATCGGAAGGCTGGGAACGGCACTCAGGCAGGAGGTGACACGGTGACGCAGACAGATGCCAAGCTCAAGGATATTAAAGACAGGTGAGAAGCCACTACGTATTGGGTTGTTTATGGGTTTTTTTCACTGCAGTCTGTTGTGTGTGTATTTAATAGTGATGTCAATCGATTAACAATTTAGACGTAATTAATCACAGTCATAGTTTGTGATTAATCACAATTTTCAAATACTCTATTACATTTACTTGTATTATACTGTAAATGTGCAATGTTGGAATAACGAAATTAGAGGAAACAGATTATGCAGTTTTATAATATCAACTATCATATAATATCAAAAAAACAAAATTAAACTTTTAATAATCGCCTGTAAATAGGCTTTTATCAGGTGATGAAGCATCATTGCTACGAGTATAAAATAACGGCCTGACAGTCAGATCACATCCAGTCAACAGCTCCGCTTGCCATAAGAAGTGCTGGAAAAGTGCTGCGCCCCAAGGATGATTTGACAAAATCCAGTCAGAGCTCAGCCTGAAGTCACCTGCTTTTCAAAAATGTACGCGCTTACATACACACTCGTTTGTTCGGCGCCCCTTGTACACGAACACGAACGTAATACAGATTAGATTTCTTTAATGTAAATGAATTATATATAAGAAATACAGTGGAATAATGTGACTAAATTACTTTATTTCATTATTAAAATAAATAATTATTATGTTAAATAATTACATGTTAAAGGAGCATTCTTCTCTGCCTAACTTTAAGGGGGGCCGCGCCCCTGCGCCCCGTATTGACCGGCCGCCACTGGTTAAAACCCATAGCCTTAGCTAATATTTTTAATGCATTCTTGTAGCTCCCCCTTAAGGTAGCCTAAGCCTACAATTTTGTTTTAATCCAAACTGCCACCTAGAAGGTTTTTATAATCAAAATTTGGCATTCAGCACACCTGGTGATGTTTCATCAGTCATCTTAAACGTTCTATTATCACACACAACCTGGTAAACGTGCTGTGATTACGGGAAGCCATTAGGGTCAAACTTGGTCATATAATTCATTTGCATTAAAAAAAAAAACAGTAATGCATTAAAATGTGTAGATAAACCACATGCATTAACGCGTTAAAATTGGTAGCTCTAGTATTTATTGTATTTGCCACTGTATTTATACTCTTGACAGACACTGCTGTCATTTCATGTTCAGACTATGAGACTGTAGTTTATTTCTACATTTGTGATGAGAATAATGCATTGATTTAACATGTTCTAATAAACAAACTAATTAAGGATGGTATGTAGTTAAAAATCTTTTTTTTTGATTGGACACATTTGATCTAAAACAATAACTACAAGGTTAAATGCAGAGTGATGTAACTTACAAGAAATGAAAGAAAAGGAAATCCTTAAAATGACTCCTGGTGACTTCCATAAATAAATCCATTTGTAATTGAGAGAATGTGTACCGACTGACTAATTAAGGAAATTTATCTTAATAATTCATTAGTAATATTGTTTAATTCCTGAAATAACCATGTGCTGTTTATACATTGTTCTATACATATACACTGCGCAGCCAGAAAGTCAAGCATATGGATGATTAATTCAAATTGAATTGAATTTCGGAGGAAAAATCTGAGAAAAAAACTGAGTGGTTGTACAAATATTATTATTATTATTATTATTAATAATGTCTCTCTCTGTTTCCCTCAGTGACTCACCCGGTCACCTGGAGGAGAAGGTGTCCCAGTTGGAGGCCATGCTGAAACGACTACAGGATGACCTCCAAAAGGTACTTCCACCTCCTTTGCCAAATCCTACTGAACCCATTTGAGTGCCCTGTTCCCACCTCTCCAGCCCACTCAGTGACCTTTGAACTTGCCCATAAATATCCCATCCTTATCGCTCATTCTGTCCATGTAATTATCCCCCACCCATCCCTCACCCTCAGCTACCCCAGAGCAATTTCACAGAGCCAGTCAGACTGAGGGATAATAGAGGTAGGGCGGGACAAGCCAAAGAAATCTGTCTTGTCATTGGGCAGGGTGAACAGAGGAGATGAGAAGATGGCCAGAGGGACAGGCTCCCTCTCTCAACACTAAGCGACCAGTTGCAGTCGAGGCAAGTACAGCATGAAATTTTTCCTCCGTCACGGCAAAAACCGAATAAAACAATCGAAAACAACCTTATAATATCATGTAACACCTTTCGATTCTTAACCTGTGGAAGCGAAAATGGCTGTTTGAAAGTCGTAAGAAAAAAAAGGGGATCTGTCCTAACATGCGGGGTTGGGAGGGGGGGGGGGGTATGGGGCTGTAAAACTCTAAAATAATCATCAGTCCACGTCTGTAGTGAATACACTCTCAAATGGAGGTCCTGATGCAAAGTTATACTCAGGATAAAATCAGAGCAAAATCTTATAACACACTTTGATTGGTACCTCGACTACGAAAAGAAAACGACAGAGACAACAAAGCAAAACTAAGAAAACAAACCAGACACTAGTACAAGAATTCTCCAGAGATGTTGCATGAAGTGAGAATGACAATCTGTGAGAACCTCCATAGAGAAACAAGACGGGGTCTGATCAGATCGGAGCCTTAACACCATAACCATGTGTGACTACAAAGCAGTGTCGTCTTCACTTCTGTTCCTCATCTGTCTCTAAAACGCTGTCCCCTTCTCTCTCATACTCATCATTAACCTTCGGCCGTGTTATCATCAATCTAGGGAAGTTCACACGACCTCACATGGACCACAAACTCTTTCAAAGACTTATCCTACCATAGCAATGTCAACAATCACATATGAGGAATGTGTGCTGACAAAAACGCTAAATTTGATTAATCTGTCTATCAAATCATTATGTTACATATGTTCTTTACGATAAATTGGTTCTAAAATGTTTGGTGCATGATCCAAGAATAAAAACAATTGTTTAGTTGTGGAATTTTCAATGTGAAATATGAGCTTTTTTTGAATTTCCAAATATTTTTTTTTAATTTTTGTGTAAGAAGGAAACTTTTTTCTTTTTTTTTTTTTTAAAGAAAATTTTTGGAGAATTTTTTCAGAAATTGGAAAAAATTAGAACTCCAACACTATATGTAATGAAAGTATTTTGTTTGGTTGATGATAATACCAAGAAACGAATCGCATCGCACGATAAGTATAACAACATGTAAAAATGCATAAACTGAAAATGACAGCTTTGAAAAACAAAAACTTAAATCACTCTGCTTTATTACATATGTGCATGTACAGCTAGTTCTGGAGGCTTTTTGTCTTTTTTCTACATATATATTTTCATCATGTCGTCTTTCCATGCTGTATTATGATACCCCATGAATGCTTAATAGCTGTCATAAGCTGTTTATGTATGTCTTATGTTGTTGCACTTAAACGTGCTTTGTGATGAATTCTTACTTCATTTCATTTCATCTATACATTATCGTTAACTAAAAAGAAAGCATACAAACTGCCCTCTGCATCTCATTTCTCTGTATCTCATCTCTTCATTTTCTCCTTCCTATGAATATCTTTCGCCCTTGGCAACCAAGTTATCGGCTCCCGCTCTCCTTCACTCACAAACAAAACCGACGGTTTAAGTAAATGGCGAGCGTAAAAGCAGGATGTTTGTTAAGGACATGGAATTCCATTTATCCTTCAGATGGAGATGGTAAGAAAAATGCAGTATGAGAACCGTGGGGTAGTTAAAAAAAAAAGAAAGAAAAAAAACCAAGCTTTTAACATTTTTTTCTTCAACAGTGGCTTGAAATGTGATTTGTCAATATGTTTTCTGGTGTAACATCATCAACAGTTGCTTTATCAAATTGTTCTGTAGTTGTTTATTTTATGGGTGTTACTCCAAATCAGCATTAGGTCACACTGTCTAAGAAAATGAAGCTCAGTGTAATTTAACCTTATTATTTTTTTTTATCCATGCTCATTCTGATTTACATAGAAAAAATGTGAAATATAATATATAATATAATAATAATAATAATAATAATAATAATAATAATAATAATAATTAAAATAGCTTTAGAATATATACTGTATGTCACAAAAGTGAGTACACCCCTCACATCTCTGCAAATATTTAGTCATATCTTTTCATAAGACCACACTGCATAAATGACTCTTTGACACAATGAAAAGTAGTCAGTGTAAAGTTTGTATAGCAGTGAAAATTTATTGTCCCCTCAAAATAACTAAAAATACAGCCAATAATAGCTGAACCCCTGGCAACAAAAGTGAGTACACCCCTAAGTGAAAATGTACAAATTGAGCACAGTTAATCATTTTCCTTCCCCTTTGTCATGTGACTCATTAGTGTTACACTGTCTCAGATGTCACCAGATAGCAGGTGAGTTAAATTTGGTATAAAAGCTCTTCCACTCTTCCAACCTGGCCACTGAAAGTTCAACATGGCACCTCATGGCAAACAACTCTCAGAAGACCTGAAAAAATGAATTGTTGCTTTACATAAAAATGGCCTAGGCTATAAGAAGATAGCCAACACTGCAGCACAGTGGCCAAGACCATCCAGCGCTTTAAGAGAACAGGTTCTTCTCAGAACAGGCCTCGCCATGGTCGGCCAAAGAAGCTGAGTGCAGGTTCTCAGCGTCAGATCGAAAGATTGGCTTTGGAAAACAAACAGATGAGTGTGTGGCGTCCAGCATTGCTGCAGAGATTGAAGGGATGGGAGGTCAGCCTGTCAGTGCTCAGACACACCTCCAAGATGACCACTGGCTTGCTAAAGAGGCTGAGGGTAAAGGTGATGGACTGGCCAAGCATGACTCCAGATCTAAACCCCATAGAACATCTCTGGGGCATCCTGAAAAGGAAGGTGGAGGAGCACAAGGTGTCAAATGTCCACCACCTCCATGATGTTATGATGGAACCTGTGAAGCTCTGGTGACCTCCATGGCCAAGAGAATTCAAGCAGTGCTTGAAAATGATGGTGGCTACACAAAATATTGACATTTTACATTTTCACTTGTACGTGTTTTGTTCACTTTTGTTGCCAGGGGTTCAGCTGTTATTGGCTGTATGTTTAGTTATTTTGAGGGGACAATAAATTTACACTGCTATACAAACTTTACACTGACTACTGTTCATTGTGTCAAAGAGTCATTTATGCAGTGTTGTCCTATGAAAAGATATAACTAAATATTTGCAGAAACGTGAGGGGTGTACTCACTTTTGTGACGTACTGTATGTAGATTGAAATATGACAGTTTTTTTTTCTTCAAGGTAAAAGAAAATATTCTTCTTTTACTGTACCTTAAAATCTGTTGTGAAAAAAGGCAGATATTTTGCTTTGTTTTGGAGAATGTTCCTGCATCATCAGATTTTATAATTCATCAGATTTTATAATTCGGTCTAATGCTTTTTAAATATAAAGCCTTTTATTTTTGTCACATATACATTACAGCACAGTGAAATTCCTTCTTCGTATATCCCAGTGTAACTGGGGTCAGAGCACAGGGTCAGCCATGGTACAGCGCCCCTGGAGCAGTTAGGGTTAAGGGCCTTGCTCAAGGGCCCAACAATGGCAACCTGGCTGAGCTGGGAATCGAACTGCCGATCTTCCGATCAGTAACTCAGTGCCTTAGCCCTCCTAGCCACCACTGCCCCCTGTATACAGTACTGTATCAATGATGTACTGTATACAGTACATCATTGGTCTTTTTTATCTTACCTCAAAACCGCACCTTATAATTTTAATACTTCTGGTTTAACCTGTAAGTATACATCACTAGTTTTATATATATATATATATATATATATATATATATATATATATATATATATATATATATATATATACCAAAAGTTTGGACACACTTTCTCATTCAAAGAGTTTTCTTTATTGTGTTCTTTAGCCCAAACAAGTCTCTTCTGCTTGTTGCCTGTCCTTAGCAGTGGTTTTCTAGCAGATATTCTACCATGAAGGCCTGATTCACACAGTCTAGAGATGTGTCTGCTGCTAGAACTCTGTGTGCCATTGAACTGGATGCGCATGTGAGCCAGTTTCTTTGTAGCGGTTTTTGTGACTGCACTTGGGGACACTTTCAAAGTTTTTCGGACTGACTGACCTTCATTTCTTAAAGTAATGATGGCCACTCGGTTTTCTTTACTTTTCTTTCCATAATACAAATTCAACCTCTTTGAATGAGAAGGTGTGTCCAAACTTTTGGTCTGTACTGTATATACAGAATAGTCAAATACCAAAATTAGTTCAAAACCTTGCATTGCATTGCAATTTATTATTTAAATAAAATATTGAAAAACATTGCCAGTACAAGAGCAGTGATAGATCAGAGGGTTAAGGCACTGCGGAAGGTCGCTGGTTCAAGCCCCAGCTCCAACAGGTTGCTATTGCTTGAGCAAGACCTGACCCTGTGCTCTGACTCCAGCTGCAGTATACTGGGCTACGTGAAGAAAGATTACCACCGTACAGAAATTTACAGTATATATGACAAATAACGGCTTAACTTACTGCATACAGTAAATCATTTTCGCTGAGATAAAGTATACAGTATACACACAAGCCTGGCCAAAACAACATTGCCGCTTCAGAGGGAATCAGAACAACTAAGGAGATTTGAAATGAGTGAAATTGGGTTAAGAACTGTACAACACATTTATAAAACTGGGAGGCGTAGTGCTGAACCGTCAAATTTATGAAAGAAATGTGGTCAGAAAAAAAAATCACATTTGGTGGAGCACTGAAAAAAAAGAATGATAGAAATCACAGCTATGTTTAATAGTCAAAGTAAGAGCATTTCCCTATTTCATGATAAAACTAATTGTTAGTGAGACTAATCAGAAAAAAAAAGATTAGACTTGGGAGCAATGAGTCTGGATTGAGCCTATTCCAGTGTGATGGGGCGTCATGGGAAGAAGGGAAGCACATGAAGTGGTACACCCATCCTGTATATCGGCCACTGTACAACCCTCTGGAGGAAGTGTTATGACCTGGTCAGGTCCAGACTCAGCAACGTCATGTGGCCATGAATGCACTGAATGACCAGGGTATCACACCAGTGGAGTTTTTCTGCCCTGATGGAACTGGCAGATTCAAATTGAGAAAAAATGGTTCTGGGAGCACAAGGAAATCATTTTCATACATTAATTGGTTCCCATAATGAGTGTGTGACATTTTTTGGCCAGGCGCAGTGTGCGGTACTGAGTAAACATTTATATAACTGGGGAAAAAATGACCATAGTTGATTTCTCGGGTGTGTTTTTATATACAAGTGTCCAAGTCACAGCAGATGTGATTTTGTTGTCTTCTGCATTAAATGTTATGACCTTGTAGTGCATGTCTTTATCTACGGTGCTTTAGAAGTTTAGTATAGTATAGTATAGTATAGTATAGTATAGTTTAGTCTGTAACCATGTAGAAGGTTTTTTTTTGTTTGTTTTTGGGGCTGGTGTATATGCCCGAGGTGAACCATGCATACTGTATTTCTACAAGCACCCTGCCGTCTTTGGCATCCTCAGAATGATATTATGGTGGAGTGACAACATGGTGGGGGCAGGAAGGCTGGATGTAATATGGCGATGCCGTCAGGGGCAAACTTAAACGAACTAAAGCTGTGTCTCAAATTGCATACTTATGTACAGTACTACTCATTCACTCACTCACTCATCATCTATACCGCTTTATCCTGTATTCAGGGTCGCGGGGGGCCTGGAGCCTATCCCAGGAAACTTAGGGCACATGGCAGGGTACACCCTGGACAGGGTGCCAATACATCGCAGGGCACAGACACATACATACATACACTCACTCGCTCATTCACACACTACGGCCAATTTGGGAACGCCAATTAACCTCACCTACATGTCTTTGGACTGTGGGAGGAAACCGAAATGGGAGAACATGCAAACTCCATGCACACAGAGACGGGAAATGAACCTGGCCGGGAATCAAACTCGGACCCTGGAGGTGCAAGGCAACAGTGCTAACCACTACACTGTACAGTACTATACTAGATTAATTTTTGAACATGTTAAAAAAGGTAAAATCACTCAAATGCTTAAACCCAGGGACTAATTTAACTCTAAAATACATTCCACTCACTTAAATATCTAGCTTCTGATTTGCAGCAATATCTAAAGCTGTTCACTTCTGGATTAGAAATTGATTTGTTGCAGTTGGAAGTCGAGGACCAGGCAAAATGCTAATAACATCTGCACATTTTTTAAAAGTTTAATAGTGGTAACATGTTGTTTTGCACCATCCTTCGAAGGTTTTCCCATCCTTCGAAATTAGAAACCTCATGGTAAATGTTTTGAAGGTTCGTGATAGGATTTACCATTTGAGACACAGCTTATGACAATGCCAGGAAATTTGGAAGGTAAGCTACGAAAAGTCGTTTGGAACCCAGAATTGTGAAAGCCTGCTGATCAGTGATGGTTTTCATTTCTTCTGCCCCCTAGTGGACAGAGCTATGCGTGCAAGCATACTGTAACATTGGCCGCAAACTGTATTCAACTGTATACGCTGCCATCCTAAATTTACTCACCTAATATACCTAACCTTATTTTTCTCCAAATCGCCACCCAAACATCCTTACTTCCCTCCTCCTCCAAATCCATCCTGTGCTCCAAGAGAGCCTCCTGTTGATTAGTTGTATTGTGTGTGATGCTGGCAGGAGAAAGAGGACAAAGCCATGCTGCAGGCAGAGGTGCAGAGCCTGAGACAGAACAACCAGCGGCTGCAGGAGGAATCGCAGAGCACCGTGGCACGTCTCATCAAAGTCACCGAGCTGCTGTGCAATGTCACCAAACCCTGCTAGTAGAACAGGCCAGCGAGATACACACAGACCAGTGAAGATCGGCAACAAATGCTAGCAAGATGCAAGCAAAGCAATCCAGACAGACCTGCGAGACCCAGAGCCCATGCATAGACTCATATAGACCACTGAGGAACGACACAAACGTGTAAGCGTAAAAGTAATGCAAGACCCAGACCTCAGACACTGACTCCTATAGACCACTGAGGAATGACAGACCTTAGCATATGTTACCACGCTAGCAAAATAAAGGATAGACGTAGATTCAAACCGTAGAATTGCTGCCATCTATAAGAACATACCAAAAGTTAGCTAGTAAAGAAAGGATTTATCTAGTGTAAGGCCAGAACTTATATACTTTACATCTAAACCTGCATTACCGTAGGTGTAAAAACAATCAACGAGACCTAGCATAGAGAAGCGTAGCTTTTTTCAGCGTATTTAGCCGCCTCTATGGGTGTGGTACTACCAAATGAAATTATTATCAGCGCTAATATTACGGAAATTAGCTTTGACAGCTTGCATTCAACACAACAAAGAGCAATATCGTGAATGTTTATCATCTCGCGTTTTGATCAGGACTTTGCGATCTTTGCAGTTCCAAGAAGAAAACGTGACGAGACAGAAAGACAACATTGTACACAAGCCACTGCAGAGCACAATCTTTACCGCATGATTCCTGTTTAATAAGACCAGACCGCGGAGTGGCAGTCCTCAATGTGGTAAAACGCTGACATTTGAAACGCTGAGAAAAGTTCGCCGTGTCCCGCTAGCACGATGAGCCAGTAGTAGCTTTCACACACTGTTAGAAAAAGTTAGCATTTCTGGAATGTGGCTTGAACCTTTTCCTTTTTATAGATCTTGACAAATCTATAGGGCATTGATGAAAAATAGACATTATAAACATTATCAATTTTTTTTTCCAGCCAGGTTAATGTCCGAACACAGTACAGTACGCTAACATAACTTTCACTCTCAGTATTAAAAAAAAAAAAAGAAAGAAATCTTGGGGCCTTTTATTATTTAAATACTGTGTGATCTTTGATTAGCGCGTGTCTGAGATTGTTGTGATTATTGATTGAATATTTTGTGAGCCCCCGTTTCCAAACAAAAATTCAAACACTCTCAGACACGTGTTTGTAATAATTACAAAAGCTCAAGGCAGGTTGGTATCCACACGCCGTTAGATCTACACAGCATACGCTCAGACACCGCAGTGATGACGCGGGTGACATTTTTCAGAGCACGAACTCAACCTGGCACCTTTTTTTTTTTTACAAACTCTGCAAACCTCATATTGAAGGACTGGCTTCTTTTTTTATTTAATGTAATGTGATGCCTATTCAAACTACTTGCAAAAAAAAAAAGAAGAAGAAGATGCAAAGTGAGTAGGTGGAAATGCCTTCTGTAGCTGGAAGGACATGTCTCCACCTGCTGGACATGAAGAGAACTGCATTACACTGTAACACTGGAACGTGGTGCTTGACTGCGAACAGAAACGAGGACTTGAAATAGTCTGGATTCCTGCTTCTAATTATAAGACTGAGCCGTTTTTTTGTTATCTTTGTCATTGTATTCAAAGAACAAGTGATTGACTGAGAGCTATGTTTTAATGAGTGACTCCTGGCTGAAGGAGGAAACGCCTCCACTGCTGCGAACTTGGACACGTATGTATTTCCGACTTCTTCTCATCCACCTGTTACCTCGTGATGGTGAAACCGCAGTGTGATTTTTAGAATGGCGTGTGTGAAGTGTTGGTTTCAGGGAAATCAGCTCGCATCGTCGTTCAAGCCATCACTCTCTCTTTCTCTCTCTCTCACACACACACACACACGCAGCCAGAACCTAGTCACTATTACTGTATGTTGTACATAGTCTTTTATCTTCTTCTTGTAATTTTTGATTTGATTTTAGCGTCACTGTGATAAGCCGGTACCAGCAGATTCTCATATAAGAAGATTAAATTATATCTTTATGTCTATGTGATGTACAGACAAAACGTTTCAGTGTTACTTCCTTCGGAAACGTCCAGCACTTCAGCATCCTCAAGCTCAATCTGGCCAGTTTCGGTCAAACTGTGATCAGTATGATGATAAACACGCACGACACACACACACACAACGGGTTTAAACGGCACTCATCTCAGTTGTGACCAAAAAGGTGACAAAAATGACAAAGTGTGCTCAGGCAAGTTTGTTGCAAGCAGTCTCTAGTGATGCATTGTGGGATATATTTTAGCCAAATGTAAATGTTTAAAAAAAATAATAAATAAATTCCTGTTCTGTTGTGTGTTGCATAGTTTTAGAGAATGTAAGGGGTCGTGAAGACTGGGAATGCACCGACGTCCCCTTCTGTATGTGTGTATGTTTAAAGGAAGAAAAAAAAATGTTATAACTTATTAATCTTGCAAATGTGGATTTTATTGTTTGATGTCTTTGAACTAGACGTGAGGGGAAGACAATTCCTGAACTACTGACTCTGCAGGTATAAATCTTTTTTTTTTTTTTTTTTTTGAAGAAATTTTATTTTGTAAGAGCTCAAGCCTACAACATGGTATTTACGTAGGTTTAAGTAAGTACCAATAAGCAAATCAGTTATTATAAATGGAGTTTCAGGTTTTGTATGCTTCAAGGATTTTTGTATGCCTTAACAGGAAAAGTTCAAATAATCCTGCTTGAACGGATTGAGACGCTGTGAAGGGTGAGATAAGGTTTTGTGGCTTGCTATACGGAATGACGGATGTTTTCTTGCTTCAGATTGTAAATACACAGACCTTGCCATGTCTTCTTCCACTATTAGCACCTTTATTATTATTATTATTATTATTATTATTTAAGGCTTATCCCCTGTATGTCATTAATCTTTTAACATATCCTAAGTTGCATATAACCTACAGTACAAGCTGAAAAGGAAAAGTCCACCCTGAAGCACATGGAATACAGTATAATTGTACTGAAATATTTGTAATGGGACTAATGAGTCTGGTGCTAATTTGTTGAATTCCATACCTATTTATTTTATTTATTTATTTATTAATTATCCCCGTGAGAAGTTAACGGACATGTATCCCACTGATTTCACAGTTTTTACTTAAAAATAAAGACAAATAGCTCGATTTCTGAAATTAGAAAGAAAAGCGTTAGGACGAAGATTGGCATTGATGTAGAGACGACGATGGAAGAGAATTTCAAACCAAAAGCTGTTGGGTAGAAATATTGATGTGCAAGTCTTTCAGGGTGGACTTTTTCTCTAAAGGAGAATGTTACAGTAAGTTATACATCACGTACAATACAGTATATCTTCTAAACTACATACAGTGCAGTGCAAAAGTTTTGACCCCCCCACCTCATTTCTTTATATCTTGCTCGGACTTTCTTGTATTTTCAGTACACAGTTGTCTACGGTATGCTGTAATCGAGGAATCTAATCTGCATCATTTAATATTAAGAAGTGAGTGGTGGCTCGAGACTTTTGCACGGCACTGTATACGGTCCACCTTGTGCTAATAGATTATTGAAACAGCTCTTAAACTGTTCAGATTATCAAGGTTTTTAAAGCAATTATTTAATGCACTTTAAGGGTTTACATGTGCTTCTGCGTCCCTGGCGTATTTAGATATAATAATAGACTCAGATATTAGGTGTAGTTATGGGACCGCAAAAATGTGAATGCATTCTTTTTTTTTTTTACTGTCAGTTAATCTTATGTGGAGCAAAACTGCACTTGCTTTAATCTTTTCTTTCTTTTTTTTTATTATTATTTTTTTTTATTTACCTCATTTCCTTAAGCTTTGTTTTCTAGTAGTTTGATTTGATACCATTGTAAATTGCATTGTACAGTTCCAGTAACTCACACAGCAAAAGATTTTAGAATCTCAATGGAAAAGACTTAGAAACCACACGCATTTACCCGTATCAAACCCGCAAGTTAACACAGTCACATACTCACTCACACCTGCACTATGCATACTGGCCTGTGGTCTGCACAGGGGTTTGTTAACAGGACCAAAGGCAGTGGAATGTACAAAAAAAAAAAAACACACACATACACACACACAAAGTGGAGGTTAGTGATTCAGCTGTGCAAGCCCTGTGTTTCTTTAACCCTGTTTGTGCGATGGGTTTAATGACTGAGTGTTGTTCATCTATGTGAACTGGAGGGATACTGGCAATAAAAATTTAAGAAAAAAAAAACTGAACATTTATCTGTATAAACACAGTCTGGACTCTTTTTTTCCCCCAAGCACACACACCTACAGTATACAGTATATAAACTGTTTCAGGATGTCGTTCTGTGAATCCATAGTATTCGATGTGGATTTACAGTATGTGCAGGATATGACAGATTTAAACAGATATAGTAGTAGAAATTGCCGGCACGGTGGCTTAGTGGTTGGCACTGTCGCCGTGCACATGCACATCCAGGGACGGGGTTCGATTCCCACCTCAGGTCTGTGTGCATGGTGTTGCAGGTTCTCCCTGTGCTTGATGGGTTTCCTTCGGGTGTTACGGTTTCCTCCCACAGCCTCATGGTATTTACCAAAGTATTGTGTATTAACACAATTAGAATAACAGGACAAATTTGCACGGTAGAGGTTACTGTATTAATATTACCATTGGTACATATGGTACGTAAACACATGGCACATATAACAGAGTCCTGGTAAGAGGTGGTATCAAAAAGCTCTGCATGTGTTTCATACTATAGGAAATACCATATGTAGTGTAGAACATGTGCCATATGAACAAACAAGTACCATGGTGCCGTCAAACACGCCATGCAGTTAGTTAGACCATGGTAGAGGTATATATCATATCTTATAGATATTTTAGTTTCATAATATTTTCTAGCAAAATGAAATAATTCTGAATTAATTCACCAATAGTTCTAATCAGGTAATCTGTTAACCACCTTTATGAAAATCTTTTTAAAAGAAAGTTTCACCTCTGACCACAGTGGCACAAGCAGTACTCAGGACAATTTTTCCCTTTTTTAAATATGAATGTATGCACAATATATGTTTTTTTTTTTTTTTTTACATCAAAGTGTGACAGTGTGGGATGTATGGTAATTCATGTTGCCGTACCTGACAACTTAAATACATCAACAACAGGGGAGATTAAAAAAAGCATGTTTTAGACTTAATATACTTTCATTTACATGAATGATGGGCCATCACCATTATAACTGCAATTTACTCTCATTTCCTGCAGCTCTAACAATAAAAAGAGCATGTTGGGTAAAACAGCAATACGACAGTACATTAGGCAACTTAAATGCAGAACAAGTTTGAAGATTACATATAACCACTTTCAATATTTAGTGACTTTCCCGGCTCCCAGCTTAAGTTAGCGTCTGGTAGACATAGTGCACATCCATCCATCCATGCATTTATTATTTACGAGGGTGAATCAGAAATGATCCGCACTCCAGTTAGGTTAAAAATGGACGCCCCACTTGTGATTTGCACAAAAGAAGAGACTGTCTGTGTGTGAGGGATACACTCTGTGTCACAAATGACCGAACTTACCTCCTTATTTATTTTCTACTATCCAGTATAGAGTGTACTACAGTACTGTATGTAGCTCTTTGGACAGATAAAGAAGGTGGAAGAAATGTAGATATTGGACTGATTTTGGACGACAATTACTGACCCTCTTCTACAGTATATGCAATTGGAACCACTAAAATATAGAAGTATAATAATAGCAATCCTATGTTAAATAGACATAGAATGTACATACAGTATGAAAGAAAATGGGTTGTAAATTCTGATTGGATCGATGTAAAATCCTCGATATATGAGGGATGGACAGAAAGTAATGCAAACTCTTGGTCTATAGTAAATCTTCATCATGTTCTTCCATCGTTGAGTTCTTGCCAAAGGATGCGTGCAGGCTGTGCGATATCCACAGGAGGCTACAGAATGTCTCTGGAAATGTCACCACTGATGAGACCAATGTCACAGATTAAAGAAGGGGAAACCAGCATTGAAGACAAACCACGCATTGGGAGAGCATCAACTACCACCACTGATACGACACCTGGCACACCAGAATTTTTCAAAGCGGATGGTGCAAATGCATCGCTTTGTATGGAGGACCTTTGCGGTTTGAACAACCTATAAAAGACTCTGGTACAGCCCTAGTGATATTCGCTCAGCTATGGTTGCATCCTCAAGTCTTTGTTCTGTAACCTTTGAGGTTACACTCAAGTCTGTCCATGGAATATCTTAATCTTTATCCATGCTGTTGCTTAGCAGCCAAAGTGTTTTACAGTCATTTAACCGGGGTTGAGGGGGATTCATGCTTTGCTTTGCGTTGTGTTAAAGATCACCATTACAGTACCTTATAATAACTCACTGATTCAATGATTTCCTGCTTTAATAAACAGCATTTATTGTTATTAAATTACTACTTTAATGTAGCTACTGTATGTTTTTCACATCTGCAGTATCCACAATCCTGATGAGTTGTGCTATGAGACACCATGGGTACTTATTAAAATATTTTTTTTTACATTTATATGATAAAGCGAAACTCATTTATCTATATAGTGGGCTTGTGCACAGGCAGAGCTCAGATAGGACTCAACAAAACAACTACTAATGAGTCATGAGTAAGTGGAATAATGACAACAGAATTCGTTGAGATCAATGCTCATCTTTGAATAATTGACACCATATTAAGTGTGCACACACACACACACACACACACACAATGTGCTTTTATATGCTAGATATTAATTTCTGACATACACAATATTTCATTGTTATAATTTTTTACATTTCATTTATATGGACAGGTGAAATTTCAACTTAAATGCAAAATCACTTTCGCACTGCCTCCTTTAAGGTTTTCCCATTTCGGCGTCTTAGCTTACATCTTAACTTACAACTAACATCATGCCGCTGTTTGCTAGTGAATGTGCTTAAAAAAACAGATAAATCAATAAATGAGAACACAAAGTCTCATCATGTCTAAATCACTCTGGGAGTGGGCGTGTCTTGGAATTAACTTCATAATGATTGATTGGCTGGACTACAGGCACTGAGATGCGCTTTTGTTTCAAATTACCCAATGCGGTATATGATATTTGGAAAACCAACAAACTGATCCCAGACCAAACCAAAATTAATTAATCATAATCAAAATTAAAACCATGCAGTAGGTGAAAATGCATCCAATCTGCTAGAGTTATGGTTTAGGGTTAGGGACGGAACATGCGTTGTGCACGGGCCAGCCACTCAGGCCTCATTTTCAGCCTCCCCCAACATGACGGTCGACCGATGTCGCCTGTTTAGAGTTTAAAAGCTAAAGATTTTGCTTTTGAGTAAGTTGTTGTAAAGTCCCTCCAGGAGCCCAAACACCCTTAATTTTAACTAGGGTTAAAATTAAAATCTGGGTCTGGGGGTCGAGATTCAGGGTCAATTCTAATTATGTTTCAGACATTATACGACGCCTATGGTTAGAGGTATGGTTAAGGGTTATGGTTTAGGGTTAGGATTAGGGTTAAGGTTAAGTTTTTTTTTTTTCTTTACCTCATTTGAGTGTTCTGATTCTCGCACAATTCGCTCTCCTTCTTTCTTTAGCTCTGAGAATATAAGCAATAGTAGAAATAAAATGAACAAAGACTTTGCCACTCACATTTAGCATCCTGCATGTTAACGACACTTCATTTGCAAACTGATCTGGTCAGTTCACCATTCACCAAAAAATTAGCTTGTTCAGTTAATGTCTTGAGTAAAGAAATGGCGGCACGGTGGCTTTGTGGTTAGCGCTGTCACCTTGCACCTCCAAGGTTCGGGTTCGATTCCCGCCTCTGTGTGTATGGAGTTTGCATGTTTTTCCTGTGCTTGGTTGGTTTCCTCTGGGTACTCTGGTTTCCTCCCACAGTCCAAAGATATGAAGATTGCTTATTATACTCAGCTACTCATTGTCTGTACCGCTTTATCCTGTATTTAGGATCGCAAGGGGCCTGGAGCCTATCCCATGAGACTTAGGGCACAAGCTGGGGTACACCCTGGACAGGGTGCCAATTGATCACTGGGCACACTCATTCACACTCATTCACACACAACGGGCAATTTGGGAACCTGATCTGCATGTCTTTGGACTGTGGGAGGAAACCAGAGGAACTGGGCGACAGTGCTAGCCACTACACCACCATGCCGTCCTTGCATTATACTTTTGTAATCAAAATGTAAAAAGAAAAAAGGTGAGGTTTTAATTGACTTAAGATAAGATAAGACAAGATAAGAAAAGTGTCATCGAGCACACTGTGTGATGAGCCCACCCTTCTTCGGAGAGATATCCCTCATTTCAGTGTCAGTTTCTTACAAGGTCAGGTTGTTGGCTTGACAGCTGGTTGTATCTGAGCGGTTGAAGGTGAAGGACCTTGCTCAAAGGCTGAACAGTGGAGGCTCGGGAGCGCTGGCGCTCAAACCGGGACCTTACAATCAGCAGCACCTTATCCACCGAGCTAACCCTGCCCTTCTTCAATTGACTTACCTTTACCTTTATTACTACCCCCTGCTGGAGAAGTGCAGAGTTGCACATCATCATACTGACAACCTCAAGTTTCCATCACAAAAGTTAGTTGCTTCCCCCTGAGAAGCAATTGCATATCATATATCTTAAATGTTTCCTCGGCTCTATCCCCTGGTGGAGATGACATTGTGTGTTGAACCACAGTCCTTGTAGTTTGAGGACAACATACTGTTGCGCGGCAACCGGTCTTAAATCGAGTTATTAAATGACCTAGTTGTGCAGCTATGTAAATCCCAGCTGTGATCTGACTCGCTAAGCAGCCTGGCTTTTCCTGTAAATTATGCACAGTGCTACGCTCAAGAATTTCATCAGGCTTATGATGCCTCTTGTGACTTGTAATATCAAATTAATTGGATAACATGGCGTTTTAAAAGTAAGTGAAGCATTGTTTGAGCAAGCACAGTGACTGAGTCAGGGTTATCAGTGGACAGGAGTCTGTATTTAGCACTATTACACACAAGAAGGCCTGAAGATTATTAAACAGAGCTGACGGATTTACTGCACACATACGCATCAAGGCACTAAAACACACACACACACATGCGAGCAGAAAGAGTTGTGTGTACTATATGGTACAGTTTCTCTTTTTAGTCTAAAATTAGGCAGCTTAATGAATAAATTAAAACCCAAGGCACCACAGACTTGTCCATCAAACACTCCAAACACACACACACACACACACACACACACACACACACACACACACACACACACACACACACACACACAGAGAGAGAGAGAGAGAGAGAGAGAGAGAGAAACTGGTGCTCGGCTATTAATTTAGATTGAAAAACACAAATATGTTTGAATGTCTATGTAATTATTTCCCCACAGTATTGCTTAATTGTTGCTTATATTCGGCTTGCGCTACACCTCCTGAGGTCTCTGTGATCTTTAAACGCTTGAATATCGAATGTGCTCTTGTCACTGCATATGCGCAATACTTACAGTATTACGTTAGAATGTAGTTGGACCTGTCCTGTGCACAGTGCAAGAAGTCTTGATTTTCATTTATTTGTAATACAGTTTTACTTTTACTTCACGGCATACTATAAAAAATATCCGTACAAATTCGTGCATGGCATTGGGTTAAGGCTGATTTATGCTTTTGCATCAAGCCTGCATGCAGGCGACGTCTTAGGCTATGCAAGTGGACTTTGGCGTAGGCTCCATTTGTGCGGTGATGTACTGTAGTTGTGTCATGCTGCAGTTACACTGCCAAACCACTAGTGGGCGGTAGGGTTTCTTGTTGGAGTTGCCGCTAATAGATGTTAAACAACAATTACCGAGAGTTACTTTTATTTAAATTACTGCGATGGAAAAAATATATTTACAGTAGTCTCACCTCGACGTTGCCCATGTTCGTGTAGATTTCGAATGGAAGCATAGAAAGCAGAGTATTAACTCCTCAGAGGAAGAAGCCATAAAGGTGTTGCTGTCATGCAGACCAATTACAGTTGTTGCGATCTGCATTGCCAAGATGTGCACTTAAATTTCTAGTCACAGAAACATAAAACAGCTTTTACATAACAGCAATCTGTAATTTAAAATGGTAATATCGCCACCTGCTGGCTATTATATGTAACTGTGTGATTTGCTTTCCCTCTGTAAAAATGCTCAATTATGTAGCAGGTGTTTAAAATCAGAAATGGAGGTGGACACAGACAGTGTTGGGAACAGTATTGCATAATGAGAGAGAGACAGAGAGAGACAGACAGAGAGAATGACTTACTAAGACTTCAAGGCCACATTTAACTAATGTAAGCTCAGTACATTTGATACTTAAGTTAAGTACTTTTGTACTTTCTCTCAAGTAGAAAAGTACATGGAGGATTTCTACTTTCACTGGAATAATATTTTACCTTGGATATCTCGACTTTTTCTCAAGGAGAGGGTTTACGTATTATGTAACCTTAAATTAGGTAAACCTGTACACCTTCCTGAGTCTTGCATCAAGTGCAATTTCCTACAACAGAGCCATCCATAAACGAGAGGGTCATCAAGTCATGCTGGCTGGAGTATTTCAGAGTGAGCGCTTTGCTAAACAGTGTGTGCCCCAAGGAACAATTTAACACTATGGGTATGACACCTGTAGACAACTGATGACAGTTATGTCTTTATTTGGCTTATATCTTCAAGTGTGATGGAAGAAACATGGCAGAAAGGGGCTGTGTTCTGTAAACAGAAGGGAGACAGCGACAGCCAGAGAGCTGAGAATGCTTTAGTGATGCCTAGAGACATGAAGCGAGTGATTCAAATGAATCAGGTTTCCTTTCATTTTGCCCCTAGATTCAATCCTCTTGCATTTCAAAGCCTTAATTTTGATGCATAAATTCACAAACACAAGCTGCTGCTTGAGGCCAAGGATAAGCTAAATATTGTCTGTGACTGTTTTTCTGCATATCCAGCCTGCATACAAATGCTCAACAAACCCTTACAGTGATGAATTAAAGACAAAGTGAAATCAAACCCGATCTTCTTTACCTTCTCGATTCATGTTTCTGATTACATTTTTACACAATTCATCAGTATAGTTTTTTGTTTAAATTTTTCGATTGGAACACATTTCAATATCATGTTTTTATGTTTTTTTTTTCTTGCAGTGCATTCAAGCCTTAATTATTAAATAAAATTGTATTTTTTACCCAAATAAACGGTTCTGCAAACAGAATGCTTTATGATGACGCTTTTATGTTGCCTATTGACACATTACAAACTGGAATTGCATTAAATTTTATTAAACTGCAGTAAATCTGCTCAAGGAAAACATTTTCCATCTACAAAGCTCCATAGAACCAAATTCCTGATTGGATCTTCAGCTCAGGCTTCAGCTTATCTCCCAAAAAACGTGCTGTGAATTGGAATATTCTCACGGAACTGACTTCTTTTTAAATAAACAAGATGTGTGTACTTGGTGCCCAGTAATAGATTGGCATGGCAGGATATCCATGGTGTTTTCCTACTTTGCCTACAGCGTTTGACGACTAAAGTGAACCAGGTGCTAGTTTATGTCTGGTGCTAATACTGGTTTAGAGCCGGGTTAATAGCGAACCTCCTAAGAGCAGAGTTTGTTTTCCCATGGGCTAGAGATTCATTATGTCACTTTATACATCTGTGTACATCTTTACTTTCAACATCTTTACAACATACCTTTTCTAGATTCTCTCTTTCCCTTTGATTGTAATAAGATGAAATGATAATAGTTGTGACACCAAACAATAGTTGGTGAAATTACGGTGGCTTAATGACTAGCACTGTCTCCTTGCACCTCAACGGTCGAGGGTTCGATTCCCGCGTCGGGTCTGTGTACATGGAGTTTGCATGTTCTGCCCGTGCTTGTTGCGTTTCCTCCCAAAGACATGCAGTTTAGTCTAATTGGTGTTCCCAAATTGCCCATAGTGGGTGTTTGTGTGTGCCCCGCAACTGATTGGCACCATCAGGTACCCTGCTTTGTGCCCTAAGTCTCCTGGGATAGCCTCCAGTCCACCTGTGACCCTGTACATTTACGCTTTTTTTTTTTTAGCCTTAACCTTTTAACTATTCCTACAAACTCATTTCTAAAGGGCTTAACTGAGGACAGGTTTGGCGTTACTCGTGCGGTTTGTCGCCCCCTAGTGGCTCTTCCAGTGTACTGATTGCAACACTAGACCACGACCACTGGCACGAGCTCTGAGTGGGAGTGGTGAGTGCGTGCATGTGTGTGTGTGTGTGTGTGTGTGTGTGTTAAAGAGTGTGTTTGTGTGTGTGTGTGTGAGAAAGAGTGAACCAGAGAGGGAGACGTTTCCCAGCCGCGAGGCATGTGAGTAAATCCTGAAAAAAAAAAAAAAACTCCTGTTCGTCGAGCGGCTCGAGCGTATTGGCGCGCGCGCTGAGGATGCATCCGAACAAGTTGGAGTCGAAGGCAGACGGAGCGTAGGAGCGCAGGAGCGCAAAAGTTTTCCAAGTCAGACGGAGAGGACGCGTCGCCACGGGACCCCGGGACGGTGAAGAATAATGTTCTGAAGCGGGGACGGAAGAGAAGAGAGTAAAACAGGCGATGAAGCCGGTGACGCGGAGCGGGAGGCGGCGGCCCCTCGCGCGCCTCTGCTGCGGCGGCTTCGGGCTGCTCGCGCTCGCGTGCCTCGCGCGCTTCCAACACCTGACAGGTACGCGCGAGCGCGTCGTCTCGTCACCCACAGCCGCGTGCGCGCACATCTCACATTAATGGTGTGCTCCAGTTTGTTTTTAAAGCAATTATAGGTTGGAATATATGCATATTCTCTATTCTAGTCTAGTCTGTCTCATGCATGAACAATAGACTATAATCTTACTGTGCACCAGGGATAGAAACAACACCTTTCAATATTGTCAGATCGTATTTCCTTCTGTGCATTATGGGTTGTTTTAGTGTCTCCATCAGTGTTACACCTGCGTCACACCTACAGCATCTCTGGCGCCTTCATCATCCAGTTTTCCATGCTTCATTACACTGCACTTAAAGAGAAACAGATTACATCAACCCTGTTCCTGAGCAAGAAATTGTTCATTAGTACCATGCAATTAAGTCCAGGGAACCACACCCTGACTGGCTTGAGTAAGGCTTGACCCTATCCATAATAATCCATAAAGAGGTCATGCTTTCATGTGAACATTTATTGAAATATATGTACTTCTATGCACTCTCATCCTTTTTTATTTTATTTTATATTTTTATTGCGTTTTGAAGAAAGGGTTGGTACATGGAAATAAGAAAATGCTTGATATCTTTAGAGGTAGGTACTGTACTTCTACCACTACTTCCACTACCACTACTACCACTATTGCATGTTGCAGATCTACATCTGATTAGGTATACCTAATCTATATAGAATTCCAAAGAAGAAGAAAAAATCTTCGCCCAGACCAACTTTTAAACTAAGAATTTCAACATCTAACAGTGTAAAAATGACACAAACTCTATATTTCTCCAGGTACATGCTTGAAAATTTTGGACCCTTCCCTCTCTGGTTTAAAAAAAACCCCGAAGAAATCTCTGGTTGAGCAATACATACAGTAAAGTTGCACTAATCTTTATGCAACCTGCAGATAAATCGCGATATGATTTCATGCCTTCGTCTTAAACCGCATAATGCACACTGCATAACCTTTTAATCCTATATTGTACCGTTTTGGTTGCGTCTTGCTACGGAAGTGATATGAGATTAAAATACCTTTAACAGGTTACTGTACCAAGTGAAAGAGCGAAAGCTTGACCGAAAAACTACGTAGCGTCAACTGGGTTACTGTGACTGCCTAATCAAGCAGCAGTGCCCGAAGCTGTGGTGTAGCTGAACAAGCTAATCACAGTGTAAGCTGTTGCTGATGTTCCAGTGTAATCTCACAGCATGCACTGAATGAATGAAGGGGTGTTTCCTGTGGTTCTGTGCATCTCTGGGGCTAATGCACTTGCCTGTTGCCTGTTAACTCGAGCTAGCTAGCTAAAACACAAAGTGCATTTTGTTATCTAATCGGTGGGTTTAGTTTTTCAGGCTGTCAGAAAAAATCTGGTAGAAACCAGTTTTAGCATGCATAGGATATAAACAAGCTGATTGCACAAGCACTCCACAATGTGGACAAATCTGCTGACTCGCATCCATCGATCACTGGCTTCCCATAAAAATTAGAGAACAAATCTGTCAGACCAGATTAGCAAAAAAAATTCATACAGATGAAAATTTTCACTCATGCTTTTGATTTACATTTTCTTTCTCTCTCGTTTCCACTCTCCATCACTCCCCTATCTGGTTTCCAGCTCCTGCCAGTCACCACGTAGACGAGCCTCTTTCTTTCCTAAAGTCAGTCCATGATGTAGTTTAGTACTAGCTCAAGAACTTCATATTGCCAAGGATTTTTTTTTTAATCTGCAGACTCAATAATGCCTTATAATGTTCGAAAATGAAACAATTAAATTATGTTTCTCCAGCTGAGTCAAGAAAAAACAATTAGAGCTTGTCTCACATCTTGTTAAAGCTGCTTTAGGCTTATATTCTTCATCACGTATTCAGTGATTGTGTACAGAACACCGTAAGTATCTAAGCAAAGCGATTCTTCGGTGGATAAAGTCTTGTACATTACGCGAAGCAATAAGTACGAAAATCTCGCAGCTGTCACAGCTTAATCCTCTAAAGCACATGCCTAACTAAGGAGCCTGTAGGCTGTAATTACCTGCGTGGAAAAATGACCGCAGGACATCAGTGTGTAAAGTACGGTTCTATGTAGAAGTTATCTAAAACAATGTTCACATGTTTAACATGTGCATATTTTATATTTCATTTCATAGATTGTGAATAAAAAGTTAAAGCTACTCGAGACGAACAGCTTGGTGCATTTTGAGAAAAGTTACACCAAGCTTAATGTCAGTATGCAGTAAAATCAGGGGAAAGTGTATTTATACAGTACCAATGTATATAAGTTGTAATGGTGTTAATGAACTGCTAAAGGTATTATTTAATGGTAGAGACAAATATATGAAAATCATTTTTATATCCATAATTTGTTTTTACATAAGAGGGAGAAGGAGCCTGAAAAATAAAATGGGAAAAAAGATCAAGTGAAAGCTGTATTTTTTTTCCTGTCATGCATGGCTTTTAACAGGGGTGGATGTGTTACTGGGGTAAAAAAAATAAATAAAAAAAAGGCACAGAAATAAATTAAATTCTAAAATAAGAAAATCGTACAGAAGGGATTAGGTTCGCGCGCGTCGACTCTGGAGAGCGGATCTGTGTTCTCCTAGCGCCGGCGTGTAGGCCTGTCCATGATCAGCACTTGTTAATTAGGGAACGTACAAAGCAAGCTCCACAATAAAGCCACAGGTGATCAGCTTATCCTTTTGATGGTAGCTGGGAATAAAAAAATAAATAAAAAAATCAAAGAAGAGAAGCAGGGCATGCAGGTTATGTAAGTGTTATATAATTCACATGAAGGGTTTATGGCTGTTGTGTACTGTAGTAGGTGACATGACACTAAAAATCCTAAATGCAACTTTAACTGATTGTATGATTGTTAATGATAGTGAATGTGTGTCTAGGCAGCATGTGCTTTTGAGTACAAAATTTATTTATTTTAATTTTTTTCCTAAAGTTACAGAAAAAAAAAAAGAAGAAAAACCTGCTAGATTTTGCATGCAACAATTGGAGCAGTTGCAACAGTCAAAGTCGTCAGAAGAACTGTGGGTGGATGCTCAGTAAAACTTAGTAGCTAATTCAGTGTTTCCCACACATAGAGTACTCTTGGGAGAGCTGCCAAGGTATACTGATGGCCGCCTAAGTACTGTATATCTGCCCACCCTTTTTAAAAATCTGTCTGGGAGAACAATGCCACCCGTGACTGATAGTGGACAGTTTTCTCTCACGCTGCAGTAGAATCTCTGAAATGTGAATTAATAGAAATATCAAATAAATCTAATTATTTTGCATCAAATCTCAAGTGTATTTGTTGTCTGTTGTATGTAGTGGACCTGGCAGGTAATGTAGTAGACTTGGGCGGTATTGCTGGTCTGTTCCTAGTTTACTGCGCTTTAGAGTTCTGTTTTTTTTTTTGTTTTGTTTTTTGTAGACGTCTTTGCTCAACAGCATTTATTTGCATGCGCCTAAAACTAGTCTACATATATTTTACTGTATATATGCAGTGGGGCTTAAAATATTAACTATTTTTATGCAACCGTGTGATCAGATCTGTTGAAACTCGAAATATTAATTTTGCATATTTAAAACAAATAAATCTTTTTCTTTTTTCAATTAAATTAGTTTATGTATTAATTGTTGAAGTATAAGGAATTCCGGAGTTGAGAGTGCTGTATTGGCTTTGGTAAACGCAAAATAGTGAGTAGTGATTTGCGTCTTATATTATACGTCTTAGATTTGTGAATACATTAAATTATACGCAGTACATTAATGTTTTCTACATTAAATTACATACAGTATTAATTAAATTGAAAAAATGGGGGGATAAACCTCAGCAGCAACCTCTTTTCCTCTCTTGTCCATTTCAACCACTCAGCATTCAGCATCACCAGTAAACTAATCACTGACCTGATCATCTGCGCCTGTTTCGCACTGGTTCAGACCTCAAGTTAGATGCACCATTTAGGTGGCTTTTTCTAAGCTTGAATGGTGCATAGACCATGGTGTGGCTTAACACAAAGCAACAAAAAAATTCCACTGAAATTGATCGGGTACATGGACTGGACTGAAAAGGAGAATCAAATACTTGCCAAAAATGAGAGCCCAAAAAACGTCCTTCAGGAAGCCTGGACTACATTTAAAAAAAATCTAGCTCTTTGGAAGCAAAATATGAAAAAAATGAGTGGTGGCTCAAGATGTTTAAACAGTACTGTACAGTGTGTACTCACTTTGAAAGGTATACTGTAGTCTACACTGTAGGTCTGGTACTGTACTGTATATATGTGCTGTATAAATTTAGCTCCATTTATTTTACTCCACTCAATTAGCACCAGCGACACATCGATCTCACACAAGCACCACACATTCCTCACTTTCTATAAGGAAAGCATAAAGAGAAGGTGTTGAAGATGTAAATTGCCACCTTACTTCTCCCTCAAATCAGTGTTATGGTATGGACCATAACCGCACAGGAAAAATCTAGTTTCACTTAATTCATTTTGACGGGTCTCATGATGATAGCAGTAGAGTCTGTTATTAGAGTCATCGGGCGTATGGATCTCCAAAAATATTGCGGCAAAATATAGCCAACTGTGTATTCATGTTATTTGAACTTACTTTCTGAATAAAAGCTCTAATGTGCTGTGTTTTGGCTGATAGATTAACAGACTAAACATAGTACTATTTAGTATTGTACTGTAATAATATCGATGTAATGATATGTATATTATATTCAGTCTTTAATGTTTTCATTTGAAATTTCATCAGTCATCTATGAACACTATATGGATAAAAAAGTATTTGGCCAAGCCTGTCAGTTATTGAATTCTTAATGCTTCAGCATACCAAGACATCTTAGACAATGCTGTGCTCCAACTTTGTGGCAACAGTTTGGAGAAACTGTTCCCCAGTGCACAAAGCAGTGACTATAAAGACATGTTTTGATGAGTTTGGTGTAGAAGAACTTAGTACTGGCCCTAACACAGAGCCCTGACCTCAACCTCAATCGAGCACCTTTGGGATGAACTGGAACGGAGATTGCGAGCCAGGCCTTCTCGTCCACCATAAGTGTCTGATCTCAGCATAACTGCTCTACAGAATGAATGGGCACGAATTCCCACAGAAACACTCCAAACCCTTGTAGACAGCCTTCCAAGAAGAGTGGAAGCTGTTATCGGGGGACCGACTCCATATTAAAGTATATGTGCTTGGATACAATGTCATTGCAGGTTTCACCGAATCCTCTTGTCCATGTGATGTAAGTTTTTTAATGCGACAAGTAAAAGAGGATGTATGTAGTGCAGCAGGGATTTAAAGCAAATATAGCGCCCTGTACACTCAGCATTAAAATGCGTTTCACTATGAAACGCATATATACATAAAGTAATAGGAATATGACAACCATAGTAATAGCTTTAGAACATGTCCAAATTGGGTTTAGATCTGAAAGAGACACAGTTGTGGATATTTGGATCAGTAGACATTTAGCGACAGGAACATTGCTTTACACCACAGCACATACTGTACCTCCAGGCTTGGGGTTTAACACAGTCACCATTTCCAAATTGCCTGTAGTGTGTAACTGGTTGTCTGACGATGTGTGAGTGCTTGTGCTTGTCTGGTGCCCTAAGATCCCTAAGATAGGCTCCAGGCTCCCTGTGACCCTTTACATAATGAGCAGGGTAGAGAATAGATGGATGGATCTATGTATAAATCGTGTAAAGGTAATCTCTTTGTCCCATGGACATAGGACATGACTCATCCTTGAACAGCATTTTAAAGAGAAATTATCTTTCAATTATAACACTTAGGCAAGTTCAGTTGGAGCTCTATCATACCCTGATGTACAGCTTTCAGATTTAAGGACCAAAGGCCAATAGTGACCCCCTGCCTCACATTCATTCAGCTACATGAACTTAAAAAAAAAACAAAAAAACACATTGAATCAGCGTGGAGTTGCAGTGCTATTCAGCTGCAGCTGTATCGCCAAGAATTCATACCAGATGTATTGCATAAGACGCATATCACAACTGTATGGCCAATCCACAATTCACAATGCACATGCACACGTCTGTTTGTTTATGTAATATTTTCACATAAACATATTATTATATGTATGTATATCATTTATTTATGTAAAATAAAACAGTGGTAAGGATGAGTAATTTTTTTTTGTCGTTATGAAGCAGAGCAAAAATGCCACCCTGACTCATGAGCATAATTTGATGGACATCAATGACAGAGTAATTAATGCAGTGAGACATGGAGCAGAGTTACTGTCCCCCTCCCGCATGTGATTATTTTTCAATTACAGCTCATACAGAAATATTTTATTCTTGGCATCCCGCAGCAGTTTGCCAGTGATTCCCTCACCGTCTGCAGTTTTTGTCTATCTAAAATTTTTTTATTTTATTTATTTTTCAAAAAAGCTGCTTGTCATGTTACCAAGAACTTCATAAAAGTCTCCTTGCAAAAAAAGAAACAATGATTTTGCTTGTTTATTTGTTAATAGTTTTTTAATGAAAAATCAGTCTTAGTACGGCCAAAGACGATATTTAGTTTAAATTACAGCTCTGTTTTCTGATGAAAGCTTGTAGATCAGGTTCTACAAAATCATTTCATGAACAAATAAACCGTTCTTAAACTATTCTTAAGAAACCATACCTAGCTCACCCGTACCTAGCATTTTGTCACCTCTGACTAGCGTTTACTCAATTCTGGCTAGTGTTTAATCACCTATGACTTTGTGTTTACTCGCCTCTGACTATTGTTTCCCCAACTCTGACTAGCGTTTGCTGACTTCTGACTGGTGTTTACTCACCTCTGATTAGCGTTTTTCCACCTCTGACTATCGTTTGCTGACTTCCCTGGTGTTTTCTCACCTCTGACTAGCATTTACTTACTTCTGACTAGCGTTTTTCCACCTCTGACTATAGTTTGCTGACTTCACTGGTGTTTACTCACGTCTGATTAGTGTTTTTTTTCCACCTCTGACTAGCGTTTTTTCACTCTGACTAGAATTCTTTTCACCTCTGACTAGCGTTTGCTAACCTCTGGCTAGCATTTCAGTACGTCTGACTACCGTTTACACACTTCTGACTAGCATTAACACATTTGCATTTGCTTAAGTTATTCCCGGAATGGCTTTTCATTCCGGGAATAACTCAGGTTATTTATATTGTTTTTGTGAAAGTTTGACAACATGGCTATATTTTTGAAATGTGGAAATGACAAACCTCCTCCAGCCATTGCCAATATATATACTGTATATATATATAATTGTGTTGTGAATATGTAGGGCTAGCGAGGTAGTGATGGATTGTGGTCCGCCCTACCTTGATCATAATTCATAGTTTAACCACCTCTTTGTTTTTTTTTACCACAGCCCTGGTTCTTAACGCATATACAAAACTGAGACCTTTTAGAGCCACGGTGACATTAATAGGATACAAAGGAGCGTTCTTCCAATTTGGAGTCTCACTGTTAAAGGTGTCTCGTAGAATCATTAATCATCAACAGACCCCCACTCCCACCCCTCTTGAAAAACCTTTTAAAGCATGTGTTTATTATGCGTGTGATGTCTGCCGCACGCTGATGTTGATGGGACTCATTTGACTTGCATATGGCTCTGGGCCACGTTCTCTTCACGCTTGCAGCATGAAAGAAAACATCGCAGCACGGCATTTGGCCGAGTGTGCCCACCACCATGCTCTCCTTAACCGTGGCTGAATAACGGAAACGTAAAAGGAAGCAAGAAAGAATGAGCGCTGGGTGCTACCTGATGATCGTTAAACAGATCTGGATAACGGAACAATCTGTTCCCGTCCCTGCCTCCTCCCTCTCTCTTTTGCTCGCCGTGTCTCTGTCTGCAACCCCCCCCCAAACACACACACACACACACACCTTTTCTGTGTATCACATAGTGGGTAAATATACCCACCTTACCGAAAACCCGATCATCTCTGTGTGTGGCACGAGAACCATGCTTCATTTTTATTGTCTGTGTGTGATGATGGAGGAACGGCAGTAAAGCACACTGTTGATTTTCACCATATATAGCTTGGCAAAATGGAGGGTCCAAATAAAGCATGTCCATAAGAAGCTGAGGAAGAGAGAATGATAAGAGATGTTTTTTCGGCCACTCAGAGACTCGTTTCAGCAAAGGCACGGTGTATGAGTGTTTATGGAAGGAAGTGGAAAAAATGGCTTTTGTACATAGATTTGTTCTGTCTTTATCTCAATCCTGTTATGATGTATTGAGGGGGTCAACCTGTTTACACAAATATTTTAATTTCAAGGGTTCACTCAAGCATGTTCGATGATTCAACGGTGGAGAAATATTCATCTTGGTTTTCATCCAAGAGATCAGTTGCTGATGAGAACAAAAATAGGGCGCACATAAAATCAGAATAAACGAAGCCTTCATTGAAGCCAGAGGCGCATTATTGGTAAGGGACTCATATCTGCTGTCTCTGTCTGGGCTTTGAAGTCTTAAAGGGCCATCAGCCTGTTCATACACCTACTGTACATGTCTTTAATGGGGAAATTCACCCCCGAACCACTTGCACAGTAAGACCTGTAATTAGCAGTAGTCTTCATTAGTGATGAAGTTTAATGTTAAGTTTTTATCACTTTTGTTGACATTTACTTTACTATGCAAAAGCCTTGAGCCATCCCTTATTTCTTCATATGAAATCAAATTAAATGATGTAGATTAAATTAAAGAAATGGAAACAAATGTTTTACTGCAGCAGGCTGCAAGGCACCATTTAACTACTGTATATGTAACAACCTCAGCAGCAAGCCTCATCTCCCCTCTCGTCTGTTCCAGTACACTAATTACAGACTTGATCATCTGTCATCGTCTACACCATCGTCTCACTCATCCATGCCTTAAGTTATATGTTTTTTTGTTTGTTTTTGTTTTTTTTAATGCTTGAATGATTCATAGGTCACTGTCTGGCACACACACACACACACACACATACACACACACACACACGCACACAAAAAATGTTCCCCTGAGACTGGTCAGGTACAGGGCCTGGATTGAAAGTGAGACACCAAATGAAAGACAAAAAAGTACTTCAGGAAGCCTGGAGCGTATTCCTCAAGACTGCTTTAAAAATACAAGAATGTCTGGCTCAGTGGAAGCAAAATATGAAGAAATCAGGGGTGGCTCTAGACTTTTGCATAGTACTGTACATCTGTTTCTATTCAGTTAACAGTTTACCCACAATGCCAGTTGTGGATTTACTGCTTGCTTTGCAAGTTGCCTCGTCATATAAATACTGTAGGTAAGTGGAGAAGAAAGTATGTGATGTCGCAACTTAAGCTCTTTTTTACTTTTCTGGAATATTTAAAAGCCAATCCAAATAGCCCACTATATAAAAATCTGTTGCACATTGCTATAAACTAAACATGGCATTTTCAATAAGTACAGTTTAGTTATTTACTTCGGAAATAGCGACTTCCCAAGAAGTGATAGAACTGTTCATAATGATTAACAGTATTCTGCATTAACATGTCGTTACTCATGGATTCCCGAGGCCAAACATCACAATTAATCTTGCAGTGATTCAGCGAGCCAGCCTGATTCAGGACGAAAAACAAACACGGGTGACTTGTGCCCACTGCAAGCCTCCAGTATTTGTCTTGTTCATTTTGTTACTTCATGACTCGAATCAGTCAGAGGGTCGATAAAAATCCCACTTGTAGTCAAAAGCGCTTCCAAGTGGGCCCACTCATGTTTTCCACAGAAAAAAAAAACATGTCTAAGATTGTCTGGATGTGTTGGACGTTGCTGTAGCTGACAAAAATAAAATACTGTACAATCAGGCCAATTCTGCGTGCATACACCACCAGAGCGAATCTGAAATGAAACAGTTAAGGTGTGATTGAGTTCAGGACAATGAATTCCATAACCATTGAAATCGATATTACGGACTATTGTTTATTTAAAAAAATAAATAAATAAAATAATTTGAACTTTATTAATCCCCAAGGGGAAATTGCTTTCCTCGCATATCCCAGCGTGACTGGGGTCAGAGCGCAGGGTCAGCCATGATACAGCGCCCCTGGAGCAGATAGGGTTAAGGGCCTTGCTCAAGGGCCAAACAATGGCAACCTGGCTGAGCCGGGAATCGAACCGCCAATCTTCTGATCAGTAACTCAGTGCCTTAGACCTCTGAGCCACCACTGCCCCCCAATTGCTAAATGTGCTAATGCTAAAGCTAAATGCTTGATAGTAAAATCTACAAAAGGCCAGTCAGGAATTTATGTCAGGTTTGTCAAAAATGTAGGTATTTGTTTATCATCATCATCATTGTAGTCTTCTGTACCACTTAATCCTGTAAACAGGGTCGCAGTTTATACAAGGAAACTTGGGGCATGAGGCGGGATACACCCTGGACGTCAAAGTGCCAATCACACACACACACTCATTCACACATTTACCAGATGTTCTTATCCAGAGCGACTTACAAAAGTGCTTAAATTTCCCTAATCTGCATGTCTTTGGACTTTTGGAGGAAACCAACCAAGCACGGGGAGAACATGCAAACTCCAGGCACACAAGAGTCGGGAATCTAACCCGGAGCCTGGAGGTGTAAAGTGACAGTTTGTGCTAATCACTAAGCTACCGTGCCGTCCAGCATCTGTTTATGTATTCATTCATTCATTCATTCACTCACTCACTCACTCACTCACCCACCCACCCACCCACCATACCGCTTAATCCTGTATTCAGGGTCACGGGGGCCTGGAGCCTATCCCAGGAGACTTAGGGCACATGGCAGGGTACACCCTGGACAGGGTGCCAATCCATTGCAGCGCACAGACACACACACATACATACGCTCACTCGTTCACACACTACAGACAATTTGGGAATGCCAATTAGCCTAACCTACAGGTCTTTGGACTGTGGGAGGAAACCGGAGAACCCGGAGGAAACCCACCAAGCAGTGACTGGTGTTTGAAAGCTGCTTCGCCAGTGCTGTAGGGCATCCATCTTGTTTGTGGGTCTTTCTGTCTTCATGCTTGTCTTCATTCAGTAAGTAAAAAGCAGCTCGATTGGGTTGAGGCCAGGTAACTGACTCGGCCCTTGAAGAACATTCCATTTCTTTGCCTTGGGTTGTTTATGGCGAGTAAATTTGATGGCATTTTCCATCAGTACTGTGAAACATTGTTGCACTGATTGAACGCTCTATACACTTCAGAATTCATCCCGTGACTTCTAACAGCATTCACATCATCATCATCAGTAAACATCAGAGACCCGGTTCCATTGGCAGTCATAAACGCACGTGTCATAACACTGCCTCAACTATATTTGACGGATGATGTGGTATGGTTGGGATCGTGAGCCCTTCCTTTCCTTCTCCATATTCATATAAGTTAATCTTCTTTTCATCTGTCCAAGAATATCTTGTTACAGAACCAGGTAGGCCAGATATATTCTTCACATGTTTTCTAGCAGAATCTATCCTGGCCTTCCTGTTCTTGAGCATTATCAAGGGTGTGCATCTTGAGGTAGAACCTCTATATTTACATTCGTGAATCAGTTTGTGATCAGATACCAGCTGTCGAAACTTTATAAGTAGTTTATATAGTAGAAAATGTTAATATTTGTCTTACAGTGTCAGAAGCTTCAAACTCAGACCCGACTGAAGACGTCAGCCATGACTGGACCGGACGCAAGCTGTTGCAGGACCGAATCGAGAACAACACTTCAGAACCACCTCGAGCAGGTAAGATCCGACTTATTTTCAACCAGCTCTGACAGTTCAGCGGTAAAGAATTGGTGTTTGGAAAGTTTCTGGAACTAGTCTCGTTTATAAGAATGTTACCTAGACAGATAATTTAACACTTGTTTGATTTACAGTCACGCTTAAAAATGTAAACTGTAAGCACGAACCATGTTTGGTTATCTGATCATCTTACCGTTTGTGCCGTGTCCCTGTGTGTGGCTGGAGCTCTGTGTATACTTAGGTGTGTGTAGGTTTACATCAGCAGGCCATGGAGGCAAACAGTAGTCGTGTGCTTCTCCAAACTTAGAACCAGCAAAGGGTAAAGCTGGCTTCTCCAGAAGAGAAAATGTTCTGAAGTGGCTGCGAGAGCTTGCCAAAAATCTGCAGCGAAGGAGATGAGAGAGAGAAAACAGAGAGTAAACAGAAAGATGGATGAGAGTAAACACAAGAGGTTTCAGTGAATACGAACTAAATACAAGCAAACAGTAATGCCGTCATGATACGGACACAAACCACATATACGTACTGCACATACAGGATATGGTGGAGCTCCTTATATAAAGAATGGTTTTAGTTGTAATGCTTCTTTAACATCGTAAAGGTTTCTTAATGGAGCACATGGCAGCTATAATCCACTTGCTAAGCTCTTTAGAGGCTCTTGGTAATTGTTAAGTGTTCTTAAAGTGCCCATAAAATCAAAAAAGGTGGTTTTATACTTGTCTCTTGGGATCGTGGATTGAAATAAGCTAAAAAAAAAAAAAAAAAAAGACAAAAATATTGTCTCATAGGCATTCCTACTTTAAACAAATTAACGCTTCATCAAATCATCCAATCAAATGCTCTAGAATAACCTGTACAGCAGGTAGCAGCTAATCTACAGTAGCAGCAGGAGTTTCTCAAATTTCTTGAACTTCCCTTCCAGAGCAACCCTCGTGTGTTGAAAACTGTGTGTACTTACAAAACGTCTCCGTACAGCTCAGCTTGAACATATTTGATCTCACGCCAAAAACATGACAGGTCGCGCTAGTCGTGATGTGAGGGTAAAATACAGCAAATGTGTGCCTATATCATGGTGAGGAGACAACATTTGAAGGTTTATTTGTAGGCCATGTGCTTGTGTACATAGCAGTGAGAAAGCGAGAGAGAGAGAGAGAGAGAGAGAGAGAGTTGTCCAGAAAGCTACTTTCTCAATACTTTTATTTCACTTCCTCTTGTTAGACAGCAGACTTTTTCCCCCGTGGGAAGCCCAATGCCCTGGCTGCCTCATGAGGCTCACGGCAGGAGAGGGAGAGGGAGAGGGAAAACTCTGCTGTAACAAACCAGTGACAAATGACCCACAGCTCACCACCAGTCCAATACATGACGGTTGTAAACCTCTCCTGTGGGAAAAGGAACATGACAAAGTACAAGTATTTTATGAGAAAATTATGTGGTCAGGAAGTTAAAGTCACCTTTTAGATTATCGCTCGAGTCAAAATCGTACCGTCTCTGATATTTACTGTATCAAAAGTAGTTTTCTGATAGGCATAAGAGGCGTCTCATCTGGAGGACTGTGGGTTAAGGCAGCTGGTCTTTATTAAAACATGGTTAATCTAGCTGCACAGAAAATTCAAGGGCATGGCTTTTTACATAGTTAGCCTCCTATTGCATAACAACTTACTATTTGTTTCTAAGAAATCAAAATTTACATTATAGGAAGAATGTTTCTATCTATCTATCTATCTATCTATCTATCTATCTATCTATCTATCTATCTATCTATCTATCTATCTATGTAATATATATAGTTGGCAAAAGACAGGCATCATGTCACCAACTTGAACTGCTGCAGTAAATGAGAAAGATACTGAAAGAACATGCATCAAAGTAAAAGTGCTCATTTTACTAAGGAAATACAGTGGAGCAAAAGTCAAAGTTACCAGAAATATTAAAAATGAAGTACAGACATGTGAAGAGTTAATTAACAGAGTGTTTGTACTTCATTACGTTACAACACTGCAGTAAGAAATCCTCAGTAAGAAAGCTCTTCAACAAAGTTGAGGTCTACCTGACTTGCTGTTTGAAAACTGAACATCAAAACACAGAATCAAATGGCTTTTAAATCGTCTCATGGGTACTTTATACTCCAACTACAGTATACTGGCTTTACAAGCAAGAGTTTTAAAGACAAGTTTTAAAGTTATGCATAACTGGATTTTTTCCCATTGATTTATCCTATGATTTAGTGTTATAGTTAAGTGTTTGTGGCATTTTATATATATATATGTGCATTTTTTAAAGGATTTGTCCCAGAAAACCCTTTTATGCGATTTCTTGGGGACAAAATTAAGTACCTTTAGGAGCCAGGTCAAAGAAATTATTTTAGTGGTCCAATTTCATAAAATTTGTTTGATACTATTAAAGTTTAAAAGAACATAATAAAGAAACACAAACATTATAACACCTGAATTATAACAACAATCAACTTTACTGATTAGTTTATGGATATAAATGAAACATAGTAGAAATAGATTTTATGGCGGTTTTATTTTGAACATAACTTTAGACCCTTTGCAGACATGCGACTACGATGATGCCACTCACAACAGTGGATAGTGGATTATTAACCGACATTAGGCTACTCTGTATTTTTGTTAGTAACTACGTTTGAAGTGTATTTTGGGGCCAAAGAAAGAATGATCACCTGATTACCTACCAGATTACCTGATGCTTTGTCACACAGACCAAAGAGTAACCTAGCGGTTGATGTTCTGCTTCTGTTCTGCTGGTTATTTTCACATGCAGTATGTCGCAGTTGACTTCGTAACTCATTCAAAAGAGAAACAGTCATGTGAAAATGGATGAAGATACGAATAGTTATATTGTTTTGCAGAAGTTTGATTTGTTATAGCGTTAGCATTAGCGTTAGCATTAGCGCTCATCCAGAATTGAACATGGTGGACAAAAGTTTTATCGACAACTAAGGAATTGTAATCTTATGTTTGATTATAAAAATATATGATAGATTTTTTTTCCTAGAAAAAAAGTTTTAAAAATGTATTAAAAAAATCTAAAATGGTGAAAGTATGTATTATAAAGGGTGTTATCTAACAGTGAGATTTGTTCTATTTCATTTTTAATTGCCTCTCAAAGTTTTTCTCATCTTTGCATCACTAAATAGTGTCTTATGTTTTGCTAGAACCCGGACTAATTTTAATAAGCATTCATACTCCAGGCCTTAAATTGTGAAAGAGTTGCTCAGGGAGCATGAGGAATCATTTACACACTCGACCTGGTCACCACATTGTGTGCGATAATCAAAGCTAAATGTGATCAAATGAGACATTAGAGTGTATGACTGTTTATTTTGGCCAGGTGCTGTATAATAAGTGCTCATGAGAGACCTACTTGGTGTTCACAGTTTGCATTACTAAAAATAGGACCAATCCTTGTGTGAAACCTGGCGGAATTGTAGGCAAACCTTAATCATTGTTATTAATCATGACATTTCCATTTCCATATACGCTTCCTTTTTATGCTTCCACCTTACAGTAGCGATGCGAAAAACACCTGCAAGGTGATTGCGGAACGATTCATAACCTAAAAGAGACTATTTGGTTTGTGACAATTTTACACAATCAAGTGCATAAACAAAGCAGATAATTTAAAAACCAAGATGTAATACTAAAGGGAATGGAGGTGCAAATGACAATGGTCTTATCCTTGGTGCTTTGACACTATCTGTATGTGTGTTCAGATTTAAATGTGGGTGTACTGTAGCCCAAACCACTTTTTTTGTTGTTTATTTGTTTATTTTTTGATTATGAATTATGAAATATGAACCCTAGCTGATGGTTCAACAGAAACAGGTTTACCCTGTTGGTAGAAAGGCCACCCTCTCTTCTGTTATAGCAACACTCGCCAATCATGGGCATGTGTGAGTGAAGAAGTGAACAAGTAGCGTCTTTCCTCTGAGTGAGTTATGCTGCCCTGTGATGCAACACAAGCAGCATTTAAAACACATGGGTTTAGCTGGCCTCACGTGTCTTGAAGCAAGCACATGTTAGTCCTCACATTCCCTGGTTAGTAGCTGTCTTATGATAGGAGAGAGTTGGCTGGCAGCCGACTGAATTGGGGACAGAAAAATCCCTCCAGAGGTAGAAATGCCAGCATTGCCAGCATGCCATAAATAAAAGCAAATACACACACAGGCTTGTCTCTTTCTATCCTGCAAACATGAAAAACACACCAGTAAATAAAATTCATAACGAGCCACAGGTGGAAATAAACGTTGCTGGTGTTGGCTTCACCAGCCTTCAGCCAGACCATGCTTCGATTGCGACAAATCCCCATTGCCAGACTCAACCCGGGGAGCCATCCAGCCTGCCCCAGAAAAGGAACAGAAGTCGATTCAAGCCATCTGTAAGCCCAACCAGTGGACCATCTCATTCTTGACCGGCTGAAATGCCAGATATCAACACGTAATCCATGTGTCTACATCCTTGACGGGGTGAAGCCGTTGGGGCAGGTGTGACACGAACAGAGGGTGAAAGGATTCCCCAGTAGACAGTATGAACTGTTAGATTTAGGATGGCACACTTGATGGCCAGACAGTCGTCCTCAATGCTATACTTTATCTTTCTCACAGACAGTTTGCATCTAATGTACAGCATCAGATGCCCCTCTCCCTTTACCACCCTGGACAAAACAGACCCCAGCTCTCTGTCTAATGGGTCGGTCTGCAAGAGAAAAGGGAGCGAGAAATCAGGTAAATGCAACAACAGGCCCCCAAACAAAACCAGCTTTTCCCTGGTTGAAAGCCGTTTGCATGTCTCAGTCTATTGGTGCCTCCTTTTTAGTGAGGTCGGTTAGTGGACCGGTGACATCTAAAAAATTTGTAACATCTATAATAGTCGGCCAGCCAAGAACTATCTCACCATATTTTTGGTGTTTATGTCTTAGGCAGGCCACAATCACTACTCTAATCAATTTGGGGATACACCTGGCTGTGTCCTGAAGGGAAACCCAAATATTGTATACTGTACGACCACCCCATGTTGCACACTTCTTTGGGTTTGCAATGAGCCGTGCCAATCTTAACAATCTCAGAAGGTGCCGTCTGTGCTGTTGCCAAGCATTATCATTAGATGTTGTCAAGATAGGCCACGGTAAGACCCTGAAACATCGCAGGAGCTCTGAACAAACCGAAGGCAAGTGTCACAAATTGTTGTAATCTGAATGTGGAATGCATCAAATTTAGACACCACATTGACTTTTCTATAGTGCACACATATGTCACATGGTATAGCAGTACTAAAAAATAATGCTGTACTAGAGCTGCAGGAAGCTTTTAATTGAATCGTGAGCAACAGTAGAGATTGCGCAGCACTTTTTGTTTTGTTCCGTGGCAAAAGTGTTAGAGTTGGCAGCAGCACTGAGAGACAGAGCGCTAAGTAAAATATGGAGATATTTCGGTTAAAAAAGATGAACGTCTAAATCCAGCAGCACCGCTGCGCACGTTGTTTTAAAAGGGTGTGGCGTGGTAGAAAGTTTTATATTGGGACATTCAAGATTCTCTGAACCTGCTAAATATAATCAGTCAAAGGGGGACTTTATACAGTAGTAATGGAGTCAGTTAGGGAACATCTATAAAGTGCATGACCTGGGTAAGACTCTACAAAGTTGCCTACGTTGCAGAATATCTAATGCATAGCAGTATTAGGATACAGTGTGGATGCAGGATTTATTTACTTTTTATAGCATCTATACTTTATTAATCCTTATTAATGACATTTTTAAATGAGGGATTACAGATATAAGCTTATTGTGCCACACAAATCCTGGGGTAGTCTTAGCAACTGCAGCAAGCTGCTGCAGAAAAGAAGAGTTTTTCTTTAAACAAATGGAAATTAAACGTAATAAATTGCATTATTTCAACAATATTTGACTCAATTCATCCCATTAAAGACATATCTTAATTAAAAAATAATCTGACATTATGGCATAATCAGATTCTGACATGAATGACATAGAGTTTGATAAATCTAATCAGTGTCATGAGAATGTTTTCTAGGTATGTTTTTTTTTTTTTTTTCAAAAACTAACTGAAGCTAACTATTGGTTATGCAAAAAAAAAGTTTAAATTACTGGCCAGCAGGAACAATGCAATCTCATAATCCATTTTCAAGGCTTTTAGCTCACAGAGGTCTTTCCACCGTTGGAATTCCTCTCGTACTTTTCTAATAGGTGGCACAGTGGCTTAGTGGTTAGCACTGTTGCCTTGTACCTCCAGGGTTCAGTTTCGATTTCTGCCTCGGGGTCTGTATGCATGGAGTATTCATGTTCTCCCTTTGCTTGGCTGGTTTCCTCCGGGTACTCACTCCGGTTTCCTCCTACAGTAAATGGTCACATAAATACAATGGTCACCGTTGGTCCCTAGTTGGACTTCAGAGGTTCCTAGATGGATGGGTGGACTTTTCCTATAATGTTATCCTCATTTTTGCTCTTCTGATCTCCTCCTTGGTTGTTGCTCAGCCAAATTGATTGAAGCTCAATACATAACTATATCATGTTATTGTTCTCCTTCTGCCCCCATCCTATTCCCCTCTCCTTGTCCTGTGTACAATAACAGGATCCCTCCCCCTAGTGCCGATTGGCTAGAGCAGTGTTTTGTCGTTCAAGCATTTGCAGAGCCAGGACTACATGCAGAAAGCGTATCATTTGGCAGCGCGCAAAAGGACCAAAGGAGAGATTCATTATTAGTGGTCCACACCCAGCTGGACTGCCCTGCCAGTGACACTGGTTGTTGACACTCGACCCACTCCCTGTCCTTGACAGTAGCTTGGTGAAGAACTGGTGAACTTCGCCAGTATCCACCCCTCAGCAGGTATCATGGAGCTGCTGCATGTGAGTGATTGGCACACTGTGCTTGTGGAGAATCATCACACATAAGGGCTCCCAATGTCCTTCAGAGGTACGGCCCACCTGCTGGGTACACCAGCTTGCTGCTGCCAAAGACTTCCTGGGCGAGTGAGCTGCACCTGACCTGACAATGGCGGCAGCATGCAGGCTCCAAAAAGGCCTTGGGTTCCTTGTGTGGCCCAACTTGGCTGACATGATGTCAGTCATTTCCCTTGCTAGTGCACCCCTGGACTGCTAGAACTCCACAGTACCAGATGGTCCTCCTCCTTGGAAGGAGGAGCTGGAGGAGCTCCCAGTGTTGGCTGTGGTGGTTACCAGTGAGGTGAACCATATCGACAAAGGCTGAGGACTCCATTTCAACATATCTCAAGTATTGAAATGCATTTTCAGTCTCATTAACGTTAATTTACTTTTCAGGAAAATTTCAGGTTATGAGCAAACACACTTGCACGTGCCGCCGCTCTGTGTTGCTTTGCTCAGCTCTCTCTCCTGCCAAGAGAAAAAGACACCAAATAATGAGCCACAGTTGGACAGCATTTTGTGGTACCTGTTGTGTCTCTCTCTCTCTCTCTCTCTCTCTGTCTGCAAGCGATGCTCGACTACGCCCCCCGTGCCACAAACAAATCATCTGTTCAATCTGAACAACGTATTTGTGTTCAGTTACATTTATAGTCTATAGAATGGGTTATGTGAGTTGCTTCAGTGTGGTTTGATTAGAGCTTGAATGGCAGTGATTGATCAGCGGGGGGTCTAACTTTGCCCACAGCGTCAGAGTCCAGATGCAACCATGAGTGACTGGGACAGTGTGTACTTATAGTGCTTTAGTCACAGACCCCTGATTGCCAGATGAGTCAAGCTGCCCCTCCGTGCTGGGTTCAGGTCGGGATCAGCACTGCCTCAGAGCTTTTTTATTAAGAGACAGGCGAAACCTCTAGTTTGTTGAATGAATGAATGAATGAATGAATAAATAAATAAATAAAAGCACTCCAGTCACACCCTCTTGAGCGCGGTGTAAATGACACTCCAAATGAAGCTCTTCCCGTGTTATTACATGTCCAGAAGGTCAATTACAGCCTGACAATAAAAGCCCCCACTAAACTCAAATGAGGTTTTTCAGCTGCAGAGCCGTATTATACATACGAAACGAGACTCTTTCAGCTCCCTAGTGGACACGAACACTTGTGATGATTATGCAATTAGCCTGTGTTCAGACTAGCTCCTTTGCCACTATGGAATCCAGCCTGCAAAGACAGCAGGAGGAAGAGGTTGATCCGATTTTACTCTTTTTTTTTTTCTTTCTTCTTCTTCCCCCCCGTCTTTCTTTTTTCTTTTTCTTTTTTTCCGTGCTTCCTCTCTCTGTGTTTCGCCATGCCTTAAAAAGAACGAAACGGCGGCCCCAGTGTTCGGGCGAGTAGCCTTTGAGGCCGGCGTTGCCAGGCAACTGAATGCTAAAATTTGGAAGTGTGTGTATGGAGTATAGGCTGAGATGAGAGAGAGAGAGAGAGAGAGAGAGAGAGAGAGAGAGAGAGAGCGCACAGGGAAATAAATAAATAACGAGAATAAAAAGGAAGGCGCTATTTTTAGACGTGTCAATAACGATCGCTCAGCAGGGTTTTCGTGCATTCCTTTGTTTGCCTTGGCCAGCAGGAAAAGGCATTTTCTTCGCAATCGATTTTTTTTTTTTTTTCCCAGGATATTTTAGTCTACATTTGTGGACACTGGTGAGAATGTGAAGCTGACAAAATGTCTGTTACGGAGGTCGCGTTGTAGCCAGAAGGCCAGTTCTGCACCCTTGTCAGATCAGATGTAAATGATTGGAGTGATGACCATAAACAGAGGGAGGCTATGAGAATTTAGACCCGGATGATGCTGTCCAAATTAGGCTCCGTTATATTTTATTGAAATGGATGAAGCTATAGATACGCTCCTGTGTCACGAGTAGCAGAGGTAAAGGAATTTTTATGGTTTGTATAGATGCGAATCCCTAATGTGGAACTTCACCTTCACCTTCCTCGTTACACGATCAGTCTTTTTTGTCTGGCTCGCCGTGGGTGTGCTCTCTCCACTGCATGGTGTCATATGACGTGTATAAAAAGAGGAGGAGACAGTCTGATGGAGTGAAAGTATTGATTAAGGTCCCCACACTTGTCATTCGCTCTGGCTCTGTCTCTCTCTTTCTCTCCCTCATTTGCTTTCTTTTGTCTTCCCATCTATGATGCATTAACCTAATTTTTTTTTAGAACAAGCACATTTTGGTACTCACTGATACTGAAACGGGTAATGTACTTAGAATTAAGCATTCAGGGGAACCTGGATTATTTTATTTAGCTCTGCTTCTGTTGGTTGCTGCTGCTTTTGGTTGCGGAGCATTAAAAATTGACCGTGAATAAATTGTAAAGTATAGATCGTGAGAAAGCACTCGTGTGTCTGTGCTTAATGTTCAAATAAGTGAAATGCTATCTTCTAAACGTTTTCTCTAAATGCTCACCTTTGCGTGCACATAAGTGACCATGCTCACAAAATTGTCTAGTGCAGGGGTACTGAATTAAGATTGAATAAAGTCCAGTCAAATAAAGGTTTCTTTGAGGGCCCCCTAGTGGCTCAGTTTTAAAGTGCTAGTGTAGCTTCCCGCGATTTTCCATAGCATATACATTTTCAGTAACTATGTTAAACTTGTGTTTTATGCCCTTGTGTATTTCCTTAAACAAAAATCTTGAATCAGTCTCTCAGACTGTAAAGGAATGTTTGCTCTGTCATACCGGGCTCTCATTTCGGGTATTTTACACGCCCTCGCCTCGGATATGTTTCCTCAAACGACCCGTGTTTTATTTCATAGTGATGCTTCACATTACTGCTTTTTATAAACGCCACAGGTTTGGAACATATAAGACAAACTGGTTTTCAACTTCCCGCAGGAAGAGTAAACATATATTGATTTGTCCATTCATCTTAGAAGGTTATGTTTTCATAGTCGCGCTTTCATTTCTGGGATGCCATGCTGTGTCGCGCTTTTGATTGTGTTTTTTCAGCACGTTCTGTCTATAAATGGTAAACTATGGCATTGATCGGCTCTGTTGAGTCACACGTATAGCCGCACCTGCTTCGACAGAAAAAAGTGCTGGATCACATATGCTCAGGGTCCGCTGATGGATAGAACTGTCACTGCTATTTAGTGATGCTTTTTATACCACAATATATAGCTCTTATACCACAGTCTGCTTTACTTTGTCCATTAAGCGCTCTCAGTTTGTGTGTGTTACTGTGACAATGTACACTAGGCTAACGTCACACATTTACGAGTGTTTAAACCATAAAAGTATCAGTACTGATGCGTCCATAATAACAATTCTAACCCGCACTTGTAATGAAATTTCTTGTAAATGAAGGCGTAAAACCGATCGACATTTACAGAAGACTTCATGCATGGTGTTAAGTACGGCGATAAGGCTCTTACAGTAGCTGCAGTAAAACATCTGAAAGGCCGCATGTCTGTGAGGTGCCTCAGAGCCCGTTGCAGTCGTTCATGTGAACATTCAGGAAGTGGAGCGCCTGATCCTTGAAAATCGACGGGCGAAATTGGGGAAGAGACACATCTGTCTGTGGGAACTGCACACGGAGCGACTCACCAACACCACGTGAGTCTGGGAGTCAGTGCCACATCCCCACTACAGTCCTGACCTGACCTCATTGAAGGAGTTCCTGGGGGGCCAGTGTTTCAGAAATGACTCCAGTATAAACTGAGAAAATGTTCTGCCTTGATGGTATCCAAGCGCTATGGAAACGCTGACTACAGTATATCAGGGTTATTTTACTTTCCTCTTTCGTATTCCTACTGTATATGAAAGTAATGTGGGTCTCTATGCTCAGTTTTTTTTTTTTCGCTCCTGCTTCCTCCTAGTGCCATTAAATTAAAGCTCTTTTTTTTTTTTCTTTTTTTTTTCAGAATCACCATGGCAGAAATGGCATAACTACATAAATAGCAACATCAAGCTGATTAGTTCCACTCTAAGCAGTTTGTGCCTGTTAGTGAGCGGTCAATAATGTTATGATGATTGAGATTAAAAGAGGTCGTTCAGCATGCGGTCATTTTAACTTGCCAAACCACAAACGTGGAAACTGGAAGCAAACAGCTGTTATTGATTTTTATTATTTTTTTTACTTGCTTGAGTGCTTTTTCGTAGTAGTCTTCTCAGTCATTACACACATTCGGGTTTTGATTTCAAAGCGAAAAAACACACCGGCGGCTGCTTTATGATATTGAGTTACTATTATGATTAAACCCCGGCAGCATCTATTACTAGACTGCACACCGGGCACACACTCTTTGAAAGACAAGTTCATTGGCAACATTTAAAAGTGCATCAGCCTCCTTGTCGTGTTGCCTGTTTGTCTAATCAATTAATGAACATGATCTAAGATAAAAGATGGTATTGGAGGGATAGTGATCAGCACTGTGGCCTCGCACCTCCAGGGTCAAGGGTTCGAGTCCCACTTTCGGGTTTGTATATGTTTTGTGCTTGTTTTTGCAAGATACTCCAGTTTCCTCACACAGTCCAAAGACATACAGATTACGCCAGTTGGTGTTTCCAAGTTCCCTAGTGTGTGAGTGAGTGTATATGAGCTTGTGTGCTGTGCTAAGGTGCATTAAAGGTCCCATATTTGATTGTTTCTTTAAGTTACTTAAGTTTGTTTTTTTGTTAATGCTCCAGTAGAAATACTCCTCAGATAATAAATATTTGCATAACGTTATTTGACTCCTTCTCCAAACGGGGCATTTCAGTGTCATATGTACTGTAAATTAACTACTGCTGAGACTGCAAACCGGACATCAGCAGAGCTGAGCAACAACCTGGTGGGGGAGGGTACCTTCTTATATGAGGTCACAATAGGGGGAAAATCTAATCCAATACAAAATAGACAAACTGAGAATTTTTTTTTTTTCGTGGACTCAGATTGGAGACCAATGTGAATATCTTAAAAATGACTAAAATGTACATCTTGCATAACGTGTGCCCTTAAATCCCGTTCACTGCATAGAATCAAACGACTGCACAGCTTTAAGCTAAATGTTTGTTAGATCACTCTGGTGTGTCTTTCAGCAAGGCTTTAATATTCAGCTATTATAAACTTTTGGGACTTTATTCATATATTCTGGGGGACGTTTTATAAACTGATACTGTTAATTGTTGCTTTGAACTGTTATGTTAAGCTGAGCAAGTGACAAAAAGGCTGCGATTTTAGCGACTGTGACAAAGCAGCAGCTTGACAAGTGATGTTTTAATCTACAGCTGGGTGATATGGCAAAAAAAAAAATCACATTTATTTTTAGTTGATATTGCTAATTATTGATCCTTTTTAAGACTGTATATTTTCTAATAAGTTTCATTCCTGATCTCTTCCTCACTTTCTGCTCCCTCATCTTCTTCTCCCTCATGTTCCACACTGCTTCTGCTGTAGGGTGTGTCTCATTTCTGAAGCTGTCTCTGCTGACACCTTTCGTTTTTCAGGGGAAAAGAAGAAGGCACGGTTTGTCGGCCGCATTTGAAGACGCCTACAAAAACGTGACAGCATCAGTCGTGACTCTATGATGTAATCAGCCTTCAGATGCATCCTACAAAGGATGCGGATGCCAAATTGAGATGCGCTGTTGGTCTCCTGATACATTGCTTTTAATCAGCCATCGGCCGATTGAGGACGTGTCTATCGCAGTATATACACAGTGGTGGTATCAAAAAGTTTATCATGTTATTCATCTGCGTTTACACACTGTCATCTTTAAAACATTCTTCGAATCATGCTGGATTTCCACAGTGGGGTTAAAATGGTGATCCCGGATGCATCGTCGTCATTGACCATCCATGCGTTTTTTTGCATGCCACAGATCGGTGCGTGTTCAGATCGCGCGTGAGGATTGAGGATTGTTCCATGTGAGGACACACAGATTGTGGCGGCAGTGTTGTGGATTGTCGACCACCACACAAGTTGCGGAAATGATTGCGACGTTTTCGGGGGTTGAGCTCGTCTAGCTGATCTCTCATCATCTTTCAGTGTTGTTCTTCTGCTCTTGAAGCAGACGGCTAAACTTCCCGGATCATGTCAGACGTCTCTGTGGCAGATTTGTGCAGTTTCACGCAGAACTTCACGTTATCTCTTCGTTCTAACTTGCTGTTCATGATGGTGGTAACGCATGTGGTCAGAATAGCACGGGGTTGCACAGCTCCCGATGTACACAGGACGATGTCTTTTGGCACACTGACTCATGAAGGTCGGTGCTCCCTGTGACTGTGACTGTACTGCCATCTGTTGGCGCGTTACACAACTAGTCTCAAAACTTTTTGATAACACTTGTATATCTTCATCATCAATCAATCACGTCTATGTAAACTAATTATGATATAAAGCAACAAATCTAATCTCAACAGTCAAAATAATTTTTGGAACCAATCGTATTGCACATGTGGTTACTCACTCACTCACTCACTCATCGTCTTATCCTGCATTCTGGGTCACGGGGGGCCTGGAGCCTATCCCAGAAGTCTTGTGCCAATCCATCTCAGGGCACACACACATACACACACTCATTCACACACTACAGGCAATTTGGGAACGCCAATTAGCCTAAGCTACATGTCTTTGGACTGTTTGGAGGAAAGCGGAGAACCCGGAGGAAACCCACCAAGCACGGGGAGAACATGCAAACTCCATGCACATAAAGACAGGAATCAAGCCTGTTTGGGAATCGAACCCGGACCCTGGAGGTGCAAGGCGACAGTGCTAATGCAAATGTTTCATTAAATGCATATATTACAACAACAAAAAAAGAAAGAAAGAAAAAAAGGAAGTACTGTAGCACTGATTGATAGTGCATGTGTAAATGAGCTACTGTAAGGTAGCTAGTATGTAAAATCCACCAATTTCCCCAGTGATTAGTGTATTATTTTATCTGGTAATGCAAAAACAAGCTACTAGTTACTAGTTTACCTAGCTTCCCAAGCTAAACGACGAGCTAAAACACTCCCCAAAAGAGACACAATAAAAAGTGCCATAAACCACATGTTGCTTGCTGTGTATGAGCATATCACACTTCAGTCACATAAAACTGGGAGTATATCTTGCATGACGGAACGCTTTTAAAATAACTTTTAATAACGGCTATTAGAGACTAATATCAAGTTTAAACGTATGGAATTAGGCAGAGTCGGTCTTTAACATTCCTTAAGCAGCAATTTCGTTCTGCAAAGGTCAGATTTTTCCACAGTCTGGTGTGCACAAGTGTCCCAAATGTGTGCGCTTAAAGGAAATGTGTCAGGGGGTTGCATGTGACCAGGATTTGTATTTGTGTGTGTGTGTGTGTGTGTGTGTGTGTGTGTGTGTGTGTGTGTGTGCCGGGGGGGACAGCATGGGGTTTTAGTGCATGTATTGGTGCTGACTCTGCTGGGGTCGGAGTGTTTTTCACTTGATAACTTAGCTGGATTCCAGGATGTCCTGCAGACTCTGCAGTCAATAACACAACATCTCTCTCTCTCTCTCTCTCTCTCTCTCTCTCTCTCGCTTACACATACACTATACACACACTAGTGAAATACAGATATGGACTCATTCCATTGTTGCTTTTGCTTTCCACTCCTCCACACTCCTCTTAAATCACACACACACAGATTACACTATACAGTACTACAGTACATCACTGCTCTGTTTCTGACCCTCATGCATGAATGAAAGGATCAGTTGTGAAACTAGTGAGAGAGAAAAAAAGCCACAAGAACCAGTGTAAGCTGTTGTGGTTACAAGGCTCCGGAGCGCTCAGGGCTACAGAGCACGCGGCTCCACCGGGGATCAGACCAGCATCTGATTGGAACTCAGTGAAAGCATCGAAAGGTCGTGGCCATGGGGTGGACGGTTACAGTGATGAGTATGTGTTTCGACACTTTAGATCAAAACCCAGGTTGAGCACGAATCTCAGTTCTTTGTCAGATATCTGAGCTTTGTAAAGGTTAATGAACAATACAAGAGAGTAAAACACGGATCAGTCAATGTTATTGCATGATGATGATGATGATGATGATAAAATAACAACACAGAAGAAAAGAATAAACTGGAAGGCTAAGGTAATCTTAAACTTGTGTAATCACTCAAAAAACAAAAAGCCTCAGGTAGATGCTGCACACAAGTGGAGACCACATCAGCCTCCACTCCTGAAGTGAAGAACAGGAACCCGAGGCCACAATTGGGCATCATAGAAACCGACCAGTTGAAAATTTGTTTCTCTAAATAGACTTTTTGGTTATTTTTAGACATCCAGCTATATCTTAAATCAAGATCCTGGACTCGGCTGATGCAGCCAGATGTTCTCTGATGACTTGACGCTGCAGTTGCTCAGGACTCAAATTCCTACGAACAGTTTTGTACCTGAGCCTCCATACTACAGTAACTTAAGCACGACTCCTGTTATACTGAACTCCAAGCCACATAACACACAGAATGACTGCAGATCAATTCCTTCTATCCGTCATCACCCAGATGAGGATGGGTTCCATGTTGAGTCTGGTTCCTCTCATGGTTTCTTCCTGTTGCCATCTCAGGGAGTTGTTCCTCGCCATCGTCGTACTCCGCTTGCTCAACAGGGACGACCTGATCATTTTGATTTATACACATTTTCTCACACGTTTCAAACTTATCTCCCTAATTTTCTTTGTGCACAGTGGCTTAGTGGTTAGCACTGACGCCTTGCACCTTCAGGTTCCGGGGTCGACTCCCGCCTCAGGTCAATTTGCATTGTGTTCTCCTCGTGCTTGGTGGGTTTCCTCCGGTTTCCTCCCAAAGGCATGCAGATTAGGTTAATTGACATTCGCAAATTGTCCGGAGTATGTGTACAGTATACATATTTGCCCTGCAATGGATCAGCACCCTGTCTAAAGTGTACCCTGTCTTATGCCCTAAGTCTCCTGGGATTGGCTCCATTTTTGTATTAGCGCTTAAACAAGCCAATCAGATGTTTTCCACTTATTGTGTCCTCATAGACTTCTTGGGGTTGTGGCTCAGCTGCAGCTCATTTACATAAACACTGAAACGGTGCTTTCTGAAGAGGAGTGAAATAAACGGAGGTTAAAGTATAATAATTCATAATGCGGGGAGAATTTCAACTTTGGCGGAGCTCTGAGACACGTATTAACTTGTTAAAGATATAATGTAATATGGGACCTTTTAAAGGAAATAAACACCAGTCCTATACTCAGAGGCCAGTCTATTGTGGCCAAGGCAAATGTCCCATATAGGATTTATTGTAAAAACAGGAGTTGAGTTATAGACATGCCGTTTGTTCTCCTGATCATGACAGGCACGGCCTTTCTGTTCCCTCGTACTCAGACTCTCTCCTGAGAGCTGGTGAGGAAAAATTCTTATTTTTAGCGATTGCACTACTCAACTGCCTGTCATCCCGTTTTCTCTCCCTCTCCCTCTCTCACCCTCGACGTTCCTAGCTTTTTTTTTTTTCTTTTTTTTTTTTTTCCATGTGCTGACTCGAGTGCATGGGAAAAGTCCATCTTTCTACCCGGTTTCTCACTCTTCCACTTGACTTCCATAGGCTTGCCACGGCAGCCCGACGACAAACCAGCTTCCCCCCTGGGAGAGGGTTTCCATGGCAACTGCCTGTACCGAAGCCGCTCGGCGAAAAAGGCTTTCGTTCGGGCTTCCAGGGTTTCTTGCTGCCGTGCCCCTCTTTTGGCAGGAGGAACAAGAGAGCGAGAGAGAGAGAGAGAGAGAGAGAGAGGGGAGCTTATGAAAAGGGAAAGAAAACTGGAGTTCGAGTGGAAGAGGGGGTTGTGATGGAAAAAAGGAGAGGAAAAAGAAGAAAAGCAGAAGAGAGGGAAAGTGGAGAGCGACGTGGAGGGAAGAGGAAGGAGAGATAGTGAGATTATCCCCGGGCCATGTGGCATCCCTGCTGCGCTAATGTGTGTTTAAACAGTCTGAGCTGCAAGTGTCCAGACTAAAGATACAAAACTGATCCTGTGTGTATGTGTGTGTATGCATCTGTGTGTGTGTCTATCTATCTATCTATCTATATATATATACACTTCCATCTATGCATCTTTAATCTCTAGATTACCTCCAAACTCGTGTTTTGTGTTGAGTTTCTGTAATCATGGTAAGGGATTCCCATTGTGATACTTCATCGAGGAAGAGAAACGCTAAAAATAATAATTTCTAAATAATTTATAATAATTATAAAAATTTGTATTTCTGTAAATGTTTTTAAGTACTATGATAATAATAATAATAATAATAATAATAATAATAATAATAATATGAATAATAAAATAATACTACGTAACAGTAATAATAATAATAATAATAATATATTAATAGAGTGTAATAAAGCTGCACAACCTGTGCAATTATTTCATCGCAAAAGACTTAAGTTTTTTTACATTTACATTACTGTGGTGTTGTGGGCTCCTGTCTACGGTGTACCCCACCTTGTGCTCAAAGTTTTCTGGGAAAGGCTGTATACAGAATAAGCGATATAGAAGATGAATGAAGAACACAGTGAAATTCTTTCTTCCTACTGTATATCTCAACTTGGGGGTCTGGGGTCAGAGCTCATGTAGGAGACAGGGTTAAGGGCCTTATTCAGGGGCCCACAATGGCAGCTTAATCCACCAATCTTCTGATCAGTAACCCTTACCCTTACCCAAATATAGGCAGACATCCTCTTAATGAGATAATTTGTGAAATTGTTTGCTGTTAACCATCACATATAGTAATTAGATATTGTGGTTTCAGTTGCAATTGCAATATAAAATCATAATCAAATTTATTTCTCTATATAATCCCCTGCTACACTAATGCACTTACTTCAGTGTTTCACTAGCGCTTGGACACCATCAAGATAAGACGTTTTCTCAGAACCATGATCGCCTCCTGCTTTACATCTGAAACCCTGGCCTCCCAGGAACTCCTTTAATGGCATGTGGAAATCGGCCAGGTTTATAATATGGTCTTCTTTAAAAGATTTGCACCAGTCAACCGATTGATCACATCGATTTTATGTCTTCATTATGTCCTCAAGAAATTTCATCAAAAGTCCCAGTTTGACTTGAACGCCCAGACATATACAGAACTACTACAGAATACACACCGTCTGGACGTCAGAACTGAGGAGTGGGGAGAACTATCGCCTCACGTTTGCAACAGAAAACAGGAGTCTTGCGCGTGTGTGTGTGTGTGTGTGTGTGTGTGGTGGCGCGACAATGCAGCCTCGTTACATATGTATGCGAGCCTCCGGTGGCGTGGTGATGCTCTGCTGCTAAAAATAGACAGTTCAGTCGTTAAAGTTCATTTTGTCCTCTGCCTGACTGCTGTTCTAGTGCTTAAGGCTCCTGCTGTGCTTACGAACATGACAACACACACACACACACACACACACACAATCTCACAGGTATACACATAACTCAGAGCACCTGAGCCAAAGATAACTCAATTAAATTTCTGACCTTGTAGGTACGGTTCAGTGCTCTAACGTCATGGCGAGGCATAATGATCCTGGATGTTTAAATGGAGCTGGTGAGAATGTTAGATTGATATAACATTTGATGACACAAAAAAAAAATGTGTGTTGTGCACTGGCAAATATCAGCTCAGTTGTGTTAGACAGAAATTGAGTCATCCGCGTTGTCGCCCTGTATAACAAGTCGTCATGTTTAGCATGCTTAATCATCATGAGTCTAGTTAAAGTGCTTAGATAAACAGCAAAAAATATGTGTAAAGGGTCATCGTCTCATCTTTCTCTGTCTCTCTCTCTCTCTCTCTCTCTGTCTCTCTCACAGCCATCCATGAGTTCCCTGAAGACATCTTTACTAAGGAACAGAGGAAAAGGGGCGCCGTGCTGCTACATGTGCTATGTGTGAGTTACACTTCTCTTCAATCCTGAACTTGCACAGAGATGTTCAATCAGTCAGGATGGGAATCACCAGGGGACTGGCTAATACGATATCATCACGATACTCAAATGCCAATTCAGTTTGTATTGTGATTCTAGAATTATCACGATTTTATAAATATCCCACTTCATTGTTCATTTTTTTTATTATCATTTTGTTACAATTCTACTGAGCATGGAAAAAAAGAAACGTTGGAGAGAAAAAAAATTCTACGTTGAAAAAAAATGTACGGGGAAAAAAAAGGCTTAGAGGAATTTTTTTTTTTTTTTTTTGCCATTTTGCGAGAAATGATGGGGGGGAAAATATTTGTAAGAAAGTTACACGTGCGTTGGAGTTTTGGCGCCGGAAGTATGAGTCACGTGGTTCTCGATTGTTTTTCCTCCTATGTCTGATGTCCCTCCCCCTCTCACAATTTTTTTTTTTCCCTTTAACGAATTTCTTCTCCCTCATCCATGTCACTTTAGAGGCTCTGTACAATTCTAATCAAACTTAGCAAATAAATTGCTCCTACCACAGGGGATAGTTTGGAATGCGCCACCTGTAGGATTATAGAGGAATGGCAATGTTTTACTAATTCAAATGCAAACGTATACATTTAAAACTCATTCCTATGAATTTAAAAAACTATTTGGGAGTCAGTGTGCATCAATCGTTAGACAAAAGAATCACGATACATCAGTGAATAGATTCGCCCCTGTTCAGTATTATATATACTATATATTTTAATGATTTATACATAGTATAAAAATTTACCTGGTTAAACTGTATTGACCAAAAACTTTTTGTTTTGCATAATACTTCTCCAAAGCTCAAGACTATGAACGTATACACCACATATTACACTATATATATAAAATTTCATGTTTTAATCATTCAGTTTTTGTGGTTGATTTTTTCTTGTACTAATTCAGTTGTGAAATGTAAAAAATTCTCTGAGCTTATGGAAGTACGGTCTCTTACCCTGTAGCTATTCTCTAGTCAGATGATCCGCTTTCAGTGAAATCGTTGTCCTGTCTGTAAATGCGAATGATTGGGTAAACAGCACTGATCTTGTGATCAGATTCATGAGCCAAGGCGTATCCAAACCCCCTACCCATCCCCACACCCCAACCCCACACCTCCTCCTACAGCGATCAACCAGGTCCCTATACTCATCCTCCTGTCCGCTCTTAAAACACCCTACAATAACCGTGTAACCGTGTCACCTGAAAATCTCTGCAGGTGACCTGATGTAAAATATGTGGTATACGTAGTAAAAAGAAACGGAGCCTCGTTACATATGCATGCGAGCCTCGGGTGGCGCGGTGATGCTCTGCTGCTAAAAATAGACATTTCATTCGTTAAAGTTCATTTTCTCCTCTGTCAGACTGCTGTTGTAACCTGCACATATGGAGTGCTTAAGGCTCCTTACAAACAACACACACACACACACAATCTCACAGGTTTATATATATACATAACTCTGAGCACCTGGCTCAAAATAATTAATAATGACCCAGTAGATAATAAACGTATTCTGCCAAATTGTTTCCTAAAATTCGTATGCATGCTCAGAAATACACACACAGCGACAGATCAATACAGACACAACGATACATTTATGCAAATCATGCTCAAATCATTATCACACAATGCACCGAAAGACCTAAAGAAAAAAAGCACCCTTCTTTCAGGTGAATTATTTATTAAGCCAGTCTTCACAGTGGACAGAAGAGGGTAACTGATGTTGATAAATCATTAAATTCACCCTATATACAGTCACAGTCATTGGACTGTGGGAGGAAACGCCCGGTGGAAAGGAGGCTGAGCCAAGCAGGACGAGGACATGCAAACTCCATGCACACGGACCCCAGATGGGAATCAAACCCACACCCTGGAGGTGCAAGACGACAGTGCTAACCACCAAGCCCTGTCTGTCATGCGTTTAAGAAAAAAAAAAAGTTTGCATCTGACAGTTCTAACTGTAAAGTACACTTACAATCTTTATATCAAGGTTTCAGACTTTTTATTATTTTTCTTTTTACTTTTTTTTTTTTTTTTAATTACTTGACTGACTTAATGAGTCTTGGGCATTGCAGCTTTAACATTTCTTTTGCAAAGGCCTTATTTCGGCAAATGACCATTTTAAAAAGTTGGTTATTCTAAACCTGCAACTTACAATCCACATTGTTTAATTCAAATTTTTGGTTCAGAAAGACAATTAATTTTAGCGATTCTGCAAGCGATTCGATATAAAAATTTTTTTAGATTTTATTAAAATTTTAGAACTTAAAAAAAAAAGTTGCCAAACACGAAATTTTTATATCTTAGCTTTACTCAACAGCTTCACAACTGCACTGAACATGAGTAATTAAATGTAGCTGTAATTAAATGTGCAGGATGTGGGAATAGTTCCGAGCGTACCACCTGTGGGATATAATGGTGACGTTTTACCGCCTCAAATGACTCGAGCACATGTTTAGCACACACACAGGCTTCTAACGTGTGTAAAGAATGTGTTTTATCGCCTGCCGTTTATTTCTTTTAGCTTTTGATAATGGAACGGTATTACATGTCCTACAAGGTTTTGATATTGACGTCTCTCCCGTTCCCTCTCTCTCTCTCTCTCTCTCTCTCTCTCTCTCCAAGGCCATTTACATGTTCTATGCTCTGGCCATCGTCTGTGATGACTACTTCGTTCCCTCCCTGGAGAAGATCTCAGAGGTGAGAAGTCACAAAGCATGGACACCATATAAGCAGCCACACAATGTGATGACAGCTCAATTAGTTCCCCGCTCCTCATTTGAGATGTTAGCGTGACGTTTCACCAAAGGTCTTGCTAATGAGGAGCATCTGGAAAGTTCATTTCTCTTCAGATCAGAGTATGTTTCCTCGCCAGTGGGGCTTTTATTTAATTTTTTTTTTTCATGATCTCAGATAATGCCGCTTTTGTGGGGAACGACCGCGCTTAAAGGAGCTTAGGCGAAGAAATGAGATTGAACCAAATCATAATCCCGCGAGATATGTACCCCGTTTTTTTGGGGGCATCCGGGTGTTATTTCCTGCTACCGTGCCTGTTACTTGTTACTTGGTGATTTTATATCCCTGTGGTGTGTTTATGATATGTAAATTTTTTTTTCTTTATCTGCTATAGAACCTGCAGCTCAGCGAGGATGTAGCTGGAGCTACGTTCATGGCTGCTGGAAGTTCCGCCCCTGAGCTTTTCACCTCTCTGATTGGTCAGTTCAGATGTCACTTCTGTGTCATTAGTGTGTGTTTTCTTTTTCTTTTTTCATGGTTCTGAACAAATGTTCTTAACCGGTCTGGGAAGCAGGCCACTTAATGGAATTAGAACCCGAAAACACATTTATTTGTGTTCAGATTTTTTCTCTCCAGACATGCACAGTGTTAATACCATAAAACCTGTCCAATATTATCAACAGCTTGTATCCTTGACTAAGTATCGCTCTTAGATGAAAAACTAGAGCTATAAATAATTCATAGAAAAATGTATACATTTTCAGAATTTTCATTATATCAATTATATATACAATCAATTAAATGAGAATGAAACTTACTGAATACAAATAAAACCACAGGATGGTTCAATCTAAAATAATTCGATTAATCAGTTAAATGATGATGGATTATTGTGACAGCTCCGAAACCGTTTCACAGCCGTTCCAGAAAGCAGGGATCCCTCAAGGCTAATCGTCGTCTGTGTCTGATTGACAGGTGTATTCATAACTAAGGGGGACGTGGGAGTGGGAACGATTGTCGGATCAGCTGTCTTCAACATCCTCGTCATCATCGGAGTGTGCGGCATCTTTGCCGGTCAGGTAACTGTCTGTTCCATCTGTTTAATTATTATACACACGCGCGCGCAGATGCAGTAAACAGGAAAAGTGGGTGGACGTGTTGCTACACTTCTAAATATACGTCCGTGACAGGGTGTGCAGTTACAGAAGAATGACCAACAACAAAGCAGACACGCTGTTGCTACCCTCAAGTCGTTCATTTTCCTAAAACAGCACGTCTTCGCGTTTTACTCCTACCAGGTGCTGGCGGAATATTTCTGAACATATGTAGTGTGTTTTATATATTATATTAAATATATATATATATATATATTATAGTTACACGTAATGTCATGGAACAGTTGTGAAACAAAACATATAATTTTTTATTTTAATCCGTTTGTGTGAGGCGTCTGGTGTAAGCATACACTAATCAGCCACAGCATTAAAACGTTAACACCATCTCACGATTTGGGCCTTTGACTCCACACGACCTCTCAGGGTGTGCTGTTTGGCTGGTGGAGTCTGGCATGTGGCCTACATGATTCAAATAGTTTTAAATTCTGTTTCAGATTGGGGCCTGTGGAGTTTAAAGGTCAGGTTGGTAGTCCTAAGCCGTGGTGCACTGGGTGTTCTGCCGCATTACTACTTTGGCCAGCATTGAATTTTTTGCTCATTTGCGCTCCGTTGGCTTTTCTGTGGGATGGAACCAGACCGTCTAGCCTTTGCTCCCCACACGCATGAATAAGCCCATGATCCCGTCACCAGTTTACTGCTCTATAATACATAATCAGTTGTGTTAATGTTATGTGAGGTTAATGTTACAGCTGATCAGTGGATAAACTTTCTAATGATATTCAGGATAAATAAATACTTGCGATTTGTCATGCAGCAAACAACTTACTTTATAGAAAATCCTGCCCAATCAGAAATGAGAATTTGACAGCATGGTATTTTATAGTATAATGCGGACTATTGGTTTAAACGAGGGCCATTTAATTGTGCCAAATGAATCATTTTATTAATATAATCTCTGACGCAAAACTTATTAAAAACAAAAACAAGCATTTTTTTTTTCGCCATCTGGTGAAAATGGATTGTTTGTTCTCTTGTTTTGAGCTGTGAAAGATTCTTAGAAACAGCCTGCTGCTGTTTTTGATGAAAATCTTGATTGACACTTCAAAAGTTCTAAGAGCATAGCTTAGCCCAGTGCTGAAACTTTCCTACACGGTGCACACTGCATTCTATCAAACGCAACAAGTTAAACGATTTAGACGGAATAACAAACCATTATGGCAGTTTATCTTAAAATATGATTTCATAAAAAATAAATAGGAAATCAGGATGCATTAAAAAAAAAAAAAAAAAGAATAAAAGGACGTTGTCACGTTTCTGGGTGCGAGGCATAAACGCAAGAGGCTCCAGGTGGTTCAGGGAAACGATGTTTTATTGAATTATAAAATACAAAAAACATGGAAATAAACAGAAACCGATATACTTAGAATAAAACGAAACCAAAACACGAATAAAGACGAGACATCCACTTTAGACTTACTGTAACAAATGCAAGACAACAACCTAGAACTTAAACACACCTTTTATAATTAACTTAATGATCAACTCGGATCAGGTGCGCGCCCACGTGACCTGACCGAGTTGAGAACTGGGAAATGAAGTAACCAAAAGAACATCAAAAGAACTACACAAACTTGTCTAGAGGGCGCTTTGGCGCCCTCTAGGGGTTATCCCTGACATAACCCCCCCTCAAAGGGCGCAACTCCGGGGCGCCACAGGAGGTCCAGGGCATCCCCCCCAGGGTCCAACGTCCGCCCCTCTCATCCAGAGGCTGGCACCTATGTCCTGTGGGCCAGGTGGCTTTATGCCCCCGTTGAAGCAGGGCAGCGGAGATGGAGGAAGCTCGCCGTCCTCGTTGACGTAGGGCGGCGAAGGTAGTGGATGCTCGCCGTCCTCATTGACACAGGGCGGCGGAGGGAGAGGAAGCTCGACGTCCTCGGCGGCGCATGACGGCGGCGGCGGAGGAAGAGGAAGCTCGTTATCCTCATTGGCGTGTGACGGCTGCGGCGGAGGAAGAAGAGGCAGCTCGCTGACCTCAACGGCGCATGAAGGCGGCGGCGGAGGAAGAAGAGGCAGCTCGCTGACCTCAGCGGCGCATGAAGGCGGCGGCGGAGGAAGAAGAGGCAGCTCGCTGACCTCAGCGGCGCATGAAGGCGGCGGCGGAGGAAGAGGAAGCTCGTTGTCCTCAGCGGCGCATGAAGGCGACGGCGGAGGAAGAGGAGGAAGCTCGCTATCCTCAGTGGCGCATGAAGGCGACGGCGGAGGAAGAGGAAGCTCGCGCTCCTCTCAGCGCATGAAGGCGCGGCGGCGGAGGAAGAGGAAGCTCGCTGTCCTCGGCGGCGCATGAAGGCGGCGGGGGAGGATGAGGAAGCTCGCTGACCTCAGCGCGCATGAAGGCGGCGGCGGAGGAAGAGGAAGCTCGCTGTCCTCGGCGGCGCATGAAGGCGACGGCAGAGGAAGAGGAAGCTCGCTGACCTCGGCGGCGCATGAAGGCGGCGGCGGAGGAAGAGGAAGCTCGCTGTCCTCGGCGGCGCAATGAAGGCGACGGCAGACAGGAAGAGGATGGAGCTCGTGATCCTCAGCGGCGCAATGAAGCCGCGGGAGGAAGAGGAGGAAGCTCGCTGTCCTCAGCGGCGCATGAAGGCGACGGCGGAGGAAGAGGAAGCTCGCTGTCCTCGGCGGCGCATGAAGGCGACGGCAGAGGAAGAGGAAGGAGCTCATGATCCTCAGCGACGCATGAAGGCGGCGGCGGAGGAAGAGGAGGAAGCTCGCTGTCCTCGGCGGCGCATGAAGGCGACGGCAGAGGAAGAGGATGGAGCTCATGATCCTCAGCGACGCATGAAGGCGGCGGCGGAGGAAGAGGAGGAAGCTCGCTGTCCTCAGCGGCGCATGAAGGCGACGGCGGAGGAAGAAGAGGCAGCTCGCTGACCTCAACGGCGCATGAAGGCGGCGGCGGAGGAAGAAGAGGCAGCTCGCTGACCTCAGCGGCGCATGAAGGCGGCGGCGGAGGAAGAAGAGGCAGCTCGCTGACCTCAGCGGCGCATGAAGGCGGCGGCGGAGGAAGAAGAGGCAGCTCGCTGACCTCAACGGCGCATGAAGGCGGCGGCGGAGGAAGAGGAGGCTCGCTGTCCTCGGCGGCGCATGAAGGCGGCGGCGGAGGAAGAGGAAGCTCGCTGTCCTCGGCGGCGCATGAAGGCGGCGGCGGAGGAAGAGGAAGCTCGCTGTCCTCGGCGGCGCATGAAGGCGACGGCAGAGGAAGAGGATGGAGCTCATGATCCTCAGCGACGCATGAAGGCGGCGGCGGAGGAAGAGGAAGCTCGCTGTCCTCGAAGGCACTGTGCTGCGTCGGAAGCTCGCCGTCCACAAAGGCACTGTGCAGCGACGGAAGCTCGCCGTCCACAAAGGCACTGTGCAGCGACGGAAGCTCGCCGTCCACGAAGGCACTGTGCAGCGACGGAAGCTCGCCGTCCACGAAGGCACTGTGCAGCGACGGAAGCTCGCCGCCCACAAAGGCACTGTGCAGCGACGGAAGCTCGCCGTCCACGAAGGCACTGTGCAGCGACGGAAGCTCGCCGTCCACGAAGGCACAGTGCAGCGACGGAAGCTCGCCGTCCACGAGGGCACAGTGCAGCGACGGAAGCTCGCCGTCCACGAAGGCACAGTGCAGCGACGGAAGCTCGCCGTCCACGAAGGCACAGTGCAGCGACGGAAGCTCGCCGTCCACGAAGGCACAGTGCAGCGACGGAAGCTCGCCGTCCACGAAGGCACAGTGCAGCGACGGAAGCTCGCCGTCCACGAGGGCACAGTGCAGCGACGGAAGCTCGCCGTCCACGAAGGCACAGTGCAGCGACGGAAGCTCGCCGTCCACGAGGGCACAGTGCAGTGACGGAAGCTCGCCCTCCTCTTCACCGCGGTGCAGCGGCGGCAGCTCGCTGTGTTCAGTGGCACGGTGCAGCTGTGCTAGTAGCCCTTGGAGCTCGGACACCTGCTCCCGCAGATCACGAATGCGCTCTTCGTTACTCAGAGCGCACCGCCGAAAGCTGCTCCAAACACTCTGGGACGCTGCTCCCAGCTGCACGTCCCACTCACACTCCGCTCTTCTGCCGGTACGCCGTTTGGTTCTCCTCCTGCTCTCCGCGTCGGTTCCCCAAACTCCAAACATCGTTGCCCCCCCCAAAAGAATCTCCCGGGGGAAGGGCTCCTCTGCTATGCCTCTTGTTTGGTCTTGCATTCTGTCACGTTTCTCGGTGCGAGGCATAAACGCAAGAGGATCCAGGTGGTTCAGGGAAACGATGATTTTATTGAATTATAAATACAAAAAACATGGAAATAAACAGAAACCGATATACTTAGAATAAAACGAAACCAAAACACGAATTAAGACACGACATACACTTTAAGCTTACTGTAACAAATGCAAGACAAGAACCTAGAACTTAAACACACCTTTTATAATTAACTTAATGATCAACTCGGATCAGGTGCGCGCCCACGTGACCTGACCGAGTTGAGAACTGGGAAATGAAGTAATCAAAAGAACATCAAAAGAACTACACAAACTTGTCTAGAGGGCGCTTTGGCGCCCTCTAGGGGTTATCCCTGACAGACGTGTGGAAATTTCTCCTGTGTAATGCACAGTACAGTTATTTATACGAGTTAATGCTTCTGTAGCCTTTAATGATTTATAGTCTAATTGAGTCGTTTGAATTTTCCCAGACGTCTCTGATCTGTGACTGTTCTGTTCTGTCTGCTGATAATAGGACCAGAGTTCTGCATTAGACGTTGGCCTGTGGGCCTGGAAAGCTTTGTGCTATTTTTAAGCTTGGTTTATTTGTTTTTATTTCCTAAAAAGCGTAAATGCATAAAGGCAGACAGCACCTGTTTTTGCATTAATGGCTGTTTTGTCGAAGATAAGTTCAGTGCAGCCATTAGGACAAAAGTGTTGCCCGTCTATGGTTTCAGCCGTGGCATTTAGGATTCTTTTGATCGCTTTCTCTGATATCTAGAGATCTCCTCTAAAGTAGATCTAAAACTTTTTTTTTTTCTTGATGAAACAGAATTATATATTAAATATTTTGGACATTATATAATGTTTTTTCTTTTTTCCGTTACTGTCGGTACTAATATTCGAAGACGTACTTCTTGCATGTATTAAGATGTATTACTGATTAAATGCATTTAAGAATTTGCCTGGTTAAAATGTATTAACTAAAAATGTTTTGTTTTGCATCATATTTCTCCAATGCTCACATGTCTATGAACTTATACACCACAAGACGGGACATTTATACTTTCAATGCACCGTATTGTAGCAGTATTTGTTTTGAATGAGGACAGAGAGAGAAAAGCAGGACAGCTTTGTTGTAATTTTTTTTCATTCTGTACGTTTAAACTATTTTTAAAAACTTTATTAAATCTTTATTAAAACTAAGTTGTTGGAATTGTGCTGCTAGAATGATTAAATAAAACATAAACTGAGAAAATATGCAACTCTTGTACTTAT